>OZ005740.1:341747682-342426521 GCA_963930735.1 Dioctria linearis | reverse complement strand
CTCAAGAATGTGCTGAAACTATTTCTGGTCCATTGAACACTTATAAGCTTGTTGGTCTCGTCCGAGAAGTGACACCAAGCCCAACACCACCTGGAAAAGGACCACGAAGAGTTGAATTTGCTGATGATGTCGAACGAAGAAAAGAAAAAGGAAAAGTCGAATCGAATACAGAAAATGAAGGTGCAAGAACAGAATCGGAGACAAGCCATAAAAGTAGTAAGAAAGACGAGTGCCAAATTGACGATATTATAGTTGAAAGGAAGTTCCAACCAACGCCAGAAATAAAAATTGAAATTCCAGAAGCAAAACCATTGCCGCCTACAAATATTCCGAATCCGGTGCCGAAAGAATGGATTAGTTCCATGGTAAAAGCTCTTACAACAGCACCAGATAAGCCTATAGTAATGACAGAGGTCTATTCTACTTGCCCATGTAAAGCGCAATGTGAATCAATGAAATGTAGATGCAAAGAGAAAAATCAGGAGCCACAACAGACGGAGCTAAAACCACACTCCTTTGAAGAAGCGAATGTTAGCAGCTTGCCCGAAATTTTAGCTGAGATTCCACCAATAGGGTCGTTTCTAACCAAATTAGCCTCAACAGCTCCAACAGATCCAATTAAGTTTATACCAAATGCAAATGATTCAGTTCCTCTACCTGAAGAAACTGAACCATATTTGCCACCTCCTATCGATATGAAACCTTACGAACGGGAAGACTTTAGACCAAAATCTCCGCTTTTGAGGGCACTTATAACAGCACCTGAGCAATCGTACAGTCCATTGGGACAAGGAGTTAGTTCACAACTTGATGACTTACCAAGACCGAAGGGCAAGTTGACAATGGTGGATGCTTTAACAGTGGCTTCTGATCGTTGCTATACACCGCTGAATCCAGAAAACGGTTTAGCCTTGAGCTTAGATGAGAGGGCGGAACAAACGAAAATATCAACATATGGGCTTGATTCATATCAGGACCAACAGCTGCATGAATCTGAACTTTCGGTAGGAAATGAACATACCCTAGAAACTCACATGGATCGTCAGATATCGGCATTCGCAAGTTTTACAGGGCAACGTTCTACATGTTCATTCCAACCAAAAACAGAACCCATTACTTCCACTATACCACAAACTTCACTTGAATCATCCTCTTCAGTGTGCTGTACAAATACTTGCAATTCTTTAAATACACAATTATCAAATCAAAAGAAAGAACAACAGAGCATGTTCCAAGTGAGTTCTTTCGCACAACAACAACAGCAGCAGCAGCAACAAAGCATGTATCAAGCATCCTCATACCAAAGCATGAAACAATCACATACCCATCAATCAAGCAGTTCGTCAGTCCAAGAAGCAATCTGCTCGAAATCCGAATCTCAGACACAATTCCAAGACACTAACCAGAAAATATCTTTTCCACCATCCCCTGGTCCCACTGCCAAAAAGGCTCTCTTATCTGGCCTTCACAAACCCGACAGTATTCCACAATACCAAAGAAATTGGACAATACTGCCATCACAACGACCAGTTAGAACCCCGGAACCTTTAGAACTCAGAGAGAATGTACCGCTTGCTTTCGTAGATGTATCCCGAGAATCATCCCCGTATGTTGAAAACCCGGTGGCTGCACAACCTTCTGCTTATTCCTACCAAACAACATCCGGTGTCGCTGTTTCAAATGTAACAAGATCCTGCGAACCGAAACAAAAAGCAATGAACGTTCCAATAATAGTTGAAGATCGATGTGGTCCTATAACAATGACTTTTCAATCAATAGACGATGAACATCTCGATCAGCAAGAGGATCATTCGCATATTCATCCAAGACCATTTACGCCATCTGTAATCAACAAAGCAGCACCGATTGTACCTTTTTATCAGACCGCCGAGAAACTAGTATTTGAAGAGTGCTCTGCTAAAAATTCTCATCCATTTGAACGCAGATCTGTATCACCGTGTCTAGACAGAGCTCGCTCTCCAGCCCCTGGACCACCACCAAATCCACTTAATGCTATTCGAGCACCACGTATCAAAGAAGACCAAGTAGTTTCACTACGCAGCCCACAAATAGGTTCAATTACAACTGGCCAACCTTGTCTTGGAGCACAGTTTATGCAACAACAACAAGGTCAACTATTATCTCATTATCAAACTATGAGCCAATCTGGTTCCCAAACTGTTGTTGATAGACCCGAACTTGTACAACAGAAACAAATTGGCGATATGCAAATTCAAACCCGCGAGAAAGAAAGCGCTTTCAACGAAGAACAACGATCTCAACTTGAAGCGAAGACAACAACACAAATTGGTAACACACAAATTGAAAGACGAAGAAAAGTGGTGGAGGAGTACGAGCACACTCAGAAAGCGAAAACAATTGAAATCAGAAAAACTGGTGGAGAGACACATCAGTTCGGCAAAATAGGTCTTGCTGCAAACCAAACCAGTCGCTTATCAGGCTTAGAACAGGAAATATCTAGCCTAACAAACCAGTCAAAAGCTATTAGTGCACGTGCTGCTAGCTTAGGATTAGGACAAGAAGATGCTAAGTTTCCTCAGTACACATCGCCAGAGCCTGAATCGAAATTTCCAATTAAGAATTTCTTGCCTACATACGATGAATCTAAGAAGCAATCATCTGTCATTTCTGGCAGCTCTGCTAAACAAATGCCTGCTCCACCGCCCAGCTTCCAAGATCGGCACGAAAAATCATCAGCTGCAACAACGTCATCTTCTTCTTTTGCTGCATCATCAGTTTCCCAATTATCAACCGCACAAAGCTTATTAGCCAGTTCTAACCTGTCTTCTGCATCTAATTTTACAACAGCTATCCCAGTTCCCGCTTTTAAGCCCCCAATGCCACCAACAGGTGGCAGCAGTAGTACTAGCTTTGATAAATCTGCTCAGCCAATGCAGCAGCCTAGCAGCAGTAATAACACATATAAGCCGACCGGGTCGACAGGTCCGGCCGGTTTTAAGCCTCCGCCTCCGCCGCAGACCTCTAATATAAATCCCAGTGTTAATATTAGTGATCCAAATCCTGCTAGTACAGGTCCCAATAAAGGAGGCGTATTCGGAGCTACATCAGCACCTAAGAGAGGCCGTGGTATATTGAACAAGGCAGTTGGACCCGGAGCTCGAGTACCATTATGCGGTTGCTGTAACGGCCAAGTCAGGTGATAATCGTGTGGTTAATTTTTCAATGTCCTTGGCTTGTGTTTGTGTGTTCTGAAAATATAATTTTTTATTTATTTTTGATATTTTACACTTTTTTGATTATATTTTGCATGATTATAAAATAGTTAAATACGCATTAATCTCAAAGCTCTAGAGCATGTCACTTTTATTGATGTTTTGTTCGTTTGTGTGTTCATTTAGATTCTACTAATATACCAGTTCCGCCGCCATTTCCACCACTTCAAAATGGTTATGTTACTCAAAATGGAAAAAACAAAGATAATGCAGAGTATCGAGGAAAAGCTACTGAAATGCTTGCAAATTCATTGGAAAGACTTAACATCAATGCCCAAGAAAATTTTAGAGTTGAGGCCAGCAAAATTATATCGAATATGCTGGAAGCTCGATTGACCGGAAAAAGTCCTTCAAACCCCGAAAAGAAAGGACTTTCTGCACATCCAATGAAGAATATCATTGAAATGTGTGACTCTGCCAAACCAGTAACTAAAACGTCTGAATATGCCGTAAATGATAAGATTGAAAATGAAAATGCCCTTCATATAATCACGGCATCAACAAACGGTAAGCTAACGGAACTGGAACCACTTGAAACTGTGATTTATCGCAATAAAACCACTAACCCAAATACAAAGCGTGAACTAACCACTCGTGCTCTCGACCGTCGATCTTACATTGAAAAGGATCAGCAGCAGGATAATAGTACCGCAGAACAAGAGAATAAGTCCAATGAGGTAGAAATAGATAAAATAGCAAATGAACTGAAAGATGGTAAGCATCCCGTCTGCTGTGTGTGTAATGTGTCCATAACAAGGTAAGTTTTGTTTCATTGTTTTTTGTTTGTTTTTTTTTTTATGGTTTTAAAATGTTTGTATCGATTTTTAAATTAAGCCTTGTTTTACGTAGAATTTATTTAAGCTAAGAGCAAATGGTCTTGATAATTATTTGAATCAAACCATTTCTTTCAAAGTCATCTATGATTCAAGGCTAATAAGGTCTTTTTGATCTTTAGACTTTACTGATGTAAAATTCGTTGGTAGAACGATACTTTTTCGGGTTAATTCAGAAAAGCTTAGACTACACATAATATGGAACCCATCCTAGCACGGATTAGGTTTGATCTTGTCAAATAACGAGGATTCCAAGATGAACTTAGATTTACTTCTCACCATTCAAGATTTCCTCCACACCCACTCTGGGAAGCTTGACGGAGCGCGAACAAAATGCAACAAATCAGGCGACCCCTTTGTAGGGTTGCCATATATGAATGTAATTTTTCACTATATATTTTGACACTGCCTAAGAGCGCGTCAACGTAGAGAGCTTAAATTTTGTACAAGGCGTTTCCGTAAAAATAGTTAAAACAGACGATCCTAGACGTTTTTATTGTACTGAAAATTTCTTCAGAATATAAAAACCTATGAGATTGGTGGTAATCACTTTTACTGCCCAACGAACACCTCTGGAAAAATATGGGAAAAGCCTTCAACAATCAAACTTGCACATAGAGGAAACCATACGGAATTACATACGGCCACACATCTATTCTAGGATATCACAAGAATTAGTCCTAGCTCAATTGAAATTTGTTACAAGCTAATATTAGCTAGCTCAGGCTCGAATATAACCAAATCAGAAACTTCCTCGCAGTTCTGAAAAAAAAAACTTTTGACTTTATTCTCTAATTTGAACCTCGCATACAACAATTTTTTGACACTGGTCAATGATGAGCAAAATCGTACAACCGCTTTTTTATAATTTTTTTATCATTTACTATATGCAGGGTGTCGCGTAAGTGGTGTAATACCCGAAAACTATGGATAGGTACGACAAGCAAAAAATTGTTGGAAGGGCGGGGGGGGGGGGGAATTCTCACGTTTTCCGAGATAGCGGGACTTAAAGATATTTGGGTATGTTCCTATATATCACTCTGTAGCTTCTGAACGTTACAACCTATGATAATGATTTAAACTTTGGTGAATAGATAATCGCTCCAATGGTAAATAAATTTTATCAGTCCTCCTCTCCGTTTTCAAGTTATGGCTCAACAAAGTTAGATTTTCGGAATTATTACTTTTTTTTTTATTTAACTACTTGTTTTTGTCAAAAAACACGTCATTAATACCAATTTTTCATATTAGATTTTATAAGCTCAAAACCTTAGCTTTAAAATGACCGATCACACTCTGTACGAAAAAATTTTACCCCTTTCTGCGTTGTTTGCACTTTTTCTTAAGCATATGTAGCGAAAATCGCTGAAAAAGTTTAGTAAGTGCCAGAAAGTAGGAAATTATTTTTTTGAAATGACGTTTCTAAATATAATTGCTTGCTATTTATAAAAACATACCCAAATATCTTTAAATCCCGTTTTCTCGGAGATTGTTAGGATCTTAATTCCTGGTATTGAAGCAACCAAAAAGTTCTCTTCTTTACTAAATTCTATTGCCCACAACCAACGTGAGCGTCCATATTGCCTGATATACAAACTGAAAGAGTGTACTTCCAATAAACAAAAGTCATTGCAGACTCTTGTAATATGTACTTCTTCCTGACACTTGATGTCGGCGCAAAAGGACTACATCACTCAATCGTCAAAAATCGCAGTACGAACGGCAACTGCTCTAAACACAAGTGTCGTCTCTAGGAGTGTTTTTGTTTTTGCTGCCGGAACGTGACTACTGGGTCATCTGGAGACATGTCAGAACAATGTCAAAAAGCTGCTAACTCCGAAGAGCCCGGTTCGTGTTTTTGCGCAAAGGAAGCAATAAACGTCAAAAGTACTAATTACAAACTTTTCCTAACCTCTTCTTCTTTCTTTGACATTTCAAAATAAGAACCGCAGTGCTCCTAGTCAAGAGCAGGAGCATCTAGGGTTAACCCGGGGTTAACCCAAGTAGCAAACAAAAACAGAAAGTGATAGCTGCCAGAGTCACGAGTGCCATGACCCTGGCAAATCGAACATAAAATGGACTTGAGAGTTAACACCGAAGCATAAACAAAAACACCCTAGATGTCCTCGTGTAGGCACAATAAATTTTAAATATTTGGAATCACTGGTTAAAGTTAAACAATGACCTTCACATAAAGAATTGATAAAAATCTTATTTCCCAATCCGATTGGCCGTTTATCCAGGACTACGTCTACAAATTATAAGGGGCCTGTACAGGAGAAAATAGTTTCGTTTGATATCCAACCTGATGTAACTCCTTTTATAGGGGCACCCAATTTGACCTTATACCTTGTGGTTCAGCCAATAGAAATAGCTATCCAAATTTAAAACATTAGTCCTGTCTAACACGATGATTGTCCTCTTTTTAGGAAAAGTAGTGCCATCGCAATTTTCGCTAATATTATACATACGAAACTTCATCTAATATACAAACACTATGTTATTCAGGGGTTTGTCAGGATTTGTTACAGATTTTGTAGCAAAAGTTTTGTCTTTCCGAAGACATTTTCTCACATCACAAAAATACGTTGCAGGTAAATGTAGATAAGTTTCAAGGACATATAGGTTTTTTTTTCTTGTCTACTTTCAACTTTGACAAATGCCGTAGTGTCTGCATTTCCAATCAAACTCTGCCTGACACACTTCGGTATAACAAATGCATCAAGCTTCAGGTGCTCCTTCATACAAGAACTAAACAGCTTAACTAAGTGTGTTCCAAGTAATCTCAAAGTGATGTTCCTCTCATTATTTATCGTGTAAATTCACTGGGGAAATTCATTGAAAAACTTTGTTATTCTGGAAGTTTTCGTTGAAAGCATGGCGCGCTTATTATTCAGACTGCAAATAAATGTGTTTTTTTTTGTAATTATACCTCATGAGGTGAAGAACATTTCAAAACGAAACAAGTAAAACAATCAACTTATTATTAGATAGCATCTCTCTAGGCTCCATAAGAGGTGGAAGTCTTTCGGATAAAAGTCAGATGAATATGGAAGATTTGCGTTCTCCACTTTTAGATATTTACTTGTGGTTATTTCGTGAAAACTAATTTTATCTGCTAACTAGGATAAGCCTAGTTTACATTTGTTAGTAGCATTAACGGGTTAGGCCACTCTACATGCAAAAAAAAGGGCATATTTCGTGATTTTTTTCAGCGAAACCATAAAATAAATCACATCTACAAAATAGGTGTTCTATTATACATGTAATTAGAAATCCAATTTTTTTTTTCATTGCGATATATGTTAAAATAGCGACTGTGGAGCAGCATTTTTCCGATCAAGAAGGTCAACGGTCAACGGTCGAACTAACTGCTGCTATAATTTTCGAGTTATGATGCGACACCAAAGTTTTTTCGAGTACCTATACTAAGAATAACTTTAGAAGTACGTAGGATTTGTTGATATGTTGTTTTTTGTAAAAATGGAGCATTTCTAAAGCATAAAATTGGAAAATTCCATGAGAAATTCGTCAGGAAATTGTTTATGATAAAATAATTAAAAAAAAGGAGTTTTTAAACAAAACTGAGGCCAAGCCGCATGAAAAAGTAGAAAATAAACTTTTCTTCACACACAGAGGTGGACTCAGATTTTTTGATTGGGACATTTCTCTTGAATATTCTTTCTCTTCATGAATCAAATCACTTATTACCTCTGATTGATCATACTGAAATATATCGGTTGTCAGCGAATAAAATCTGAGTCCACCTCTGTGTGTAGAGAAAAGTTTATTTTCTACTTTTTCATGCGGCTTGCCCTCAGTTTTGTTTGAAAACTCCTTTTTTTAATTATTTTATTTTCTGCCTTTTTTACGTTAACTAAATTGTTATTACGTACTGCATGGAGATATTTTAAAACAATCTTTAAGTCATGTTTGGTGCCGATCCGAAAACACAAATTTTTCGAGTATCAAATCGTTGAAGTACTGCAACGGTTTTCTGAAATTCAAATTATGTTTTAAACAGCGCTTTTATCTGTATTCCAACTTGATTCCATATAATATGAATTTTCCCGATTTTTCATGTTTTCCACAGACTTTTCCTATTACTATGAATTTTTTTTAAAAATTTACGTGAATTTTCCTTGATTTTTCATGCAAATTTTCATGATTGGTCAAGAGAAATTATTGATGCCAGTAGGATGGAAAAAAATGATTCTGCATAGCTTATAAAACTTTTTTGTGGGAAAATTCCGGAAATTTTCTGAAAATTATCCAGAAAAATTGGAAAATTCTGCATATTTCCTGAAACAGATTTATCACTAATCAAATCGATGAAAACTTGTCCGAGGATTTTAACGCTTTTCCGGGTTTTCCACGGAGTTTTCCACAAAAGCAACTTTATGCAACTCATTTCGCTCTACAACTTTATCTTTGGTTGTAAAACGCTCAAACGCTTCCTTAGTCTGAAAAACTCCGGAAAAGCGTTTTAAATGAATTTTCCTCGATTTTTTCTGTAAGTTTTCACCATTGTCGGAGAGATAGTAATGGTGCTAGTTGATAGGGATCTTGATCCTGCATAATTTAGAAACTTTTTTACCGGAAAATTTTCCAGAAAAGTCGGAAAATTCCGGAAATTTTTTCGGAAAATCGGAAAACTGCATTTTTGCTGAAACGGATTTATCACTAATCAAATTTGTAGCAAATTTTCAAATGATTTTCCGTATTTTCCGGTTTTCCATGGAAATTGCCGGTTCAAATTTTGATAGAATCAATTGTCACGCGACATGAACCTGTGTGCTAAATTTCACCTCGCTGTGATGACGTAAAGTGGGTCTACGAGAGTGGCGAAGATAGTAAAAAAGAAAGATATAAATAGACAGACAAATTCGTGTACGAGTTTAAAGGGAACGGCCTCAAAAAGGAACTATGCGATATAATGAAAAAATCCTACGTAGTGTCTTAGATAACATAACTTTAAATGTACTGTTAAAATTTCAAATAAATCGGGTGAAATTTGTTTGAGGTATGAGTTAGGCCGACTTAAAAAATGCAGTTTTGAGATGAACGCGTTTAAAGTTAATACCTTTAATCTAAAACAGAGGCTTCGCGAATGCTTGTGTGTCGTAGTGAGATCTACAGCCGATGAATATACTCCTAGCCTAGTCAGGTATCAGATGACTTTATTATCTCCTGCCGTATAATTCCTACAGTCCCCTAAATTACAGCCTACTATTGCGGTCATAAAAGGATCTCTCTTGCGGAATAAAAGGGGTTGCGCTTGAATACGAAAACCGAGTATTTCGGAATTTTTCACGCACATAATCTTTTGGAATTAATTCTATATAGATACTAAGGTACCTTTTTAACAAAAAATGTTAGTGTGACCTAACTCCTTAAATAACGTATAAATTCGATAGATATTTAAAATGGGAAACAGCCGTGCCCTTTTTTCTAGAGTTGAATTATTGAAATGCTGTTGCTGCAACATTTTTCATTCTCGTAAGATACGCGCGTGCGCTTAGGCATTAGAAAAGTAATCTTTATTGGCGCGGAAGCAATTGAATTGTTTATAATTGAATTGGCGTATGTCCAACGTCCAAAAGTCCTGGAATAAGTTGAGATTTGGAGTGCCACAAGTCATGGACTAACTGTACATTTATTGCTTGGATAACGTTACTTCAGTTGGATATGGACACGTCTGTCTACCTCTGGACAATTTCTTTCCATCAAAAACAAAAATCGTCAAAATATCGACTTTCAATTCTAAACAATTCCATTCTGGATCAATGAAAAATCTTCTCAGGCGATTATTCTCCTTATTTGTAGTATCGTCATAACTCATTTTACCGATTTCATAAATTGTACAATTTCGCGTTAATTTCGCGTTCAAAATTTGAGCCAGAACAAACGCAAATAAAATAATATACCGAAAACAGAAAAAGGTGATTCCAATAAAATTGTCGCTACTAAGCATGTCTTTTTTACGGGTTTTAGGAGCAGGACAAAATGCATATTAGAAAAGAAGATGGATAGCTCCCAGATATTTTGGAAATTTGTAAATACTCTTGCATAGTGACAACAATTATCCATTCTTTCGTGTTGGTAATAATATGTTGACTCACTCCAAAACTTACACTCAATTTATCCAATTCCTCCCACTTACTCAACTACAATAGAATATAAATGCAATTGGAAATAATTACAATATAAAAAATGGTGAACTTGTCCCACCGGGTGTCCTGAAACAAAGTGGATGAGAGGTTGCCGCTTTTCACTCTACCAAATCGCACAAGCTTTTTGAGTTTGCACATAACGAACAGAAGACGAGAAGGGCAACATTGAAATTGGTTGCCTCAACTCTCGACCCGTTTAGTTAAAAAATTACTTCGATCTAACCTTAACGTCCTCCTTGTAGTTGGAAGATGAGATACATTTCGGTGTTTTTACCCCAAAACGTCTGTGATTCAAACATATTTTATCTTTAATTGGTATATTGTTTCTACTCCCCCGGCTTTGTGACTTCTTTCTTGCTCTAGGATTAGATTAGATAAGATTTGTGAAGGGGTGTATAGACGTTGAATTTACTCCATTTCTAGGTTCAGACTGTTAGTAAAGTCTAGAACCATTCTGGGATTGAGGTTCCATACGTAACTTGGTGGAGGAAAAGCATGTTCAAGGTGGAGTAATCTCCGCCTAGCCAATGATTCGCAGTTGCAGAGCAAGTACTCCGAGGTTTGGTGAGCATCCTGACAGAAGCAACAGGATGAAGTCTCCAGCCAAACCCAGTTTAGGTGATAACTTAAGGGGCAATGGCCTGAGAAGAGCTCAGTAATCATTTTGAGCTTTGTTCTTCTAAGGAGTAGGAGTTCTTTTTTTTTCGCCAGAGGTGTCGATATACTTTTTTGCCTGACAAAGTCCTCGTAGCCTTTCCCAATACAGGAATTTTTGTTTATTCTCCCAGTCCTTTAGGGCAGCTCTGACGTAACACGTTGAAGTGCCACAAAATGGCTCTGGTCCGACAAACTGAGTTTCCGCTCCTCTTTTAGCTAGTCCATTATCAATTTTATTGCCTTTGTGGCCATTATATCCAGGTACCCACATGAGGATAACTTTGTTTCTCCTTGATAAATTTTTGAGAGTTTGTAGACATTCCCATGTAGTCCTTTGCTCGAAGCATATCTGTTTTAAGATACTTAAATGACCAAACAGATCATCTGGCTTTTTCTGTTTCTCCTTTTGTACTCTAATAGCACTGGAGATTGCTTCCTTTTTCACCTGCAAATGTAGGGGGGAAGATTTAATAAGGCTTCCCTGGCTGCTGTAGGACAGGTTATCATGGCACCAGTTATTCCTAGACAGGAAAACCGCTGGTTTTTTTAAAGCAGAGCCTCAGCCGTCTATTGATTAGTTTTTGGCCACCATGCGAGGGCGCATAGGTGACCATGGGTCTAACAATCGTGTTGTATATCCAGTACATCATTTTTCGATTCAGACCCCATGTTCTGCTCTAGGATTACTTTCCACAGTTCTCAGGAAGGTAACTCTCGTTCTCATATGTATTGACCCAACACGAGACGAACAAAAGATATGTTGCCTGCAAAAGACAGATACAAATCTGAAGGTTTTCTATCTCCTAAATCCTCAGCTGATAATAAAACCTCTAGCCGTCCCTGTTCTGACAAAGAGTGCCCTTTAATCAAGAACTGTTTGAGATGCTCTTATTTTCCTGATTCGGGCGAATCACGAAGTACACTAATGCCCTTACGTGCAATGATGGTAAAATATGTAAATATTTCATTATATATCAACAACGAAGAATACGCAGTCGGACTTTATCCCAAAATGTGAGAAATTTACAACTCTCACTTACTAAACTTTCGCTCGATCTAACTTCTAACCTATCACCTTCACTTTTAGGATTATTTTTATCATCCTCTTTAATGGCCATATGTGCAGGGTGTTTAAAAGTTTTTCAAGTTTTCCTCTGTTTGATGTGATGAATACGTTTGCATTGTATTGGAGCAGTAATACAACTAAAGCTTGGCACCCTTCCTGGAAAAGATATCTAATAGCTAAGTTGTGCGATGAAACAAGTCACAAGAATTAATAAACCTTACAAGTTCCCGCAACTCTTCCTCTACTACTACTTCCTGCTACTTCCTCCAGTCGCGGGAAAAGTAGCTACGAAGCGTGTTCCTCGTACGTCTAGCAAGATTAGGGCATTCACACAGAAGTCATTGTATGGAGCTTGCATGCACTCTGCATGTTTGCCAAAAAGGCAGTGTCCCGTAATAACTGCAGTAAGATTATGCACAGTATTCACGTTCCTCCTAAGCAGAGATGCAGTCTTCACAGGAAAAATCTCGGTCAAAGCTGTCTTCAAATCGCCATGAAGTCAGTACTCTCAATCTTCAATTTGCCAGGCCTATACATCTAGAATCTTGTTCATTGATTCTAGGGGGCCGACCTATGTGCTCCTG
The DNA here is from genome assembly GCA_963930735.1 of Dioctria linearis. NCBI lineage: Eukaryota > Metazoa > Arthropoda > Insecta > Diptera > Asilidae > Dioctria > Dioctria linearis. The sequence continues at coordinate 342,413,954 of OZ005740.1, read as the reverse complement.
CGCTAGGCATATATTCATTGACCCTGTTTAGATGGGTCAGTATGCTACTCTGCCTCACGAAAACTCGTTGATAAGATGACAGTTAGGGGCAGGAATGAAGCATCACCCTACCTACAGATTTCGTGTGGCTGGGGCAGCATCCTAACCTGTCTAAACTGGATCTTAGCAGAGCCCTTTCTAGCCAGAGTATCTGCTACTTCGTTTCTAGATATATCACCATGACCAGGCACAGGCACTTAGCAGAGTATAACTCTGTGGTTAACACCATGTTTTCCGAGCTCAAAGAGACACCGTTTAATGGTGCTCGAGTCAAAAGCTTTGATTGCAGCTTGGCTATCATACAAATCCTGCGATGACTTGATCGCTAGGTGCGGCATAAGTTGTACACAGCAGCCACTCTACAGAGAATACAAGGTATTCTCATTAAACTTAAACACATGTGTTGTGACGTGCTTTCGTCCACCAATGTATTCACAATGTACATTCCTATAGAAATGACAGAGAAAGGAGAGAGAGCGAGTATTGTATTCTCTGTACCGTCCTTCTCTATAGATTATACGACAATTTCCTTCAAAATAAAGAAACGTCGCTTGTACCTTGTATTCTCTGTATCATGTGCAGTAGCCTTGCTGCTTCTCCCAAGACCTCCGCATGAAGCACACTGCAGTGGTCCAGTAGTCGGTATGATTCCTGTATTTGAGGAAGTGCTGAGTACACCCCGGCTCCCACCCCACCATTATTTTCAAACCACCCGCAAAGACATATATATTAAAGTCATTTGACATGCGATTACCATTTCACTCTTCCCTTCTAGGGATGCTAGTCGAGAATGCTTTCTCAAAGTCTAGTCTTGGAATCATCTAATCCATATAGCTCCCCATATACAGTCTTCAGGACAGATCTTAAGAATTTTGCTGTGACCAAGGTCTGCGATTATTCAGCAGCCTGACTCTCTAATCCTTAGTACGCTCATTTCAGTAGACAACAAACAGTCAAATTCAATCATGCACAGAAATGCAAGCAATTTTTTTTTAAGATAGTGCTGCTAGATTTTATTCGAAACAAATTTAATTTTTTCTCCATAATGACGGAATTGCACAAAACAATTAGGATGCACCCTTTTTGGACAAGGCTGCTACCATTTTAAAGTAATTGTAAACGACGGGGAAATTTTTATGAAATTGGAAAAAATTAAATTAAATATGAGACTACATGGGTTTTCGAGTATTCTCCACGGATACCATCATCAGTTTAAGTAATTAAAATTTGTCGAAGTGACTCTGATTTTCAATTTTAAATCAGATTATTACGTAATTTCGAAGCAGGTGGAGCTGGGTATAAGGACAGCTACCCCACTTTTCATTAATAACGCACAAATATCACTCGATTACCAGCAATAACATTATTTTTTTTTTTTATTCATTTACCATGCCGGAAAAACGACTAATTTACAGTAAGCACAAATTGGAAATTTTCATATTCAATGCATAACATGGTGTTCCTGATACCTTGATTACTTACAAATTAAAAAACTCTTGTAGCCATCAGTTCTTCATATTGTAAGGTACTCCCGCAAATAAATATAATAATATGCAAGCCCAATTCGACAAAGTTATGAAAAAAATTTTCCTCTGCCAGCGATGCTCTCCTTATATAAATTGCATTGCGTTATAAAGAAAAAACACTCTATTCCATTAAGAGAAAATTTCGACTGAAAAATTTGTTTAATGTTAGTTTTCATATCTAAATCTATTTTTGGTTTGTGGTATTACCATAATGCGATTTAGCTAGATTTCCAACAAATTTTATGACATATATAAGTACATGCTCCAATACATAGCAAAATTTGTGTATTTACGAAAAGGAATTTAGATTTCTCGCGAATCCTTCAAATATACTTTAAGCGTATTATAGGTAAATTTGTACAGGAGGGAGGTGCAATTTTTTTATTAAATTGCCTTGCAGTTTGAAGAGGGTGTAAATGTTAAGGCTCCAATTTTGTATAGTGCCATTGATAACTGGGTTCGAATTTTTCAGGTGCAATTCCAACAGGGTGTCCCATACGTACCGCATTTCCTTTATACCCTGAATTCCTCACTCAATTTCGAGAAATAAATTGTATGGGAGGAGAGCCGGAAAATGCACGGTGTGGACGGTAGGGGGGTTTTTTTGATGATGGGTTCATTTTATCCTAATGCAATTTAACTTTCTTGTTATACACCCTATGAAGGTGACTTGCATCTTCAGTGATAGTAAACCCTCAACGGTTTCCAACAAATGCCCAACCACCTCTCTACCCTGTTAAATGCTACCGTTTTTGAGATATTCTCGTTTTTATGATGCATAATTTCATGAATTTTGCTAATTTGCGTGGAATTGCATAAAATTAGGCGCGATTTCTATTATTTTTAGCAAATATAATGAAATTATGCACCATAAAAACGGGAATATCTCAATAACGGTAGCATTTACGTAGGTACATGTGCATAGTCAAATTAAAGGTAACATTCCGGGGTCTTTAAATCTTTTCATAGTTATCATGCATTTTGGCGAGGAAATCGAAGGAATTGCAAAATTTTCCAATTTGACTTTGACGTCATATAACTGCCGACATAAAGGCGGTAGAGAGATGGTTGCACATTTGTTGGAAACCGTAGGGGGTTTACTATCACATGAGATGCAAGTCACCTTCATAGGGTGTATAACAAGAAAGTTACATGATATTAGGATAAAAAGAACCCAAAATCAAAAAACCCCCCCTATCGTCCACATCGTGCATTTTCCGGCTCTCCTCCCATACAATTTATTTCTCGAAATTGAGTGAGGAATCCAGGGTATAAAGGAAATGCGGTACGTATGGGACATCCTGTATAAAACCATTGGAATTACCAAAACAATAAATATACTGAAGGTGTATTCAAGATTTCGCTAAATCTTTAGCAGTTATTAAGAGTTCGCTCCGAGCCCGTTGTTTGTTACTATCATGTGCGATCCGCAGGAGGCAGTTTCATCAGGAACAAACTGCTCGGATGGACTAAATTGATCATCCGGAATAGAAAACGGTTCGAATATCTTCAATGGCGCCAACTTCTAGGATCTCCTTTGACAGTGCCAAAAATGGTTCGTTCGTCCAAAGTGCACTGATCTTGAGCACAGCAATTAATCGTTGTTCGTTGTGTGATTTGAAAAACTCAAGGGTATCTCCTGATTAGTTCTGAGAAACCCACAGTATCGATAGGGATCCGTTGCCTAGTCATAGTTGGCTTTCTCTATGTCAGAGGCCTGATTTGTCACCATAACAATAACAGTCTGGCTAGAACGTGAAACCTGTGAAAAAACTAAAGCTGGAACTACAGTTCGACGATGAGACGTCCATTTGGACAGGCTGTCTCGTCTCTTTGAGAGCTTGATTGAAATAATTTTTCAAATGAAACTCTGATGATCGCCAATGATTTCTTGATGCAAAAAACTTTAGAAGTCTTAAATTTACCTGTAATTTGTTGACATTCGTCCGTTTGCTGCAGATATTAATTACGCCACTAAAATAGAATGGCTATCTTGTTAGGCATAAAGTTAATCAAAAGAACCCTTTTCATTTCTAGTGTAATTGTATTTTAATTGAATTTATTTTGTTTTTCTCCTCTATGTCATTACCCACTTTAAAAATTTGTGTTTTGTTTTCAAAACCTTTTACAAAGTGACAAGTCTACCTAGCTAGGCCCTTTTCCGTTCAGAAAAGTGTTACTAGCCGCGAATTTCGAAATTTCATTTGGTGGGCTTACAAAGAAGTCAAAAGTTCGGAAATACGCGCCGTGTCGCCACAAATCCATCAAGGTATAGCTTTTATGAGTCCACCTCTAAAGCACAAGCTACACCACGAATTCTTATACCCAGGCTCCAAGTTTAAATTTGCACATATCCCAAATCATCCATTTGAGAGAAAAACTATATGAAATTTGCACACTCTTATACGCCACTTTCGCATGCACTGTTTATTTTTAGGTTTGCATGTTACCAAATGAGCATTCAAAATCCTTTTAAAATGTTGTAGAAATAACTACAGTTTAACTACATCATCATTATATATGAACATAACAAAAGAGAGTGTTTGGTAGTGGTTCGCAACTGCGAGGAATGCAAGATATTTGTTGGGTCGAAAAATATTGTAGAGAAATGTTATTCTATACAAAAAAGAGGTAACCCTATGCCTGCAAAATCTTTGTATTAAGAGCCCTCAATAAAACCCTTGTTGACTGGCATTCCTAACTGAAATAACATAATGAAGTCTTACACCAACTTACTACTACACGTCTCTCTCTTCTAGCTTTAAAACTCAAACTTTACAATAATTTTAAATCTTTTTTTCGATCACTTTAATTGTTTTTTGTTTAATTTTTTTTAATGTTATGCTAATCGTATAAAAGATCTGGTTTTTAACTGCTCCTCCAATTCTAGTGGTGTAATATGACGGTTCTGTCAAAGTGGGAAAAATCACATTCACTGTATTTATCAAGGATAGCAGTTTAAATTTTTTTTTTATTTCCTTTAGTTAACAGTAGATGGAAATTTGACAACGTTGCATCAAATCGATCATGTTTAATATTAACACGTCCACGAATGCGTATAGTGTATGTGCGATATGCCTTTTTTACTGGAAACCAATCCTAATATAGAATCATTTCACAGGTGTTGCGATTCTTTACGACAGAAAGAAATTGGTTTCAAACGATCGCGACCACTACAAATATTTCAGTTATAAATATAAAAGACCAATTCTTATGATACCCTAAACCTGGATGAATGCCCGTTTGCAATTTCGAATGGACACCTATCTGTGCCAGTTTGATTTTTATAGTGGTTTTTCGCATATACATATTTCTAGAACAAGTCGTCAGACACTAAAAGTGATTATAACTAATTTCATAGCATTTCATATGATCGTTTTTAGAGTATACGCAAAAAATCTAAATTTTTATATGACAACACCAAGAAGAGGTTGACCGATTTAGTCCCTTTTTTGAAGTTTTATTTACTAGTACTATGAAAACATTGCGTACAGAATTTCAGGTCTCTAAGTTGACGCGTTGTCAGGCAATGTCCAAATATATAGTAAATAACGAAATTTTTGTATGGCAACCGTGTGAAAGAGTTAACCGATTTGCCCCATTTTCAAACTTAAATTTCCTTTTTTCTAAAGGCCTCGTGTGTAAAATTTCAGCGCTCTAAGTGAATGTGCACTCGAGTTATCGCGAGGACGGACTGACGGTCATGCAAAAATCAAAATTACTCTTAATATTATGCGTGGGTGTCCAACCGATTTTTCTCTATGAGCATTATTTCTGTGCGTTACAAACATAATGACAAACTTAGTATACCCTATGACCTCATCTAGGGTATACAAATCTCAAGAAGGTAGAAAGAAGGTTCTGCGTACATCCTTTACTCACTGGCCGTCTTTAAAAAGGAGGATTTCTTATGATCTTCATTCATTTTAATGGCGGGAATGGAGTACTAAGGAATGTTATCTGCAAAGTAATAAATATCCTGGGAGGACTCTTAAGCTTTGATTTCTATGTTCGCTCACAAATATTGTCTCGGTCGTGAACGTGTTGGTAGAACTAAGCCTGGACACGCGCTACAATAATGATTTAAATTTTGTGTGGAATTGAGGGTAGGTACCTTATAACTATAAACATATTTTCATATTTAGATCTGCGAACCATTTAATAGAAAACTTAGGCCTATTTACCAGGACAAAGGCCGTTATGATTTTTCTACCATTTTTTTTTTCGATTTAAGTCTTAGCTGCATTCCGGTCAATTCCTAAAGTTTCAACAAGAATCGATGGTCTATTACAATCAAAATTATTATAATCGTCATTAGCAATATCTGTGTCTATACAATTATCCCATACCTTTCAGCTAAACAATTACTTCCTTATTTTACGCAAAATTATTATTTTCCGTTATTTTATTTCATACAAAAATTTGTCACAAACTTTCACTGGTATATATATGGTCTAGTTTCATAAAATTATAGAAATGAGGACGAACGACTGATAACAACTACGCACAAAGAACTTACATAGATGAAGGAGAATATCATCACAAAGCTCAGGGTCCTTTGAAAAACCGTCTGTCGACAAATTGTTAAGGACTTGATTGAAAGCTTTGTGCACGAAACAAATTACTTGCACACAGCTCTGGGAGAAGGTTTCTATAAAGGGGAGAATTGCGTTTAAGTAAAAAACAACCCTTTTGTCAAGTTGGTGATATAATCGTGGGGATGGAACTGAGCAACTTAGGTACTTAAGTCAACCAATAATTAACTGGCTACTAAAGTGGAAGTAGTGATTGCCTGTAAGCAGAATTATCAGATTTTATGAACTTACATTATACAGTGCATAGTAACGAAATTGTCTTGTGATTATCCAAAGTACATAGACAGGTTTGTAACTGTAGTGATATTAACACGAACATTTTAAACCAGCATTCTGGTGATAAAAATTATCATCCTTAATTTCATTTCATTCCTATCAATTTGCTGAATGACTTCTAAGCCTTCAAAAACAAACCTACACGACTTTTTTTCGATAAATATCATTCGCAAATAAAAATGTCAAATTAATTTGGCATATTTATGACAAAAATGTGTATTTAAAGAAAAAATTATGATTAGCCGCGGTACTGGTTTCATATCTCAACACTTCTTAAGACTATCCGCTACAAGTTCGAGGATAGAGAAAATACAGCCGCTAATTTCTTGTGATTACAGCTCTCAGGAGTCACTAAAAAATTGAGGCCCTGAATTGATATAAGTACCTAAGATTCAAAACTCTAAAAATCTTGCAGCTTGTTACGAAATATGATCAATATTAATCTATCCTCTTCCAGTTCGATTTGTTAAGCTAATACCAGCCAACAAAGCACTTAGTAAACTACACCTAACTGGAATGGTAGCCATACAAGCTTAACTCCATAGGACACCACAAATTGTTCTGACAAAATAAATCTAAAGACAAAGCCATGGATTGAGAAAAGTTATACACAGTGGCGTAGCGTAGATTTCTGCCACTATATGCGAACCCTAAATTTGACCCCTTCTATTTTCGCAACTAAGCAAAAAAACTCTGTGACAGTCTGTCACTATTTCAAATGAATTCAAAATAAAACGTCTTTCTTAAATTAAAAATTCATTCTGCGTGTTTTTTTGCAACGCAAGCTCATTAATACATTCGTCAACGTTAATTTGTACCTCTTGCTCGATTGCCCAAATAGTTAGATTTTTAAATCTTAATGTGTAGGTCTTAAATAAGTTTTAATCAGTTTCAATTTAGAGAAGCTTCTCTCAAAGGTGTCATTACTTATGGCAGCTGTAAGGAGTATTCTTAGCATTATAAATATATTGGATTACCTTCCTTAAAGTTTGGACTCAAAAATAAACTCTAGTAAATCCAGTGGGCCGGAATCGATAAGGCTACAGTCTGTTATAGTTACGAAAACCCGTAGACACACGCACTCAAGTCTAAACTCTACTCTGTCAATATCATGAGAAGCTTGGTCGAGGTTGCATTCGTCATCGTCGTCCTTAGGCCTTAGGAATGCATATTTTTCGGCCACATTCGGTAGACACTGGAACCTTTCACGAATTTAAGCTGTTACTCTATGTAATGAAGAAAACATTTTTCATATAAAATCGTTTGATTGGAGCTCAAATTGCTGGCTTACCCTTTCGTTATGTCATCAAGTCAAGACATCGTCAATTATATAATCGAGTTAAGCGCTGCAGATTTTTATTCTCTTTTCCCAGTCCTTGTATGTTATTAGTTTGTCTAAGACCATAGCCTGATGCTGCACACATCTGTGCCGCCTGTGGGAAATGGGCCCTGCTGCACCCTGCTCGCTACGCCACTGGTCATACATTTAGACATATTTTTAATTAAAATGAAATGATAAGAACGATCTACGTAAAGCAAGGCAATTACTAAGATTTAATAACTCTTTTATTTTTAATGTTAAAAATTTAATTTATAATTTCTTTTTTCTTTATGTAATATAGAGGCCCATTCATAACTGCTTTGGGTCGTATTTGGTGCCCGGAACATTTCATTTGCGTAAATGCCAGCTGTCGCCGCCCTCTCCAGGATATCGGTTTTGTTGAAGAGAAAGGAGATCTTTACTGTGAATATTGCTTTGAAAAGTTTTTAGCACCAACATGCAGTAAATGCAATATCAAAATTAAGGTGAGTACCAATGAGTAATTAGTTTGAAAAAAAAAATGTGTGACCGTTCCATATGCAAATTAGTGGAAATTTCTTTTCTTCAAAATAGGCCTATTCATAACCGCTGTTAGTATTGTATGACTAACTAATTTAAGGGTTGTAAAGCTGAATGAATGCTGTAATACTGCCGATTTTGATATTGTCTCTTTTCAAATCACACCCGTCAATTTATTTTTCGCTACCTTTGCTGTAGTAAGAGAAGAGTTTAATTTGCTCGAAAATAATTCAGTTAAAATATTAATATTTTTAATTACCAGAAATATCCACATATTTTTCCTAAATATTAAATGTTGCTGCAAATACCTTACCTTTACTTTCCTTAATGATATGTTCAACCTATTTGCATCCATCCAATTTTGCTATCTCTCGAAATATCACGTCAAAGCCCCCCCCCCCCCCCCCCGAGTATTTTTTTTTCTTTTGCCTTCGTCAACTCCTGTATGATTGCTGTAATTGATTCCCCTGTTTGTCACAGATGGGAGTGAAGTAAATAAATGTTAATTACTGCTGGGAGCTGTTTTGAGTTCATCAAAAATTTGCAAAGTGCAAGTGCACAGAACACTCAAAACTATAAAAATAAAATCTATGTAAAAAAGAACAGACCTTAGCTCAGCTGAGTTTTCAATTTTGATTCTTAATTGAATTAATGTCAATACATTCATAATAATTGAGATTAAACCAGCGAGACATAGACGATATCGGCTCTTGTCTATCTTAATTTGTGCTGTGATGTGAAATTTGGAAGAAGTCATGATAACTCAGGAAGCGAGAAGGAACAGGAATTCTAATGGTATTCGACAATTTAGGGGTGTTGCTCCACATATGACGGAAGCTCCATATAATCATTCCAAGGAAGTCCATGCAGAGCAACTCTAAAAAATCTGTGTTGACAGATCCCGATTCTTCTCAATGTGAACACAGTAAAAAGGAGCCCAGACAGAACAGGCATACTGTAAGATTGGTTAAACCAAAATACAATTATTTGCGTTGTTTTTACCTCTCGATTTTCTTTCGAGGATCGATTTGAAAACAACGCCCTTTGGTTTTGTTAAGTCTCATTAACGAATTTCCAGCTAGAGCTTTGGAGATAAAAAAATGCTAAGTACATTTGATTGAATCCAAAGGTAAATAGTTATTTATGCAAACTTAGAATTGAAAAGAACACAAACGTTTTGGAGCGGAATTATACCAAATAATTTGGTGTCGAGAATCCTGGAATTAGTCAGAGTCGAACCAGCATCATTGATGTAAATAATAAAGAGTAAAGAGCCAAGGTGACTACATTGTGGAACACCAAAATTATTCTTAATTTCAGCAGAAAGAGCACCCTTAAAAAGAACTCTTTGTATGGCTCTAACACGGCACCCCAAACAGAGGCCACATTTATATTCAATCTGAAACAAAATTTCTGAATGAGCCTATTTTTAAATTTGTGTAATTGGAGACAGTGAGCAACATATGATAACCAGTAATCGCCAATTTAAAGACAGTAATTCAAGCTGTGGCAGAATCGAGTTGATACTTTCAGACATTTACATACGACTACCTCACCGTTTACCCGTGCGGATCCAAATCAGAAAAGAAGGAGTGGGCAAACAAGAGGTCACATTTTCGGGATCGGCCGCTTGTCGTTTTTTAGCCGAATCGTGTCCGCTCTACTGAACTTTCTCAATCACTGTTCTTTCAAAAAATTTCACAGATTTTCGACTCTAAAAACCAGTTTTGCGTACAAAACAGCACGTGTCCATCAAAATCTATTAATTTTTTTCAATCGCAGTAGAAAGGCACATGTCCATTTTGTTTTTATTTTTTTTCTCCTAGTATATTTAACATTTTTCTAAATTCTTAATATGTCGGGAAGGGCACCAAAAGTACCAAAAGCTATTAAAATTATAGTGGGATACACATACAGTTTTATGCCTTTTCTGTACATTTTTAGCCCTGGGACATGCAACCTTCTGTTCGCCCACTCTTCACTGTAAAATGCGTGAACCTGCCGTGTTAAGTTGCCAAAGCAACACTCGTTTAAAATATTCCTTTCTTTCACTTTCCGTGTTGTAAATTGCATCGGATAAAGTGGATAATCGTTTGTGGAAATTCAAAGAAACTTTCAGCTAATCCAGTTGGAATAAAATTTTTACATTTTCCTGAGATTGATTGAAATTGAAAACAATAAAATATTCACCATATGACGCAGAAGTGTCAAAGGAGCATATTCTGCGTATTCTGTTTTAGGAGTTCAGTGCCAACAGTGCGGTGTTTCCATAAACTAAGCGTCGGACCTGGAAAACGAACCTCGTTCTAGATCTATAAACCTTAACGAGGATGTCCTGCAAATCTTGGTCAAAAATCTTAGATTATTGACATCTGTATAATATCGAAAAAACCCTCAAATGGGTCCAATAGGTTTCATACAAACATTCCGATCCTAATCGCGTGCAGAGAATGCATGCGTGCTTTTCTTATCTCTCACGTTTCAGGAATGAACCATTTCTATACAAACTAGTGACTGGTGACAAGAAAGAGAGTTTTTTACAAAAATGTCAAGAACAGCAAAACAGTGAGTAGAGAAAGGAGAACTAGCTGCACGCCAGACTAAAGAAGGTCTTGTTGTTATCTGTGGGTGGCGGGATAAAAAAGGTTTTGTCCACTTTGAAATTTTCAACCCAAACCAACTGATAACAAATACTGCGAACAGGTTGAGCGGCTTAAGTCAGCCCTAGAAGAACATCCAGGAAGGACATCGCCCCCAACTGATTATCATTTATTCTGCAGTCTTAAAAATGATGAAAGAGCATTGTAAAAATTGAAGGAGTATATGTATATTTCGGATTAAAAAAAAATATCGTTCATCTTAAATTTTAAAAATCAAAGAACTATTTATGGGCTTTTTAACCCTTTTTTCATTGTATCGACAAGACCGACAATTTTATGGCCTATAATCGTAACATAGCTGTAACGTGACCGGGGCAATTTCCCAAATTTAAGTATTAAACTAGCTCTATTATTTGTGGTGGCCAATATATCTTTTTCATAGTTACTCTCAGAAAGCTTAAACTCAATTGTAATTGGTTGAAGAGTTGAGAGTTGAGTTTCTGACGCGGATGTTAAAATCTCTAGCACTATAATAAATATCTACGGTCTTCTTTCAGTCGCCAATTGAAATACTCTGGTTTTTGTTATCCATTTTAATTTTCATTATTTATGTATATGCTGCATTCGAATGTCATAGGTCTTGTATGCGAAAGCTTCACAATTTTACAATTCTTTACGATAGGTATAAGCGTCAAACTGTTTTGTTGGTAAAATAAAAATTTAAATTTTTTTCAGGGTGACTGTTTGAATGCAATTGGTAAACACTTCCATCCAGAATGTTTCACCTGTTCATATTGTGGAAAACTTTTTGGCAATAGTCCATTCTTCTTAGAAGAGGGTGAAGCCTATTGCGAAGCTGATTGGAATGAATTGTTCACGACGAAATGTTTTGCGTGTGGATTTCCAGTGGAAGCCGGAGACAGATGGGTTGAAGCTTTGAATCATAACTACCATAGCCAGTGCTTCAACTGCACTGTAAGAAAAACATAAACTACTCTTTTTTCTTTAGATCTTTACAAAAATTTACTTAAAAAACCATGAATTGTTTTTTCTATTTCAGATGTGCAAAAAGAACTTAGAAGGACAGAGCTTCTACAATAAGGGAGGACGCCCATTCTGCAAAAATCACGCGCGCTAGAGAATACCATAAATGCACCTTAGCGATAATAAAATAATTATTTCTTTTTGCAATACACATAATAATTATTTTTGTAATTTATAAAATTGCTTAGACAACTTTCTGCAATCATTTAGGATTTACATAACTCTGTGCGCGCATATGTTTACCGGTCGTATTTAGTCTTTGTATCACAGTGATGCTACAGCAATAACTTTGTATCGACTGAGCGTAAATATCTTAGCGAACGATTTGCATCTTCACTTAAGTGTTGTAATTTGGTGTGAATCTTTGCTAAGCTATATTCACGTCTGTAGTTATTTATAACACAAACCGTTTCGATCGTGGTTGAATTAATTCATTGAATTTTATGGAATTGCAAAGATTTTTATTTTATTCTATTTTTGTTAATTAATAGCAAAATATGAGTAGCTCGCTATTGCTTATGTCAATTGTTAAATTAATAAATTTACGTTAATTGTTATTAAATAAGTTTTTGAGAAGTGTTGCTTCGCATTCAGTCTAAGGATAATGTGCTTATGAGTTTGTATAAATTTTAAATTAAACAAAGTTAAAAAAATATAAATAAAAAGTTTAGTTTTGTTTAGGTTTTATATTATTTATTTTATGTTGCTGGTGATGTAATGGTTAACACAATTTCATATTTTGTTTTTTATTTTTATCTTACTCCATACGACGCTGGAATTCACAAGTTTTAGAATCGATTACAGATGAAATAGAAGAAAATTTAGAAAACTTTTTATTTTTACGATTCTAAATCGAATTAATAATTACAAGAGAAAAAACAACCGCCTCGTCTGGGTGGCAAAGACATCTGTCTCGTTAGCTCAGTGGCTTATAGCAGTCGCCCGGAAACCGGAAGGTCCCGGCTTCAAACCCCGGACGGGGAGGTTTCTTTTTTATCTTGTATTTATTAATTCAATTTAGAATCGTAAAAATAAAAAGTTTTCTAAAAATTCTTCTTCAATTTCATGTTTTTATTGGTCTATTAGGTTGTCTCACTCCCAAATAGCTGGATTTGTTTTTCACATGGTGACAGCTGGTCATTCATATTTTATGGATCAGCCTATAAATTCTGAACAATATATCTTAAGATGACAATTTATTATTTGTAAGAGCAAGATTTTTTGCAGGTAGTTTTTGAGCTGAAATGGCTTGAGAAACTCATTCACAGCAAAAAATTGCTTACCCTTAGGCATTTACTGAAACTGTTCGCTGCTAATGCTCAAGAAGAAGTGCCAAAAATGCCAAGAAAGTTGGATCTGTGTTATTTTGAAATGAAGGCCTTTAGGGTTTTAAATTCGATATAAAAAATTGGTATTGATCATGTGTGTGTTTTTTTTTTCAAATAAAATGGGAGTTAAATTTTTATTCATTTAACCACTTTATGCTCACGCTCGTACAGGTGCAGGCGAATTGAACTTGTCGTTATGCGAGCGGTGACTCGGCTTTATGATCGCTTTCGTATATATGCAATTTCTATACAGGGTGTGTCACTATTGGTCTACATAACTCAAGGGTTTGATAGCTGAAGTGCAGACAAGCAAAAAATCATACGGTGAAGGGGGTAAGACGCATTGTTTCGACCCCCTAAGGAGGTCTAGGATTTTTATGAAATTATGCATCATAGAAACGGGAATAGCTAAAAACCAGTTGCATTTCGGTAGGTACATACGCATAGTCAAATTACAGGTAACATTCCGGTGTTTCTAAATCTTATAAAAAAACTGAATGGTTATCATGCATTTTGGCGGGAAAACAGCTAAAATTTGAAAAAATTAGGATTTTTTTTTCCTGGTTTTAAGTTTGATGTCCTACAACGTCCGACCGAAGGTGACAGGAAGACTAAGTGGCCATCCATTGGAAAGCTTAGACGGTTTGCTATCTGAGATGAATGTCACCTTAATAGAGTGTATATCATGAATGTTACAGGGTGTAAAGTAGAAGAAGTACTAAAAATCTTAAACTCCACCTACCGCCGAAACGACACGTCTTACCTGCTTCTTCGGCATATAATTTTTTGTTTGTCTCCGCCTCACCTATCAAGCCCTTGAGTTATGCGAACTAATTATGAAACACCCTGTATATGCATGATAGTGCTGCAGGTGGCGTTGCATTTTAGGTAGTGTTTTTATGCCGATCGATTGTTATATTTTTCGACTAATAAAAGAATCAAGCGTCAGCTCACGCCCCCGCGGTGAGTGTGGGAGTCTGCGAAAGTTGTAAAATTTTTTTTTTTAAAGTAATAGTATGTCGGATGAACCTTTTTTTATAAACATCATACTGAGTGGAAAAAAAAATCGTCAGCTGCATCGCGAAGGGATTATACGTCAGCTGCTTGCATGAACTTCTAAAAAAAAACACGTAAAAAATAAAGTAATAGTCATAGCCTGAGAAGGCGTGGCCGTAGAGAGCTGAAGTTTGGTGCATGGTGTTTTCGTAGCAATGATAAATGGAATTTGGAAAATGGACTAAATCGGGCAACCCCTTCTTGGTGTTGCCATATAACAATTTTGGTTTTTTACGTATATTGTAAATCCAATCAGTCCTAGACGTTTTTACTGTACTGAAAAGTTCGTCAGAATGTGAAAATCTAAGAAATTGCTAATAATAATTTTAACTGTCCGACGAACCGTTCTAGAGACATATGCGAATAACCACGTTAACGTCCAAATTAGCTTAATACGAGATTATATAGGGGCATTCATCTAGGGTATCATAAGAATTGGTCAGAGATGGATATTTGTATCATAATGCTCGGTAATATGAGTGTTTTTCAGAACGATTTAAAAATTACAATGCACTTTGGCTCCGAGAATTCCCAAAGATTCGTCAATATTACAATATTATATGAAGAAGTAAAAAAGCTAGATTTGGTCTAAGATAAATACTTACGATACCCTAGGGCCTAGATGAATGCCCGTATATAACTTCGTATGGTTACCACTCTGTGCAAGTTTGAATGTCGACTATATTTCTAGAACAGCTCGTCGGACAGTAAAAATGATTATTAGCAATTTCATAGAATTTAATATTCTGACGAACTATTCAGTATAGTAAAAACGTTGATGAGAGAGATCACAGTTGATGAGAGCTTATTATTATATAAAGACAGACTAGGCTGGAGACAGTGCATACTCATGAAAAGATCAAGATTCGGATTAAAATCGTATATGTTGTACGAATCAAAAAAAGGGTATGTATGGAACAGTATAATATATACTGGAAAGGGAACACCATCGATCCTGAATTTTCAGATCTTCCTATGTCCATGCAAATTTTTATGAGCTTAACAAAAAAAATATTGGATAAAGGCTATCGCTTGACTACGGACACATTTTATACAATCCCTAAATTAGCAAGTTTGCGGGTATTACTCTCAATTGATATTTATGGTGCAGCACGATCAAACCGACCAGAAATGCGAACGCAACTAACAAATAATAAAATGGATAAAGGAGCAATCGTGGCGTTTCAAAAAGTTAAAATAATGCTTTTGCAAAGGAGGGATAAAAGGCCGGTGACAGTTTTATCAACGATTCATAATAATGGAATGAAAACTGTTCAAAAATGGGAGGAAGCCAAAATAAAGCTAACTGTAATTCTCGACTGCAATGGGATAATGGGGGTTGTTGACCGAGTCGACCAACATTTGGCAGACCACCCTGTACCAAGAAAACGGGGTAAAAAATATTATAAGAAGATAGTTTTCCATTTATTTGAAATAGCTCTATGGAACTCGTTTGTTCTGTATAAGAAAAGGGCAGGGCGTCTGTTCAATTTATAATATCGGATGGAGTTCGTGGAAAAAATCATTGAAAAATACTCTCGTAGTATTGAAATTAGGCTCCAGGGAAGTCCATCATTGGAGGGTAATCCCAGGAAATTTCGAGATCATTATCCAGATTTTTTACCGCCAACTCCAAAGAAAAGAATCTCCACGTAGGCATGTTTTGTTTCTGCCACAAAAAGGAACGCTAATGGAAAAAAGGTCAGAAAAGAGACTCAATATTGTTGCCTCCAATGCGATGAAGCATTATCAGCCGTGACATGTTTTCGTCTATACCATTCAGTAAATTAGATATGGTTATTTTCAATTTGTGATCAATCCAATCAATTTATAGTAAATAAATTTTTTACTTCAAAGGTTTTCAAAATTCAAAAGTGAACATCCTTGTATCTAGTGGCGTGACAATAGTTTGGGCCGGGCGGTCTATGAATTTACCTCCCCTGACTTTATCAAAATATGTTTTTATAAGAAAATATTTTGTTAATTTTATAATTAGTTTTTTACGATTTTTTACATTAAAAAAAAACCTTTTGCAATTATACATAGTTTATTAAAATGCAGTAAAAAAAATCGATTCGTTTTGGACAATTTCTTGAACAAAAACCCGAGCGTAAAGTGGTTGAGTTTAGAATTTCAGTATGGTCAGTTCGATGGGCTCGCATATATTTCCGTTAAGGAATTAGAAGCTTTTTTGCTGTTATGGCCATAATATTCTACTTATTACTACTTGTCGAGATCAGGGGTAGTCAACTTAGCCCCACAGCCCTATAGTACGCCTTTATGGTAGGCGGTAGGCACTCTACTCCAGTCCATTCAAAAATTAAGAGAATTTTGCACAGTTGTGCTAACTTGAGTTACTGCGGAATCGGTGGAGGGTAAGAAAATTTTACTGTTAATAAAGATACAAAAGTGGGGAGTTGGTATTAAAAGGTTAACTACACTTTATATGCTCTACACTCCGAACTGATTAAATTTATATTTCCAGTTATGTTGCAAGATTTTTCTCAAAATGTCAACTTTTTCTTTAAACCTGCTAAAGTTCTACGGATACCTAAAGATTCTGCGAGCTCAACTGAACTCCGCCCCATCATAATTCCGCTTTTTCTCGCTAAAACCTTGAAGAAAATTTTACGTATTCAAATGACTAATTATTTTCAAAACAGAACTCTACTATCAATTACCTCCATCTGTACTAGAGCATTGATGAAAATTATCGATGACATTAGAATCTCTGTTAACAACGAATATATTTTGTTCACTGGTATATTTCGATTTCTACATATAGTTAACATTTACATAGAAAATTGAGTTCTGTTTTTAATTTTTTTCAACTGAACTCGTCGGTTAATCTGGTTTAAAAGGATAACGGGGCTTAAGTATAAAAATTGGGAATTGTTTTTTGCTCGACGCACTTGCTCCGTAAAAAATGCAAAAAGATAATCATGAGTCAATTCTACACTCTCGTGTCACGAGATAGACCTTTAGACTTCCTGTTTGATCAAAACGAAAGCTGGAACTCTAAATTCAATTTCAATTCAATTTAACTTACTATTTTGGCAAAAGTACGAAAGATCTTAAGAATTTTACTAAGTGCATCATATAAGAGGAATAGAGACTGCGAAAAACTAAAGCTAACTTAAATTAAACTAAAAATATTAAAGATAGGAGTAATTTAACAATTTGAAAAATAAAAATAATATAAAATAAAAAAACAAGATAGAAAAAAAACACAAACAAAAAACTAGCGAAAGGAATTGTATCTGGTCAAAAAGATATCCAGGTTCACCGGAGTGTATTAAATTATAGAGGAAGATTAATGATTTATGTTTTAAGTAAGAGATGATCGAGCACCTAGCCAATGAGATCCTGTACCGAGATATATCCTGCCATCGTTTAATACCAAACACAAATTTAATGCTATCGTTAAAAGCAACAACAATTTTCCGCTATCAAGTTTAGGATATATTAAACTTCCGTAAGTAAAATGGGGTAATAACAGAGCGAATATTTGTTGACAGTCCTCCTGCAGATAGCCAAAATCAGTTTGACATGATCACCACAACTTAATAGGCCATTTAGCTTGACCCCAAGATTGGTGACGGAATTCAAGAAACATAGAGGAGAGCTGTTAAGAAAAATTTATGGGTTATCAGTTATCAGAATCATAGATAGCAAGACAGTGTGAATTGTCAGGATTTAGTGAGAGCCCATTGTTGACCAACCAAGTGTAGATACGGGAAAGATCATCATTGATGTGAGCGACACAATCTTCTATAAGACCAATATGCATACTTAAGTCGTACAATTGTACGTCATCAGCAGAAAGATGGAGGTGAATATCTTGAATCACATTTTGCCGTTCATTGACATACATAGAAAACAACAACGGGCTCAAAACAGACCATAAAAAGGGGAGTAGGGAGGATGAGCAATCACCAATTTGTACCTTTTGAGACCTGTCAGTACAGAAACTATCAGTTAATATTTTAGTAAGCAAAACATTAGACTTTGCTCGTTTATTTGAGAATTTGCTCCATAACTTTCGAGATAGCTATTTTTACTGATCTCAGTATGTTTGAAATGGCGAATAATTAGAAGTATAATGAAATGTTGCTTAGGCCAAGTAGAGCAAATATTTCCAGCGATGAACTATATATAACTTGGGCTTACACAGAAACTGTGCTCTTAGTGTAATTGCGAGCTACGTTTACTGAGGGTCTCACTACCTACATATGGATATGAAGCAGATATTCTATCTTTAATGGAGGAGCCACCCATACATGTATATAGGATTATATTCAAGTCAATTAAAAGTAATCAGTAACTGGAAATATACCTGTCATTCTGGTAAAGCTAGGATTTTATGTTCTTATTTCCGATGCTACTCTGCAGTTAATATTGGCAACTTCTTTGATTATTTCCTTTTCGTCGATAGTTTAACCAGAACGATTTCTACACATTTTATTATATCACTTATGTACGGTCTGTTCTTATATTTTATTCTCTGAATTTTTTGAGTTTTTCAGTCAAAGCTCTTGTCTTTTTCTCTCCGCAACAGGGACACGCTCTAGTTTTTCTTCACTTCCTGATCCACTTTGCCATATCTTGAGAATAGTTTTACAAATAAAAAGGTATTACAAAGAAGACGATCTGATTAATACCGATTATGGGGTAAAAGCTCTGAAATTGATCTCACTAATCATGAGTTTACTGAACGGAGTTTGCATACTATTGCAAGAATTTGAGCAAATGCTTGAGCTCGAACTCACAAGATCGAATTCTGAGATAAAGCACATTATTATGCATAAGACCCAATGTTTCATCTAACTTTCTACCTATTTTTAGTGAAGTGCCTCAAGGGTCCATTCTTGATCCTCTACTATTTGAAAGTTTCATCAATGACCTCACGCTTATTCTTTTTTTTTTACTGTAAGGATCGACCTGATCAGCAAATTGGATTCTATCTTAATTTTTGAATCCAAAATAGACAAGTATTGTTTTCTGGATGTTAATCTCTGCAATTTTTTATTTTGATCTAGTATATAATCTTGGAATGAGATTTAATAACGATTTGGAAGACAGTTCTAAATACGTATAAATTGTAAACAGAAAGAAACATCCAATACAGAATACTTAAAACGTGGTAGTTAAGTACGACGCAATTCAGTATATAGGTACTTTAAATGAAATTATTTTACATTGATCATATTTACC
Source organism: Dioctria linearis (assembly GCA_963930735.1). NCBI lineage: Eukaryota > Metazoa > Arthropoda > Insecta > Diptera > Asilidae > Dioctria > Dioctria linearis. Next base: position 342,394,436 of record OZ005740.1, on the reverse strand, counting down.
AAGACTTGCATTCTAGGATTTAATAAAAAGCAAAGCAAAACAATTTTGTCGTTTATTTCCACCATACTCCCCACTTAAATACTTTCCTAGAGCATGGCAGTAATAACGTTCAGTAACGTGTTTATGTGTTTTGCACGTTTTAAAATAATCTACGAAGGATGAGTAATGGAATTCTTTCAGAATAATTAAGTGTTTGAACGTTTGGACTACTATTATTTTTCTCTTATATTTTTTATACTCGCGGATGGGATTTTTGAGGGGCTTCATATGTAGACCAGAACTTTTTATCTTTCAGTTACTCAGGCGCGAAGGACTAGCTTTTACCGTTTGAGCCATAGTTATGTACCAAGTCCTTAGAACTTCGTTGGAAAAAACCCCAATACTCTACAGTCCTCCCACATAGAGTTAGGCCCCCGTGAATATTGCAACAACAAAACTTACCGCCGAGGCCCCTCAAATCTGCAAATAACCGTGAATCGAAATAAAATGCATATAGCCTATAATACCCATGCATTCCTAATTACTAAAGTGAGTTCTTATTTTCTTTTATTAGGCTTACAGATCCTGAGCTTACCCCTGCGAATTATTGTCTTTATTTTTTTTATTCCCATTAATCAGCTCCCATTTCTATCCCGCACACTTCCCGCCCCATTTCCTCCTCCTATCTTGCTCGCCTTGAGCTCCCATTTTTTTTATACGACATACATTCTCCTTCTTCTCTCCATTCTCTCGTTATCCCGGAAAAACTAGAGAAAACCTACCCTCTAACATTCGTCAAAAACAACCCCTACAAAAGAGAAATTTCAATTTATTTCGACATTGAATGGTAATAGACAGATGTACCTGAAATATGATAAAAGTCCAACCCTCTACAACAAAAAGTGATCGTCTCAGACGATTGGCACTTTTTCACATTTCTTACGTTTTCTTTAATTCTCCAATCATGTTAGTGAATTGTGAATAGAGAATTAAGGAACTAGGAATTCTAAGAAAACGAAATTCTCATCTCCCAAATTCTCCGTGTTACAGAATTTGGCCCCTGGGCCATTTTGCACCCTCGTTATCTTCCTGAAGGGGACATTACACTCTACAATAAAAGGACGAGCTAATGCAAGAATATTTTGACAAATGCACCGTTTAGTCTATTAAAGAACTTTTGCTCTTTAGCAGTTCTCGCTATCTTTTGCCCTTTTTGGCGAAGTCGTAACGAAAAATTTGGCATAAACCTGCACTAAGCCGCTAACTCTATAAATCGCTTTAAGTAAAATTCTAGGCTTTGAAAATCAGTCAAAGCCTGGACCTTTTTTTTGTCGGTCCGAGGTCTTCAAAGCCTGGAACTTTTTTTTTTGTCGGTCCGAGGTCTTCAAAGCCTGGAACTTTTTTTTTTCGGTCCGAGGTCTTCAAAGCCTGGAACTTTTTTTTTTGTCGGTCCGAGGTCTTCAAAGCCTGGAACTTTTTTTTTTGTCGGTCCGAGGTCTATGCAAATCAACGAGAAACCCGAAGTTCTTAAGGCTTAATCTAAAGAATTTGTATTTATCCTTATTGATTAATAAGATAAGCTCCTGGAGTGCTTCAATTGTCACTATAAGGTCATCGAGTTATGTGAAGACTCTATTCTTTTTTGAACAGAAGAATCGACCATTAACCGTTGTTAGGCTTCAGGATTACTCTTAGGATCAAAGCGCATTACTATAAATTGTCATAAACTCTGCGACTGAGAATGCAGTTTTTTCTTTGTTGCTATCAGTCAGGGGAATTTCCCGAAAAGTGTATTTCTGTTCTAGGGTTCTATATATGCATAATTTTCTGCTTAGAAATCGAAGCTTACTGCAACATTCTCATTTTAAGACTGGTCAATCTCACTTAACTCAAAACAAACAGTCAAAAGCCAATTTAAGAACTTCAAAAGTCTCAAAAAAAACTGTAAAATTTAATTAGATTTTCATTTATTAAATATTTTATAAGTTTTCACTGCTGGAAATTTATTCGAATTCATCAAAAATTTTCATTTACAACAGTATCAGGATGAGAAATCAGTGGCTGACCATAAAACAGTTATAAATGATTAATTATTGTTGAAGCGGATTTTCATGAAGACCATAAAATTTTTAATATTCGTCCAGGCGAAAGGGACTTTCATTAAATTTCGACCATCAAAATATCCTTTATGACACTGCGCAAATTATAAAATGCAATTTCCAACAAAATGCCCAAATGTTAGCGCACGTATCGAGAGAACGCGAAGTAATTATTTATTTTTAATATTGATATGAATAAAAAAACAAAAAGGACAAATAAAATTTATTAAAGCGCCACCATCATGAGAATAAATGTTGCCGCAGGAATTAAATCCATTTTTTGGCTCTGGGTTTGCAATTCATTGTTGATCCTGAAGCTATAAAATTGTCGTTTAACTTCCACCACCGTGCTATTTACGGAAATTGATTATTGCTTTAGGGATTTATTGCTTGAAGATTTTCTACCTTTGTTTGAGAATATTCTGGAATTTCTGTCCATTAACAATGATATGATGATAGGGGGAGCATTTTTAAGTGTACATTGAACAAAGTTTTATTTTAATTATATTTAAAGAGCAAGTTATACTGGAAAAGAATGAGGAAAAATATGCAAGCTGTTTCCTCGTGAGTAGTTCAATTGAACGGAGATGATAGTAGGTACTTATCTAGTCACACAATAAATTATAGAGCAGGATGGGGCCATTTAGACCGTTTCGTAGTTACAAGGGTGACTAAGAAAATTTTCCTACGGAACACCCTTTATCATGAAAAGTACAGGGTACCTAGTCTCCGTTAAACTGAAAATTCTTTCAACAGCTACAGTTAACAGAGTTCGTTGTTGTAAACGAAGTGTTGTTACTAAGTTCTATTTGCGGCCAAAGTAATAAAAAAAGATAAAATTCCGAATTTTTTGTTTTAGAGTACCATAACTCTCTGGGGGAGGATAGATGCTTGGCGCTGGATGAAAAGTCGTTGAAAGACCATAATTTCAACGAAGACAGATTATACTTTTGAGATTCAGAGTGTGTCGCCAAAAACTAGCATGTTTTTTTAAATATCTAAATCTACCCTCTAAGTCTGAAACGGTTGAGATGGCTGTCCTTTTTGCCATAAAATTTATTGTTTGTATTGGTGAGTAATATCACTTCTTTAGTTTTGGACCACTAACCGGAAACACACAATGTAGGAAAAAAAAGGAAGAATACAAAAAAATGTAGGCAATATCTGAATGTTAATTCACAGCCGTAATTAGGGCGAAAGATTGCAGAAAACTAGCAAAACAAATGTCGTAACATTTAAATTAAAAAAAAACAGACTTATTCAAAAAGATTTGATCATGTTAAAAAGAAGAATTCAAATTCAAAATCTAATACGGTTGATATTCCGAGATTGGAGGATAGGTTGCGACCATAGGCCGTAATAAATTGGGACTTTCTTGAGTTAAATAGCAACTCATATCGCATCGCTCATATATAGACTATTAGGTAATTGATTAGAGACTTAGGTGCTAACCATGACATTGAACTCGCAAGAGCTGATATTTTCTCCTTTTCTGGAGAGCGGTTGTCCTGCTTGCACATATATTCTGTTTCGTCAATGGTCAATGACTATGCACGATTCAAATTTTTGATTGCTAAGTGGATAGTACTGATCTCTACATGGAGATTTATCACCAGAAATTCGGCTGATGGTTGAATTGCTACGAATGCGCTATTGATAGCAACGGGTAATGGAACAATGCGATATAAATCAAATTATTCAAAGGCAAAGACAGGTAGCCTTATTTTAAATATGACGTACTTCCTGGTTGCTGCACCTTCAAGCTTCATTAAGCTGTAAAGTTGCAGCAGATTGTTGCGTCCTGTACGTAGTCGTAGTGTTGATGGCAAGTTATCCTTGATTATACTCAATTCTCCGTTTTGTTTGAGTTGGAGTTAGCAATAGCGGATTCATCTTCTCATGATCTGTATTAATGAGAACGTCTAGAATAGCTGCTTGTGCACGTTCGTAGTTTAATGATATTAAAGTAATTTCAATTAGAGACGTTTGATTTTTTGTTTGCGTTTTATGTTGTCGATGGTTTCAGACATCCTTTCTGCGTATTCAGAATCGAAGACTCCAAATAAGGCACTGGCAACGTTTCCTACTATATTCAGATGGGCTCGCTTTTGTCGGTTTTGGCTATATCAATACAATCTAGACCTACTACTGAGATTAATTTGTATATTATCTGCATAAAGATTAATATCACGTAAAAACAAGCTAAACAGTAGTGGCCCAATATTGATCCCCAACTGACGTCAGATTCTTATACGTATATTTACTATTTAGAAGAACTAAAGCACTGAATTTGTTTTCGTCAATCGCGCTCCTTGTATAAGTAGAGACTTTCATTACTGAATTTTCGTAATAGTTGGAGTAATTTGTCAGAACCAATTCTATCCTATGTGATAGAACGATCTCCTCGAAAGGTATTCCATATTCTTCTTAACTCTGGCAGTACAGAAAGTACGGGTTGAGGTTGTTGGATTAAGAGTACCAATTTGAATTTTTCTGCTGTGAACAAAATGACTGTCTTAGGTTACGACACAAAATATTATCCTACAGATTACTATTGAATTGATTCCTAAAGAACTGCTATTTTGCCTGTGGAATTACAATTGTTACTCTGATAATGGTCGTAATAAGCTTTGAATACCCTCTATATGAACTCTTTTAAACTTCTAATAAAGGTATTCGCATTCATCGATTAATAAGTATAAACAGAACTTGCGAGTTGTTAGTTGTGGACATCAAGAATCAAACAAGTATCTAAGAGTGGAAGCAAATATTTCAACTTGGTCATCCACTGACGTCCGGTTATATAATTAATTCGAAGGAAGTTGCAAGCATTCTTCGCACAAGACTACAGGCACAGACAACATACAACTAGATAAGGAAATCTCCATATAAACCCGGATCACTTTTTTTATTCAACCAAAGAAAGCTATCATTGCGAAGAATTTATGTGGCATAATACAGGAAGAGAGAGAGCGAATCTGTAGAGCTTTCTATTAGAGGGATATTAGCTTGTTTTAATTCGACTGCTTTTTTGTGAGGTTTTCACATCCAGATGTGAGTTGTCTCAGCTACAGGTAAGAGTGTTCTAGATAAAACACAAGAATTAAGAGAGAGATCGTAGCTCAAAAAAAGTATGCCGTGATCCAATATGTAGAGTGCGATGATTTAGTACCTAGTGCATCATAATTTTGTCTGAGTCGAAGTAAACAATAGCTCCAGTAAAGATGGATTATTTCCACTGAATTAAATTATATGGACTGAGACCCACTACGCCGGGTGTACTGCTAACTAGAAATTTACTAAAAATTTAGATTACAGCAAACAATATTGACGTTGAAATCTCCATCAATGACTACATTTGCATAAAGAAGTTTTCGAGTTAAGATACCTTTCGTAAGTTTAGCTTAAACTTCCATACATAAAAAATCAGTTTCTGGGTTTTCAAATGAAAAATGGATGATGATTTCAGTAGATCATTGACGTATTATACTACTGTTAGTATTGTCTCGAAATTACATTAGGACTGTACTAAAGCCATAAATAAGACATTAACAATGAATTAAGCCATTAGGGTGTACAATATACCAGAAAGCATCTTTCAACAGGAAAATCAAAGATCTCTCATGGTCGAAAAATATTTTAAGCTTACACGTTAACAAGCTTCAATGTTTTGATGATCGGAGGTATATTTATGTCAAAAGTAATTTAATCATAAACTGCACCGATAAAATATTTCTGCGAGGAAATTACTACAGATGAAAATTTATTAATATTGGATGGTCACATTTGCCATTAGTTTGTTGGAGATGCCTAGAAAATAACGTAACATTATTTCCTCGCCACACGACTCACTCACTGCCCCGTTGAAGAGATCTTTTTCAAACAAATTTGGTTTCGTATGGTTACCATACAAATATTTCGTTGTTCACATAAATTTATGTAAGGAATCTAAAAACTGGGGTTGCCCGTTTTAGCCCACTTTTGACATTGTGTTATATTTATGAAAAGGCTGTGTACGAAGTTTCAGCTCTATAAGCTTACGAGCTCTCATGCCGTGTCCAAATGAAGGAGCTACCCGATATGACGCATTTTAAAAAATAAGTCTACAACTTTTTTTAAAAAGGGCATGTGAAAAATGTTAGCTCTCTAAGTGAACGCATTCTCGAGTTATCGTGAGGACGGACGGACGGACAGACGGACATGCAAAAATTAAAATAACTAATCCATTTTGCTTTATACCATCAATATATCTATGCCCTACAAACTGAATAGCAAATTCAGTATATCCTAGAGATTTCCATCTTGGGCATAAAATTGTTTCTTCAATAGACTCGATCCAGTATATAACGCGCTTGGAATTCTTGCATGAGTCTTGCTCCAACGGACGAGGGTCAAAGAAGCAGGCCACAGAGAATATAATTAATTTAATTCTTATATAATAATTTAATACATAGTTTTCTCTATAGCGGCGGCTAACGGCGGCTTATGACCAGAAGGTGACGCTTTTTCTCAACAGCTGAGTTACAAAACGCCTCATTTTAATTTTAAAACAAAAACTTTCTTAAACATTTTCCTATGAATTAAACTGACAAAGTAATAAAAATCCTGCTGGGTTTTTTTATTCAAATTTGATTAAATTAAATGATCCTCTTTTTGAAAAATGTTGAAAGAACTGAAATATATTATAAAAGCCATCAACGATGTCTTGAAATTGCGTAATCATGCATGGCTAATGAAGTGAGACTCAGACGATTTATATTATCGTAATTATTACTTAAATGTAACCAAACGGTAACAAATATATTAATGATTTTTTATAGTTAGAGTCTTCCTTAACAGTATTACTATTAATTTTATTAGTGTTTATTTTATTATTAAAATCAAGTTATTTTTAAGACACAGATTGGTATTATGTATGTACATATATACTTTTTTCCTGCATTAACATAATGAGCCACTATGAAATGAATTCACAAATATGAAATTTACCGGGATTGCTACCGAGTCTACAGCTCAAAAATTGAGTTTCAAAACTCTTTCACAAAAGAAAAATCTTTAAAAAAGAAGTTTCTTCGAAAAAGAAACCGTTTCGTATCAACCCGAACTGTGCACTCTTATGTACCTACGGCATAGTTTCTGCCTGCCGTAGAGTTAGTTGCTAAATTTGAACAGCCAAGCTGACTCTATATATGCACTTAGATTTTTTTTAAGTGTGAAATATGAAGCGAAATACTAAGTATCTACTAGGACGCTGTGCAATATTAGCCCGTTTTCTAACTGGGTTCAGCATAGCTGTCACTTTGGCGTCTACGGCAGGCAGAAACCAATCCGTACTGAAGGGTATGAGTCTGCTTAGATTGCCAATGCCATACGAGACTTGTAGGTAGGATGATTGTTGGAGCAGGAATGAAGTGCAACTTAAAATTCGCATGTAGCACGTATTTTATCGGTTATCATTAGTCACTTGATCATTCCAGTTTTAAACATTGCAGTGTCTAGTTAATACTTTGATCGATTTGTTGCACCGACTGTAAACGCAACAAGGGCAGCAAGCTGACTGATGTAATTCTGAAGGGCATTTTGAGGCAACTGAAAGCGCACCTTCAACTGGCACATCTATAAGAAAATACGGTTCCTGGTGATACGAAATGCCCTCTTTGTAGAAGCAATTTATTTTTCAAAGATTTTTCTTTTATGAAAGATTTATTGTCACTAAATAAACATAATAAGCTGTGTGCTTTTTCAGACGTTATGCATTTCACTGCAAGTCTTCTACAAAAGAACGCCTCACACAACCAGCGAATTTAATTTTTAAACTTGCTCAGCTAACATTTAGACGTAGGATCCCCCATTCGAAAAGGAAGGGATCTCTTCCATGCGAGAAATTTATCGCAGATTTGTTGTATTTTTATTGCTTGAGAAATATTACAAGGTTCGTACAAATTCGATAAGAATTAAATTCATGGTGGAGATAATAATAAGAAAAGAAAGGTGCGTATCTCAATTTTTAGTTCCTTCTAATAAATAGTCGATATCATTTTGTTGGGAGTATATCAGAAAGAAGACAAGTATACCTATTATATCTTCCTTGTTATAAAGCCGCACTAAATATAACTTCTTATTTACCTCAAGACATAGGAAAGAAACATACTGCCAAATACCCATCTTGAGTTTTCGTGGGGGTGTCAATGCAATGATGCCCACTAACAGTGAATACGATGGGAAGGAGATGGCTATAACATTCGATATTTCTATTTTTGCAGGGGCTGGAGTGCACTCCAGAGATCTCCAGTGCCACGAGTCTTATAGATTGCTTGATAAATGCAGTGTTTTTCAGATAGCGCTCGCAGCGATTTATCAAGCGGCAATACTGATAGCCAGGCATCCATCAAAGCGCTTGATGCTGTGCTGGTAGAATCAAAATTGGTGCAGTTATGCAGGACCAGCGTTGAGGAATTTACTATAAGGCACAAGATGATGCTGAGTACATGTTTATAAGAATATCTCAGGCAACGGGATGGCTGATGAGTTGGCCCAAAAGGGCTCTGAAATGGATTGCTCCGCAGCGGTAGCTTATGTGGGCATCCCCATCAGAGCTTTACGAGAGGAAATCAGCAATCAAAAGTCAAGCCTCCGGTAAATCAGCATGGACAGTTGCCGTATTGCTAGGAAATTGTGGCCTGCATATGACAGGAAAAGCACAAGTAAATTACTTAATGGCAGCAGAACAAATACCAGGAATCTAGTAGGGGCCATTACGGATCACTTTGCTATAGGGTATCATACTAGAAGACTGGGTATAGAGGCGAACATTTTCTTCAGGTGCTATAAGCAATCGGTGGAAATCGAATCGGTCCAACACTTGCTTTGCGAGTGTCCCGCTTTGATGAATAGAATAGGTAGTTTGGGAGAGCTAAAAAGTAAAGAGTTCAGATATATCCTGAGCTTTCTGAGAGAAACAGGGTTGATTTAAGTGAAGAGTTTTAGATATATCCTGAGTTACCTAAGGAAAGCCGGCTCGATCTGATCTGAGGCGGCTTGAAAGCTTATCCCATGAGGTCTAGGGGCACAATGAAGCCACTAGAGGTCTAAGTGATGTAGGCTAGTCGTCTTGCGGTACCCCTCTTATATAACCCAACCTAATCTATTTCAAGGCAATAACATAGCATCACTTGAAAATTTCGTTCATAAATGTTAAAATAGATGGGTTTCCAATCGCCGAAAGTTCCAACTTACAATTATCAATCCATTCTATTCAATATCGTAGGTTCAACATAAGTGCTATAATTGGCGTATAAAAGATACCCAAAACCACTCTCAGTCAATCAGTATAGAAGACTGGATTCAGCTTTAAAAACAAACAAAATTATGTTTGCGAGTAATAATAGTATGAGGCAAATAAGAATGCGAATCCCGGGAAGGATAAGATAGCAGAATTGATAAACTATCGGAAAGAAGTATCTACTTTGTATTATGAACGCGTCACAAATTCTTATCCTCTCCACGATTTATATTATTATTACTCGTAAGAATCAAATTCTTATTTGTTTGCCGTCACGCCAAAATCTCTCCTGGGGGTATCGCATATGAGGACCATTTTATACCGAAAAGAGCATTTTGCTCAATGGGAAACCCAAAAGCGAAACATATTGTATATTCTGGAAGATAAATATTGTCTGCTGGGTGTAGCTTTCACACCACACATAATATGACAAAAACTTTATTTGGGCTCTATGAATGATACTAAAACGTTATTTAAAAACAAAAAAAAGAAACAATTTGAGTAAGTTTTTTATTGATTTTACCGACTAAATATTGCACTACTACAGTGAAACTTGCACTGTCCAATGTATGATTGCATCAGTGCAAAACAATGAACATATTTGATCTTATGTTGCTCAAAGTATTTGGAGTCTACTGTCCTGTCAAGGTATTTTGTATAGTTTGTTATTTACTCTATTAAGTTAAAAGCTTCAGGGGTTTTTTTCTTTGATTTTCTCTAGATCCCAATTAGGTAATTAGCTGTGATGGTGTGTCCAAACATATTTCAAAATAAATAATTCGTACAGAAATAAGATCTATTTACATTTTTGCCATGAAATAATTTTTTTCGCGTATATTTTCCTCTATCTACCTACAACTCATAAATAATTACGCATGACCGCACATTCTTAAGAATCATGCAAGATGTAATCAACGACCCCTAATTATCCCACTTTTGATAATTACCAAAAATTTCCTAGAACGTCTTGGCTGAAAGTGGACTGCTTTGTGCTTTTATAAGTCATCATCTTTATATTATCTCTCACCACTTGGGTATTAAAACGTAAATACTCAGCAGCTCTCTGACAGTACAATGACTTTGGTTCAGACAGCAGATCCGATATAAAAGTCTTTTAATAATTCTTAAGTCTTCCTTTGGATGTCTATGATGGAGCCGGCCTCAGCATCCGACTCTATCTGCTCCATCGTTTTCAGCTCATACTCACGATTTATAATCATGGTACAAATTAGATAGACGGCATTAACGACTTCCAAGATGAGAGAGTGTACGCTTTTTATTTACGAAGCGGGGAGATGATATTTTCCATTTGCAGTGAAACATAAAAAGATCAGGGATTTATTTTTTATCAACTTATCGTGGAAAATTTAATTTAATTAAGCACTTAAGGGAGAAGAAAAGTTTAGAGTGAAAGTAATCCAGGAACAGAAGTAGATATTTCTCTAATTTGGTCCATTATATCGTAGTTAGTCTGATTTTTACGCTATTTTGGGTTTTATGTTTTTGTTGGAAGTATTTTGTTGAAAATGTCAGTTATAATTTTGTTAAGGTAAAGTTTATGAACGATAGCGAAATGTTGCGGCTATAATGTGCGTATTGTTTCAGTCCAAATTCCTTGCTCACACTTTTACAAACTTTATGGTATATGTATATATGTCTAATCAAATAATTTTGAAGAATCTTCTGGGCGGTAAAACATATCGAAGAATTCTTTAAAATACTTGAAGATGCCCACAAAAGGAATAAAATTGCATTATCAAGAATTTAGAATCTCGGTGAAGTGGGCATCTGCTAAAAGTTGTAATCGCGTTATTCTTGTACACATAGTATGTCCTAGAAAAACTTAAAATCGCCTAAAAATCGCTACTGATGATTTCAAGGATGCCGTATTCGATTCGAGCTCGATGTCAGTCAAAATCGAGGACATCTTATTTGGCAATACGAAATCGAATCACCCGACCTTTTCCACGTTTTCATTCACTTCACTTGTACCCATTGACATATAATAATGGACTGCTTGAAATTTGTTTATTTCTTATATTATGTATAACATAGTGCCTGAATTATGAAAACTGATAGAAACACAACAATCTAGACTCTGGAGCTACAAAGAACCTCCTTTAACTGCGATTGTTTACTGAAATAAAAGTCGACCGAGTTATAATTCAAATTCAAATTAGTACTCATTCTAATAATTGGTTCTAATTGTCTATAATTGGTACAATGCGGGTTAATATAACTGAAATTAGTAGATTTAATACTTGTAGACTGCAGAAGTAATGGCATGTCGATATTACCTTTCAAAAGTTTAAAAACGAAATCAATATCCGATATTTCCCCTTCGAGAATGAAGGGTAATCTATAGAGAGATTACGCTGGAAGATGAAAGGCATCTCGCTGTTTGAGACCACTTAAAACTTATGTATGCGACGTGGTACAAATATACCAATCTTAAATGTTTTAACGGTAATTCACATGAAAGGCGCAATATATTGAAGTGAGCTTCCAGTTCTTTATTTATTTATTTATTTCGAAAAGTTAAGAAGATATTATACAGACAGAATCCAATAAAACAATACCTTAGAATAGTTAATGATCTGCTAGAGAAATTGACCAGTTCGGGTTTTAATATTCAAGGCTACGCGGATGACCTAGTAGATACAATACGGGGCAAGCATGATCAAGTCATATCCGACCTCATGCAAATGGCCCTCTCCAAAGTCCGCACGTGGTGTTTAGACAAAGGCTTTAGCCTAAACTCCAACAAAACGGTTATCGTTCCGTTCACAAGAAGATCGAAGCTTTCACTATCGGCTCCTCTTCTTGATAATACGGAATTGATATTTTCAGACGAAGTCAAATATCTGGGGATAACCCTAGATAAGAAACTTTCCTGGAATTCGCATCTGTCCAGAGTGACGGATAGAGCGATGCGATCTCTCTACACGTGTCGTCGCTTCATTGACAGAACATGAGGTCTGAAGCCCAAAATGATGTACTGGACGTACACCACGGTTGTTAGACCCATGGTCACTTATGTGGCCAAAAACTAATCAAAAGACGGCTGAGGCTCTGCTTCAAAAAACCCAGCGGCTTGCCTGTCTAGGAATAACTGGTGCCATGAGAACCTGTCCTACAGCAGCCATGGACGCCTTATTAAACCTTGCACCCCTGCACTTGCAGGTGAAAATGGAAGCGATCTCCAGTGCTATTAGAGTACAAACGGAGAAACAGTTAAAGCCAGGCTATCTGGTTGGTCATTTAAGTATCTTAAAACAGATATACTTCGAGCAAGTGACGACAATATCTGATATAATCACACCCAGAGTGGATTTTGTAAGACCATTCCAAGTGGTTCTTGGAGACCGACAACAATGGCGCTCCACTAAACCGTCCTTCCAACAAGGACCGATTGTGTGGTATACAGGCGGCTCAAAAACAAACAGTGGGGTCGGATTGGGTGTATACGGCCCCAGATGCCATATATCAAAGGCTCTAGGCTCTACCCCTACCGTATTCCAAGCCGAGGTATTAGGTATTAATTGGGAGAATAAACAAAAATCCCTGTATTGGAAAAGGCTACAAGGACTTCGTCAGGCAAAAAAGTTTATCGACACCTCTGGCGGAAAAACAAAAGAACTCCTACTCCTTAGAAGAACAGAGCTCAAAATGATCACTGAGCTCTTCTCAGGCCATTGCCCCTTGAGGTATCACCTAAACAAGCTGGGTTTGGCTAAGATTTCATCCTGCTACTTCTGTCAGGATGCTCATGAAACCTCGGAGCACCTGCTCTGCAACTGCGAAGCATTGGCCAGGCGGAGATTACTCCACATTGAACATGCTTTTCCTCCACCAAGTTACGTATGGAACCTCAAGCCCAGACTTTATTAACAGTCTAAACCTATAAATGGAGTAAATTCAACGGGGACTCACAATAGATCTTTCAGGTCGCAGTGACTGCGAGGCTAACGCCTATACACCCCTTTACAAATCTAATCTAATACAGTAAAGCATAATAATAAATAAATAAATATAAAAAGAGGAAAAATAGTAAAATAATCCAAGACTTCAAAATGAGAACCAAAGCCAAAAAATATTATAATAAACAAAAATTAAAATTATAGTGAAATAAAATAAACTATAATTGTAAAACTAAAAAAGTAAATACAAAAAATTACAAAAATTGATATAAAAATAAGCTATATACAAAAAGAAAAGAAAAATAAAATATAAATGTAGAAAAAAAGAAAAGAAACACATTGATAAACTAAAATTTAAAAACTACTAAAAATTCATATAATAAAAATTATACAAGGAAATGATATTAGATATTAAAAGCAAAGAAAGCCAGAGGAAACGACAAATATTAATTTGAAGAACCACTAATATGCTAAGAATCTGGAAATTGTTTTATCTCCGTTATAACTGATCTTTTAAGTGTCAGAAAGTCAGAACAAAAGACAACAGTGGTGCTAAAATTAGAATTACAAATTTTCTGCATTCTTACCAAAGATGACTCAACTCGGAGGTTGGTTCTACAGAAGGGGATTCTAAACGGAACATGGAGTCTTGCGTACCTCGTTGGGATATTTATGCAGACCTTGAAAAGTAAATCGGGACAAAGCACGTAGCCATTTAGAAGTTTATACAAAAATAAGCAAAAAAGTTATCCATATGCCATAGCGATACTTCTACTGCTGTTTTCATGCTTATGGCACAAGCCCATGACATCACGCTCACCTGGATTAATTTCATGTCCTGTTATGTTTTTGCACCCACAAATCTTGATGCCGTCTTTTACAGACTTAGATGGAATATATTATCTGAATTTTCTGCGTCCTCGATTGCAACCTGATTGCTCCTACGTTATCTTCCGCTAGAAGTTGATTAATTTCTGTGGTACCATTGTACCACGTCGCTCATAATCGGAGAAATTTATACCCGCTCAGATGACGGTTAAAGCAAAAAGCTTATAAGATGGGGACCAAATAGGACCACAATATTCCAAGATGAGTCGAACGAGGATTGTGATAAAGCTTTCGTTGTCATCCAATTTCTTACCCCAGTACCACAGAAAAGTAATACCCAGCTTTTGAAGCAGATAGGATAGTCAGTTCATGCTCCGTATGTAGTGACATCTTCAGGGTTTTTTGTACATTATTTTTGGTTAAAGTATTTGCTAAATCTTTTGAATATCTTGACAAAACTTGTACAGTTTTCACAAATTTTTCTTACTTTTTAAGCGCAGGCTGAAACCAAATTGTTCGGCTGGTTTGTACCCAAATCTGGGTATAACTTATCTGTGCAAGTACTTTATAAAACCCTGAGTTGACTTAGCTCTATTTGAAATATATCCAATGTGGTCATTAAATGTGAGCTTGGAATCGAACAATAATCTTAGAAAGAATTACGCAATTTATGTTGTAGGCGAAAACTTGAGGGACTAGATACTTTTTTCCGAGAGAAAAGGGAGATCTAACATTTTTCAATTTTTAGCAGATTTTTGTTATGGTGCGACAAGAATTCCCTGTCTTCTCGCACCATTACATAAATCTGCTTAGATCCTTTAGCAACACCATACAATTCAGTCCAGATTTTATTGACTTATATAGTTTTATGTCAGCTGCGTAGATCAATAACTCAGAGCTTTCAATTAAGCGAGGAGAGACATAATTGATGATAAATATAAACAGAAGAGAATCCAAGTGACTTGCATTTAGGTAGGAGTATAACCGTGTAAGCAACCACAACCAGTTAGGAAAGCCACTTGCACATGGCTTATATATCAGAATCTGGTGAGAAACCTTGTTAAAAGTCTTACTGAAGTCAGTCTACACGCGGTAAACTATTCCACAATCGAACATTCATATGACGCTATACGGGAACGAGGCAACAGAATATTAGAATATTCAACTTTAACCGTAGATATTGTATATGTGAGAGCAAAGAGCCAGGCGTTTTTGATTTTATTAGCTAATGTAGAAAAAGCAATAAATTGAATTTCGAAATATTGAGAAGCCGAACAGATGATAACTGAGAGGAGAAAAGTGGTCTCCGACGGCCTATACAATCATTGTCTGCGACGTTAAGTTACCGGGAGCAGTGGCTTACCAATTTTAGATATATGATATTCCCAAAAGTAAAATGAGATAGCAGAAATGTTTTCACCAATTTTGACCATATCCCTCTAAACATAATCGTGGTGGTTAGCCAAAGTTGCCTAAGTCGACCATAAATTTTTCCAAGGATTGGGCTTATGTAATTACAGCATTTCAGTGATGAGTTAACTATAAACTCCTAGATTTTTAGCAGAGCTAACCAAAGACAGAGGTGAATTGTTCAGTCAAATGTGAGGGAATTCAGTTATATTCAGCATGCTAATTTTGATAATAATGTAGTGAGACATCTCCTTTTTACACAATTTCGCTTTCAGGGAATAACTTGCAATTTTTATAGCTAGTATATTTTATAAAAACGCTTCAATAATAGCCAGAATTCTTGCCTAAGTGTTTCTTTCACTATTTGCGTTTGTTTTGTATAATTCTAAAATTGCTCCGGGACAGGCTGTGGACACAGTAGGGTATCGCGGTTTCATTCAATATTAATTTTATTTTTCATGCGAGTAAGCGGTGTTAACAGCAATGACAATGCATAAAAGGCAGTGGCGTAACTGAGGATATATGGGCCCCCGCAAACTAACATACTTGCTCAGGAAAGTTTAATTTTTTGAGTCAATTGTAAGGAAATATCGGGTTTTAGATGTTTCCCAAAATTTTGTACGGGGAGACAAAATTATTCCCTTCTCCATTTTAATCTTTTACAGGGCAGAAATTTCAACAATATGGGAGAATTCCCATAATCTCCCAAGAGTGCCTTCACTCCACTCACTCCAAGCATTGATAAAAAAAAATAAAAGGCTTTCGTGGGTACTACGAGCAGTGTTGCCAAGATCTGGATTCCCAAACTTATTTGTTTAGATTAACTTCGTGCTCTACATTCATCATTAAACCCCTTTAAAAATTACTGGCAGCCCCAGCATATGCTCACGAAAGCACATCAAAAGGAAAACCGATGAGTATCTGAGAGAAACGCTTAAGCAATCCAAAGCAAAAGGGGAAAAGCTTCCCACGTAAGTAGCCGGAAATATCCGATTACTTAAAGTAAGAGCCCGAGTCCACTGATTACCGCACCGCACCGTACAACGGTGTTGGGAACTTGAGGAAATTTCAAAACTTTTCATGGTGAAGAATTAGATCTTGTACACATATTTTAATTTTGGTTGATTGCTTACTTATCTAATATTCTAAAGTTGCAGTAATACTCTTCTCTCATCTACGAGCTCTGATGTATGCTAGCAGAGTGTACGCCTAGCCAAAGGAAGTCAGCCAAATATTTCCCAGAAAATAATTTACAGTGTATCAGTTTCAGGCGTACCTTTTTCTCCGTTTAGATACAAAAAATAAATAGAAGAATTCTCGACTTTTTTATTGTTGTATCATCACTACTGTCTAGCCGCGTATTTGCAGCTTCTCAAATCCTATGATGGTATGAACACCTTTAGATGGAACTGAAATAATGAAATCATTACAGAGTTAATACAATTTTTATTCAGTAACCGAATTTAAATTGAGTGAATCTAATTGCTTATTAGTCCAGCGTTGTTATTTTTATGTGGTTTCAATTTGCATCATTTCATACGAAAATTTTAATTTTGTAGGCTTTCGTGGGCCCCTATAAACTATTAGCCCCGCGCGTGGTCGGGACTGCGGTGGCATTAGTTACGCCAGTGATAAGAGACTACTTTTGCGGGGCGCTTTGCTTCCTTCTGTATACAGGGTGTCCCGTATGTGGTCAGGCACCCGAAGGCTACGGATAGGTCATGCTTAGACAAACAAAAAATTGTATGGGTTGGGGGAGGGAAATCGTACCGGTAAAATACTTAGGTTTCTTCTAATTGATCACCCTGTAACTTCTACTTCTGAAAGTTACACCCTATGATGATGACTTAAACTTTGATAGATAGACAATCATTGGACCTATCCAATGGTCTATGAATTTTTTCCCTCACCCTTTCCGTTTTGAAGATATGGCTCAACAAATGTAAAATTTCGGAATTTTTACTCGTTGTTTTTATTTAACTACTATCTTTATAAAACAACACGACATCAATATCACTTTTACATATTGAATTTAAAAAGCCCAGAATCTTAGCATTAAAATGACCTATCAAACTTGCTTTCCGTTCCAAAGACTACACTTACTATCCACATATACCCCAGTTAACAAAGTCATAAAATAGCTTGGATGAAAAAGTATCCTTTTCAGTCTAAGCTCAATAGTTCTGCTGGTACCGTAGTCCGCCTGCAAATCGAATTTCATCGAACATTTTCATATTCCCATATGCAATTATAACTCAGTTGAGAGGTCTTAAGGCCTAAACATAACTACGACGACCGGCGACAACTATCAGCAGTCAAAGTCCTCCGTGGACAAATATGAAACACAATTGCAGCGACAATGAAAAAGTAGAAGATAACTCTTGATATAGTTTGGTTGTCTCATACTGTTTTCGTGGTGAAAACATTAAGTTTTTTCCTTTTAATCGGTCCTCCGAAATTGCGGATGATGTAAGTAACATATATAAATATTCGTCCGGTCGAACGCTCTAAATCGACGGCTCTTCAAAACTCATTTTTTGTTTGTTCACTTTAAATTTTATTTTGCCGTGTTTTTACTGCTTGATCAAGCCAATCCACTGCTACTCAATTAAATGGCCAGTCATCAGTGCGATAAACTTAAAGAGCCATAAATATTATAACAGTTCAACATTACCTATTTGGCAGTTGGCGATGAAATTAGAAATTTTACAAATCGCAGCGATGAGCGAAATTGGATAGCAAAGGGAAGGTTTGAATTTTTTTACAGTCCTTGTAGCTTGTAGTTGTCGCCAGTCGTAGCAATTGTGTTTAGGCCTCTATTCGGGGAGTCGCAGTCATTTGATTATGACCATTTTTCTGTACCTTATGGGGAAGGAGCAATTCAAATCAAACTTTTGTTAGTTTTACATTTGGGATTTAATTAAGTCTTTTATGTATTAGTGGAAGAGTCTGTTTCATGGCTTGGGAAAGTATTTCTCGAGGGCTTTGGCAGTCCTCGTCCAGGCATCCAAGACAATGCGGAAATTTTCACTTTCTGACTGTGCTGTTGAAGTTCTCCATATATTTGCATAAAATTTACACAATCAAGGGAAATATGTTTCTTTTGGAAAGTATATTGTAGAAGAATTGTAAGAACTTTCATCCGAAATGGTAATTGCATGCGTTGTGTTATTGCTTTCCTCACTATTGTGTTGTTCCTTTCTATTCGTGGAGTTACTATACGAAGTAATGCAGAATATATTTCTGTGTACATGGAAAGGTAATTAAACCAATCTTCTGGTTCCAATCATAGAACATTTAAAAAAATCACGTTAGGAATGGTTTTCACTAACGAAGTTACTGTCCCGAGTAACCCCGTTTTCACCCCCTCATTTCCTCTTGAATTCCCTGCAGTCTACTTACGCCAGTAGGTATGAAAACGACTTCTACAAAATTCAACTATTTAGCAAAGTTAGAATGTCAGAAATAGTCAAATTGAGTATATTTTTTGCAATTGGTACTGTTGGCTGGTTCTACAGTTTGTTACTAATTATGAAACTTAACAATTAACAGACAATTGCATACATTGGGGGGGGGGGGGGGGGTCATGACCCCCTCACGCGCCGACTAACCTTCGCGGTGGATTGAATGTGGGGCTGGACTGTAGAGCGAGCTGTAAAAGTTTAACAGGACGATTTTAGTATGATACGGTTTGTTTGTCTTCTTATAAGTACTAATAGTGGATTGGGTATAATAGTCATTCGCTCGTAGATCTTCGTCTTTTAAACGTGTACACATTTTTTAGGATTTTCTTGCATTTTTATATAGTGTCGAAAGGTTATCTATCATATACCTATCACAGGATAGTAAGTAATTTTGAAATGCATGTTTATTTTAGTATTTGATTGTTAGGAAATGGCACGGAATGCTTAGCAGCTCAGTTATGAATATGCTTTTCTATTTTTGTTGCGCCGATTACTCATATATATGAAAAAGCACACAATTTCGAGTTTAAAAGTGTTATTGTTTCTAAGAAATTGGTCAGCGATCATACATTTTTTTTACCTATTTAGCCTAGTACTAAGGTCCGCGCTAAGCTAAATTTTGTATGAAAATTTAGCAAGCTAAAAGATCTTGGCAAAAATTTATCCTGAATTTTAGCGAGAGCGGTAGTAAGGTCGACGCGCTAAATTTGGCTTTTGGGTTTTGATTAGAGATGGCACCACCAGGAAGTCTCCAAAAATATTAGGTTGTATTTATCCCCTTGGCCCGTTCTTTACCGCGCTAAAAATATTTATTGCCAGATTTCTGAGATTTGATAAGTTCATTGACCGGATTTTTTTGGTTAACGCAGTTTTGTACGTCTTTGCTATATGTAGGTAAATACGGATGAATTGGATATCTTCTCGTGGCCGCATTTTCAATATCATTGTTTTTTTTTTATTGTGTGCATTATGCAAATGATTTTTATATTTTTAATATTTCCAAAAAATGTCTACTAACTGTTTTTAGAAATATTATGATCGTGCGGTGTATTTCCGTAAAAAAATTGCAAAATTCTTCTTCCCGTTTTTATTATACCCTAGATGAAATCTATAGGGGTATACTAAGTTTGTCATTCCGTTTGTAACACCTCAAAATAATGATGGTAGAGCAAAATGAATTGGACACCCACGCATAATATTAAAAGTTATTTTGATTTTTGCATGTCCGTCCGTCCGTCCGTCTGTCTGTCTGTCTGTCTATGCGAACGATAACTCGCGAATGCGTTCACATAGAAAGCTGAAATTTTGTACACGGACATTAAAAAAAAAAGTAAAATTAAGTTCCAAAATGAGACAAATCGGGCAACTTATTCGCGGGGTTGCCATACAAAAATTTCGTTTTCCACGATATATTTGGACACTACCTGAGAACACGTCGACATAGAAAGCTGAGATTTGGTACGTTGTGTTCTCATACTAATAGCAAATAAAATTTCAAAAATGGGCTAAATCGGGCAACCCCTTCTTGGTGTTGCCATATAATAATTTTGGATTTTTACATATACTTTGAAAACGATCAGTCCTAGACATTTTTATTGTACTAAAAAGTTCTTCAGAATAAGAAATCCTATAAAATTGGTTAAAATTATTTTTTCTGTCCGACGAGCCGTTCTAGAAATATATGTGAGAAACCAATGCAAAAAATCAAAATTGCTCAAATGGGTGACCAAACGAAATTTCATACGGGCATTCATCTAGGGTATCATAAGAATTGGTCTTAGACCAATTCTAGCTTTTTCACTTGTTAATATATCTTTTCTCTGAGTCTCCGCTGTCATATTTTCGCTGTTAATGAACGGCCCAGTATTGGAGAACCTCTGAAATTTAGTTTAGCGCAGACCTTAGTACTTGGCTTACCCGATGGTAGACGGCAGCGGGAAATTCGTTGTCAAAACAGGTAGTCGAAAAATTAGGAGTACAATTGCAACGACAGGCGATGAGCGGCGATTGTGAAAGAGGAAAATACTGAAATTTAATTTGTTATTGAATATTAAATATTGAATATTTTATATTATTTTGAAGGAATTGCAATGGACCAAAGTGTGGAAAGGAAAAATTATCTAAATTAAAATCAAACTAAATGCCAAAAATATCACAATTTTACCATTTGTTTTTAAGCGCCTCGAAATATCCATCCAAACTAAACCATGCCTTTTTTGTCAATACGTCTATAGTGGCTGTCTTGTATATCATAAATTACTTTATGATTTCGCACTTCCGCAATCAATTTTTCATCAACATTCATTGTTTTGAAATTGACGCGACGTCTTACAACCTTGACAAAAATAAATGCCACAACTATTTAATTCGTTTGATTTTGTTGGTAGTATCTACTGCAGCGACGACGGCAAAATTAGAAATTAATCAACCCCGATGGGAACTTCGTCGTCCCCTGACCGTCACCCGTCGAAATTTGCACATTCGCTTTTAGAAGTTTGACAGCGGCATTTTTTTGCCGTTTGGCATTGCCCGTCGCAATTGCATTGAAGCCTTGACTTACAAATTTTGTTTTACGGTTCTTTCAGTAGATCCCTGGTTTCATGCAATCAACGTCTAGCCAACCGTTGATTTTTTATAGCGACACTGATTCAAGTCTGAGTTGTTCAAAAATTTTACGTTCGTAGGGAAGCACTAAAATTTAAGAATTTGAATGAATAACTATTCACGGACAACGGTCCAAACGAATTGGTGCATTGATTCTGGTGGTTTACTCTTTCGCACAAGCATTCAGTTTTCTTAGAAATATCTAAAAAAAATTCTTTAGATTTTTCATATTGGCGGCAGACAATGGTTCCAAAGAGTTATATTGATTCAGATGCCTTGCCTGATCTGGGTCGCTAAATATATTTATGAGCGTTGGCAAGCATAAATTTTGTTCTTGCAAATTTACTTGAATATTTTTCTTTCGAATTTTTATACACTATTGGTGGCTGAAAACCATGAGCTAGATTGATTCGACTGCCGCTAAAATTGATACTACAATTCTTCTTCACAAGTTTTACGGCAAGATTATAAAAATAAAAAACCATTCGATTTCCTCCGCCTGCGGTAGTTGCCGTTGCTTTGCTTGTACTTTCGAATTAATTCAAGTAGGGTTGTTTAATTTAACTTCACGTTTAATTTCAATTTATAATTACCAATGGAGGTAGGAAATAATTGCGAAAGTGGAAACCAGAAGACTGATAAGATCATTGATAACTTTTTTCAGAAGAAAGCAAGATCAGTTAAGTTCCCATCAAAAGAAATAGCCAATAACATAGCATGCAATTCTACTCCTATTTCTCTGAATGTGAATCCAGGTTCAATCTCTCACTCTCAGTCATTTACTTCACCCGTGACAGAATCGGTTGCGTCGCAGCTATTTTTTTGCACAAGAAAGAGTATCTGGATATGAGTTCTTAATGTCTGTCCACTGTGAGATCGACATTGATGTGGATAATATTATCGACAGGTTTTCCAAATCAAACCGAAAATTGGGTTTTGTGATATCTAACTTTAATGTGATAAAAAAAATTAAAAGGGACTACTTCCGACTTTTTCCTCCCCCTTGAACATTTTAGATGTGACCACCCTACTGCAGGTCTGGATAGGCGCCTGCACACAGAAAGATAGGGCTAACATGTCTATATCAATACCGTACAAGTCATAATTCGGTATTCGTTAATTTCTTACCTTGCCAGACTACATTACTTACTATTTGTACTATTTATACTAGCTATTATCTAAAAACGTAAATGATTATAAGAAAAATATAAAAAATAATTCTGTTTATGCTTCAAATTGAAATATATTGTATACGCCGTAGGCACACTCTTATTTATTTATTTACAAAGCTCCGACGATAGTATACATATTCAGTTCTTGATCCAATTATATACTACCATATAATTATTAGAATATTTATTGTAAACTAATTTTAGAGAACAAAAAATAAAGAAGACATCACAAAGATAAATATAATAAAACTAAAGCTTTTTCTTGAACTTGTGATAATAATGGTTAGTAAAAACTAAGAAATTCAGTTTAACAAAAAAGAGATCTATAGGTAACTAATGGAACATAATGTTAAATAATAAAAAATAATAGTAAAATTAAGAATAATATTAGGAGGGGGCGCAGAATGATTAATATATTATAAAAATATGAAAGATAATCCAAGTAACGTGAAATTAATTACAAATTGATTTCAAATAATATGTTGTAAAATAATGAAAACTGTAAAATTTTAAACACAATTACAACGTGGAGGCTATTTCATTAAGAATTAATTTGCTTGAAGCTAGACATGCTTCTACTATTAAGTAAGTCTACATTATTAAAGAAAGTATTATGAGATCTTTGGATACGGAAAATTTGTGATTTATTTATTATATTAGTCCTGGAGAGTGGGAGATTAAAAGTAATGAAATTATGAGTTTGGCAAACTGGAACATTAAAACTTAACTTCGTTATTAATTCTGTATTTTATAAAACAAAATTTCATTTGTACTAAGTTGTGAAATCATTGAGAAAATATTAAGTCACTGACGGTATTCAGATTAGACTCCGTTCAGTTTGTACTGAAGATATTTTGTGAAACGTCTTAACGGCAGCCCTAATTCAGTTATATATGTGGAATGAAAAGTATTCGATATTGATGAGGCATATTCCATTATGCTTCCTACAAGGGAGTTAAAGATAGTTATATGCGAATGTGCAGATTTGCATGACTTACATAATCTAAATAAAATTTTTAAAACCTTGAAAGCCCTAGCCGTTATATAATTAACATGAGAAGAAAATAATAATTTAATATTAAAAATAACTTCAAAATCTTCAATTTCATCTTAATGGATAGAAAGTTTTCATCGGACCAGTTTTACAATTTATTTATATCATCACGATAATTTTACGCATCATCCGCATAAAGAAGTCAATGCGCTTTAATAATTTCACGTAAATCATTAATATATATGTATTCTAAATATGAACGGACCAAGAACTGTTCCCTGAGGGACTCTTTACAGTCGTTCAAAAGGAATAAATTGAAAGCCATTCAAATCAATGACACAGTCTCTTTCGCTTAAGTAGGAAAACATTCATTTAATAACATTGTCGTGAAATTCCAAGGATAGCAACTTTTTTAATATTCTTTTATGTTGAATTCTATCAAATGTCTTAGTAAAGTCAGTAACCTTCCGCTTGCCGGGCGACTGCTCTTACCACTAACGACACAGATGATTTTCCCTCTTGCATTTATCAAGTTTGTAGCTAGCCTACTAAGCCACGTTTGCTTTCAGCTGGCATTAACCAGTAACGATGAAAGCGCACAAATAAATTGTAAATTCAATCTTTATTAATTTTTCCCACCGACGGGAATCGAACCTACTCTTGTTAGAATCGGTCAATGATGGAGAAAGAAAAATTTTAAGAACATTTATTTTTAACGATTCTAAATCAAATTTATAAATACAAGAAGAAAAAAACACCGCCTCGTCGGGGGTTTGAAACCGGGACCTTCCACTTGCCGAGCGACTGCTCTTAGCGGAAGGACCCGGTTTCAAACCTCGGACGAGGCGGTTGTTTTTTCTTCTTGTATTTATAAATTTGATTTAGAAGCGTTAAACATAAATGTTCTTAAAATTCTTCTTTCTCCATCATATTTTAGGATCGCGTTTTTATGAATTGGTGTAGTAAAATATCTCCTTAAAATTCTAGGAAAAATATTTTTTCTAATGGACATATTGAACAGGTCAGCTATAAGAACAGAGAGAATTGCGGAGTATTTTGTAAAATAATTTGGGAATTTCTTATTGGGCCAGCTCTTTTATTATATATTATAAAAAAATGCATCTATAGGTTGTACATTGCAAAATAAGTTTTAAAACTGCCCGATAAATTTAATTTTATTGGTTATTGAAGGATGCAGATTCAGAAGCGATGCAAGCTGAAACAGAAGCTAATATCAAAAAGCCTTCTATATAATCATTTGCGAACAGTAGAGAAGTGCCGCATCATGATATCGTTTTGATATACTTCAGTCAAATACGGGGTTGCCTAACAAACTTAAGCAACTTGAAAGCTGTAAAGCAGGAAGCCAAGTTGGAGCAATTAAGAGAAAAATTTTAATAGAATTTGGTCTCTTATAACTTTAAATTCGAGAAGTGTTGAGTACCTCGTAGGTAAGACATATATATTTATAATTCGTTAACTCAATCCCCAAAACAGCACAGAACGTATCGTAATATATATGAAGCAATAACATGTAATTGGTAGAATTGAGAATCCATTTTGATATTGTTATATACTAAAAAATGTTAAACAGTTAAGATTTTGTATTAAATGATGACTCTCATCACTCCTTCCTTTAAGTCTTGTTCGAATTGGCGAATTACACAAAGGTGCTGGATAATATTGCATTCCTAGTATCAAGAATTTTAAATTAAATAATGACAAGTTCATGTCAGTTCAATTTTAGAAGGTAACTTAATTCCGCAGCAGGAAAAGATAAAACAAGAAGTGCTGCAATGACTTTTTAGACAAATTGTCTGAATCAATAAGGATGCATACACAAAACATAAAATGCCTTTTTAATACATTAGACATACTCCTGTAAGAGATCATGAATACCTTCTGTCCTGTGTTCCTCAAGGAATAAATGATGATAATGATTTCCACGAAATGTTGAGATATTCATCATCAAATCAAAACGTAGGCTTACTAAAGTTTCAGTTCATTAAGGCAATTTGGTAAGTAAGAGGACAAAGTACTAGTAACGTATAAATTTGTGTAACAAAATTAAATTAAAATCTGATATCATGTGTATTGTTTTTCATATAATATTCCAATTTCCTCCCATTTTTGGGTATATAAAAATCCAAATGTCTTGTAATATTATGCGTCAGTGTACCATTGGTTTTTTTTTTATGCGTTACAAATAACAATAATTTTTATGAAAAGTTGTCGCAGTGTCAATAAAGTCAGCTTCCATATAAAAATGAAACACTCAAATAGAGACCACAAATTTCTGTTTATTACCATTTATTTTGGTTTTTTGTAACTGATATCGTGATACAAAAGGAAAGAAATCGACGGAAAAAAATTGAAATGGAAATCAGCAAAAAATTTAGTTTTTGGAATTCAAACTAATACTAGAGGCAGATTCATACAAATTGTTCTAAACGATATTTAAATGTGGAGAAATGTGCACAGTACAGTGAATAAGGATAACATATCTCTAAAAACGGCTAGACAGAAGCATGAGAAGAGCTAAAAACATCTGATCAATTTTTCGAGGTGAAGATAGGTAAAAAAGTTCTATATAGATGCGCCGCAATATTTCCGGAATCCTGCTGAATGCGTGTTTTGAATATATTGATAGTGTCTTCTTTGTAAGCAGTATATATATTTGGAAGTCCTAGATCCCGGTACAAATGTTTTACCTGAGCTATTTTAACGGGATCTTAAAAAAAAAAGATAAGTCAATACTCGTTTAAGTAAACTTATAGATTTGCCATATATATTTTACCAGTTTTTCCATAACACTCTCGCATTATCTCCTTTTCTGTCTCTGATGCTTTTTCCATGCAGACCACTGCCAACCACGAGCATTTATTTTCTTGTATATCAGTTCCAATTTTACCTGTTATTTCAGGATCCGCAAAGCAATCATTAAAATCATCTTGTATTTGGAAGAGGTAGCCCAGCTCATAAAGAATCGCTCTTGATTGACTATAAATTTCAGGATCTCTAAAACTTTTTGACAAATCTGTGTTATGGAAAAAAAGCAAAAGCCTTTTTAATATTTTCAACTACCTACCCACATAAATGAATAGCAAATTCTGTTGTCAAATGAAGACCAACACACGTCTTATTTTTAACTATAGACATATATCTGTCCATTGTAAAACTAGTCACACAACTTCTAGAAGCGTGTAGATCCAGAGATTGTCCGAGTGGGACAATGAAAGAGACTTCATGGAATAATTCCAACAGTTTTACATAGTAGTCTTTCTGTCCGAAATTTTCTTTCAAAATATGATAGATTCCATTTAATATCATTAAACTGTCGTTAATTGCCGTCAATCCAACCTGCTCTTGCATATACCAGCATGGCTTTCCACTTCGTGTAACACTTCCATCTTGTATATCATCCATAATAAAAGAGGAGCTCAGTACCTTAAAAAAAAATGGTAATTTTAGTTTACAAAATGAATTTTTCTTTACTATACATTCATTAATATAATATTTCTAATTTTAATATTTCAAATTTCCTTCTAGGTATTACCGAAGTTACAATACAGATTGAGTTAGAACTGAGCACACTTTCTAGTTTTTTCACCGACATGTACCAACAAAGCAAACCAAAAGTGCACCAAAAGTACGTCAAACCATTGGCGAGGTTTTGCCAAAAGTAAGGGATGAACAATTGTTGTGAAACAGGGACAGCATTATTGCAATAAAGTCTGTATATGATTGCCTCTCTTTTAACTATTGCCTATTTCTCGCATGTAGCAAGCCTGGTGACGGACAGAAAGCGAAGTCTTAGTAATAGGGTTCCCGTTGTTACCCTTTGGCTAAGGAACCCTAAAAATGATTTCTATGTTTGCCCATGACAAGTTACTTTCGATTTATTTTCTATTCAACTTGTTTACTGGGTTTGCTGCGACGTAGGTACTATTTGATATAACCAGTTATATGGATACCCTTAACAGCTAATAACTATGGACAAATTCCATGCGTAATAATGAAAATTAAAGTCAAAAATATGCCACGTTCAAAACAATTCTGAGAAAGACTACAAATAACTTTTATCTCAAAAATGTGTACATTTAATATGTTTACCATTTCAAAACACCAACCCAAATACTGTGCTAGTTTTATATTTTCTGAATTCAACTGAGCTTTGCCGGCTAGGTTCTTGAATATCTGCACCGTAGTAAATCCTAAGTTATGTTTCCCTGTTGTTACATTATATTGTAAGGCCTGTTTGAGATATAAATAATTGATTATGATAGATGCACTTTGGAATCACTTCAAATTACCTTTTCATAGAATTTAACAGCATGTTTTGATTGATATTTACTTGCATATTCTGTTAAATTTGTAACCAAGTCTGAGAGAAACATATTTTAACTTTAATAAAATGTTCCGTCAATGGAAATAAGATTTAAAATAATTTACCTGGGAAAACAGCCATGAATTCGTGTCGATCATTGTTATAAACTGTTTCTCCAGCTGCATTTGTTGAATAATTAAGTGTTGATAAAGCTCTGTAAAAAAATTAGTAATAATAAGTATATAATTCCAGAGATGAACTTTCTGGAAAGATGGAATTTTATCTAAAAACTCTTGTATTGAGATTTCCTGTAAGAATAGAACTAGAATGTCCATTAAAAGCGAAAGAAGTTGATGTGGATTAAATCATGGTAAGAAGGATAAAGTGTAGTCTATCTGTTCTCTCTCGGCTTCTTATGATCACTTCAATCCACTTAAAAGACAAGCTTCTGTTAAAGTTTTACAGATTCCTTTTTGTTCATTTTGACCATATAACTCTTAGTCACGATATACAAAGCATTCTACCCTTGCCTTATTCTATAAAATGTATTGTTGCGTGGATAGTTTTGGTCCTTTATTTAAAACATAACATAACCAATATGCTTTGTAGGTTTATTATTGCATGTCATTGTTCACAGAAACTTCTACTTAATCATCACTACTTAACAATAATTTTCTATTACAATCCAGTCAAAACACGCAGCTACGATTTTTCTCTAGAAATTGTCTAACATTCCCATCAGCAGTTTTTCACTTTTCCGGAAGTAATTTACACTAAAAAGCGGAGGAAATTAATTTTTTTTATCAAACGGGTATTGGTTTTTCAATTTAACACAATTCATCATGTCTCTCCGACAATAGAACACATAAAACAATTTCGCTCCCTGAAAATGCACAATATACTCAAATTTACTCTCAAATCATGGGAAAGAAAGGCATTTTTCTCATTGTAATCGTAATATTACTGGTTCGGGCACAGGCACACTTCCAGCAGTTCTTATATTGGCACGAAAAGGACATTCGCATGAGCTCCATCCTAAATTATTCTGGACATGAATGCAAACCCGTTCCATAACAAAGTGCGTGAGTGATCAGGAATTCGGATCATTTAGAAATAGGAAAATTCAACAATACAAAGGCCTGCAGTTCTTCAGATTTCAAATTCAATTAACTAACATAATATTGCACTTGCCTAATTGTTGTCTTCAATCGTTGCTGGCCATTTAGATTTATAGCCGATTCTACCGCAACCAATATCTGTTTACTCAATTTATTGAAATAATTTTTGCGTATTAATGAAAACATGATAAGTTCTCTTCTTCGTAACGTTTTCCACTGCTACAATATTTAAATACAATCTAAGATTCACACAAAAATTTACCGACTCTATGCACTAGCAAATTTAACCTTTCTTGACAAATATCGCGGTGTACTTCCCAAACTTCTGCCAAAAAGTCAATTATATACGAAGTTTTTAAGTAGATTTTGAACGACATTATCTTTCTGGTAATTTACGCAATAAAAAGAGAAATTTTGCAAGATTAAGCATAAAACAAAACTGGTTATAAAATAACATTTGTTACCTAACTATATCGAAACCAGATATATTACTTATTTTCCTTGATTTTACAATTGGATTATGAGGCGTTCGTTTGCAAAACTCATCTTGTCCACATTAAGTCGTTTTGCGTAAAAAGCCGAAAACTACTCATGGTTATTAAGTGCAGTTACGTCAAAGATTTTTTTAGCTAGATTGAATTATAAATTCAACTTTAAATTATAAATTATTATATTATAAACATGGGAGAAAGATATTGTTCAAAACTTGAAAGTGGGGAAAACAAGCTTTGTTGCTAAAAATTTGATAATATAGGTTTCGGAAACAAAGATCAAGAATAAACCAAGTTTTGTCACAATACAATTTTATATGAGGTTTCTTCTTTGATTTTGGGTGTAAATACGTCATTTGAGCATTCCTTCCGAAATGTTTTTGCAGTAGCTTTTGCTGCGTTCCCTTTCTCGTTCAGAACGAATCTGTATGAATCGATAGAACTATGTCAAAATTTAGTTCTGTGAACATAGAGAAGGAACGAAACAGAACTACGTTGAAACTCAATTATCCGGGATACCTGGTTTCGAGACTTTCCCGGAAAATCGAAAATCCCGGTTAATAGAACGAGCTCAGTAAAATAAAGGAAAACACGTTTATTTTTTATAACAAACTCAAATTATATTTTAATACAAAAAAAAATGTCCATAACACAAATAATGTTTCCGCTCGAATATACACATACATAAGTAAAGTTGATATTTATTTTTTAGACAGATACATTAATGAGTGTAGTACATGCTGTTATGGCTTGTGAAATCGTAGTTCTGTGAGTAGCTTCATCACAACTAGTATCTGAACTATCACTGTCAACGTCATTTTGAGGATTCAGGATTGTATTTAGAATTTCATCGTCAGATAATGTAGCGAATATTGGAGCATTATGGTCGCTCTCAAACCAGTCTGCGATCTCTTCATAACTAAACTCAATGGTACTTTGTGGTATATCTGCAAAAAAAAAACGTTCCATTGCATTATCTTGAGTTGGAGTTTCTGCTTCATCTGCCAGTAAAATATTACCCCAAGTGTATTTTAGGACGTCAGTAGTAACATCATCCCATGCATTAAAGAGACACCAAATTGCATTTTTTATATTAAATCATTTCTCAAACGAGTATAGATCTAAATTAGTTTCGTTATTTATAAATTTTTTCCTGACGTGTTTCCGATAATAACACTTCAAACTTCTTATTATTCCTTGATCCTGAGGCTGAATCAATGAAGTGCAATTCGGTGGTAAAAACTTCACGATTACATTGTTGTTTGAAAATCAGATTCTGCTGGGTGAGCGGGAGAGTTATCTAACAATAGTAAAATTCTACTGTCAACAGCCAGACCAACTTCTTTTAAATGACTCTTTTCTTCAGGTACAAAATTATTATTAAACCACTGTAAGAAAATTTCCTGTGTGACCCACGCTCTTCGGTTTGACTTATATATCACCGGGAGATTTTTAGTATTACTCCTAAAAGCTGTTGGTCTAGCACTTTTTCCGATTACAAGTAGCTTGCATTTGTGGGTTCCCGCAACATTTGAGCAGGTCAAAACAGTGATACGCTCTTTAATTTCTTTTAATCCTGCGGCTAAACGCTCGTCATTACAGACCAATGTTCTTTTTGGCAATAGCTTCCAAAAAGGTCCCGTCTCGTCAGCATTATAAATTTGATCTGAACTTAGGTCTTGTTTTTCAATAAAATTGGACAGTTCATCAATGAACATTGTTGCACTAATATAATCCGCAGACAATTTTTCACCAGTCGTTTTAAGACTATGAATACCGTGACGGCTCTTAAATTTTCCAAGCCATCCTTGGGAGTATTGACAAGCTGATCGTATATAAAGCTTTTCGTGAAACTCTTTTGCTTTTTCAATTAGTAAATATCCAGAATTAGGAGTGCCTTGGAAACATTCCTGTCGGAACCATTCATAAGTCGCCTTGTGTACCTGTGGTTTTTCAGGGGTTTTCAATACTTTGCGGTTTTCTAGGCCCTTAACGGCGTCACTTTCTGTATAAAATTTTAGGATTTTTCCTGATTTTTTTTAAAAACATACAAGGTTTGTTCTCCCACGCCGTATTTTTTTGCTAATGTCTTTACGGTATTACCAACTTTGAAAGAATGAATTATTGGCACCTTTTCTTTAATTGATAAAACTTTTCTCACTCGTTTTGTATCCGACATTGTAAATGTATGCAGAAATAGTATAAATTTATTTTAGGAAAACAAGCTTAATAGTTTTATTAAATTAACTTACCTCAAAAACCAATTAAAAAGAGAATACTGGAAACGCTCAGCACTTCAAGAAATTTGTGGAACAATTATACACAGTTTTACTGAAATGCAACCTTTACAAAAATGAGTTTATTTTCCACAAACGAGATTAACCCAATAGATGTTCTCCTTTCCTACTGTAGGACGATATGCACTTTAAAACTATAATATGACACAGGTTGCTTCTACCACAGGAATTTTTTTTTACGAAAAATAGAAGGAAAACCAATAAAACAGGACAAGCAAAAACAAATTTTCTACGAAAGAGAGAAAAACAAGCATTAAAACAGATTACCAGCATATTAATTACGACCTTAAATAGGAAAAGTGTGCTTTCTGCATATGGGAACGACACGAAATTATGTAGAAATGCCAATCAACTGTTCTCATTTCTCGATATTACCGGATTGTTCATACCGGATAATAGAGTCTTTCCCGGATAATGGAGAGAAATCAAAATAGTAGGAAATATGTTTCATGCCGGATAATAGAGTTTCTGGTTAATCGAATCACGCATAATCGAGTTAGGACTGTATTTCAAGTGTTTGCCACTTCTTCCATTTGACAGAACAAGAATAGTAGTTTTTATATTGATGAATTATTTTTTTATTGATAAATTATTTAAATATGTATTAATCGCCTATATTTAAGAAAAAAAAAAGTTGTGAAAGAAATACGGTGGATAATTTCCAAAAGCTTAAGGCTGAATGGCAGAAAATAAAGCTCTCGACTTCGAGCTTCCATTTAACTATGTAGTAGTAGCGTGGGCTTTTGTACAAAGCTTTCAATTTAGTGCCACACGCAGAACCTGCATATAAGTATCTTGACCTAGCAGAGCAGCAGTACATAATCAATGTTGTATTGACATGGCAGACATTTTTTTTCTTTATTTTCTGTAGGAAACATGTCTACCTTATTCAAACAAAAGCGTATTGTTTTGTTGTTGTTCGGAATTTAATTGAACTGTTTTTGTAATTTTATGATTGCTTTCCATACAACCTTTGGGATCTTTATATAACATCCCTTGTCTTCTATGTATGTAATGTATATGCACAATGGTTCAAACAAATTGGATTAAATTGGAGGCATCTTATCTATACCCTTGATGAAATCTATACGGTATACAAAGTTTGTCATTCCGTTTGTAACACCTAGAAATAATGGATTGGACACGCACGGATAATATTAAAAGTTATTTTGATTTTGCATGTCCGTCCGTTCACACGAAACTCGAGAAAGAACACGTTCACTTAGAGGGCTGAAATTTTGATAGAGGCTTTTTTTTAAAAAAAAATTCGCAAATGGGCCAAATCGGGCAACTCCTTCGTAGGGTTGCCATACAAAAATTTCGTGTTTCACTAAATATTTGGGCACTGCCGGAGAATGCGTCGACGTAATGAGCTAAAATTTGGTACATGGTGTTTTCATAGAAATGGTAAATCAAATTTAGAAACTAAACTAATTCGGGCAACTCCTTCTTAGTGTTGACATATAAAAATTACTCTCACATAAGTAATCATATGCAGGCAGATTCAATGGAAGATAAGAAAGCAAGCTTAAGATTATCAGAAGACCATTTTGTTGTATGGCATAGTAGTTTGTGAGGGCACAGGAACTACTCAAATCAAACTTATGTCAGTTTTACATAAGAAAACTGCAAATATTTTAGAACATTTGAAAGATTTCAGAATGATCATCTCATTAGTAATTGTTGGCTTTTTGCAGAAATGTCTATCGCAGTTTTAATGAGATCCGGAAATGTGGAATGGTAAATTTTGCAAATCAACAATATAATAATCTGATTTTTTGTTCAATGGGAATAGACATATTTCGGCGGTGTGTAACAGCGCCTGAGACTCTTGAAATAAATCTTTGAATATTTTTCTTGACAAGTTTTCTATTGCAAAGGTTGTAAACGTTGTTTGTAACTAGAAGATTTAACTTCCTTAGAAAGTTTTGGCGCAAATGATTCTTACATTCAATTTTGTTAACTTCTATTCCAGGATCTCGATTAGCATGAAGTATCAAAACGTGAGGTGCCCCTTTTCGGGTTCTCTTTGGCATTTTAATATTATCAACTTGCTCAAATCACTTAATCACTATTCAAAATGATGCACATACAAATATCTATATAGAATGTACCCAATTGATAACTTTAATTATTTGCCGAATACACCTAGAGCGAAAAAAACCGAGTATTTGCATGGATTGCAAAACAAATTTCCAATCTCAAAAATATGCAATATAAAAGTGAAAAGAGAAAAAAAGATCCAAATAATTTTCCCTCGGCTTATATTCTAAATAAATACCTTTCGTCTCTTTTTAACTAAACCATAAACGAAAAATATTAACAAATTAATATTCTCCCTTTTCTCTCAGAGCATTCCTAATCCACTCCAACAACAAAGTTGCACACACAGCTAGCAGCAGACTGCCTCTGCTTGTGCTATGACGCGCCGTTAAACACAAGCCTTTAGGCTTAAGCACAATTCCGACGACAGAGCGACAGAACGACAGCGAAAATTTCGTTGCGAAACAGGCAGTCGAAAAATTGGGAACACAATTGCAACGACAGGCGGTTAGCGACGATTGTGAAAGAAGAAGATATTGAAATTTCATTTGTTAAATGTTTCGAGCGTTTTAAAAGGAGATTTTTATCAAGAATATTTTATATTATATTGAAAGAAATACAATGGACCAAAGTGTGAAAAAAACTGAAAATGCGGAAATTAACTAAATTAAACGCTTTGAAATATCCATTCAAACCACGTCTTTTTTGTCCACTTGTCTTGCCTGACTTGTAAACTATAAATTATTTTATGGATTTCGCATTCCCTAGATCAATTTTTCCTCAAAGCTCATTATTTTAAAATTACCGCGGCGTGCTACCACCTGAAAAAGACAAAAGTGAATGCCACAACCATTTCATTCGATTAATTTTGTTGGTAGCACTGCAGCGACGACGGCAAAATTGAAAATTGGTCAATTTGGTGCATTCGCATAAGATGCTGTGCTTCTAGAAATTTGACAGCGATATATCGTCGTCGTTTGTCGTCTGTCGTCGCATTGTGTTTAAGCCTTTATGTACATACGTTCAGGATAGTAGAGACACATAAGATACATTTTTTGGCCTTTTTTACTGGAGCCTATCGCCATCTCGGAAAGCTTTTGAGAATTAAAATGACTAAAAACCAATTTTGTCATTCACTTTTTATCATGATTTTTAGAAAATAGACACAGTTTTTGGGCCACTGAATAGAATCACCTCAATCTTCATTATCGCATTAAAATAATCGTATAGCAACTAATTTTATTCAAGTTACAAGACTCTCAATCTTAATGTTATGAAAGTAATTATAGCATAAAAAATATTAACAAATTTGAAAAAACAGCTCCGCTAGCATTTACAAATACCTTTGGAAAACCTATGTACGAAAAATAATAAAAATTGGTGTGTACATGAAAAAGTTATTCGGGGGGAGATGAAATATACACGGTTTTTTGAGGCTTTTGATTTAAAAAAAAAAAACGCAACTTTTTTTTCAAAAATCTAATCCCGGTAGCATTTGAACTGAAGAGTTTCTAATATTTTGCTGAAGGTTTCAAATCAATATCATAAAAACTATAGAAAATAAAAAGGGGGAGCAAAATGCTTTCAAATTTATTCAGCCTTAAGCTTAATTCTTAACGACACTAACAGCACCATAGAAAGTGAAGATGAGTTTGATTTGGAAGAGTATATTGCTGACATGCGGAAGAAAAGAAATCAAAAACTAATTGGCGATTTGAAAATCCTTTTAACCGCACCTGAAAGAAGAACAATTCCAAAAGTTCGCTGTTATTCCGAGACTGTAAGCCGCAATTTTATTTAATGTGTGAAAGCAATATACTAAATGCCTTAATGTGTTTTCAAATTGCATTTTCGGTTAACTAAAGAGGCTTTAGCTAACATAACCACAATAATAATGCCAGATTTCAATGCATTGACGCAAAATCAATTTGGGGGCAGAGAAAACGCTAATTTTGAATATTGCTTTCTTATGACTTTGTGGACGCTTGCCAATCCAGAGTCCTTCAGGGGTATTTAAGATAGATTTGGAGTTGCGAAAATTACTACACATAGGATATTTCTAGAAACGTGTAGCATCATAGCGGGAAAAGAAAGACTATACTACTTGGCTTCAAAACTGTCTTGTGATGGCAAATAAATTTAAAGACTTGCGACCTCATAATTTTCCTGGAATAATAGGTGCTGTGGACGGTGTTGATCATCCGATACAATGCAGGCAATATGTGATAGTGAATGGAGGTTTGCAGATGTATTCATTGGATTTGCTGGCTCTTGTCAACACGCAGCAAAATGGTGCTCATCACAATTTATAAAAAGCTTTTAGATGGAAAGTAAAAGGAGTTTCATTTAGTACTCGGAGATTCTGCGTATCCACTTGATACCGTTTTGATGAAACAGTACAGAGATAATGGCCATCTTTCACAGTAGCAAATGTCCTTCAATTACATTTTAAGCAGCTATCGTGTTACTATTGAGAATGCGTATGGCTTGTTAAAGGGAAAATATCGACGTTTGAAATATTTGCATATGTTTATAATGGAACGGCTTCCCCAGGTTATCCTGGCTTGCTGCGTATTACACAATTTTGGTTTGGAAGAAACTGAACCGCCTGAGCAATTAGATGATGACGAACAGGATGACTTCACCTTAAGTGGCGGAATGGAAGATAATGAAACCAAACTCAGAAGCCGAAATGAAAAGAAACTATTTGTGTTCACTGTTAGTAAATTAAATAAAGACATTTTTCGTGAATTCATTTGTTTTAATTTTTCCAAAATTATTAGTTCTATTTAAATATTCACCTTAAAAGTATGTTTATCACTTCATGTTTATTCAGTCTTAAATATTTTTATCACTGTTTATCTTCCATCAAATAAATGAGCTCTTTTCTACGCGGACTTTCCGATCTAGCAACACATTACGTTCTTTTAGCAGGTTTTTTCCCCCATAAGGTTTTTTTGGCCGTCACATCAGAGCAGAATCTCTCTTCAGACCAAATCTGCAGGAAATTAATAATTTGGTTGCCAGGAAGACCAGGTAGCGATCATCGTCCACGACATCTTCACTCGATCACCCCAGGAAGTCAATTCCTTTCTAAAACCTTCCTTTGACGTTGAGTCAACTGGATCAGCAAATAGAGGAAAGGATGAACGTTGTTCGCATTTTCGTGTCATCTGTTTAGATAATTTTTTCTTCTTTATTGGTAAAATAATTTCTTCAGCTGCAGCCGCCGCAGTTAAATAATTATTATTTTCCAAGTTGACCTTCATGAATTCTACATTTTCTACAAGATTTTTTAATAAATATTTGTGAGCATATTGCTCGTCTAGAAATACAAACTTAAAAACTAAAAAAACTTTCCAAAGTAATTTTTACCCGTTTGCAGCTATTCTATTTCATCCTCCGTATCACCAAATTCCTATAAATTGTTGTTTATCAAAAACAAATCCATTTTCAATGAAGAGAACTTAACCTCAACTACTCCGCGGCGAAAATGTAAATATAACATTCACAAATACAAATTCACAATTCAAATGAAAATCGTTCTGCTTGAATCCGGGCAAAACTCAGGTGCATTCAGAACTATTCGGAGTCCGAAAAAGGCGATGACAGATTGAAACTAAATCGTTCGGCTCGAGAAAAAGAACGACATGGATCGAAAAAATTCGCAGTTAAATAATTATTATTTTCCAAGTTGACCTTCATGAATTCTACATTTTCTACAAGATTTTTTAATAAATATTTGTGAGCATATTGCTCGTCTAGAAATACAAACTTAAAAACTAAAAAAACTTTCCAAAGTAATTTTTACCCGTTTGCAGCTATTCTATTTCATCCTCCGTATCACCAAATTCCTATAAATTGTTGTTTATCAAAAACAAATCCATTTTCAATGAAGAGAACTTAACCTCAACTACTCCGCGGCGAAAATGTAAATATAACATTCACAAATACAAATTCACAATTCAAATGAAAATCGTTCTGCTTGAATCCGGGCAAAACTCAGGTGCATTCAGAACTATTCGGAGTCCGAAAAAGGCGATGACAGATTGAAACTAAATCGTTCGGCTCGAGAAAAAGAACGACATGGATCGAAAAAATTCGCAGTTAAATAATTATAATTTTCCAAGTTGACCTTCATGAATTCTACATTTTCTACAAGATTTTTTAATAAATATTTGTGAGCATATTGCTCGTCTAGAAATACAAACTTAAAAACTAAAAAAACTTTCCAAAGTAATTTTTACCCGTTTGCAGCTATTCTATTTCATCCTCCGTATCACCAAATTCCTATAAATTGTTGTTTATCAAAAACAAATCCATTTTCAATGAAGAGAACTTAACCTCAACTACTCCGCGGCGAAAATGTAAATATAACATTCACAAATACAAATTCACAATTCAAATGAAAATCGTTCTGCTTGAATCCGGGCAAAACTCAGGTACATTCAGAACTATTCGGAGTCCGAAAAAGGCGATGACAGATTGAAACTAAATCGTTCGGCTCGAGAAAAAGAACGACATGGATCGAAAAAATTCGTTCTGAACGAGAAAAGAAACGCAGCATTTGTGACATCGTAGAGTATTTCCGGTCGTAGATTTACATACTTCTTCTATTAAGGTTTCCGGTTGCATAGAATAAGTGCTCTTCAACAAAGTCTTCAAAATTCCTATTACAGATGCAATAGAATACTTCACCCCATACTAGAATGTTGCCCTTAGTAGCTTTCTTACAAATTATCATTTTACTGGGTGCTAAATTGGAATTGCCAGGCTATTTCATAATTGAAGCAACTGCAGTTTTCCATAACTAAATAATTCAAACATTTAGGGCCATATTCACCACGCAAAATTAAAAAAAAATTCAATTAAAGCTATTCACCAACCACACTTACTGAGTCGATTTAATGAAAATTTAATTTTAATTTAATTTTAAGTGAGGCCTGACCCTCTCTTAAATAAATTTAATTTCGATATCAGCTGATTGAAGTGTCATGCAGTCAAATGTCATTTTTTTAATAGCTCTGTTAAAAGTTTGAAGAAGCAAGAACTTATGTCTAGATATATTACGATATCAGTGAATGGAACCACGGTTTTTAGTTTCAAGTGCATTAAAAAGTAAATTCAAATTAATTTAATCTTAATTACTGCTACGGATTTTTGGTTTAATGACCAGTCAATTTATATACATGTCAGTGGAAATCATATATGATTCGATTTTGATTTGATTTTTCTTTTTTAGAAATGCGAATAGCACCCACAACAGTGGGAATAGTAATTGTTGAGACAGCTGTTTTAAACAATCTTTTCAGAGACAGGAAAATTCCATCAATCGAAATTGAATTTGACAACCTACAGCAACCTCAAATGAATATAAGGGATACCAGACCGATTTTTCTGTGCGTTATACACTTATTGCGAATTTTTATACCCTAGATGAAATCTATATGGTATACTAAGTTTGTCATTCCGTTTGAAACGCACAGAAATAATGATGGTAGAGCAAAATGGATTGGACACCCCCGCATAAAATTAAAATGTTATTTTCATTTTTGCTTGTCCGTCTGTCCGTCCGTGCGCACGATAACTCGAGAGCGTGTTCACTTAGAAAGCTGAAATTTTGTACACGGACATTAAAAAAAAAAGTAAAGTTAATTTCGAAAATGAGACAAATCGGGAAACTCCTTCGTGGGGTTGCCATACAAAAATTCGTTTTCCACGATATATTTGGACACTACCTGAGAATACGTCGACATAGAAAGCTGAAATTTGGTACATTGTGTTTTCATACTAATAGCAAAAAAAAATGGACTAAATCGGGCAACCCGTTCTTGGTCTTGCCATATAAAAATTTTGGTTTTTTACATATACTTTGAAAACGATCACTCCTAGACATTTTTATTGTATTAAAAACATCTTCAGAATAAGAAATCCTATAAATTTGGCTATAATCGTTTTTTCTGTCTGACGAGCCATTCTAGAAATATATACGAGAAACCAATGCAAAATATCAAAATTTGCTCAAATGAGTGACAATACGAAATTTCATACG
Organism: Dioctria linearis; assembly: GCA_963930735.1. Taxonomy (NCBI): domain Eukaryota; kingdom Metazoa; phylum Arthropoda; class Insecta; order Diptera; family Asilidae; genus Dioctria; species Dioctria linearis. The sequence goes on along the minus strand of OZ005740.1, from coordinate 342,354,356 downwards.
TGCATTCATCTAGGGTATCATAAGAATTGGTCTTAGACCAATTCTAGCTTTTTCACTTGATTTTTAAATCATTTTTAATGTGTGAATTGTTTAATATGGGCTATTTTTAATTAAAACGAATTGTACATATATTATAAATTATTTTTAATAATACATAAAAACTTCTTTTCACTTTTTAAATAATATTTAAATTACATGAACTCTCACGAGAACTGTCACTTGCCAAATTCGGAAATCTTGCAGCTGATAGTCCGAAATGTCCGAAATTGTTTATTTTATTAAGGTTGGTGAATAGCTACAAAAATTTAATTGCGGTCCCTCAATAATAATTAAATTAAAATTAAATTTGTATTAAATGGCTTGGTGAATGCGGCCCTTAATGTCATATTCTTTAAAAATTTGAAAGACAAATAAACTCTAAAAATCTCCTTATTTTATACATACCAAAATCCGATAATACCAAAGGAATTTTGATATTAAATTGCTCTCTAAAGCATAACCTCAATTTGAGAATGACAACAAATGAGAAGTTGGCAGCAGTTTTTAAATTTCTAAAAAAAATTGGCATTATTTTTAGAAATTGTAACATTTTGATGATTGCCTACTGTTGTTGCTTAAGGAAGCATCTTAGTGTAAATTGTTTTCGAAAATGTGTTTTATATTTTGGCATTATCCAAAAGTGTGAACTTCTATAAATATCCTGTTAAATTTTGGTCGCGAAATTCGAAAATTCGCATTATTCGAGTTATTATAGGTAAACTTTCTTAGAGAGAGATACAAAAGGAGAATGAGTAATTCGAAGAAGCCAAAGGAATTTTGTATGGATCTGGAATTGCGGATTGAGTACACACATCTCAAATTTGGCCAGATCATTCTTCACGTCCTTCCTTAAGGCCATCTAAGGTAAGTCCTAAAAAAATGTCTGTTTAATGTATTTAATTGTTGGAATATTTATGTCAATTAATTACTGAAATGAAAGGAATTGCTTCTGTTACTTTGTCCGTAGCTGTTACCCATTATTTCACTTATATCAGGGGATTGAATTGATAAGTAGGATCCGAGTTCGCATCTTTCAAAATGTCGTCTGTCAGATTCATAACTTTTGTCTTAAATCCCAGATTCGCTTGCCCATCTAGAAGAGGTGCTAGACTTAGCAATAATAGCACATTATTAAGCATAGCTTTTTTTTTTGTTTGGGTAGATTCAAGAAATGCAGAGTCAACTTCACAATTATTATCCATCCTTCGTCTATTGGTGCGAAATTTATTTGACCGCTCCTATTGTAAACAATTTTCTTTATCTTTTTCCGCTGAATTTCGAATCGAGTTATTAGAACAGTCCTGTTGGTCAATATCGTCAGTGCCTGCCATATTTGCAACTTGTTTTTTTTCTGTTTTCTTCAGGTATTCCCATTGTTAAATTTCCAGATGAAGAGCAGCGTCTGAGATACGGAATTAACAATTCTAGTTTTTCCGCCAGGTAACAGTTTTCTTTTATTTAACGCTAGAGCTCCATGCTGAACGTTTCATAATCCTTGAAAGCGCTTGGCGCATTAACTTCCAACGGACTTGAAAATTTGAAACTAGAAACAAAAAAACAAGCAAAAAAGCTAGAATTGGTCTAATACCAATTCTAATGATATCCTAGATGAAGGCCCGTATGTAAATTCGTATGGTCACCCATCTGTGCAATTTTAATGTTTGAAGTGGTTTTCGCATATATCTCTAGAGCCGCTCGTCGGACAGTAAAAATGCTTATAACAAATTTTATAGGATTTCATATTCTAAACATGTTTTCACTACAATGAAAATGTCTAGAACTGATCGTTTTCTCAGTTTATATAAAAAACCTACATTTTTGTATGGCAACACCTAAAAAGGGATGCGGGGTTTAAGCCATTTTGGAACTTTTTTTTTGTTAGTGTACAATGAAAACACCATGTACCACATTTCAGCTGTCTATGTTGTCGCGTTCTCCGGCAGTGTCCAAATATAAGTGGAAAACGAAATTATTGTATGGCAACCCCACGAAGGAGTTTCCCGATTTACCTCATTTTCGAACTTAATTTTACATTTTTTTTTTTAAATACAAAATTTTAACTTTCTATGTGAACATTTTACTCTACAATCATTATTTCGGGGTGTTATAAACGGAATGATAAACATAGTATACCCTTTATATTTCATCTAGGGTATAATAAGATTTTTGTTTGTATTTCTGGTATATGGCAATAGGATACAGTTTTCGATGTTTATCTTTCCAATTCTATAGAGGATATAATACGATTTCCTTAATCGTTATCGAAGCTTGTAAGGCAATACGGGATAGCCTCCGAGCATTCTACATGCTTAGCCCCATAGAAGAAATATTGTTTAGGATTTTCTATTTACTTTGTTGAATTAAAGGACTGAATTTGTAATTTTTTGCATTTATTGAAAATTGAACGTAAAGTCAATTTTTCCAATTCATTTTATAATGTATTAAAATCTACAAAAAAAAACAAAAACCTGTTCTGTTGTTATTTTGTCTACAAATGTAAATCATACCTACGCATGCCGTGATGCTATCTGTCACTTTAAGTGACAACTATGGTAAGGCTTTGAAGAAAAATGACACGTCACACCGTTCGACAACGACAATACGAAAAGTGAAGTGAAATGAGAGTGATTGCGAAGCTTGTCACTTTGGTGAGTCGACAACTGTAATAAGGGTGTAAGCTTTCTTCATCATTATCTTTTAGCTTTGAATTTAAAGTGTTTGATATGTAGAATGAAATTATTTCTGTAAATGAAGTTTGCTTTACCGAAAGCACTTCTGATTGTTAGCAGTATAACATTGGATGATATTTGATAGTGCTTTGGTTGGTGTCATGGATAAGTCAGCAGTTTGTGCCTTTGAATCGTGGGGTTCTATATATCTGCCATCTGAATGCAAGGAGTCTAATACCCTCGATAGATGATATCCATAATTCTAAATTACCTACATCAACAAGATAATCTCTGTCGTGTATCAATCCTGAAGTTTTAATTATCCCACAAAGCAACTACATAATCGCCACATCTTGACATTGACATAATTGAGTTTGGTTTTTGAGGATTATCTCCAAAGCGCCACTAAAAACACGTAGTGGTGCTTCTGCAAACCAACAGTTACAGCTTTTAGACGCAGCTGTTCGTGGCGTTTATGATAAATTGCAACGTTTAAGAACAAGTTTTTTGAAGAAAAGGAAAACGGTGACAAAACTTCTCATTTTTATAACCAAATATCGTCGCACACTGCTGCAAGTAGTAACATAGGTCTTTTATTTGTTTTAAATTTTCGTGCACTATTATAAATACGTCTTTTTAACTTCTTACGTCTTTTAAAAGAACTGTTAGATCTCCTAGTAAATCATTTCAGTTAGCTGCTGTCTACTAATACTTTGGCTATTGCAAATAAAATTTGACTTAAATGTCAAAATCGTCTGTCACCATATATTTAATTGGAAATTAAAAATATTTATCAATTACATAATTGAAAATTATTTTTGGTCGTCTGTCGACGTTATAAGGCAAATTGGTATGAGTTTGAAATGTTTTTTCTCATCGCGATATTAATATTATGTGCATTTCAGAAACGTGATTAAATAGTGAAATTAATAAAATGTCTGTAGACTTGCCGAGCTTATAGGTATCATTAGCAATAAAAGAACACATTCCATTGCAGGGGATATAGCGATATTCGTTAAAAACAATCTGAAATGCTCCTTTGTTTCTTATTCTACTAGCAACTCTCCCATATGTGAGTATTTATTCACTAATGTTAATAGTGGAGCACAGCATGTCTTAGTTGGACGTATCTATAAGCCACCACACGTGTCAGATGTGTGTACTTTTTATGAAGTACTTGCTGAGTGCGTCTGTTAAAATTGTTATTATGCGTGACTTGAAAATAAATTTATTATTCGATAGTAGCCAAAACAGAGGGTTGCTTGGTCTCCTTGAAAGTTTGGAGCTCAAAGTCGTAAATATAGCTCCAACAAGATTCCATCGGAATGGAGCCTCATTGCTGGACTTAGTCAGTATCAATCTATCTCATTAGCTTCTGCTAACACGAAATCGATCGATGCCAAGCACAAGTGTTCATGATGCAATATTGTCCTCTTTTTCCTTTAAAGTTTGTAATAATTGCAATAATACATTTCATTACCGTGACTTCAAGTATATTGATTTTGATACCCTGAATATTGAGATTTACAAAGAACAGTAGCTAAATATTTATTATATCAATGACGTTAATAGCCAAGTGGAATTTTTTAATTATAGTATGTGGTTTATCCCGCTAAAACAATAAGTGTGAATGGATGAATGGGGAAATCTATTCATTAATACTTCAACGTAATAACCCACATCATCTGTGGAACCGTCACAAACACATAACTCTTTGTTAAAACTTTATTAGGTTGGGGATCAAAACTACACAAGCCATGCATTAAGCGCTTACGCAATTCTACTTTTCAAAACTTGATCCTTCTCAATCGTTCCGTACATTATGGCGTAATATTCTTTCCTTAGGTATCACTAAATTCAATCAAAATAGTTTGATCTTGATCCAGATAGTTTTAATGTTTATTTCTTCAATGCTACTACATACATACATGTCAAACAATCCCCTTAATTCAGTCTCAAGTTGAGCCAATTTTTTCTTTCAGAAATGTTACTAAAACTGAAGTTATATTGGTACTTTCCTTACCTACTGGAGCAGATAGCTTTGACTCTAAATTCTTAAAACTTTTACTTCCAATATTGCTACCTTTTATAACGCACATTAACAATATTAGTATTAATAAACTTTCATTGCAACCTATACCTTTCCTGCAATTTGGAAAGCAGCTCAAGTCTTTCCAATTCCCAAAGATCGACATACGTCTAATGTTCAGGATTTCGGTTAGTATTCTGCCGATATTATCGAAGGTTATAGAAAGACTGCTCGCTGATCAGATAAAACTTTATTTATCCGATGGTAGTCAGCTTCCTCCAACCCTGTCGAGATTTCGTTTTAGACACAGTACTACACATACGACCCTCTCCTCGCCCGTACGTTTAATGGAAAGCTATTTAGCATATCGTTCTCAAAGAGTTATCTCTAATAATCGTACATCCCATTTAGTAAAGCTTTTTTCAGGTGTCCCCAAGGGATCTATTCTGGGACCGATTCTGTTCTACATGTAGATTTATTATATTGAGCAAAATGTGACTACAGATTCTATTCAGAAGATGTCCAACTGTTCCTGTCGTCTCAGTTAAAATGTTTCCAAAATTTTGTGGTAACACGTATTGAAGATATTTCTAGTTTGGCCGGATAATCAGTTTACTCTGAATCCTTGCAAGATCAAATAAATTGTAATGTATAAAAATTGCATTGATACATCCTGCATGCCTATGGTTCTGTTTAATGGTATCCCCATTTCGTTTCAAGTGACGCTATGATATTATTTTTAATGTGAACTAAGACGGAGTGAGCATGCTAACATAGACTTACAGATCTATGATGGTTTTCGGTCGCTCTAGCAGCATGCAAGATATACACCTCTGCTCTGCGCAAAATACTCATTATTAGTCTAATAATCCCTCTGATTACTTATTCAGATGTAGTCAATTGCGAACTCGACTATAGAAGCAGATTAAAGCTAAATAGTGTTTATAATTCTTTCGCTTGGTATACGTTTATGATATCATAAATAAATAATTCATAGTGTTTGCGTCACTTTTGATAAAAAGTATTTTGAACTGTACATTGGAAAATTACTTTAAATATCGTACAAGCGTCATTTTCAAAATTATTCTTAGCTTTTCTTCAATACCTGCGCTTTTGTCAACTTGCAGTTCCACGGCATTACACTGGTTTTAGTTCTAAGTGCTTCTTCATCTATGTCGTCCAACTTTGGAATTCTTTGCCAATTTCAATTAAACGCCACGGTGCTTTCTGCAGGCAGGCAATCAGTTTTTGAGTATTTTTCGAATTTAAATAGAACTCATTTTCAAAAATTTCAAAATCATTTATAGCTTTCAAAAGTATATTTAGCAATACACATTTTCAAGAAAACCCTGCAATGTTTAATTTTGGAGTAGTTTTAAAACTTTAATAATAACCAAAACGTAAATCGTAATATAAATGAGAACATCAAGTTGTATTCCAACTTTCTGAGCGAGGAGAGGTTGAGATACAAGGCGTTCAGTTTCTTGGTAAATCGCGAAGTTAGAGCAAAAATTATGTCATCAAATTCTGAAGAAGAAATTTTGTGTTGGTCAAGTAGTGCAACTATATGGCATTTTTACAAAACTGTACTTTTCACTGTTTTGCTTGCATCCCGATAAATATGAAACGTCTGGAATTTAGCGAATTTCATCAACATATATGAGAATTTATACACTGATCTTCATATATTTTTCTAGTATATGAGAATGAGTAAAGAATACTTCGAATATATCAACGAAAACCCCTATAACAATATGCCAGCTATCAAAATTAATGCGATGCACCTCACTAAAAAATGAAAAATTTCATTCTCGAGCCAGACACCTGTAGGGTGATTCTGTGTGTTTTGACGATCTTGAATGTCAAAATAATCGACTAAATGAAATGAACATTTCTACTGATTTTTTCGTGTTTTTATTTAGCTCAGCAAGCCCTGCATGACGTAGAATGAACAGAAAATGACACTTTACATTACAAATTCAAAATATTATTTCGAATTTAAGCACTTGAATTGCTGTAATTAGGTGTAGAATTTCCATTTACCAGTGTAAAATTTTTGTCACAACCTCTGGGAGCAGTTGACTAATTTGTCGATTATTTAGTCGTGTTTTTTGACGTTTGTTCATCGAAAATTCATTATAGTTCATTTGTGGTATATAATAGTGAAGACACAAAATGAACTGTGTTAAAAGAAAAAAATCGACAAAATATGTCAAAATTCACGACTAAATAGAACGACAAAGAGATCAGAATCACCCCACTGGAGGCATTTCGCCACATCGCGGATTGCCACAGCGTTGTGACGAATACGCTCATAGTACAGCGTGCAACTCATGATATAACCTCCCCTCGCCTCATTGTTCACGTATCCTTTTGGTAGTATGCCCAGGTATTGTGATCTGTCGGTCCCACCAAATGTCTAATTGTGCACTGATGTCTTTAGTCCGCAGATCTCAATACACTCTAGCTGTCCTGAGGTAGAATGTCCTATTGAATGTGGCTTGGAGTGTAGTTTGGGTACACTGGATGTATTGATGCAGATGTCCTCACATGACTGAGGACCGCAGCATAGTTACAGGCATACCGAGGCACAACCGACAGCGTCCTTGATGTGTCACCAGTTTCCTGGAAGACAGTGTCCCCAGTGCACGTAACAGCGCCTGAAAATTCGGTAATGAATTTATAAAAGAAAAAGAAGATGCGGTTTGTCCTAGCGCACGAATGCTTCTTGAAGAAAACAAATATGGCTTCAGGCAAGATAGTGTCACTACTAGCCTTGTCGAATACAGTAGCTGTTGATGAACCTGTAACACCAGTTAGTAGCGTAAATGACCAGCTGAGCCTATGTAAAACTGTTTAAAGCGCAGTGACTTCTTCTACCGTTGAGGCTGGTTGAACCAGTACTACAATTTTGTGGAACTAGTTGAAACTGTTCATATCTAAGGCAGATTCGATGAGTTACTGTCTTCACAAAAATTCTTTCTCTCTCACAAATTAGCTGCGGTGTTGTCGTATTACAACTCGAGTCGGGCTGTCCTAAAAGCACGTAAAAAGAAATGAAACGAGACCGCTATTTGAGCGGACATGAACATAAGCCTTTTGTAAAATTGTGCTAGATCAAAAGTCGATTGTTGCTGAAAGTTTTAAACTTGATTCCTTTATTGATATTTCCTTTACTGGTAAGAGTTCTAAACGTAATAATATTTCTTTAGGAGAAAACAAACTTAATCGGTATACATCTGACCTAAAACCCATTTTGGTTTTTATTTTTTGATCTTAAAAATCGAGGCATACTAACTCACACCAGTTTTAGTTCGCAAAGTGGCCTTTCGCTGGACATTGCGCAAACCCTACAAATGTGGTATGGTCGCACAAGGTAGTTCGCAACACGTCGTCAAGTCGCCACACCCTAATGCCCGTGAGGTGAGAGTATCTCCATCAGTTGCAGTAAGGCCAAATAGACTAAGTACGACAAAGGAAATATCAAACTGGAACCTCCAATACATCTGGAAGACGATAGTCAACCACTAGTAATGAGATGAGTTCTCAAACTAAAAATCGTTTCGTCCATGTATAGTAAAATACGCCGCTCTGTTCTAGATCCTGTTGATAGATAATATTTTTTTTCTGAAATAAAGAGGAAATAATACTTGCGCACTTAAAACAATTTTAATAACATTTATTCTTGGGGTTACTTCATCATCAAAACAATTTTTACACTATTTACTATTTTCAAATATTTTTTTCTTAAATTAAAGTCGAACAGGAAAATTCTCTTACAAACACGAAGGTTCCGTAAAATATACAAAAATAAGATAACTTTGGGGGAGGGGTGGCAGTGGCCACATTCTATTCATATTCAATTGCCTTCCGACATTTCTTAAATTTTAAATATGTACTTACAAAATTTACATAACAATAGTAAGTAGGGAGATAGAGTATAACTGTAAGTGAATTTACAGGCTGACAAAGTGTGTGGTGGTGGTGTTGTTAACTATTATTTGATAAAAAGACAGTAGGATTCTAATGATGAGAACAAATAAGAAAATAAGTTCGCTACAAATGTGCGAGTATATCCATTTCAGACTGCGACTCATCAGGTCCCTGGGAGGCCGATATGGTAACAATTGTGACCATTTCCCTTCTGTTGGCGGCAGCACATGACTGTTCACTTTTTGATGGACTTTTACAACTAAGACGACTACTGCTATTGATACAACTAATATTATCACTACTAATAACTCTAGGATTAAATTTTTCATTAAGATTTTGGCTTCGAACTTCAAGGCTCTCTCTGCTCAGAGTCAGAGTAGAATCAGCATGGTTGATACCTTCAATGATGCTGTTGGGATCTTTGGTAGGCGGAGACGGCGACGATGGCGACGACAACGATGTTGATGTCGACGACATCCTATTTCTAGAGATAATTCCACCTACTATGGGGGAAAAATCTGAGGTTTGATGGTCTGATGACGATGTTGTCGAATGAATTGAGTCATGCTCTGGAACGTTACCACGTGACGACAGTGTGTCTAAGTTGTTGCTACCTAATGACTCCATACTTTCATCCCCAAAAACTGTAGGGGGACGTGATGAATTGATATTGTTACCATTTGTGTTCCGTGAACGATAGCTTGGTGGGAGGCTGTATTCAGATCCTGGTCCTCCAATACTGCTACCATTGCCTCCTCCTCCTCCTCCTCCTCTGGTTGTTGTGCTCAAGGGAGTCCTAAAATTTAATAAACTTTTGGTATTCATCTGGTTTTAGCATATATCTGGCTTTGATTTATATTTATCTGTGCATGAATATGTTCCATAGACTTTTGCTTTGAATATACATACATATACAATGCAACGCAAGCAACCGCAACCACGCACACACAGGATACACAAACACTTATACAAACACGCATACATAGGCGAGACATTCCTGTTAATATTAAATTTCATAGGACACTGCAAGAATAAATAGAATTGTACGGAGGATAGCAGGGAGCTTACCGTTGTCAGAATCTCAGACGAAGCAGATGAATTAGAGACGCATTGTACATGGAGAACATATTTTGGTTTTGTGTTTGGAATTGCCATCGAAATTATTGCACACTGTGGATCACACACAATCGACATCAAGCTGAAATCATGAGAATGATTCGTTTTGTGCTGATGGAAGCTCGAAAGGATACGACTCCAACTCCATATTGTAGATATACTGCGATGCGGACTTGGGTCTTAGTAAATTATACAGTTCGAGTAGATTGGAGCATATTTTTGTGTAAATATTGATTATTTGCTTTAACTGATGCAATTTCATCAAGGTTTTGCTAATTGTTTGTATTTTCGTCCGAGGAGTTTATCTTTATGAATTTGTGTGCAGGAATAAAACTTGATCAGAAAACGACCTAGTGGAGTGAGCGTCTTTAAACGATTTTTGGGGAAGCATAGGCAAATGATTTGAATGAATTGGATGAATCCGGATAGATAAGTATGGTACTGAAACTGTTAGAAATCTGAAAGTTAGAAATAGTCTCTAATAGAAAGATTAGTTCTACGAACCGTGAACGTAGGAGCCTAACAGAATCAATGAATGAACAATGAACAAGACACGATTTAGACAACTTTACTACCTAAAGGCTAATCTGTTCTTCAAACTTTAGTCTTATAGAAATGAAGCAATATAATATGGCGATTATGCGATTATGGAATTGTCGATGCAAGTAAAAATGTTTTTCCAGGTGGTGTAAGCTTCTTTTACTCTGGTTTAAGGCCAAGGTCAACATAGAGATTGTCTTGATATCAGTAGTATACGTTTTTCTTAAATTATTGTCTCAGGGACTTTATTAATGATAATTTTTATAGTAGGGGGGCTAGGCCAATAGAACCATGCGAACACTGCGAACGTATTTGATCTATTGGAGAAGGCCTAAATTGGTTAGGCCAAATCTTGTACTTTTAGTCTAGTCAGATAATTGCACTTGGGGTTAGATTGCAACCCTTATTTGGAGAGATAAGTTTTACCTGCAAGCGCTGGATACTCACATGTAATATGCTTCGAAGTTTCATCATCATCGACATAGTTTGCTTTCTGATTTGCCTATCTTCATTCACCAGTTTAAGCGATTGTCTGCTAAAACCAATCAGAGTGCGCATCTGGAAGGGAGGGAGGCTGAAGAATCCCTTCTTTTACATAATAGCGGGTGCGCTATACCACAGGAGATCCAGTAGATAGTACTCCCATTTCTGTAGTTCCCCCTTAAAGTTGCTTTTTGGAAGGCCAAAGGTTGGGTAGGGACCAGTATATAGACTGTCAGCTCCGATTTTAGCCAAAGCGCCCGTTTTTCCATTAGCGTTCATTCTTTCGTATCCGGGAACCCAAAGCAATGTGTTTTTGTTGTATCTAGACAGCAGCTACAGTTTCGGGTGTTACCTACAAGCTAGTTTCGACCCAAAGTTTTAAGAGCACAGAGCCAGGCGCGCAGCTTGGTTGTCCGAACAAATGTAGATGTTGAAGTTCTGGTAGCCATTATTTAATCCTTCCTGAGCTCCAACTTCTATAGTATAGACTTCCTCCTGAAAAATGGTCGGTGAACCACTAAGCGGAATGAACAGCAACACTTCTGGACAAATCGGCCCTGTGCATGTTTTGCCATCATTTCTGTATTCGTCAGTATATCAGATTTGTAGCCGTTACAAGAACTGGAGCCTTCTTTTTAGCATATGGCTTCTCTCGTTAATAGTTACCTGGTATCCACTTTCGAAAAAAAAAACTCTTTTGGATGTAGTATGTGTTGGAGCATCTAGACCCCAATTGTTGAACTGATCGAAGATGTTGTGATGTCCCATACCGGAAGTAGTATGAACATCTGTCCTTTTCGTATCCAATCTAACCGCTGTTTCACTCTAGATAAAGAAGTAGAGTGGCTGTGAGCCAAAAAGTTCGTTGAGGGAAAACGTGAAAGAGTGGCGCCTATATATGCCATCATTTTGCATTCTGCACCGTTTTAGGCCACCAGACATTTGCCAGGTAAGAAATTGTAGGTCTGGGTCTGATTATATCGTGAAAGATCCATACGGTCAATTTAGAATTCAGACCAGACTTTTTTGCCGGAAAACCTTTGGCATATTTCGAATGCGCTCATAGCTCTGTTGGCTATCATTTTAAGGTGCCAATTTAAGGTAAGCTTGCTATCTCGGATTAATCCTGAATATTTTGATTCTTTGGAATATTCCAGTTTTAAATCCATTTAAACTAGCAGCTTGAATTGGGAGGCTCATTTTTCTGGTGAAAGTAACTAACACCGTTTTACCTAATCTATTGATAGTCTCATTTTCTGGCACCATCTAGTAACAATATTAAAGTCACTTGATCGAGTCAAAGAAGCTGTGAAGAAAACTCCTTGTATGTCCATGAACGAACATAGTAGGTTCTCCGTATCATCGTAAAGAGATCTTATGGTAGAAATTAGAGGGTTTCTGATAAAATTTCCCTCTCGGCTCTCGTATAGTTTCGATTTGTATGTTGCTAACAGAACTTTTCCATTTCCTCCTAAATGTCACATATTCGGCTAAAATAGGCATTGTTGACAGCATACAGACTTTATATCCATTTACCATCAACTCAATCAACTCTACTGTTTATGGAAAAATTATGTGTCATAACGTGTAGCATTCTCCAAGTGTAGATTCTGTCAACTAAATTGAAAGCAGGTATATGGGGAGCTGTGGTCTCAGTTTTATTCAAAAATTATTCTCAAAGTGGTAGTCGGATACATTCAGGAACATCCATGTTTAAATCCAAGCTCTTGATATCTGATTGTTTGATCAACTGAAAGTCTAGTTATTTTCAAGAGCACAAAAGCCTGGCTTTCGCTTATATCCAACAGTATACATAGATTTCTCTCCAGTTGTAATATTTTTTTAGATCCTCCTTCAAAAGAAAAATTCCAATCTTCCATCCAAACCTTCAGAAAGCCACTTTATTAGCGACCATTAGTATGGCATTTATGCTACTGCTCAACTGAACATTAACTAACATTTCTCAACGAGAATTGAGCTCCATAATTTTTGTGAGTCTGAAATTATTGCATTAAACATTCATTAAACATTTCGAAGGCTTTCGACAGAGTCTGGCATTGTGTTTTTGTCCAAACATGTATTGAACCTAAGTTCGCATTACTTGAAGTTGTCTTTCCTGATCATTCAAATTATTTTCTAAATCTCAGTTGACGAGAAAACCTTTGATATTATGTACTCGGTCGATTCAATTTAATCGTGTACTAATGTCACCTGTATAGATTAGTAAATAATTTCATTACGTCGCTGTCTCACTTGGGTCTTATCGTATTGTGTCGAATATCACACAAAACTAAAGCTCGACATCTTCACAATCCATTGCCATGGATAGAGTGAAAATCATTAGCTCGCTGTCTCCAGCTAAACTGCTTAGATATGCAATTATCCTACATTTATGGTATCTTTAAAAACACGATAAAACACTTCGCCATCTCACAATGATACCTACATCAAACTTGACAGATATTTGCAATCTCAAATCAGACCTAGAAAGCAAATTTCCAAGATCATACAGGGGCAGGAAGTCTTCACATTACACAAAGTTCACAAGTAGGTACTTCGGGGGTTAATTAGCGATGACATGAAAAAATTTCAACTATCTTTCCCGAACACCGCCGTAATGTTTAAATGTATTTTGCTATTTCACCGCTAGATATCTTTCTCTGATTAAAATTTTCAGCTTGACTCTTTGTAGAATTATTTTTATGTTTCAATCCGATCTCATAAATTTCAGCTGCTCTATGAAATTTTATGATTTCTTCAAAAGTAAAATAGTTCGGATGTGTACTAGTTTACCATCTTCAATTTTTCCCTGCAGAAGTTCAAAGGAGGTTTGCATAACAGAACACTTTCCGGATAGCTGGTTAGTTATATGGTACGGTATTCTACTGTCGTCCCTGTTTTCAACAATTTAAAAACTTTAAATATTCTGTGCATTTTTAAATTATCTTTCTCGAAACAATATGAAATTTCTTCAGCCCTTTGGGTATACCAAGATCGATAATCTAAAATTTGACCCACTAAGATCATCCAACTGCTTGTGAATTTGAAGCTCCTTTCAACCATACAAAGTAAGACCAAACGTGTAGGTATAAGTACACCCATTTGACCATTTCTTTTGTTTCAAAAAATCTATATCCGCTTTATTATAATCTCACAATCAGTCAAGTAAAATAAAGGAACCCTTTACAAGAGAAATGGTGTAATTTATGTATTCATGCCAGAGCTCGCTAGTATAGCGATGTACCAGGGCGAAACATCCATAAAGTTCCCACACATAGTTATTTTCCTGTGTAACTGATCCAAACTAATAAGGAAGAAAATGAAGAAAGATTAAACTCGATTCTTGCCAGAACATAAAAACAAGTTCCCACTTATGCCACAAAGTTCTTCCAATAAGCGTAATTAATACGAATATCCCCCATCGCCATCGTTGTGTTTTATTGCTACGTTTTATAGGCTTCTTTCTAATGCTGGTATCTAACTTTACTATCTATGTAGTTCACAGAACGTTCAATTTTTACTCGGGAGAATCACGTGATTTATAATTTTGTTGGGTCTATCCATGAAGGTCTCTATATAGGTTTGAAGCAGATTACAGAAAAGGGAACACATCTTTTCCTAGAATGGGCTTCACTTCGTTTTTCGAACGAGCTGCGTTGACAGTGATGCATAGCAGTACACATAAAACTACAGCGTCGTTATCCTATCCTCTTTCAATAAGTGTTTTAGAAGTAGCCACTTAAGATAAGGCAACTGAATGGGTCGGGACTGTTATCAAAATGTGTATATAAGGCAAGTACTCAGCACTCAACACCCAACACCAACGGTTCAGCAGGCAATTAAGTAACCATAATATGAAAATTGTCTGTCCTCGATAAATGTTTCCATCACGTAGAGGAGAATTGCAGAAAAATCAAAAAACCGTTTACACGCAACTGGGCTGGGCGGCGACATAAAGTGGATGGATTTTCTGGCACCCACGCCTGGTTCTTATATTTTTTTCCTCCCTCAGAAATAGTTAGTTTCTCAGAAATCTCCTTGTTTTCACCTTAAATTGTTTCCTTAGCTAAAAGGAAATAATACATACCAACCTGAGCCCTATATACATATATACCTATATAAATTTACATCGAACTATGGCGATTGTAAGTTTTTCACTCATGTTTGACATCCTGCCAGATGCACACCCAGACCTTTACGTCTAATTCATTATTAGAGAACTCCCTAAAATTTATTTGACATGCACAAATTCACATCCCTAGCCAGTCACACAGCACACAGCACAGAACAGCACAGCATCCTTGCACAGATGAAGGGCCTGTAGGAAATTTATGAGAATGTTTTTACCTTAGCAAACTACCAGCATGCGATCGATATGTTGGTGGGGGTGAGCCACCCCTTACAACGCCATTCTGTCGATCCCGGTCTAAGAGGAGCAATCTGTAACAAAAAGAGAAAATATCCCGTTAATCGAGGTGCCACAAGAAGCGATAGTGGTGCAGTATGTGGTGAGAGTGGTAATAGGGTGAAATCCATTAATTGCATCCCACATACGCCTAGGATATAGGAACAAAAATGGGGCAAACTTCCGTCAGAGAATTTTCTGACGGTAAAATATATACATACATAGTGTGCAATGATGCTATAAAGATTGGATGCTGGAGGAATAAAATTACTACAATTCAGGATGATTATGTAGGTATACAACGGTAAACAACAATAGGTTGCTGATATGATTAATTACCTGAGCCTGTACTCCTGCATGCTGGCTTGATACGAGGGTGGTGGAGGCCTGTGTTGAAATTCTGGATACAGCAATCCGTGGGGTGCCCCTCTGCTACTGCATGGACGTCGACCGCATCGACCCAGGTCGACGGTTGAACCAAAACCCAAGCACGGTGGACCACCTGGTGCAGTCATACGCCACGCGGCTCCACTGACCGTTACAAGAATAACTCCAACACCTGGTGACAGAAAATATGAGAAGTCAAGCGTTAAATTATGTGTAGACACGAAATAATGAAACTATGAATCTGAAAGGGGGAAGGACAGGTATTATTTCTACGAACGAGTGTATACCTATGAATATATATAGGCAGTCGGAAACAATAGATTTTTCTGCTACTATATTATGCAGAGGCGTAAATGCATGCCCGGTCATTGGTTTAGGTCACATACATATACATACAACAGGCTCCATCCACTCAAGGATACAACAAAGTCACTAAAATTAAGTCATAACGTCGTCGTCAGGCAAAACAATTTCGGAATGAAACAGCAAGTATGTACCTACTCCACCGCATCCTGTCCTTTGGTGGTGGTGTGGAACTCAAGCCAGCATTTATGGCACAACATTAATAAAGAGCGCGATGTCGTGCATTTTACCAGGCATTTTTCTTCTTGACTTTTATACATATAGCAGCAGGAGCAGGAACAGGAGGAATCCCTGAATGTGGAAGGATGGAAAGCATGGTATCCTACTTCCTACCTCAACCAACGACCCTCTGCATTCATATAATTTGAATTTCCGGACCGAATTGAGATTTATAAGCTTTTTCCCTTCCGGGAGGCATGCTTTAGCCGAAAGAGAGAAAACTTGCGAAAAAAAACGAAAATTAAAAAATCCCTCGGGAACATGCTAAACATATTTTTCTGCGGTTACGAAGGTGGTTGTTTACGGATGCGATTTTTCTTGATTTTGATTCTTTTTTTTTTCTCAGTTTTCCTTTAGTTCCGAAAATAACCAGCTGTGCGATTTCTCTGCAGAAAGAATTTTAGTCTGACGTTGTGGAAAGTCTTTAGTATTTCAATATTGTTGCAAATTAAAAATGAATTTGGCTTTAATCTCTTTGCATTTTGTTTCAGTCAGAATTAAAATATAACAAGGAGTGATTACGATTTATTTTATCGGATACCTCCAACTTGGAATTCAACTTATTTAGACATACTCACGGCGGCATATATTTAGTACGATACGCAATAAGGTCAAGTGAGTCAAGTGAATACACGTGGGTAGGTTTGCTAGGTGTTCAGCAAAAATGATTTTAATTTAAATGAATTCTGCGAAAAATTCTTATTATATCATGTGGCATCTGTTTTCAATCCCGTTAAGATGAATTCTAGATGTCTGTTTTTTTTATTCCTCACAAAAAAAAGATTTCAATTTTGACAGTTGCGATCTTTGATTGACATATGAGCTGCTCATACTCCAAACGGAGTAGATTTTCTACCCTTTCCTTGTCATGTACTCCGGGGTGTACAAAATCTACTACTAAACCTCTGCCATGTAAGGAGATATCAACGGTGTGAAAACTAAACTGCAATATATAAATATTAATTTATGTAACCAAGGATGTGTTTGCTATAGTTTGGTACATCCTCAATCAGCAGCTGCTAAAGTATCGCCTTCAGAAATTGAGAAAGGATAATGCCCATTTTAGGTCCGAAATGAAGAGACATTTTATTAACAGTGTTTATGTCAATTAAGCGAGAGAAGGCTGGGTGGGTATCAATGTTTGATCTAAATCTTAGATCGACTCTAACTCGATAGGGTTATGGCCGTCACTGTTCGCCTTAGCTCATTACCAGCTACAATTCGTAGAAAAACAATTTTCTCCGCATACATTTAGAGTGGGGTTAGGAGCCCCCGGCGGAGGGAGGTATTTCCAATACGGCATGTTGCAAATCAAATTAAAGGTCTCGTTGAGTACTTGCGGGTGGTCTATTTTTTCTCGATTCGGAAAAAAAAACTTGTCTCATAGGAAGTCATGATCCACGACGCGACGTACCAATTCTGAACAAAAACGAGATACTAGAAACGCTCACTTTTCACCCAAGAAAGTCGCTCAAGCTACATTCGATCGCCAAGCATTACCCCCTTAATTGAAAACGTTATTAATAAAATATGTTCAAAGATCATAATGCATCGTTTAAGATAGCTCTCATGTCTATTCCTGCCGGGCCTAAAGTTGTATGAAAAGTGGGCAATCCCCTACGTAAAGAATATGTTTTTGTTGTTGTTGTTTTAGTGCCAAAAGACAGTCTAAGTTTTGAGATTTTCAAAATGAATTTAAAGTAAAAATGCCTAAAATCTTAAAACATTTTTTGAACGAATTTTGAAAGAACAGCACATTATTTTCTTATGAGAATTTCAGAAGCACCAAATATGACAAATGCAAAATCAATTCTTACATTTTTAAGTAAGCAGGATAATAATTAATTTATTGCAAATGCTTATTTAAAAGCTTATTCAAAAAAATTCTGAAAATTTTTATCATGTCAGTATTGATGGTGATTTTGAAACCCAATTTTAATCTTTTATAGAATTAAATTTAAGAAATATATTGATTAAAATAATTTGAAACGTATTTTGTATCATATTAATTTAATAAAGCAAAATAATTGGAATTTTCGAACAAAACTCTGCTGGCAAATTAAAAAAAAATAAATAGATTACAATATCTATAGGTACATTAAATTACATTTTACTCTCTTTTATTCAATTTAACTATGTACTATTTACTATTAACTAGTTTTGATGGATTCTACTACTCCTTTTGTCTCACTTGCTGTCCAGTCGATCCTAACCATTCTCATTTTTTATAGCAGGTGCGGATACAGAATTCTTGAGAAGGAGAGGGGGGGGGCTACTCTACCAAAGCTGTCGAACGAGATTGCATGATTAGATTGTTAAATAATGATCTTGACGATTTCCTTGCTTGGAGCAAAGCGAATAAGCTTTTTCACCTCTTTAAAACAATATCACCACTCCACCCCCCCCCCCCCCCTCATTTCATTTGATTGAGCATTAATCTCCGATTCACCATCACAATTTTTCCAGTAAGTTAAGCTGGACCTAGTAATTCTTCTCTGTTGCAAAAGAAGCATCAAAATGTCTTGTATTTCTAAAAAGTTGTAAGAAATATTTCAGCCCGTCAAATCTAGCGCTCCTCTACAAATTCTACATTAGACCTCGAATGGAATACAATTCTGATATCGGTCCGGGGCTGCCCGTACAGCCTTCGTTTCATTGAATATTGTCCAAAAAAGAGAGTCTTCAAGCTCCTTATCGAATTGGCAATATCTTGTAATATCGACTCAATCAAGCACCGCCACAATGCTGGATGTCTGTCGATACTTTATCGGTACACGCATGGTCAATGTTTTGATGAAATATCTAGTCTGATCTCTTATAAATTAATTCCTGCAAGCCACGTACATCCTTTCACCCTTGAAAATATTTTCGGCAGTATACACTGAAATTCCGTAATACTTTCTTATCCTGAACTGGGCTAATGTGGAACATACTACCATCTTCTTTTCCTCGGGCTTACAATCGATTATTGATTAATTAATAGAGTGTTTAAAACTAAATAGATGAAAGAAAAACCAAATGAAATTCTACGAAATATTATAGGAAAAATCAACAGAGCAGTCATCCGCTCTTTAGACTGGTGCCAATACTTTTTTGAAAAGAAAAAAATTATAACAGTCAAGGACCAGACGGAATATTTAGTTAAGGTTATAATTAAGCAATTAAGAGAAAAAACAACAAAAAGACATTTAACACGAGATAAAGTGAATTTCCGTAATTGCGGTGCGGTTGGGAGGGGGGGGGGGAGTAAGGTATGTGGTTGAAACCGTTTTTTTTTCGATTTCGGCGAAATGTGACTTCCTAGCGGAAAATAATCTTCCGAAAGTTATAGGTAATAGAAATATCTAACTAAAACTTTCTCATAAGGTATTTTTCAACATAAACTCAAATTTTTCGAGAAAATGGCGGAAAACCGAATTTTCAGTTTTTTATTTTTCTCTCTTGTAAAAATAATTCAGATTACATAAAATTTTCTGAAAGTCTTCTTTTTTTTATATTGAATAAGCACAATTTTTTTTGAATCTGGGAAATACGTAGCTCCCGATATATTTATTGGTGTTTTTTTCGATTTAAATATTTTATTTGGGCTCATTTTAACCGTTGAAATGTCTACTTTAAAATAATCTATATATGTTGATGGTTTATATTTGAAGAAACTGCTTAAAATTGAGAAAAATAAAAAATATGACTTTTCGGATCACGAACTTTACAATTTCTTTTATGATTTTCATTTTTTTTTATTATTTACGTAAATAATGTTTTAAATTTCAATGACAGCATTTGCTTTAATGTAATATTACTAAAGTTGAATCCATTTAATTGAAGACAGATGCGGAAATCATCCTGATACTGAAATGTCATGGCAATGCACAGTACCGTTCTGAAAGTCGTAAGCTAGAGTTAAGACTTGCTGGCCCAGTGTGCAATTTTATTAACTTATATTTTACTAATTTTTCACTAAATAAATAGTCTAACGATGAATAATCTGTTTTAGGTATATTTGAATAAAATAATTTGAATACGTAATTATTAAGTAGAGCAATTAATTTATTGATATTTTTTTATAAAAATAAATAATTTATGAGAAATTATAAAATTCTAATTGCATGTTTCCCAGATTCCAAAAATATTGTGCTTATTCAATGCAAAAAAAAGGTATACTTTCTCAAAATTTCATGTACTTTGAATTACTTTTACGAGAGAAAACAATAAAAAACTGAATCGGCTTTCCGCCATTTTCTCGAAAAATTTGAGGTTATGTTGAAAAATACCTTATATCAAAGTTTTAGATATTTTTATTATCTGTAACTTTCGCGAAGATTATTTTCCGCTAGGAAGTAACATTTCGCCGAAAATCGAAAAAAACCACTTTCAACCCGTTAACACCCCCTAATTTGGCAATTTTACTTTAACTCGTGTTTAATTTTTGGTGTTTCTCTTAATTACAACCATAACTAAATTTTCCGTCTGGTCCTTACATGCTATTACTTTTTTTTGCGTTTTTAATCTCGTCCTTTTTCTGATAAATTATGTAGGTATGTAATAATTTAATGTCGTCTGGATTAGGCTTATGCGCAGTTAAGGTGAGATGTTTAGCGAAACCGGAATTTGCATTTGCAGCTTTTGCGCTATTAATATGCTCCTTAAATCTTGTTCTTATAGATCTTTTGGATTGCCAAATGTAAATTACATCAAAATCCGCACAATTTAGCTTATAGACTCCGCATTTGTCAAAGTTATTAATTTTAGGTTTCAATTTATAGTCTTGACCAGAATGTTTTTTAGAGTTCTATTATTAAAGGAGACAACCGGTTGCTCTTACTGTGTGTTTTCGTGTCTCCTAATTGACAATCCTGATGACGACGTTTTAAGAGTGCAAACTATCCGCGTTTGCTAGGTTTATCTTCAATTATCATTGAACCGACGATCTTTCTTGTTATACCTTGCTAGTTGGTAGATAAATGGTCTCAGTAGTGAACTAAAAAGTCTACTCTCCTTTTGTTTTAAATACTTAACAAGCTCAGCTTCTCTTTTAGTTTAAAAAAAAAGTGCCTTTAGACCGAAAGGTCCCTTTACTTCTTGGATATTATTATCATTTCAATGTACTTTATTTACTTCTCATACTATTAATGTTGAGGAATATGCTTTCTCCGCTCGGTAATAATCCATTTTTTCCTATAATAAAGCAAAAACCCTCATTGCTTCTTCTAACAACTTCCCTCGATTCGTCTTTCAATTGTATTTTCTAAGTATCCTAGAAGAATGGTAATCTTTGAATTTTAATCGTACGTTTATCTGGGCAATAATAGTTTAACCAATATCATATTAACGTATTCCCTCCTTCGTGAATAAGTAATTACAAAACACAATTTATCCTAATAAGACATTTTGTAAAAGTCTTATTCTCAAAATTGTAGGAACAAACAAAAAATGCTTGAAAAATGAGGAAAACTCTCTTTTCGCAAAATTAGTGTTTTCTTGGAATTTTTTTTAGGCTTGGGTCTGTAATTATGTAAGTAAAATTACGAAGAATACATTTCTGAAAACCAAAACTTCTAAAAAACGAAAACGCTGAAAAAATTTATAGATGTTAAATAACTCATAAGAAATTCATGGGTTTCTTTTGTCGTAAAAATGTCCTTTTTCCATAGTATGGAGCTTACGTACATTAAAGCCAAAACAAATCCTGATTTATCCTGAAAGTATCTGGTAAACTCTAAGTCCTCGCTGTTTAAAACAAAAAATATAATTTTGTTAAATTTACGTTTTTGAAATATATTTTTTTGCCAAAGGACATTTCGTAAACAGGTTTTTTTTTATACAAAAAGAAAAAACATTAACTCATTTTTTGTAAAGTGTCCTTTTGATGTGCAACTTCATTTAGTTAGAAAGGAAGGATATTGTACTTCACTGCAACTATCCAATATTCCGTAATCTTGGAAACGGGAAATTTAAGTATTCAAAACCCGAAATACAATAATTGATGTCTGCACTTAAGTTAATGAAATCCTTCATATATGCACGGTGATGGTTCATGAATTTTAAGTGGGGCAATATAATTCTAATTTATCATCTCAGGAAGCCAATTATTAGAACCTTCTTGAACATATGTATGTACATTTGTTTTCTTGTCGACGCTCTATTTCTTTACCCATTTCAACTACCTCCATTCATCCTAATCCAATTTGAATTTAATTTTCGTAAATGGGCGAACTACCTTAGATCCTTGGTAATACAGCCGCAAACAAAAGCTATCCCATCCATTAATCGACATTTGATTGATTAGTTCAGAAAAGTTGTTGGTAAACAAAACAATTTAGCCAACAAACTCTTCAAATCCTCTTCAGACTAGATATACCCTTGACAACAAGGCTTTATCCAAAGGAAATCGTTTTTCTTAAAAGCTTCATCTCAGACCGGAGAGTAGTGTCATCTGTCATCCTGAATGACATGTATCCAAAGATAGGGAGGTCTGCTATTAATTTCTTATGACCGGTGACCAATTTTCGGAAATGATGCGTGACTGTTACTTTCATTATGACTGGACGCAACGGGGGGATTGACCCAGCACGCAATACTCTTGGTCTTCTGATGGTGCCTTTTATCTTCGACGTTATAAGGTGTTGCCCTCCGGGTGTGAACTTGATTTTCCATAGAGAAAGCTCAGTGGGCGATGAAAAAGTTTTTATTGTTCGGTTGTTTATTGCCACATTCTCTTCCAATCAGAGCAAATTTTATTTAATAGGGACCACCTTCTGCTTATGTAATGATCAGCACAATTCTTATGATAATTAAAAAGAAAAGGAATTAGTCACAGGTCATTTCTTTTTCGTTTTATTGTTTGGAAAGCTTTAAGCATTTAGTGATAGAAACGTAGTTGGGATGAAATATTCTTACGAATTTTGAACTTTTATGTAAGGTTTGGTTTAGGTAGCTCAACGAATTAAGTAAAGTGTCTGCCATTAATTCCAAATAGTTTTTTTTATTATTCATATTGAGTATAAGCAAAAACCCTTATGCGTTTGATCCTGTTTATAATTTTAGTAATATCCAAGATGATAAATTGTTAGCTCTTTTTATGATCCGACGCTAATGGAAGATGGTAATTGCATTATTCATAATTTGTCTGATCCGAATTTAAAAAATTAATCAAAATCAAATTTATCCGTAACGAAACTGATTACACCGGTTGCCAATTCGAAATTGGCCGGCAGAGGAAACCGATATTAATACAGAATTCTCAGCTACAATTTGTTTTTTTTTTATGAACAGCACACCGGCGCAGATGGTTGCTAAATTGTTACAAAAATATAAAAAACAAATTAATTTAAAATGTAACTCTTGTAGTCATAGTACATAGTATTTGAAAAGGATGGAAAAAGTGTATAATATTTTAAAAAAAAAAACCTACTTGTACCTACAAAAAAGAACTCGTACGCATTTTGAATGCTTACCAAAAGGGCACAGCAGATCAATAAGCTCACTCCCTAGCAAATAGAACATTTTTCAGACATAGCTGCCTTGAAAGCGTTCAGGTTAATATGTCTCCTCATCTACGATTCATCAGCTTGCAACCCATTTTTTGCTGATTCATTTCAAGGATATCTGAATTTCGAAACTTTTACTTGTGTAAAAAATGTGAAGACACTAGGTTGCAAACAGCAAGATTTTTCAAGGAAAATTTAAAAAATAAAAAGTAGTGCCATGTTTTACTTTGATTGCCCGAACAAAATCAAATCACATTTCATTTATTATCACTTTCCTGTAAAAATACCGAAAATTTTCGAAATTTGAATTTATGTTAATCTGGTGATTTGATAAATTACGTGCTCAACAGCACTTCGAATACTTTAAGAGGAGATAAAATGAGTCTACGAAAACCGAAATCAGTTCTTAATCAGTTAAAAAAAAAATTATGACCTTCTAATAAAACAATCTCTGTGTGATGTCGAATTATTGAAGCGTCAATCTTGTGAAAGACTCTCAAGTTTTTTTCATCTGGAGACTTAATTCTAATTACTGCATTGCTTACTAATGAAATTTTAAATGAAATGGTATTTTACGTGAGATATTTCATCATATCTGTCGCTGAAGTGAAAGTATCAAAAGTATTCTCCAAAATTGTAGATAGGTTGCTGGCATTTCGCAACTGAACCGACGATTTTGTGTTTCTTTTACCACTTTCTTAGCAAATATTATCTCATTCGATGAAAAAGATCTTAAAAAAATAAAACGGAAATCGTATTTACCAAATGAATCTATAACCTGATGGCCTTCCTTAAATCGATATTTTCGCTGCTCGAAATTAGAGCTACTCTACTAGTTAGTACGATTATACATATACGTTTGATTGGCGTTCTGTTTGATGTAAAAATAAAATTATTTTTCTACTACCACAGTGATGGCGTGGCGTCTAGTTATTTCCAAACTTTCATCAAAATTTTCTGGTTTTTCATAATAATTTTTTGTTTGCTTTTGTCTTTCGTCACGAAACAATGCAACAGTCCAACATTGGGCTGCTGGTAATATAGCAAATTACCCGAGCACAAAAACTTAGCGTACACAATCCAGAAAAGAATAGTGTCAAGTTGTGCATAAAACTGAAGAAAACCTAAGCACCATTCTGTCGGTAATTATCCACCGACTAACGGTATAAATCAGTGATAGGCACTTGAAATTGAGACCACGTTTTTCTCACAATTAAACCTGTTTCCGCATGAGTGAAGCTCGTTGCGAGAATCTTTCCACGAGTATTTATTTATTTTTATTTTATTTTTTTTGTTTTCATAAAATTGCCTATGGATTTTCCCCAGTTCCATTGATTTTTCCAGCTTAGCGCATTGAAATTCCGGATGACAAAAGATTACATTTAACCTCACCTCGTCTA
Source organism: Dioctria linearis (assembly GCA_963930735.1). Classification (NCBI taxonomy): domain Eukaryota; kingdom Metazoa; phylum Arthropoda; class Insecta; order Diptera; family Asilidae; genus Dioctria; species Dioctria linearis. The sequence goes on along the minus strand of OZ005740.1, from coordinate 342,329,286 downwards.
CCTTTAGGAACTTTCCAAGCCAAGGGCATTCTACTTCTTCTTCTTCTTATATACATATATATATATATATATATTCAAGATGATTGGACTTTATGTATTTTTTATAAATGCTTACCTATCATAAGAAGTGCAGCAGTAAGATGTGATGTAGGTGGACCAGCTAGACCTGTTGCTCCGAGCGCAGCACCTCCTAGAGCACATGCTACACCTCCAAGTGCCACAACTGCTATTAGCGCTCGCAATGGAGGTCCTGCAAACCATTGTCCACAGCATCCTTTCCCCGATCTCTCCGACGGTGATCTAAAATAGAAAAGAAGAGAAAATCATTATGTATTCTCCGAGCATAGTGTCTATGAGCTAGATTCTTACGACTTTGAACTACTTAGCCTACTACGCATAATATAAGTCACACACTTAGTTAGACGGCGGCGTTCATAAAGTCACTGCAAGGTTAACTCGCGAGATGCATTGAGAATTCTAGAGCAGTCGCGTTTAAGCTTTTTACTGTCCGCCACTATTACATATAACTATATCCATATAGGCATAAACGATGTGAATTATTATGAAGCTTTCCATTCCGCGTCAAGGCACGCTTGCTCATATTAAGTTTTATTGACTGGCGTGTTGTTGGTCATGCGCTCGGGCACAATATGGGCAATTGTATAATGCTGCGTCATATATGCGTAATTAAGGCTAGGAAATGATATCCCACCTCCTCTTGGGAATCGTTTTCAATTTGCCTTTTCTTGCTAATTTTAGTCGGCTGCGGTAGTGAGGCCAGACCATTAATAGATAGCTTAGAAGAGCAAGGGCGTCCAGTTTTCGCCTTGTTCTAAAATTGCACTTATATAAAAGCGAAAATTATCTTTGCATAAAACCAGATGAGCAACAACATATAAATTAGATAACCCTGGCCGATTGCAGTACCTATGTAGAAATTTTCCTTGACTTTTACGCTAAAACGAGTTTTCATGTTAAATCGTTTCAATTTACGAGCTAGCTTCATAACGGCAATCGTTTGCATTTATTACAAAAGTGAAAACGAAATAATTCTTGGCCTGGCCGGTAAACGGTCGGCGGATGCTAATAAATCAAATATAAAAAAGCATTATGAAACGCGTATTAATCAGAAAGTAATAGAAAGAGGGTTAATTTTTAATTTTTTTTTTTAATTTCTTTGTTATTACTTTTGTTAGTATATATCTAGGTAGACTACATAACTCTAGGGTTTCTTAAATTCCTGGTACACTTCGGCATTAGGTACTCTAAAAAAAACAAGGAATTTGGCATCTATTCAACATGGAAACGTATTCAGGTTATCGAACGTAGATCGCAGACAAGACAGATGTAGGTGCATTCTTGCTTACTAATCAGTTTCTGTTAAGTGTGCGTTCTACCAATGGCTTCAAATATTTGCCTCTCCTACATAGTCTGCCAAGTCTGCCAATCAATCGAGCCTTGATATGTTTCTTGAAATTCTACCGTGATTTCTGTCTAACATTATCTACTGTTGTTGCACACATCCCAAAATTATTTCAGTCTGCCAGATTGTATAAAACTTAACAATTGTGTGATGTTTGTTAAAAAGCCACAAACATACAAAAATGCCACAATTGAATACCAGAGAAATATGAGGGCATTGACATAAGTATATATGTATCTAAAGAGAAAAGATTGAGCATTCTTGCTTTAAAAACAAAGAAAAGTTCAATTTAAATTTTCAATCTGTTCTTACCAATTGGGACGAAAAACCAGCGCTTCTGAAAGGAGCACAATTTAAGCGCTTCCCTAGCCATAATTTGGCAGCTCTTTTGTAGAATATTCACTGATCTATCCAGAAAAATAAGTAAAGGCGCAAGTAGTATTAACTGGAGTACTTCTAGAGCCATTACTTGGAAGCTACATAGAGGATAGTTTCACGTCTGTAAAATTGTGGAAATAGTGTAAGTTTCTCCAGCCAAAGACAAGAAAACAGAAAACAGAGACAAACTCCTAAGCCATACCACTACGTATTACTTCTTGTTGTTTATACTAATTTATATCTGCAACGTCTTTCGTTTCCGTATATAGATCCTTGAATGCGCCAGTGTCATTTGAACTTGGCTCCTCCAAATCGCAAAAAATTTCTCCATTCACAAAATTGTAAAAAATTTCTAAAAATTGGAAATCTGAGAAATCCTGAAAAAATTCATTTTTTTTTCTTTTTCCCGGGAAGCATGTAAAACTTTTTTAGAATAATATACATACGTAGGTAAACTTTGCATCCGCGCCCATCCAAATCCGTTGCAAAAAATTTAATTTTTGTTTTTTTCAAATTCCACCTGAGTTTATCTTGCTCAATTAATTCATCAAAAATTTGATTCCTATTTTTTCCCCTTTTCTCGAGAACCCATTGAAGATTTTCGGACCCCCGGAGATCTGAAACGTACCAACCTATCGAACAGTAACAGCTCAACAACTTTTTGGGTTTTGCAAAAATGAATGTAGGAACTGAAATTTTTTGTGTCCAGCGGAGATAAAATGAAAGTGAAAACTGAAATTTTTTGTAGTGATAAGATACGTAAACTTTGATCATAAAAAACTTATAAGTGTTTTTCTGCTAAAACAATTTAAATCCGAATTTTATTTGAAAAATAGAAACAATTTGATAGTTTGAAATTTTACCTGTTAGGTTTGAAAAGTTTATTTTTTACAACTCTTTACAAAATTAGAGATTACTCTAAAAGATTTTTTATCGGGGCAAAATTATATTTGTTCAAGAGGGCATTTCTTTCAGCCCACTGCGGGCGTACACAGGTTCGATTCGTTTCAAATGAATCTATGGTTTTTAATTTTTTTTTTCTATTTTTATAATTTTTTTGGTTTTTTTTTTTATTTTTTAATTTCTTTTCTTTGTTCTATTTTTTCATGTGTTTTTCAAGTCACTGAATTTCGCTATTTGTGACCTGCTGAAACTTGTCACCCAAAATCAAATGGGTTGTGTGATGAAATAAAAAATAAAAAAAATTTTAGCTTTTGCTATATACCGGAGAATCCAAAAAGTGCCTTCTTGAACAAATACTACTGTTTACGCACTATAGTTGTCAAAATTAATTAATGTGGATGACACGTTTTATTGTTTTTTCATTCTAATGCTGTCAGATATGAATAAATTATTTTATAGGTGGCTACGGCAAGAATAGAACCTATAAAAGTCAAAAGGAAACAAAGTTAGAGGAAAAACGCAGAACCAAACGTTTCGAGGTGAGATTCGAACCCACAATCCCTCATAAATTTGATGAAAATTCTGTTCATAGGAAACCCCTTAAAATGTTGAATCCATTATTTACTTACGGTCCAAAATCCAAACTTTATGTCAAGCGGAATAATTTCCCATCAAAAAATAGCACGCAGATTGAATGTACAATCCTCATGGAAATGATAGCCAACTTAGATGGAAATGGGTGAAATTTCCTGTACCAATGTCCAATGGAAATATTCGCATGAAATAGTTAGGTACGTGAACATCAGGTGAGCTAGTTACGGGAATTTTACGTAGGATCTAAAAAAATTTACGTGGACTTTACATTAATTTAATGCGTTGCATTCAGAACGGAAAAGTTCTTCTAAATCATACCATATTAAATCTAAACTAAACTTACTTACAATTCACAGGAATCACTAATTTTGTCTTTCTTTGTTCTCGACGTAATGGCGGGTGGAAAGCATGGATTCCTTGCTGCCAATACTAACTTAAATTTTCACTTTTCAAGTAGCATAAAACATAAAAAAATTGCTTAAAAGGACTTGGAATTAAATAATAGTAATTAGAATTATTTAATTATCAAGGAATAATTATATTTAATAGGAGGTTTATCAAAGTTGCGGTTTCGAGTGGAGTTTTTCAGATAAGTGCTAGTAGGTTTTCACCAATGAAAATATCACAGTGATTTCGTTTTTTTCGTTTCAGGTTTTGCAAATTGGTTAGATGTGGGCCAATTGTGTTTCTAGTTTTTATGCATTTTCGGACTTCTGATTTATATGTAGACGAATAAGATGCTGACATTAGTACACCCTGGTCTTAAACCAAATGTGAGCCACCACCTCCGCACACGAGGAATTTTTGACCTGGATCTGTGACTCTCAAGATAGTATTAATAAATAAGTATATGAAATTTAAAAAAAAAACAATCCCAACCTCAGGCTCAGTATGCGCGTATGGCCAGGCTAGTTGACTCCAACCTATATTAACCAGTGTTCTTGGGATCTTGGTGTAATAACCCCAATACTTGTAGTTATTCATATTGCAGATCTGTGTCATATACAGATTGTTAGGCATCAGTGCTGCCAAGATGGTTTAAGACTTTACCGCTAAATTATTAGAAAAACATTATTAAGGTCATAAAAAAAGGTGATGATAAGTCGTCTAAATAGTCGCTAAGACTCATATATGCAAGCAATACAGTAAACTCGGCTAATCGAAAATTAGCGGGCAGTACAATACGGTATAATTTGCCATAATTCCTTAGGCTTAATGAAACCGTATACATTTCATGACGATACCTGTGTAATAACAGACTATAAAATACTGTGCCACTTCTTCCGTGCAGACGTTTTGAAAGAAAATTTGTTACTGATCAAAATGTATCTTGCATATTAGGTATCAAAATTATACCAAGTGCACACAGTAAAACATCTTTCATTATCTACCACTTTTTTATGAATTTATTATAGATCTACTATCAATTTCATCTGAATGAGTCTATCAATTCGTATCGTATTCGCGCTATTATCTTTCAAATTACAGTTTTTGTTCAACATATGGATAAGACTTTATTCTTGCTTTGACATCTTCAAAAACGCTATTTTATGCATTTGAACTGTTAATTAAATTCATTTCACCACTATTAAATTTCCATAAATAACTAATACAGGCTAGACCCCGTAAGACCCATAATTTCCAAAATATTTATGTATTTTTTGTTTTTGCTTAATTTAGACCGAGCCAAGTTTTTATTTTTATTTTATTTAAATAATGATTGACAACAATCTTGAAAAGAAGAAATCGTCCACAAAATTATATAATTATATGACTGAAAGCGAATAGCGGATCAAGGTCCTCTTAATTATCATGAGTTGTACTTTTGCTTAACAAACAGGCAGAACAAATTAATATGACATTCATGTTTGAATATATTATAGTGAAAAAGATACGTCAAATGGCTAGCATGTAATTATCGCAATTTATATTATATTTGTACGTACTTACATTGATCTAAAAATAATTCAAGTTCACCGATTTAAATCGAAATGCTTCATCTATTTATAAAAAACAAGTTGAATTGCTTGTCAATTTGAAGTAGAAAAAAAAAACATACAAGACAAATTTATTAAGCGTGCTGCGCATTTTCTCGCTTTCAATAAATTAATTGTTTTTTTTTTTACAATAATTGCTGTGAGTATCATGTTTCTGGAATATGCTCTTTAATTTCCATTAAGAACGTTATTATAAAGATCATTTGCAGTCGAGTAACTCATATTTCGGGCTCGGTGGCATTTATTTATATGTCGCCCGACAATGACAACACATCATTGGAAGACAAATTAGTTGACGAGTAACAAATACTTTCAGTAAAGTCTTATCTTTATTATACAAAAAAAAAAAAAAAAACTTGGAAAACCTTGCGAAATTTTTGTTGTGTCAGATTTCACAAACGATGTATGCTGGTCGCACAATACAATTTAAGTTTCAGAATTAAAGAAGATGGCTTTTAGGTTTAGTGGAGAATTTTCCTTTTTATGTGCCTGAATACACGCATTTTTTTTATAATTTTTGAAAAATCATTGTTTTCTATTTTATATAGGGGCTATTATACTAAGGAAGGACTAGGTCGCTGATGAACGGAATTCTGACTGGGATTTTCGTCATTTGTCTCATTATCCTCTGCAGGGCAATGTAGAAAAATTATGCATATTTGAGTTACACGTAGGCAGTTGTTGTATAATATGTTTTTGTCGTTTTTTTTGTGGTGTATTAATCTATATTTTTTTTTGTAAGTTTAATGAACAGACATTTTTTCTTAATTTATTAATTATGTTATCTTTATAATGGTCGAATTGGATATTAGAATGAAAAAAAGCGGAAAGAAAAATATGCGCACCACCATATTCCGTACTAACTGGGTTTTGCGAATATCTCCACCGATTTTATTGTTAATTATGCTCTTCTTCCCATTTTGCCCACTTATATTAACTAGATTATTATTATCCCCATACCAAAACAAATATTTGCCGTTCAAATAAGTAAAAAAAGATAGAATTGATCTAAATTACAATTCTTATGATACCCTAGATGAATATTTTTTTGTAATTTTACATGGTCACCTCTGTTTTATTGTTTAAGTAGTTTTTCGCATAGATTTCTAGAACGGTTAGTCTGAAAGTAAAAACGAGTATAATGAATTTCATATTCTGAAGAACTTTTCAGTACAATACAAATGTCTAGGACACAGTATACATAAAAAAACCTTAGTTTTTATATTGAAACAAGAAGAACGGGCTGCCCGATTGATGGACTAAATCGGGCAGCCCGTTCTTCTTGTTTCAATATATTGAAATATATTAATTATTTATATGAAAACACCGTGTACAAAATTTCAGCTCTTTACGTTGACGCGCTAAGTGAAAAACGAAATTTTTGTATGACAAACCCCCCAAAAACAAGTCACAAAATGTGTCCCATTCCCGAAACTTCCTTTTTGTTTTTTTAAAGATCCTGTGCGCAAGATTTCAAATCTGTACGTACACGCGTTCTCGAGCTATGGTGGATGTCTAACCCATTTTTCTCTACTATCATTATTTTTATGCGTTACAAACGGAATGAAAAACATATTTTGATGATTTTATCTTGGGTATAAAAATATGAAAAAATCTCGAGCAAATAATCAATCCATTTGGGGAAAATTTCGAGTGCGCCATCTACATGTAAACATTTGAAGCAACTGTGTTATCAATTTCATTGCATTTGATCAGCGAATAACTTTGGTAACCACAGAAGGAACAAGTTTTCGTTTCTATTCTGGTAATTTTGTTGCTTTTTTTACATATTTTAGATACAAAATGGAATTCAGTTTTATCAGCGTGTAGTTTTGATATTGTGGATTGTGGTCGTACTGATCATGCTTAAATGCAAAATATAAAGTTTTGGTTTTGCAATAATTTTGTTGTACTTGATCCAATTAGAAAATATAGAAAAAGTACAATTTTCATTTCTTAAGGCCGGTTCACACCGCCATGATAGCGATTGCGGTAATGATAGCGTTAATCATAGCGATAAACAAACGACACAACTCCATTCACACCAAAGCGATAGATCACAGCAGTAGTTACATTTATATGCCTAAACAAAATAAAGACATTTGGGAAAAATCTGAACATGGGACAAATTAGAGTTTCCCAATTGTATTGGCTTGTATCGATGGTGGACATGCTATGATTATGTGTCAATTCAATGTGTATTAACTTGACTTATACTGGGTCAACTTATTTTTTTATTTTAAAACAGTTTGTCTTACTGACCATAGTTGATATCGAATATAAATTTTTATATATCAACGTTGAAAGATATGGAAAAAGTAGTGACGCAAGTGTTTTATAATTAATTGATGGGTCCTTTCGCAGCAAACTATGCAATAACCTCCGAAAGATCAGCACAATACTTAAATTTACACAGATTTATAAGTAGATAATTGAAAACACTTATGGAATTTCGCCGCAAAGTGAAGAATTTTCGTCAATACTAATGCAACACAGCCTGAAACAACAAAGCCCCGTTGTTTTTTACAAACCCCAAATGAGAACGATAATTATTACACTCAAGATTTAGAGTCAACTTAATCGTCGTCTTACGTGGGCGGTTTGATAAATTTTAAAGTTAACGGAAGAAGACCAACGGAAGAAATTTTTCAAATACAACAACGTTTTTATACTTGCACTATATCCTACGTATCTACGTACAACTTCGTCTGATTTAACTCGAAACTATCTCATAATTTGTTTTAATTTGTCGTGAAAAACTGAAATTTATCGTGTCCTTTTTTCTAAAGGAAATTTGATGTGAGCACCACATCCAGTTCCTTTAGAAAAAAGAACACGATAAATATATGTTTTTCACGACAAATTAGCGACAAATTCTAAGCTGCAAAATTTTCCTATCCGATAAGGTTTGGCCGAGTTCTAGTGAGTTACGGTGCTAATTTTACGTACGTCTATAACCTCACTTCGTTTAACAATTCCCATTTGTATTTTAGGCTAGATTTAGCCTCTAGGGAAGAACACAATTGGTTGGATTACATTAACAAAGTCGACGCCGGTGTGTTACATTAATATTGGGCAGCAACGCCATACATTAATTTCACTTACATTTTACAGTTTGGTTTGTAAATAATAATAAAATAAACGTTTTCAGAAATTCAAATATCGTTTCATTTTGTCATGTTTTTTTCAATAGATTCAGTTCTTGCATTTTGGCAGCAATGGAGCACTAGCGTTAAGTTTGGATTAGAGATGGGTCAACCACCTCATAGCCTGTATAATGGTTGTTTTCACTCATTCATTGTCATAATTCAATCAAATTTATTTATTTTTTCCTATACCTTACGTCTTTATACCTTACTTTAACCAACATTTAGGAATCTCTTTTTGCAAGGACATTTGATACATACTAAGCTTGAGATGGCATTTTGCCTGCAATATCCACCTCCATTCGGGATTTTTTTTTATTATATTTATATATTTATAACAATGAAAATGAAATATACCGCATTTTTCAAAAAAAAAACCTTTTATTTAAATTCGAAAAATTGTCTTCTCTTAATCTTCAGAAATGTAGTGGAGTTTATGCACGATATATGACGAAAAGTATATTGGCTACGTATCTTGTGGTTTTATCCCTCCCATACGAAATAAAAGTTTTAAATCGAAATTATTTATGACAGCCAAGTGTAGTTGTGATTGTTATGTGTCCAAGCTTTCTCAATTTTACATTTAACAAGTACAAAAGCTAGAATTGCTCTAAGACCAATTTTTATGATACGCTAGATGAATGCCCCGTATGTAATTTCGTATGGTCACCCATCTGTGCAATTTTGATTTTTGAAGTGGTTTTTCTATAACCAATTTTATAGGATCTCATATTTTAAACAATAAAAATGTCTAGAGCTGTAAGTTTTCACAGTATATATAAAAACCTTAAATTTTTATATTGCAATACCAAGAAGGGGTTGCCCGATTAATCCATTTTTGATTTTTTTTGCTATTAATATGAAAACACCATATACCAAATTTCAGCTCTTTATATTGTCGCGTTCTCAGGCAGTGTCCAAATATATAGTGGAAAACGAAATTTTTTATGGCAGCCTCACGAAGAAGTTGCCCGATTTGTCTCATTTTCGAACTTAATTTTACTTTTTTTGTAAAGTCCGTATACAAAAAATCAGCTTACTAAGTAAACGCTTTCTGGAGTTATCATGCTCATAGACGGACGGACAGACAGACGGACGGAGATGCCAAAATTAAAACAAAACCGTTAATATTATTTGTGGGTGTCCAATCCATTTTGCTCTACCATCATTATTTCGAGGTGTTACAAACCGAATGACAAACTTAGTACAGGTACCCGTTAAATTTCATGATAAAATAATAACAAGCAGGTAAACATCAAAATTATTTTCAATTACAATAAATAAAAATCTTGTTCTCTTGAAGCATTCTTTTGTGATCTTCTTGTTTTACTGTGTTCCGTATAGATCACAATCCTCGGATGACCTTTCTAGCTCTCGTGTAACTTGGACACTACAATTAAATAATGAAAAAACTAGAGGAATCATAGACGCAAAAAAAAACATTGTTGTCAGCTATCAGGTGTATAGAAAATGTTCTAGCAAGTTTCTAAGAATTTAAAAGAATGCTTCGGAGAAGCCTACGAAGAAAATTAATTTGTGGCTACATCTTTCTTTAACACATACAGCATAAACTGATGTGTTGATGTGGGAGTGATGATAAGAACCTGCCTATAGCAAATGTAAAAGCTCTTTTAAAGTTGTCCAAATATGTATCATCACACATATCTTCTAGTTTTGATAATTAATTATTGAACTCTGCTCTGCGTATTATTTGGATGTGCTTAAAGTATTTAAGTGCCAATGAGTAAGTAAATTTAATGCGATAATAGTATTGAATTGGGAGTACGAATATTTTCTTTCTATACATGACTCCAGCAAATTTTTCGTTTTATTCCACTTTTCTGGAAAATTTATTCACCTTAGGTAGGTTAAAAGTATTGAAGCCTAGATCACTAGGACCCTACGGGCATCGCAACTAGAGTTGATCTATTGTGTCTTCCACTACAGTGATTGGACTAAATCTTGCCTTTTTATGAGCTCGTTTATTTCCTTTGGGGTCAGATTGTAAACCTTATTTGGAGAGATAAGTAGTTCTCCAGTGATTTCTAACACTCCAAGCACAGGACACTCACATATTATATGCTTTGAGTTTTCATCTTCCTCTTAGCACAGTCGACGCAGTTTACTGTTGGATTTGTCTCCCTTCTTAAAAAAAAATTAAACCACAGAAACAGCCATTTCCATTGACTGCACTAATGAACAGCTTGGATGATTCTCTGAAGAACAGAGGAGGTGAATAATTCTTTCAAGCCAGAGGTGATCCAGTTACCTATCTGCCTATTTGCGCAGTTCCCCCTAAAGTGGTTTTTGGTAGGCAACATTTTAGGTAAGGGCTAATATATGGACTGTCGGCTCCGGTTTTAGCTAAATCATCCACTTCTTTATGACCGTTTTTACTGTCCAGGATTCCAAAGTAAGACTAATTTATTGTGCTTAGACAGGTGCTGGAGTTTTGTGTGGTACCTCTAGAAAAGGATTTTTTGGTGTTTGTCTACATCGGAAAGAAGAGAAACATAATATTCTTTCATACAGCATGAAAAAGAAAAGAATAAGAAGTTATTAACACCGGCTAGAAATTCAATATACCGCAACTTATTTTCTTAACAATAATTCAATCTGATAAAATTTCAAAGAATGCCGCTTTAATTTGTGCCACACAATTAACATCAATCAAGTGGACTTGAAAATTTACGAATCGTGCAAGAAAAAAAAGAAGCTGCGCACAGCAACTAGATTACTTCGTGGTAGTTATGGCGTCAGCAAAAATCCTCAGATTTTCGAACCATAGTAGCGCATTCTTCTCATATTATCATAAAAGGTTGTAAATAAAGGATGTGAAGAATGATTGTTATTGCAGAGAAAACTTGCTACATGACTGAGCTAATTCTGGGGTATTGTTTGCGAGCCCAACGTTTCGCTGGTTGTATTGAATATTTAAAAATTTTCGAATAACAAAAATAGAAAACGAGAACAATCCACTAGGTAATTTTTTTTTAGCAAGCACATACAAATCAGCGAATTCCTTTAAAGTAGAATACATAAAAGCAGCATCATTTATTATGTTATCAAAATTTATATCAGTGTGGAAAATTAAAAATTTGAAAAATTTATAATGGATTTATTATAATATAATCGCTTAACATAGTTAAAAGGCACAAAAACTGTACAAAGATGAAAGAAATATATTTTAATTGTAGTAGTTTTAACCATGCTAACGATGTTTTTGTTTTTTCTTCTTTAGCTACCATTTGCTAAGATATTGAGTTTTTTCCATACAAAACCTCAACTTAGTATTAACGATCATAACGATCAAAATCCTAAGACAGCTTTCATATATAATTATGGGCTTAACTCTGAACTCTCTAATTAGGCAACTATAAACCTCGTTTTTGTTAGGTAGTACAGCTCCATAAAATTGCCGTAATACAAGCAAAAAACCTTCGTAATGGAAAGAAACCATAACACCAACCAAAATAGCAAAATTAAATTCGCTACGAAAAAAACCGAATTTCATTAGTCATCGCCGCAAAAACCATGGCATATACTTAGGTATCAGAAAAAAAACAGCGGGAAACAGAAATACTCAGCGATTGAACAGATTTTCATTTTGACTTTTAACCTCGAGCGTATGCTTTAAAACATTTCGAATACGCGCACACCAATTTATTGTGCAAATGGCCGGCTTTTTTCCATAATTTTTTACTGGCATTCAGAGACACGACCACAACTCGCATGGTTGCTTACGGTGAAATTAATTTTTCAATTTCAGCGGTGTCGCGTTTTCTGGAATGAAATTTTCATTTGTGTTGTAATTATTTCGATTAAAATTAAAACACTCGCCAGCAGCTGTTCGGATAAAGGTACAACCATGAATACAAGATAACAAACAAGAAAGGTGTCGTATTAAAAACAAAACAACAAAAACTTTCATCATCAGGGATTCAAGTCATGCACGAAACAAGTCAAAGCCCAACCCAGTACGGGAGGGAAAATGTACATATGTAAAACGATTATCTTTTCTTATCGAGTTTTGACCGACTTAAGCTGTTTTCTGTTTTCGATTGCGCAACATCCGAAGCCCAATAAATCTGGAAGTGCACATCAAAACTCGGTCAGCCAGAGTTGGCATATTCGTTCGATTAATGTGTGCCTTGACTGTAATTTTCCATTTTCCACACAGTCTGTATGATGATAAAAAGCACAATATATTGCGAAAATTCCAATTAGCGTGGGTGTGAGTGAGTTGAGTTTACCTAGTTTTGTTGCCTAGATACGAAATTGTCTGATCACAAAAACGACTTAACTATTAGAAGCCATCGGCAATCGGCATCCTATCAGAAAGGTTTTAGGTATGGGTTTTTCTTCAATACCAAACACAGGCACACAAACCATAAACCGGATAGGAAAAAAGTACCTACTGTTTCCAAATTCAATTAATTCGCCAGCATCTTCGCAGCTCGTGAGAATCTCAATTCACACTCGCTCAATTAACAGCGTTTTTGGCATTGATTGGATTTTCTTTTCCAACATTGATTTGCAAACTCAAAGTCACTCGGGACTCGGTTATCACGTACTTACGCAAGGGGGTTCTAGCTAGTGGAGCGCAACAGTAATTATGGTTCAGCGCTTCTATTAATTACGTGCGAGGTAGGTAGGTACTCGTATATATATAGCTTGACTGAATCGAGTTGTTTGGTTCGTTGAAGTTATAACTTTGAAGCGAGAAAGTGAAATTATGAAGACTTTTAATAGAGTCATTAACTTTCTTTCAATCCTTTTACTTTTGCTAGTTTGATAGGTGGTAACTTGACAGACCTACCGGAAGCTGAAACGTACATGTGTTATGTATATTTCGTATGCAAATTTTTTATACATATAGTTAAGATAGTAGCTTAGGGAAATCTTTGCAACAATTAAATTTAGAGTAAAATATTATGACTGTCTTATTGCCATTGGATGGTTTCAGGTTTTCTTCACTGCTCAGATATCACTGCCACAATTCATTGCTGTTTACGGTTGATCAGCTTTGTGAAAGGTGTGCAATTATTTTTTTTTGTTAGTAAATAGTTTGAAAGATTTTATAATTTTGTCTAATTTGCGATATAGTGCTCGACTGGAAGACCCTAACTTAAAATATTTTAAGATTGACTACGTCTAACTATGCCTAAGTGGAGAGGTTTAGATAGCGATTCACTGAACACGTATATTAACTCGCATATATTGGAAGATGGATAGCTCCACTTAATATGTAAGTATCAGGAATGAAGCCTTTTCCTTATGAGTAGAATAAAAAAGTCATAGTGGCTCGATAAAGAAGTATAAGTCAAATGATCAATGTACGACTCTCGATCGCTAGTAAACAAATATTTTGTACCGATTCCGAAATGTATGCTATCTTGAGTAAAACAACAGCTCAGATATGTCAATGCTATAGAGTAACTCCTACTTCTACTTGGTGATGTCCAAATTTCTTTTACTTTTATGCATTCTACATACAAAGTATTTCCGGCTCACATGTCCATTGGGATGGAGGTGATAGTATCTCCTCACCTAGACAAAATACAAATTATAAGGTAGTGGGAGGTATCTCAACCATTTCGGGGTTAATGAGTGATTAAAAAAATATACTAAACACCTTCTAACTTCCTTATTATACAACTTATGAAGGTGGCTTAGTAGTTTATACTAGTAAACCGTCTAAGCTTTCCAACGAATGCCGAACAATCACTTCACACCCTTATTATAGGAAGCTTGAGATCGCCAAAGTAAAATATATTTTATAAAATTTCCTAATATGTATTTTAAAATTTTAACGATTTTCCCGCTAAAATTCTCGATAACCGTACGTTTTCCTACACTTGTACATACCTACATGCAACCGTTCTTGAGATAATCCAGTTTTTATGATTCATTATTTCTTTAATCACCTTCATAGGATGTATAGCAAGAAAGTTACAGGGTGTTTTGTTAAAAACTAGCATATTTTCTTAATAACCCGGTAACTCAGAAACGGTTTAGACGGCTCCGTGCGCTCTATACATACAATTTTTTGTTTGCCTATGTGTGTAGGTACTATCACCTCCATTTGAACCTCTGAACCGAAAATACCTTGTATAGTAAATTATAAATGTGAATTATGTATAACAAAAGAATTTCAGGACGAAAATACTTCAGGACAGTTTCGATTTATAACTAGATTGGGCTATTATTTTGAAAAGAAACCACATTTTATCAATAACACTACTGTGGTCGCTAAATACTACCCATACTGGCTAAGTCCGGAGCTATTATAGAGATAACATAAACAAGGAGCTAGAACTAACCTCCTAAATGGTCACAGTATCAAACGCACCTATCTGTCTTGTCCAGTTTTGTGATTTGTCCCTTAAGAATCTCAAAAGTCGATTTACTGCTCCCGTCGTTATCTTACAGATTTCATTGTGGAAAAAGGAAGAAAAAGGATCCGAGTCGAAGCTTCGAGGATGCTGAACAAGGGTTAGCATGGATCTTACAAGTCGACGTATTTGTCTACTGGAAAAATTATGGACCGATATATCAACGTGCGAGATACTAAATTAGATTATAAATACAAAGTAATTATTAATCAGTTCAATGCAAACTCTGGATCGCCTCAAAACAAGTCCTAATAATCAAACTCAGAGTTTAATTGCATAGTTCAAAGCCAAAATTCAAATTGCCGCAAATTCTCTAAGTTCAGTGGGTCGAAAAATCGATATCGAAATCGGAACATTTTTGATCAGGGCTGACAACCACTATGAAGTGAGGAGATCAAGTTCAGAAGAGATCAGTCAGTGAGTTTTTGGTCTTCTTAGAGGTCGGGGAGTAATCAGCAATCGGTGACATTAAGTTGAGGAAAAGAGTAGAACCAGATACCGGACAGAGGCAATTGTTTTGAGAGCGGTCAAGGAGGTCCCGTAGTTGAGTACCAATTTAATTTTCTTTTGTTAATTGTTTTTTTTATTTTATCAATATTGTTGTGATTCCATAACGTTAATAAAATCTAATAATTCCGTTTCCGCATTCATACCTATATAGAATAAATTTCTCTACGATAGTTTAGTTTTGTTATTTAACTATCAAGTTTCCAAGTTTCTTGATTCTCGTGATAATCTAAAGCAAAAACAAAAATCAAGTGGCGCCCATATTTCTAGGATCCAAAGAACCCTGGCCGTCTTCATTGAGCTTCCAAGGAGGGTCAGTACATCCTCGTTATGGAACGGTAAGGGGAACAGTAACAGACCTCTTCAATTTACTAATTAAAAAAATAACTATATCTATAATCACACAAGCTACGATTTTGATAGGTCGCGAATGATTTAGAAAATTATTGGAAATATTCAAATTTTGCTAAAATATCTAATGAAAAGTGACTTTTTACTTCCACAAGATCTTGTTCTTAAATCTACTTAATTTTTTTTTTTTTTATTTTAACTTAAATTTGCATACCATAATACGGTCCTACATCTACTCGTATTCAGGTAATATGTATGTGCATATCCTCCCTTTGCTGAAACGACATTATCAACTTGTGTGTTTTTGTTCCATTTCAGTCTCTTTTGTAAACGATGGAGAAAAATTTCTTCTTGAAATTGTTGGTCATTTTCTGCCGAGCTTGTCAAAATGATGTTTGATTGATTGAGGTATTCAGGATAGAAGGGAGCAATACAAAACAATCAAGAAACAATATGATATTTATGCTACACAGACTCTAGGAAAATTTCTGGGTAATCATAGTGCCCATCAGTTAAGACATGAGATAGACTTGGCACTGAAATTTTAGTCATATCCTCAAAGGTATTCATCCGTATATATGTAATACAAAATATGTAAATCACTATGTTCAAGAAGTTTAGGAACTTTTTCAATAAAATACAATGAATATTTATTCTGTCGAATTTAAAGTAGTATCCATTGCCTACATTGCCAATGTTTTTTTTTCCAAACTTCGAAACAGAAACCAAAAACGAATAACTCAAAGTAGGAATTTGAGTTTTGGAAGAAAAAAAGTCATACAGTGTCATATCAGATAAATATGGAGCTTGTAAAATTGTATTGTTTGAATATTGTCTTGATCTAGGTTTTTCTTATGGACTACTTCACGCAAACATGGAATAAACATTGAGAGTTCTAAGAGTTCTGTAATATTTCTAGTATAAAAAAAACGAAATTTTGTATGCTGAAACCAAAAATGAATTTTTGAAATTGTACTCACAATTTGAATTGTCGTGTATAAAATTTCACCTCTCTACGTCGACGCATTCTCAAACTGTGTCAAATTATATAGTGAAAAACGCATATTTTAAATGGCAGCCCTACGAAAGAGTTACCTGATTTGTCCCATTTTCAAACATTTTTCAATGCGAATTTCTGGCAAACTATTTGTACCAGAATAATGATTTATGTATTGCAATGGAGATATTAGCTCGGAAACTTGTAAAAAATGGTAAAAATTAAAGTTTTTTAAATCAAATTCCTGTTAGTAGGTATTCTCATTTCTTTGGATTGTGACTATTTTAGGAAAAGATAAAGCCTAGATCTAGCAAATAACGTCGAGTTTTATTCATTTTTAGTGGCGCTTTTTTTAATTATTTGACTCTACTAGTACTGGCTCTTTCTCCCGTAATTTCACCGATGAGAAATTGCAATATTTCGTTGAAAGTTATTGAAATACCAAGCCAAATAGAATATTTAACAATTATGCAAGTGCAAAAAAATATAGGGTATTTAATTCTCGTTAAACATTTTCAATTTATTTGAACTGCAAGTATTAATTTTTCGTCTTAAATTGTTACATGTAGGGTTTCTGTCTTTTACGCTAGATGGCTCTAATGTCGTCGGTGGTCTAGGTCTAGGCTAATTTTATATGAATTTTCTCACTTTCAGGACACAAACCTAGTACATTTTATTGCCTACAGGCTCGCTGGTATCTAAATTGGAACTTTTACTGAGAACAGACTCCTCTTAAATCTACTAAAAAATTTAACGTTTAAAGAATTTCAACTCTCTAAGTAAAAGCGTGCTCAAGTTATCGAGAGGACAGATGGACATACGGCCGAATTGACGGACATACGGCAGGATTGACGGAGATAAAGACGGACATGAAAAAAATGTTAATATTATGCGTGTCCAACACATTTTGTTCTGCCATCATTATTTCTATGCGTTACAAACGGACATACGGCAGGATTGACGGAAATACAGACGGACTGACGGGCAGACGGACATGAAAAAAATGTTAATATTATACGTGTCCAACACATTTTGCTCTGCCATCATTATTTCTATGCGTTACAAATGGAATTACAAACTTAGCATACCTAGCCTACCATTTCATCATCTGGGGTATAAAAAAATGTAACAATCCAAAAAAAACTAGAATGAAAACTATTGGAATCGGTGAACTGAAAAGGATTTTCGTTCTAATGAGAACGCATGCGCAATAATATGAATTTTGAAAAATTACCTGGTGTTGGTACCAGTGTCGATAAAAAAATTCTATGAGGGGTGAAATTCAGTGTGGAGAAAAATATAGGACATAAATTTAATAACGTTGTGCTAGAAACTGGGGTTTTTTTTAATCTCATACCTAAAAACAAAATTTAATGCGGAGACGTGAATAGGCGGTAATATGTCAAAAAAAATAATATTTTTTTAGTAGCGGCCAATATGTATGGTTCGGAAAAGAAAAAACTTGCTTGTGTCTTTTAAAGCTGTTAAGTCACTGTCTGTCGATTAAAAAGTGAATAAGAATAGATGAGAACCAAAATGTTTGATGGTGCTCTCTGCGCAAATGGGAGATCTAAAAAAAAAAGTATACCACTTCTTGATAATTGCGCTGCTCACCGAATTAGGAAACTTGTTTTCAATTAAATTTGAGTTTCTACCAGTTACCACGCAATACAAGACTTGTACTATCGATTTAAAATGATTTCAGGAAAAAATTAGTTATGAAAATGACTCGAAATTATTGTGGAATTATAGATAAACACACGTTACAAGTGACGTTCATTTTAATAATATCGTTTATATCCTTGATTGATTTCATAGATCCTTGCTGTGTATATACACTACACAGGTATGATTGGTTTATACCGATATTTAGATATTATAATGGCGAAATTATATGGTTACTTCAACATCGTCATAAGCGAATTCAACGGTATTTGTGAATTTTATCTTGAAAACGGGCTTAATACCCTAGACAGACTGTGCCTATAATGACTTAATTTGAAATTCAGTCATTTCAACGAAATGACAAGGTGACAGACTATGGATGAAAATTACTTCATTTGTAATGTCATTGAAAGATCCTCAACGTGAGTAAAATTGCTATTATGAAAAGTTGCGAGTATTTACTATAGTAGCAAAGCATTAGCAGAAGACAATATGTGTTGTTGAAAAAGAGAAGAAAGCGGCAAAGAATTTGTTTTTTCATTATCAGCTTTAGCTTATAGCTGTCACTGACAACTTTATTGGGAAAAATTTCTTTCCATTAAATTCAGCTCACGGTAGGTGGCACTTTTACTGAAATTTCACTAAATGGAGTCAATTTTGGTCCGAAATGTAATGTTTCAAATGATTCCTTGATGGACTTCATTTGTGCAGCATACTGCACATTTGGCAAGATTTAATTAAAATTAGGTACCTAATTATGTAGACAATCTGCCTGGGGTATATGGATTTTGATGAAATGGAATTAATCTACTGGGGTACGTAAAAGTGATTTAGCTGTGCCTTGAATTTAAAAAAAACTCATTTAAGGAGTTGAGAGTGGAAATCTTTAAAGTGAGTCTAAAGATTTTGATGAAATAGGGTAAGTGCACCAATTTATAGTACGGGTAAGCGATTAACTTAATAACGACTTTGGAAAAGTATATTGAGAAGATTCGGGATTTAAGAGGAGTCAGTACTCAGCAAAAATTTCAATTTAGATACCAGTGAGCCTGTAGGCAATAAAACTTACTATACGTAGGTTTGTGTCCTGAAAGTATGAAAATTCATATAAAATTAGTCTAGACCTAGACCACAAGACACATTAGAGACATCTACCGCAAAAAACAGAAACCCAACATCCGACAAAACCATTCAATTTAAGACGAAAAATGAAAATTTGCAGTTCACATAAATTGAAAATTTTTAACGAGAATTAACTCTCCTAAAGTTTTTTTGCCCATAATTGTTAAAGATGCTATTTTGCTTTGTATTTAAACCACTTTCAAATAAATATTGCAATTTCTAGTCGGTGAAATGTCGGGTGAAAAAACAAGTACTATTAGAGTCAAATAATTATAAAAAGCGCTACTAAAAATGAAAAAACTCGACGTTATTTGCTAGATCTAGGCTTTATCTTTCTAAAATAGTCACAATCTAAAGAAATGGGAATACCTACTAACAGGAATTTGATTTGAAAAACTTCAATTTGTACTATTTTTTACAAGCTAATATCTCCGTTTTAATGCCATTTTTGTTATTTTTTCCGACGTTATTTACTAGCCCTCTTCGTTATCTTTAATTTAAGATATAAATCATTATTCTTCTGCAAATAGTTTGCCAGAAATTTGCATTGAAAAATGTATGAAACTTGCAAAGCTTGGTACTGACTCCTCTTATAGTTTACTAATAATAAAATAAATGTTACTTAACAGCTCGAACAAAAAAGGGATCTTCGAAGCTGGAATAAATGACTGAATCTATTTTAACCCCTGGACCGTGTCTCTCACGGCAAGATTTTAACTAGCCTAGGATATCTACTGTATGAAAATGGAAGAAAATTCTGTACATTTTTACCTGTCGCTATTATCGATGACTGAACATGACGTAAATAAAGATGGAAAATATATTATTTTATCAATATAGTATAGTTATTTTGGTGTGGGTCCTAATTGTTGTGATTTTGACTTAGGAGTGCTTTTCTAAGGGAAGGGTCGTGTTTCTTGAAGTACAGTAAAAAATTTAGATTTTCGAGATAAAGGTGAACGGTTTATATACAGTAGCTAATGTTTGCTATTTAAGTTGAGCAGAGACGAAAAAACGGACTTATGCTTTCACCAGCTTTCCGCTTTCGTGATATAATAAATAATTTTACTAATAAGAAATGAGATCAGTATCAGTTTAATTTAGTTGCGGAAAGTCTGCAGCCACTTTATCTAGTATTGCTTAGCATAGTAATAATTTTAATAAGCTACAGAAAGGTTGTGTTAATTCTTGGAAGCTGTCACATCAGAACACAACTGTTGTTGTACTTAACTAACAGAAAATACCAACTATGATTACTTGCTGTTGCTGAGATTCGAAGAGCATCACAAACTTTATTTTGTATGCTTAAACTTCACTAAAGCCTTAAATTTATAAGATATTTTTTGCTAAGGTCTTCTGAGATTGTGATAATCTGGGAGTACGGGAAAATGAGGACGAGAGGGAGTCAATTCTACTAAATCCTAAATGTAAATCTAAATCCTAAATCCTTTCCATAGCTAATCATACCTTTGCTAGTATTTTTTTTATATTGTGAATATTTATATAGTAATAGGAATGTTAGAGTGGGAGGGAGAATTGGTCAAGTCAAATTACGTATAGTGTCATCAGGAAGACGAAAGTATGTAAAGTTTCAAGTCGACTAAACATTCGGAATAGAGTTAAGAATCCATCAAAGGATTAAATGTAACAGAATCATCAAAGTCTAAGTACAGTAATCAATCTTAACTATTCTACAATGGAAACATTAGCCAAAAATGAATACAAGATGAAGAAAATTATACTGTAGACAGTCGAAAATGCTGATATCAAAGGTTAACACAAACTAATCAAATATTTATACAAAACAGTGCTAAACATATTATCTATCTATACCTGCGTCGTCGTAGAAAAATAAGTATATGTCCTCATTACTAAATAGAATCGTCAAAATTATCACCTTCGAAATACTACAGGAATTACAAAACGCAATGATACTGAAAATAATGAATTTCGCTAAGTGGTAAATCAAATGCCTAGCGAGTCGCCCTGAGAGACTATATTAAAGAGTGGCAAATCTGAGGCTCCTGCAAATTTGGTACACAGTCCTTCCAAAATTTATATTTAAGTACCACAAAATATACTATCTTCCTAAAATCCGTTATTTAACTTTGTAATGCTGAACCAATATAAGCAAGCGTGATTCATTGGTTGATTATTTATAGGAGACTCGGCATTATTTTGCAAGTGTTGTTGATTGTTGTGATATTTCATAAATGAGATTTAAAGGATTTCGCTGTTATTAACCAATTTATCCATTGATTTTAAATTGGGCGATTATAAGCCCAGCGAAATTCAACAACACAGCAAAATTCAATGCGGATATTGAAAAATCATCGGACATAACGTATGTGTGTATGCAAATTAGTCGATAACCATTGCTTTCTTTCGCGGCTGATTACGTAAACACACGAAAGTATCTAAAATGAAATTATAATTTTATGCAAACGAGCTTAATTAATTCGAGTTATTTGAGAAAAAGTGTGAAAGAATCCGTTTAAATTATCTGCAGTAACGTAACATTTGAATGGATGCAGCAGCTACGCGGGAGGTTAACCGTTAACCGGTTTCAAGTTAAAAGTCATTTATACCGGAAATCTCGGGATGTGCATCATAGAGAAGAAAAAATGGTTTCTTTTCTTAATGGCGACTGCCTATTCAAAAAAAAAAAAAAAAAAAACTATAAGAATCTCTAAAAGCCGTCTTTTGTATTGACTACACATTCTCACTGACATTCTCACACATACAAGTTTTTTGTCTACTATTGTATGTATGTATCTGTATGTAACTATGTACATATGTTAAGAATTGGTCCAAAATATAGCAGGATCCAGGTGAATGTTACATTTCTTCCCCATCATAATGTTATGCTCGGAATATAAATTATTTATATTTGTCTAGGATGGAAGTCACAAGAGAACCCGTCGGGTATCATTAATTTTTGCGGAAGGAGAGGTGATTCGATTGTGGGTATCTATTGTTTGCATAGCACATCCATTATCAAAGCCATACATCTGCACCTGGAAGTGAGTTTTACGTTCATACTTTATATCCTTTCAGGAAAAGGATAACCCAACTAAAAGTTTCACCTGGTTATACCTAATGGTAGGTCGGTTTGTAGGTGTATTTATTCTGCAGATATAATGCGACAGGCGACATACTGACTTAAATGTCAGTTTTTATAAGTAACTATGCTGTAGATGCCGTCGTCAAGCTGATCTTTGCCGTTATCCCGGGCGTCCTGGTCTATTTATTTTCATGTCTCATTGTCCTTAAAGGTCCTCTGTATATTTGAATGGCACTTCGTCACAGACGACTTGCAAATAGAAAATGATTAAGTGTTCTGGTGCCTTCTATTCTGCACAAGCCAGACATTATAAATCATTCCATGGATTGATGTAAATGAATCCGAGTGTCACAAATGGGGATGATAATAAATTGTAGGTGGTCGTCGGACGGCGATACTTAACTGATACGGCATTGAGTACAATTCTAATAAAATATGACTGTGGGACACCATTGCAACAGTATTGATAGGTAGGTGGTAGGCAAATTTATGGTTTTATAAGAATGGCCAATAGAATTATTCTCTTTTGCAGTTTGATTTGTTCTAACAGATTATCACAGGATTGAATGTCTGGTCATCTACACGGTGGAGGATGAGTTTCGAGTTTGATATAGAACTAAAATATATGTCTGTATAATTCATGTGAAGCATGCAAATGTACGTGAGCTGTGAAGTACCTACATCGGTTACAAAATAAACCAGAATTTCAATAAAACTGTACAATAAAGGACAAATATTCAACCTGGTATATTTTATGCATTTGATATTTTTAAAGTGAATTCCTTTGGATCTTAGGGAGATTCAACCTCCATTGCTATTGTGATAGTAAGAAGAGTCATCAGACCACGCACCCTGGTAAATTAAGTAGCAGACATATATTACAAGGCAACAGTTCTTATAGATAAGTTGCGTTGATTTTACAACTATGCATAAATAGAGAAATCATTTTAAAAAAACACTGTTTTTACTTTTGAGCACTTTGCCCCGTTATGGAAATTCTCATTCTGTTTCACAAAATTTGTATAATTTTTTCTGAATACTTTAATTGACATAAATTATGAGGGACGATGTAGGATTTAAATAGTGAAGTTAAGGGAACTTTTAAGGACAACATTTTCTATGGGAACCACCGTATATAAAAGGGAGACATACAATTTGGTGGACAATTTATTCTTTTAGATGTCTCTTGAATAATTTTCTTTATGCTTATAGGTTTCATATAAATTGAGTTCGAAGTGTATGGTGTCAGAAAAAGAACAATATGCAATATTCATATGTGGGTAATTTGAAAACTTTTGAGCCTCAATATGCTGTAGATTTCGATAATCATCAAAATTTTTCTAATACTACATTTATACATTAAAGATACCTCTGAAAATTTTATACATTTTATCCAGCAAACATTGTGGCGATAAATTACTGTGGCTATAAAAATTGTATTGCCCTTTTATTGCGATGGCGATGCTTTGGCGACAGCTCGAGAATTAAAGTCAATTAGATTCCCGAAAACATTACGATTGGCTTACGAATCACTTTCTTATTGCCATATTATTGCACTTTTATTGCCTAGATGTGATGAGAGCCGTTATCGATAATATTTCAGCATTCTCCCTTTGGAAATTACCTCATTTGCAGCTGTTTTTTCTTCAAATGCCGTCGAGTAGAAATAGCAAATTCAAGAAGATAATGATATTTATCGCCATGGCGATCATTAAATGAATTACGTACACGATTCATATGCGATGCAACATTTACCCCAGTCAAGTTAAATGCAGGTGATAAAAATTCATTATTGCTGGGAATAAAAATGTTTGTGGGGCAATAAGAAATCATAAGGAAACCAATCGTAGTGTTTGCTGGGTGTGTTTGTGTTGTTAGTGTTTTTATAAAGATGGAACAATTGAATATCGTACTGTTGTTAAACTTTTACATTTAAAAAGCCAATACGCCTGCGCCAAACAAAGGCGAGTTATATGCTATTTGTGGTGACTCTATTCCAACATTTGTCCTCTTGAAAAGATAGACAACTCACAAATGCTGTTGTTGTTATGCCAATGTGGCCTACAATAAATGATGATTGAAAACATTTTAGCTAGAGGAGCACAGCACGCTACGCTTCCAAACAAATTGTTTCAAGCAAATATATCGTGTCAGCGTTATTGTAAAAAGTGAAAATCTGCCTAACTTATACTAGAAGTCAGGCTTATAGAAAGATAATGGGCCCTGTTTAAATATGTTTTGCGTTGACAAAGTAATCCTCATTACCAAATTTAATTGACAGAATTGAGGTTATATTCCAGAAAATGACAGTTTTTATAATCTAACCATACTTTCCCTACATATTAAAACTAACAGAAAAATTATAAATTATTTTAAATTGTTATCAAACTAAACTGTTGTTTTGCTATGGTGCAATATTTTCTGAAACCGTTCTAAGATGTGGAATATTTCAAAACCGACTTGGGCAGAATGGAAATAAATGGATAGTGCGGGCAAGCAATGGAGTATCCGGTAAAATCTGTACTACCACTATAGTGCCATTCGACTATATATAGATGAATAAATACCGTCAAAATATTGGCAACGAGAAACAAAATCATACTCATTTAGAAACTGATGACCACAAGATGACCATAAGAGCAATGAAATTCCTGAATGTATAATAAAAAATAGAAACGGAGGCCATCTTTGTTGGATCTAACTCGTTTTGCGGTACTTGCAAATGCTATCTCAAAGTGATCCTAAAGGACAGGGAGAGAAAAAAACAATTCATATAATGAGACAATCTACAAAGACTACGTCAAGCAAAAAAAAAACATCATCTTCTGGGGAAAACCCAAAGAAAGTGCTCTTTCTTAGGAAACTCTCCTACACAGAAAGGTATGGAGTGCAAAATACTCAACCGGATGGATCATCATCAATAGCCTTAATCTAAGATGCAGGTAAACTGAAAATGGCGATGCGAATGCCTAAAATACAAAAATGCGAAATTTTGATATGAAACCTTGGACCTGCTATTATTAATTCTTACAGTCATTGAACACCTTTCTGTTATTTGCTTCACACACGCTATCGATTTGTATACGTTTCACCAATTTTTGTTTGATAAGACAAAAGATAAAAAATAAAAGAATTATGTTATGATAACTTCACGATTATGATTGATTGTGAACTAAAATTGATAGTTATAATTGCTTGATTCAGTGGATATGCTCATTTGGTGAAAAATATGTATATAGTAAGAGTCTTTTTAGAATAATCACATAATCAAGACGCCTGCACGTGATAGAAGATAGTAAAACAAAAATCCCAAAGCATCCGCTTTTAAATGACTCAACACACTCTATAGCTAAAATGCAACCCTTGTTTTCTTGATTGCTCAAAGGATTGCTTATTTAATAAATTTTAAATTATCATTAGTTAAAGTCTGATTCATAAGATATGCAAAAGGATCTTTAACAACTGTCAACTCCAACAAGATACATTTTACCCCGTCCATTTCCATTCTCTTATAAAATATTTTGTACGTTCCTTCTCAACATCCTCTTATATGTACTTGGAACAACTTGCGTGCAATTGAATATAACGAGAAAAAAAATCACGACAAATTTACGATAAAAAAGTGACAAATTATAATATTCCTTAACATAAATAAGATCATTTAGCAAACTCATTAAAAAGTATTCTTTGTTTTTGAAACTGCCTACTTTACGCCATCTAGAAACTACTTTCCAAGCATTGGTAACATTAAATACTTGTCCATTTTGCAAAGGTCAAGAGATACACATCCTTACGCATCCTTCGGGATAGTTAGCATAACCCAGTAGACAAGTTATATCTTATATAGTTTTGCGATAAGTAAACTACATAAAACTTTAACGCAACCCTAATCATCATCAGTAGCTCTTAAGCAGCAGTATATCTAGAGTAGTTGAAAATTAATGTAGTCCTTTACTTGACTTTGTTACAAACATTTTCCCCGAAAGCTTCTGGGAATAATGCACAAACTATTTGTCTTTGCGGAAAGTTCCCACGTTCGCACATAAAAATGAACAGACAAAACACACAAAATAAACGAAACCACTGCGGCGGGCGATGGCTTGAATAAATTCTTGGGTTTTGTGTGGAAATGCTCAAGTACAATTCAGGAACGAGCCACAAAAATTTAAAATTTTACTCAATTTGCATTTAATTTGCATACACGAGAAATTTTGAGACAATTTCATTTCTGCCAAAGTTTAGAAGTGTTCTCCTCGGTGATTTAATTACTACGGCAAAAATTATGTCTGCAGCGTTTCAATATTTAGAAACTTAAAAATAGT
Source organism: Dioctria linearis (assembly GCA_963930735.1). Classification (NCBI taxonomy): domain Eukaryota; kingdom Metazoa; phylum Arthropoda; class Insecta; order Diptera; family Asilidae; genus Dioctria; species Dioctria linearis. The sequence continues at coordinate 342,302,422 of OZ005740.1, read as the reverse complement.
TTTTTTCTCCGCCGCTGAAATTAATGAAATGCACCTGAAAAATAACAGAAATTTGTCAAATTGTCAACAAGAGCGGCAAATCGTCATGACTGAAAGATTCTCATAAATCATCAAATTTTTCTACGTTATTCCCAGGCTAAAATCCAAGTGCTCATTTTTAGTTTTCTTTTTTTATTTTGTTTCTATTGGGAAAGTACCACGAATGATGGATTTCAACGACGTGTTCGTTCATGGCTGAACTGAAAGTGTTTTCGGGCATGAATGAGGTCATTTCTCTCAACAGGATTCCTCTTCAGATTTCTATAATATCTAAAATTACCTTGTCGCGAGGTTCACAATATTCATTCGCCGTACGAGTAATCACGTCGCGATCTGAATTTGAAAATTTTTTTGAATCTAAAATATATACGAGTATGTATTTATCGCACCAAGGGGTCTTCTTCACTACTAATATAAATCGATTTTCTTTTAGGGTACGGAAGGGCACTATACTTTACCACCATATTGATGGTGACTAGGAGACCCAAGCACTTGTTTTAAATATGAAAAATTCTCTTCTTAGGAGTGAAAATCTTCTTTTAAATGAAATGCTACACCGACCTCCATTCTCTACATAAACTGTGTAGGCGCTTTAAGTGCTATTTTAGGTCTTAATAAATATTTCAGAAGCTGTTAGACATTAAAATTTCGAGCTTAGGACTAAAATAATGTCGCTGTCGTTTTGTTACTGCTGCTGTGCTGTCCCTGCTATTCACAGTCTCTCATTAGATTAAAATTAAAATGAATTTATGTAGTTCCAAGTGTCTGCGACTGTTAGAGATATGGAAAATAATTTACCGTGGCGTTTTATGTTTCCGACAAACGACAACCTAAAACAAATGGGTTTCAATTTCTCCTCGCTTTTATTTTATTTTTCTATTTTGATGATTGATTCGGTGATTTCAAATTGGGCCTCTTTCGTACAAATTTTGTTTAAATTTTTTTTAGTGGAAAAGTGCAGCTGCACCTGCAACTAATGAAGCGTTGCTTGTGAAATTTAGTTATTTTTGGTTGGTTGCTTTGATTTGTGTTACAGCTATCTTTAAAGCTATAAATATTACCTTCTGAGCAGACCACGTAATTAAATTGAATTCAAAATTGATATGACTCCTTGGTACTCCCGGATATAGATCTGGGAATTGTGCTATTTTTAAATTTTTAAAAGATGTCCTTTTTGAAAAGGTATAAGCTAGAATTATGTCAGAATTGTTTTGCAATTCTGGTACAATCTTCTTAATATATAAAAATCCAGTGTCATTGTGTTTGTACACGCTACTCTCCGATATCGGCCAAACAATATTAATTAAATTTTGTGAATGTATTTGGTTGGTTCCAGCTTGAGAGATAGGATAGTTTTGGACACGATAGATGGCGCTTTTGTCGAGACATAAAAAACTGCCTGACAACGCGTATATGTGGAAAGCTGAAATTTTGTGCATGGCGTTTTCATAAAAATTGAAAACACATGTTAAAAAATATACTACATTGAGCAATTCTTTCTTAGGGTTGCCATACAAATATTTCGTTTTTAGTATATATATGGACACTGTCTGACAACGAGTGCACGTAGAGAAATTTGGTACGCTATGCGGTGTTTTCTTTGCAATAGCAAATAAAATTTAAAAAACAGGCTAAATCGGGCAACCCAATTTGGATTTGTTTTTTCACTATATATATTTGGAAACATTCTGAGAACGCGTCGACGTGGCTAGCTCAAATTGTATGCACAGCGTTTAAAAAAAAAATGTAAATTTAGTTTCAAAAATAGAACAAACCCGACAACTATTTCGTATGGTCGCCATACAAAATTTCTTTTTTAACTATACATATATTTGGGGCACTGTCTGGGAACGGGTCGACGTGGAGAACTAAAATTTGGTATACAATGTGTTTTCATAGCAATAGTAAAAAAAATTACAAAAATGGTCGAAATCGGGCGACCCCTTCTTAATGTTGCCATATAAAACTTTCGTTTTTCACTGGACACTGTTTAACGCATCCAAGTAGAGAACTGAAATTTGGACACGGGCCTTTTTTAAAAAAGTATAAATTAAGCTCCAATATGGGACCAATTGAACAACTCCTTCCTATAGTTGCCATACAAAAATGTGGTACATGGTCTTTCCATTGCAATGGTAAATAAAATCTTAAAAATGGACTAAATCGGGTTACCCCTTCTTTGTGTTGCCATACAAAACATTCGTTTTTCACTCTATAGTTGGAAGCTGCCTGAGAAGGCGTCAAGGTGAAGGACTCATATTTTGTACACGGCGTTTTCATAAAAATTGCAAATACATGTACAAAAGTGAAGCAAATCGGGTACCCCTTTCTTGGTGTTGCAATACAAAACTTTAGTTTTTCACTATATACTTAGACACTATTTACCGCGTAATTTCTAAACGTTGGTTGATATCTGAAATGTTGGACATAAGCCTCTTTTAAAAAAAGGGGAATTAGGTTCGAAAATGGGACCAATCGTGCAACTACTTCGTAGGGTTGCCATACAAAAATTTCGAGTTTTTCTAAATGTTTGGGCACTGCTTGAAAACGCACCGACGTAGAGAGCAACACTCTCCCACAGATATGAATGAATGCACGCACACGCACAGGGAGTGAAACCTTATAGTGCGGAATCGCGCGATCGAGCCAGGTAATAGCTTAGATATTACGCATCTATGACCACCCCATCTCCACTCCCACCCATCTGGGTATCTATATTATCGCCGGCCAACGCCGAAGGGCTCTTTCTGCTATGAATATCACAAGCTATAAAATTAAAATAATTATAGATATTCTGGATATTATATATATATAGGTATTAAAATAAATTTTGAAATTTTGATCCATGGAGTGAAATGAAAAAAAAACTGTGTTTTGGGCACGCAAATACAATAATATGCTTACGCAGGATATGAAGTGATTTGCTAAGTTTTCTGCTTCTTGATTATCGGAACCAATAGTTCGGAGTTGGCTAGTTCTTCAATTTGGAATGGAGAAATTCATTCCAAACTGTCCTCCTTGGTAATAGATAGTGTTATAAGAACATAAGAAATGAAGTATTCTTTTGCAGAAACTCTAAAATTATTACGAATTTATGACCATTCGATACAAATAAAATTATTAAGGGTCGTATTCATCAAGCCATTTAAATGAAATTTAATTTAATTACTATTTTAGTAGGGTTGGGCACAACTAAATTAAATTAATGTTATGTCAATAGAGCAGGAGCATATCTAATCCAATGACGTATTCCAAGCTTTGATTTTATGTTAATTTGACTAAACGTGTATTTTTCATATGGTCTCTTATCTTAATTTTAGACTTACATTAGCAAACATGGCGCTAACTACAAGTTACAGTCCGATCACAGTAACATATACTAAACGGACGTTTTAAAGGAATGGGGAAATGGGAAAAAACTCATACCTGGGCCAGTTTTACAAAACATCTTGTTCAACACAAACTCATATCAAAGAATAGATTCTTCAAAATGAGATTCTTCGAAATGATGAATACAACTTACAAAGTCCCGTAAAATATAACAAAAGAATTCATCCTGAGTACGTCAATCTTGCTAGGCGTTCAGGTAAATACTTAGTATTTTACCTCGTATATAAATCATACTTAAAAATTATTTTAAATGCATATGTAAGTTCAGCTTGACTGTTCCCTTTGTCAAAAACCAAGCCGTACTGATGAGTATACGATTCCTGCTGATACGAAACGCCTGCCTTTGCATAGAAATTTTTTTTTTACAAATTTTTCGTTTGTGAAAGAGCTTTTTCCAACCTTAAAAAGTCATGCATGTATTTTCTCAAAAAATTTCTATTAGTTGTATGGTATATTAAGGGGGCGGTGCCGGTGAATATATTTTCTCGAGCCTTACATTGGGTTGGGGTTTCTCATTTGGAAGATTGAGTATTATTTTTCAGGCTAAGGTCTTTGCCATCGCACTGGCAGCAAAGGTAGTGCTTGATATGGAAATTAAGAGAAAGGACATTACTATCCTTTGAGACAGCCAGGCACCTTTGATGTCTCTGAGTGGCACTATAACATGATAACATCGAAGTTACTGGGGGATTGCGGAACGTCTTTGGATAATCTGTTTATTGATAACATGATGTCTCTACAAGTAGATACCTGGGCACACGGGAATCACGGTGCATAATAAAACGGACTTGCTAGACATATCATGCTCAAGTTTTCTCTTTCTTGGATCAGGAGAGGCCATTCGCATTGCCACCTTAGTGAACGGGTCTCTCATCAAAGCGGATGTTTGCACGAAACATCAGTAGCGATGGGCGAACTTGAGCACTTTTTTGATGGGCTTAATAGGAGTTTCGTTGATATTTTCTTGGGGTTTTGGAAGAAAACTATGCGGAACTGTGGTTGGTGGCTCGCTCATCAAGTTCGCTTTTTTTTCGTCCCTCTGGCTGAATGAAATGCTAAAATGACTGCGTAATACGCTAAGAAAAGTATAAATTTACCGGTGACTTTTAAAGAGTTCTGACAATGGGTCCCCATTATTGTGAGGACACCTACTGGTATCGCATTGATTTTATACGTATACGTGTTCTCATCCGCATACTCCATAAGACGATCTAAAAGTTTTTAAAATTTGTTTGAAAAATAGATGGCAAGATACGCATGAATTATAAAACTTTGGCACTACATATTTTATAAGCCATAAATTTTTCTCCACATCAAATCGTAATGAATTGGTACGTTGATGTATTTTATTGCTTTAGGTTCAGGTTTATGCTCAAATCGATGCCAATGTGATATGGTTCACACTACTTTCAGTAATGTAGAGCTATTTGTATTTACATACGTAGCCACTTGTCAATGGCAAAAAATTAGTAGTGCGATATACAGGTAAGGCTTACTGTAATCCTACCATTGAACGTATTGGAAATAAGAAAGTTGATATACCTATCTTATGAAGAAGAATGTAACTGCTTTACACGTGATGCTTTTTATTATCTAATTACTGTGGAAATCCCAAGAAAGGCACAGTATACAAGTAATACTTCAGAGGTTAATAAATATAAACAAGGTACATATGTATAAATAACGGGAATCATATACCTTTTGCATGAAAAATCACAATTTACTGGCATATAGTCCTTTTTCATATTAAAAACTATTATTTCTACATAAATACGTACAACAACCAAAATTGTACCATCGTAGTAATTAATCGAACTTATTCTCAACAAATATTATTCTAATTAAATATTAAAAAAAATTTTCTGCGAAGTATTATAGTTATCCCATTTTGATCAGTTTTGAATTTAGTTATAGATTTTTTATAAAAGCGACTATGAGTGAATGCTCAATTTACAGACAAGCGAACATACACAGAAATTTTATCCACTTTGTAGTTCCATCATTTACTGTTACTGTTCGTTAAAATTAGAAAGGCAAATTTTGTATATCTACTCTATAAATTCACCTGCACTAAATAATAAGAATGTGCTTAGCATTTTTTTAGAGAGTTTCGAATTCCTCTAATTATAAGAACATCGTCTGTTATTTTGAGTTAAGCTCTTTTCTTCCTTTCAAACAGATTAAATTTCTACTACTCTGTGATTCATGATGCATTTCCTATATTTTTATTTTTTATATTATTAAGAACCGCGTAGTACGATAGCAGTGCATTGTGTACTAAGTTTAATAAATTAAAGTACGGTAATGCAGAAAATATATAAAAAGTTGATGTTGTAAATAGGATAACCCAAAAAAACATGAAATCTTTAATTTCAGTAAATCCTAAATCTATTAAGTCTACCAAATTGAGATTATCTGTAAGAAAACCCGGATAATCAGAAAATTCGAAAATCGAACTTCAACAAAATCAGATGCAACCACCTATTAACAATGTTCTGTACAGTTTTACAGAGTAAGAAGTTTTGAATTTTTCCAGCCAAAAATATACATCAGAAGCTAAGATTAACCCAAACGGACATTCTGAATGCGATTCTTAATATTTATCAATTGTTTAATTCAGTAACAATTACCGAGCCAAGTTGGTGGAAGGTCAAAATATTTTATTTTAGTTTGCTGCTGTGTTTGGATAAGATATAATTTGGCTATTTGATATCAAAAATCAAGTCCAATTCCCTGAAGCATTCTTATTAGTAATCCAATAAGCTGCAATTGTTCAACCTATCCCTATGTGTCATACGAAACGAACCTTCAGAAATGTCCCTCTAAAGTGCTAATTGGATTTATACAAATTCCAGTAAGAGGCTGCCACTTAAATAAATAAACAACAAACAAAACCAATTTCTGCTTCATTATATCTTGCTTAACATAGGCATTTTACCTTGAAAAATGTCACCCATAAATTGTACAAATCATAAGGTATATTTTGGTAAGGAAAATATTTGTATGTCGTATCCATATACGCCACACAATTATCTCTAAAGCTTTTATGCTTTTTTAACTCTTAATTAGTGATGTAACAGCACAAACTGCCCACGCACAAAATACTTGGATTTTAAAACAATAGCAACGAATCGCGGAAGAACCCATAAAAAAGTAAACAAAGTGAGAATACTTTTGTTTTTTGTTGTCCAGCTCTTGTTTGCTCAAGGAAAACCGAGGTTAAATTGTCGGCGTCTATGATCTCACTTCAAGCAAATCTCGACTTTATACCATAAAAGAAAAGAAAAAAAATGGAACTTTTATACCAATTACAGGCAGCAGTGACGATATGTCACCTTCAAAATATCATTTGTCACAATCGAGCGCTTCTTTTAATGCTCGACACTTCCACCGAGTTGGTGTTTAAGTTTGACCAATTCTCTACAAAACTTTGGTTATTTACCCTATTTGGCAGTCGAGGCTGCCCAATTTCTTGAGAGTCATTAGTCGCGCAACACAATGAGCTATCATCTATTTGCAAGGCCATTTATCAACGTGTATGTCGAATCCATCGGTCAGCCGATACGGGGAGTAATAAATCGATTTCGAATTCGAAAATTTCTGTAAGATTTTTGCCAATCATTGACCTATTAATGATATTACATATATCGTGAGCCATTAAATCTTCTGCCAATGCCGATCGAAGTCGAAGCAAACACTGTGAACATGTAGTGAGATGAAAAGAATTTTTTGAAAGTATCTTTTTTTTTATAGTTACATAGTTTGCCTATATGGCTTTACTCTCCTACCTATTTCTTGCTATGCTGAATGAAATTTATATTTTCGTGACAATCCGCAGTGGAAATAAATTGCCAAAAAGCGAATTGAGCAAAATGTGTTCAGGTCACATTGGGAGTGGCACTACTATAGCCACAAATCCGTGATGAATAGAGATTTGGTCAAAACAACACAATTGGGTGGATCCGTTATATTGCCTAAACTCGAAAAGGCGATGACTAGCGAAAGTTACTAAAACTGCTGGATATTGTAGAATAAGCAATTATTTATAAATGATGCTGTGAATCTCCTGTGTGGAAATGATGATGAATTATTAATGTCATAACGATCCTAATAAAAAAAAAGTGTTTTCATTGAATCATTATGTGGTGCCCCACTAAAATTTCATTTGTGAAACTCATGTTTTTCAGACAATAATTTTACAGTAATTAATGGCAATAGCAATTTTGTACCTAACAGATATTTAATAAAATATAAATCCGATTTTGTTGTTTACTAATGTATTTGTCACAATCTTAAGACGCTGCATACCTTTTTCAGGTCAGTTCAGTCTTATAAGTGATTAACGCCAGAACTACAAAAAAAAAAATTGAAGAAAACTTGACCACAGTTGAGCTAATAATGCAGGATGGCTCAGTTTGTAATTGGCGCGAATATTTTTCACAACATTTTTTTTTTTTTTTTTTTGAGAGCATGTGGGTGGTTGCTTTTACTGTAAATTTGATTTCTCTTTTTAGAATTGTGCTATTTCTGCAATTTTTGCAATTAAGAATAAAAAAATTTGTGCGACAAGAAAAAATTAATACAACTAAAATTTTTTTTGAAAATTGACGCCCAATTTTGTTAGGTGCCAAATAATCATAGTCAAGTAGAAATGTATAATTGTCGTCAGATCCTATGTGCTTAGATGAAAGTTCTTATTCTAACTAAACTTTTCCATTTTGGACGATTTAGTGTAACGTGAAAGAAATTTTATAAAAACTTCTGAGTAGAACTATTTTTTACTGAATTGAGAATAAAAAAAATGATTTTGATTAAATTAAGCGTTAAATACAATAACAAAAATGATTAAACGCTTGAAAAAAGTTCATTTTCCAATTAAATATTGGAAAAGTGACCTTTGAATTTTTAAGAAAGTGCAGTTCAAATTTCGCTATATATTTTTTTTTATGAATTGACTTTTTTTTAATTCAAGAGAGTAATTAATTGTTTTGTAAAAGTCTTTTTAATTAGTTATCCTAGTCCACAATAAATTGTTTGATTGTTGAATTATCTCCGCTATACAACTGCGTGCTCATTTTATAATTAAAGGGTTTTCAGTATAAGATTGGACCGTAATGATCCTTGATGATTGTAAAACTGTGTTGCAATAAACAACTTGATCTTGAGCTTTTGGCAAGGGAATGTCTTTTGTGTGCTAATCGAAGCAAAATGTGATAAAGTAAGGAGCTTCTTCATGTACAAAATTAAAAAAAAAACTTTCACCCTCAATTTATGAACTTTTACCTGAATTATAATTTCTCTTTTTAAGGACTCGTGCCAACTATACTCACATCGCAAGATGGTATTTCAAACGCACTGTTAAAGCTGTCGTTGAAACTGTTTTTTACGTATGCTTTGAGCACCACAAATGAATTGCAGTAGCCTACAGAACTTCGAGAAACCTCCCTTTGAATGGCCTATTCGCCGTAATGAGATTTTCTATAACTACGCTAGAATTAAAAAATGCTGCTAAATTTTCAGCTTTGAGCAATTTTTTCCTCATTGTCTGTGACATTATTCAAAGAAGAAGGAAGGCTACTTATATATTTTTTTCATTTTTGTTCTCGTGTATGCGTTATGCTCAAGGAAGTTGTAAATATAAAATATTTTTTAAGAGGGTTTCACGCAAATATTTAAAATACAAAGCTGAGAACTACAACTGATACACTAACTACAAAAAAAATGTTGAGAACACATAAATGTAAACAATTTTTGAGTTCTTATTTTTTTTTCACTTCTTTTTCAAGTATTTTGAGAAAATAAATTTTGTAGTTTAATTTAACGACTACAACTTTCCGGGATTATTTCGGGGACATCTTACCGCACAATTCTCTATTAAAATGTGCACACATTTATTAATTTAAGTCCAAGACTTAATCAGAAAATTGTCACTTCAAATGTTTTTATTCAAAATTAAGTTAAATGACTGAACAATTTATAGATTTCTATTAAAAACCTCACACATTACAATAAAAAATCAACTAAGAACAAAATATGACGTTGACTTTTAATTGACATTAGCAAGAAAACATAAGTTAAATTCTTGTTGGCTTTTCACCCCCTTTGGATTTTACATGATATTTCGCTTCCTTTAGTTATATGTTCTACTATTGCCCAACAGAGTTAGTGTTCAAATTCCACATGATTTTATTGTACTTTAATTGAAACCATACTAAAAAATCTTCCAAGTAAAAACAGAACTAGAATTAGAAAGTCTATGGAACTCAAAAATCGAAATTTACAAAACCGCATATGTATGGAACAGCATATTTCGCCCTATGTGTGTGTGGTCTGTTGTTTGCCATTAAAAGTGCATTAAAAATCTGGAGAAAAATTGTCAAGAAATGTCGTAAGAAAAAATCAATTCTTTTCTTAGCATATGCCAATTTTTAGCGGCTCAGGATTCAATTTTTAAGCGTATAGAAGAAAATAAATTGTGTCATTAGCTGAAATTTAACATACTATGAAGCTACGATGTATAGTGGGTTACTAGGCATTATGGATCTGTAAAGCACAGCCCAACAAAACTAAGGATAAATCCTGTTGGATTCGAATATGAAGAAAACTTTTTTTTAATACAGAAGAAACCTCATCGATCAATTTTCGTAAGGAATGCCTCTCTGAAACAGGTCAAAGGTTAAGCACGATTCGATTCTCACTGAATTCCTTAATAACCTGTCAGCGTGAGACTTACCTGTATACGTGTATGAATTATAACCTCAAATACAGGTGTTAATAACAATAATGGGAAACACCGAAAGCAGTACGGCGTGGCACGGCGTGGCACGGCATTTTTATTATAAGTCACACCGGGAGCGGCGCGGCAATATTCTTGCTGCGTGGAGATTTTGGAGATTACCCAAAAACACAATTTTGCAGCTGCTGGCTGCAAAATATCTTTTTTATTCGAAAATAAGTCCGCCCAGTTCGTTAAATGAAGCTTTTGGATTTCTAAAGTATTCGTAATCGAATCTCATCACTTTTCTCTCTTTTTCTTCAACCAAAACTACTAATAACAGAACTTCTTCATCGAAACTAGAGTACATTTTGATAAAATTTGCTGTTCTATTTTGCCGCTGCCGGTGTGACCAGGGCTTAATCCATCTGACTTGTGGAATGCATCGGGATTGATAGGTAAAGATGCGGTAAAGGCACTGATTTCAAATAACTTTCTCTATCAGTTTACGGGACGTCAATTACCAGCATATGCCAGCTTTGCTCTGACAATAGAAAAATTACAGGGTCAAGTGCTAAACGTGGCAGACGTGAATGTGAGAATGAACCATTTTCGCATTTTCCTGGGTTAGTAGAAGTAGAGAAATGCTGTAGGTATTCAGAGAGACTTTTAAATGTTATTTCAAACCTTTAATTATTAACATGTGATCATATCTCCGATCGAAACAAAACATTACTTATTAGATGTGATTTAATTTTTTTTTATGAATATGAAGAAAAAAATGGACAACTACCTCAATACCATGAGGTACAAAGATTTTGCTAGTGATGATTCGTCTGAAATTTCTAATATGTTTGCTTTATTTTTCAATTGCACAAGAGGATATACTTGATCATATTAATGGGCTTCGAAATGGCTTCACAACGGGTCCTGACGGGATCCCTCCAGGTTTTTTCAAGTCTCTCCCTAGCAGCTCCGCTTAGAATTATTTTCCAAAAATCGCTCGATAGTGATTGTTTTCCGCAACTGTGGCAAAATTCTTTTATAATACTTATCCACAAAAAAGGTAGTACAAAATAAAATTTCTAACTATAGGCCAATTGCAAAATTACCTTTCATACCCAAATTATTCTAATCTATCATTTACTCTCAGCTATCATTTTCCTGGAGGAATTTGCTTTCTTTAAACCAAAATGGTATTTTTGCGGGCAGGTTTACAACCACTAACTTGTTTAAATTTGTCTCGCATACCATTGGCGGGCTTGTAAAGGGTTACAAGACAGATTGTATTTATACAGACATTAGTAAAGCTTCGGAAAGTTATCTCACTCCGTGATATTGTTTAAAATGGAAAAGGTATGAGTTTCTTATGGGGTCTTATTTAGATAACAGAATATACCATATCTATTCTCACCATTCCATCTCTGTAGTCTTGTGGGCTTCATCTGGCGTACCGCAAGGGCGTCACTTAACACTATTGTTCTTTATTTTATTTGTTAATGATATGGTTTTTTTTGTGAGACACTGCAAAGTCTTGATTTATTCTGTTAAAGATTGTGAACAGCCACAAATTGTACGATTTGTGAAAAAGCAATTATTTGGTATTCAATATATAGACGAATGTGAAGATATGACCTTCCACAGGAATCAGAAACCAATCACCTATGATTATGGGTTCTCGAACTTTCGATTCGCCGTGTATGTTCTGCTGTCTGTGACTTGTGTGTCAAATGTAACCAAAATTGAATTTTATTTCCCACAAAAACTACCAAGTATGAAAGAGTAGTTCTATGTGGGGCTTTATAAAACGTTGATGCCGAGAGTTCTCGAATCCCCCCACAACATTGCGTTTGTACACTTGCTTTGTGAGACTATTTCTTGAATACACTAGGCAGCTCTGATCTTCTTTTAACGGTATGCACAGATCGACCGTATCGACTAAATTCCGCGGGGCTTCCTGCGCTTTACTCTTAGGCACTTATACCCTGGCATAATTAATTCAGCCTAATTATGGTTGTCACCTCACTTTAAGTGACACGACCATGTAAAATTTATAGGAATGAAAGGAAGCAAAGAAGAAGAGACAAATTTTATGTGAAGAAATTAAGTGAGAATTGTCGACAGGAAAATACAAGTTACAAAATTCGAGAGCTCGTAGCACATTTCTCTGTTTTTGATGCTGCGGATGTCGATTTTTATTTAGTTTATTCGGTGTTCGTATGAATTTTACACAGTCGTGTCACTTGAATTGAAGGGAGGTTGCAATAATAATAAGAATGATTGACTCTTCCACCATATGAGAATCGCTTGAAACTTTTAAATAGGCACTCGCATGAGAATCATCGCATGGTTGCCGATGTAACTATTGTGCATCAACTCTTTCACGCGAATATTGATTCTCCATCGGTACTTAACAAAATCTCTTTCCGTGATAATAGACACAATTTGAGAAGGCTACCTTTGTTGCATGTTACCTCCTCAAGGTCTGACTTTAGCATGTCCGAACCTACTAATCGCATGTGCATTACTGTTAATAATATGTTGCCGTTGCTAAGCATGTGTAAAAAAAAAACTTTTATATATTACTTAAATAATTCTTTGTTCTATGTTGCATTGTATGTCTTTTTATACCGTGTTTGTTTATGATTAGCTTAACATACTAATACTAACACCGACTAAGTGATGAAAAGCATGTATTGCTGACCGTTTATTTCTTTAGTGTGTCACTACAGCTATGTATGTTGCGTTAAGTTGGTTCTGATAGTCAAATAATTTAATTATTTTTATTTGTGTTTATAAAAAATGTTTCTATGTGCATAGTAAACCCAAAATATTTCGGATCGAAATCGTAAATATTCTGTCCATAATGACATTCGATATATATGGGCATGCTTAGATACGAACAAAACTTAGTTACAAACAAGATAAGAATGATTTAAGTGAGAGAACCTGGACTCAAATTTCTGAAAAATTCACTTGGGCCTTGACAAACTTTTTACGAACCCCTGAGTACATCCAGGTTTCTGAAAACAGAAAAATCTAAACATTACCTATTGCGTGCTTTGGAGAGATTGGTTTGGTTTAAGACATCTTCTTTGAAAGCATCCCGGAAAGTTATTTTGTATATTAACTCTCATAAATTCTGTTGCTGTTGAAAAGCTATCGAAAAAAAAACTTTGGATTGGAAATTATATTTAGTTCAGCAATTTTGCTATCAACATCCTCGAAATGATCACGACAGAAGGAAAATGCCAATTTTAAGATTGGAAAATCATTTTAGTGGAATTTCCAGCAAATGAAATTTTTTATGAAACCATAAACCTGAACATAAATTTCCAATTACGCCCAAAGAATTTAAAATTTCAACATGGTCTTCCATCTAGAGACAAATTTTCTTTCCTAAGATCCTCTTTTATCTGAAATGTATCACCAATAGCTCCTGCCTGACCCCCCGCCCCTTACACCCTAAGAAGAAGAAAAAACGAAGTAAATGTTCTTCGCATCATCTATAAATAAACCCCTCCAGAAAGAAATCTAAATTAATTTTTTCAACATGTCCAAACCAAACCGAATTCAATTAGGCACGTCCCGGATGTAATATAGTCACACCGCGTCCCCGCTTGGGTCGTGCTCCATCCGTCGTTGTCGTCGTCGCGGGAGAAAGAAATAGATCGATTACAACATCTCGAACACGACATCGGATAAATTTTCAATTTACCATATCATCCGCAACAGCGGCAGAAACAGCTCAAGTATAGTTAATTCTGGGTAAACTTTCTTTCTACAACTGTGTTGGTATAGATTTACTCGAAGGTATCGCCTTTTCTTTTTCTTTGATTCGCTTTATGTAAATTTTCTACTCTGAATTGTTTTCGCCACTTATTTGCTGCTGCTGCTGCTGCTGCTGGCGACGTCAATTTCATTAAAAAAGTTCACCACAACAGCACCGCCACCATTCTCTTTCCATGGTCTCGCGCAATAACATTTTCTTGGAGTACCGGAGGTGAAAGTGCCATACTACTACTTTACACTGGGTGAACGAGACTATTGGGGGCCTAAAGCCCAGTCTTAAGAGGTTGTAAACCTTAGCTTGTTTCGAATTTGATCTAATCTCGATTACTTTCGGTTCGTCTCTTGTTGACTTTTACCTTGCCTCTGGCTATAGTCTGGAAGGTTCTACTGATGCCTGGGCTGCTCCACAATCTGTGTACAATTTTTGCAGTGTCGATTTTGTGTTTCCGCAATTGAAATCCCATCTTGCCAGGTATATAGTATTTGACTTGTATATGTTTTACGCACAAATACAAATGCAATGGCAAAACAACAAATAAAAGGGTAGCCGGGCCCTGGAAACCCACAAGCCCTAACCTTCAAAAAACTTTCTTCTTCTTGTTAAGAAAAAAAAAACAAAAAAAAAACAATAATAACAGAAAAAAGTTTATTCAGCGTCTTTATTGTTGCTTTGTGCTTCTCTTGGATTTTTTTGCGGGATGCTTTCTTAAATAATAAAAGAAAAAACATAGAAAAAATAATATTGAAAATACGACTAAGTCGAGATGAGAGAAGCTTTGTGAACAAACTGGTTCCACGAACTCGGTTTTGAAAGGAAAAGTTAATTATAGACGCATTGAACTGCAACAGCATGTTAATACGACAACTGTGGAGAGATTGCGGCGGCTCCATTTATCCCTCTACTTTGATGTCATCTTAAGTACTTCTAAATTTATAATAGAGATACGAGGAACAAAGAAACCAGCAAGTCAGCTCATGACTCTATCACGGTACTTATAAAGATTTTCAATGGTGTTACAACGGGCGTTAGCCCGTAGTCGTTAACTTAAAGCTTACATATATAGTTTTGGCCATTCAACTCTTTTGAGTGAAGAAAGTCCAGCATCAAATAAAGGCAAATGATGGCAATGGACATATGTGTCAGCTGTAAATTGTTACCTAGGAAATATGTGTTATTGTCGTCTCGTTAAATCGCTATTGCAGTCCAGATCCAGATGGTCCTCGTTTCAAACATAAACAACTCACACAAATCTTATGCGATGATACGTCACATATATACATATATTCCAACTGCTTTGGCTGATTCTGTTCGCTTAACAAAATCCGGTTTCACAAGATTCAAGCATTCGAGGTGTCAACAGTAAGCTGTTTTGCGGTGCATAAGGTCATCACAGTTTTCAAATCAAGAGTGTGAAAGAAATGACTTGCCAGACAACGTCTTAAAGATACAATCTTATGTGGCTCTCAGCACTTTATAGATGGGTCTTCCAAATGTACGATGTCAGCTGTGGCGTACACAGATCATACCTACATATACCTACATGCATACATTACTCGTATCACAGATATGAATTGATTTGTTCTCACAGCAGCTGGGGGCATTGATCACATTTTCCCTCCTGTCACAGATGTGATCTGTGACTTCTGTACTCATGTTGATACGAGAAAGTAAAATATAAAATATTTTTTAATTTAACCTTGATGAAATAATTAAATTTATATTTAGAGAGTCCGAATTTAAGTAGTGCACGTAAGTTGTTGGGGGTGACCGTGAAATTTGTCTGAATATCTCCAACTAGAAATG
This sequence comes from Dioctria linearis, assembly GCA_963930735.1. Classification (NCBI taxonomy): domain Eukaryota; kingdom Metazoa; phylum Arthropoda; class Insecta; order Diptera; family Asilidae; genus Dioctria; species Dioctria linearis. Next base: position 342,286,682 of record OZ005740.1, on the reverse strand, counting down.
GTAATGGACATGCAATGGGGATTAGAATTTTCATCCTTGTGTCTTTGGGGGATATAAATACACAGGCCTCAATCCATACTCGTTTTTTTTTGTTTTTTTATGTAACCTATGCTAAATGGATTCAAAGCCACAGAGAGTGCAGCCTTAAATGGCAGCTCCCAGTTGTCAAGCAACTAATAGACAGCTGTGCTGACTGTGGTGATGACTATGACTATTTATTGAAACGAATTAATTAAATATTACTTCGCTGATCCGGTTGCATCAGAGCATTCTAGTACCTACTGGAATAAATTCTCAGGGTGAGTGTTCACAACATATATAAGGGAAGAAGAAAACATAGGTTTCGGCCAAGGTACATAGAATACAAGTTATTCTCATTAAAATGTCGACATATTACACCTGATTTGCTGTGATATAATTTTGTAACTAATGTATATACACTTTTATAGGAAAGACAGAAATAGGAGAAAGAGTATTATGTTCTCTGTACTGTATTTTCCCGTACATTTCACGATATTTCATCACTTAATGGTAGAAAATGGTTCCTAATGAGTATACCTTCTATCATATATACCTTGAGTTTCGTCTAGACGAAAATGTCCTTTGTCTCCGAATAGTCAATCAGAGCTAATCAAGCATTGATGCATATCTTAAAAAATTATTTTCGGCCAAAGTTGAATATGAAACTGAACTACTCGAATACAATAGAAAGGATAACTACACGGGGATAGGTTCTAATCTAAGATGCTAATAACCGTAGAAGAATTTCCGCCATTAAAAAGAGAGGAAAGATCTTCAAATGAGTCAGCATGGTAGCTAATGGTTATGTGTAAGCCAATTAATTAATCAATTAACTGTAAAAGCTGCCTTGCTGAGGAAAGTAGACAAAAGTCAAGACAACGAAATTAAGTCAAGATTTGTAAGCTAATTGAGAAAATTAGACTGGATTTACGAGCCAGTTGGTTTGTGACAACTGTAACAGAACAAATGGGGAAGGTAATTAGACCAGCAAACTTAGCATTGATATAGGTCGGATTCCGAGAAGGGATCGCTTCTTTAAAAAGCAAAAGTACTGCTGCGATGTGCTTGGCTTCATCTGGGTAAAGAATAAGACAGAAGATGATTGATGGGAACTGTCAAACTCTGAAATCGTCCATCGAGGCAATATATTCTGAACAATTAAGTACACGTCATATTGGAATATTTCTAAGCTCGATACCCTAAATGATCCATTCGATATACTTTAAGGCAGCGAGTAATTCTGGTATAATTTTGTCGAAATTTACGTCTAATTTACGAAGGTGGATAATGTCACGTTGTGTTGTTCTCTGCTCTCTATAGAGTAGAAAGTACACTTATTTACTAGATATATTGGAAGTAAGCGCAGCATCTAATTTACGTAAATTTTTCTTAATCTCGACTTATTCCAAATCGTGTTGACATTTCTTCAAAATTTTACAGACCTAATTCTTTTGACTTCATTTTGAAAACAATAAATTTTTGCATATTAATATGGCAATAATAGGACAAATTTTCGCTAAAAGATATGATTTGATGGATATTCAAGAAGAAGTACTTCAAAGAAAAGCTTTTCGAAATATAATAAAAAATACAAAGAGGAGCGATATAAGCAAAAAAATTAGTGAAGAAAAGGAAAATTTAAGCCAATTAAAATCAAAAAAACGTCTGTAAAACCTTCAATAAAGGTTTAGATTTAATTTCTTGGGAATTTGAACTCTGAGGTTAAATACAAACAATTCGTCAACAAACATATCAATTTGTCGTCAAAGATTAGTTAATATTATATAAGAAACAAGAAAAAAGTAATAATTGCTCTAAGCCCATTTTTGGCGATACCTAATATTCCTATCCGTAAATATCGACTCCTCCCGTTTAGGAAAACTGCTCATTAGAACGTTTTACAGTTGTTATAATCTGTGGAGGTGATTTTCTTCATCAAGTAATAGAAAACCTTCCAAGCTTTTCAACGAATGTCGAACTATCCCTCTAACACACTCATATCTCTAGTTATATGTAGAGGACGTCAAAGTTAAAAAATTGGAAAAAAATCCCGTTTTTTTATTTTTTATTTTAGCCGTTTTCCCGCTAAAATTCTTGATAACAGTTGCATTTTATTGCAAACCTAAGAATGATATCGGAATTTGGAATTAAGATCTGAAATTTTGCATGCCAAATCAATCGCTTTCTGAAAAAGTGTTCGGATATTATAGTGCAAGCCGAAACCTTACGAAGATGTTGGCCAATTATGCTTGTATGTAGGTGTAGGTACCTGCTGTTAATTAAAAAAAAAAAACGTCAGCTTTCTAGGTTAAGAGTTTTATGACAATTTGACGGTAATATTTAAGGAATTTTTACCTCAAGGTCGATTAGCTATGTTTTGTGAACAAAGTAAAAGATAACTCTAAGTCTCGGTTGCTTATTTGATAAATTGATGGATTATGAGTTTAACGCTTGGTATTCTTAATTACTTTAATTTCCCCAAATCAGTGGAACATTCAATGGATGTAGGTATTTGGCAATGTTAAGCTTTCTCGGATAAAAGTAAAAGAACATTCAATAAATTAGGTATTATTCTATATTTGGAAGTACTTACATTTTACGGATAAAAATATATTCCACTTTATCCAAGGCGGAGCTTTCCCTAATCTTATCAGAAAATACGATTAAGTGGCACAAATTGATGCCACTCAATTTAGGAATTTTTTTTTTTAAAATATAAGATGAAAATAAAAGTTAAATAAAGTAAAAGCCCCAAGTTCTGTATGGCAGAGCCAAAAGGGCTTGCCCGATTTAGTTCATTTTTAAATTCCATTTACTATTTTTATGAAAATGCTGCCTACAAAATTTCACCTCTCAAAGCTGACGCATTCTCAGGCAGTGTCCAAATATATAGTGAAAAATCAAAGTTTTGTATGGCAGCACGAAAAAAGGATTTTTTGAACTTGTATTTGCAATTTTTATGAAAACAGTATGTATCAAATATCAGCACTCTACGTTGACGCGTTCTAAGACAGTGTCCAAATATATACTGAAAATCAAAATTTTTGTATGGCAACCCTATGAAGGAGTTACTCAATTTGTTCCATTTTCGAACATAATTTACCTCTTTTTGTAAAATGCCCGTACACACAATTTCAGCGCTCTAAGTGGACGTCTTCTCGAGTTATAGTGCGGACGGGCATGCAAAAATCAAAATAACTTTTCATTATATGCATGGGTCTCCAATCCATTCTCCTCTAGCTTCATTACTTCTTAACAATTCTCTGAAATAGACAGGTGTGTCTGCCACTTTATATCCATTTACTGTGACCTTAAAATAACCACGTCTTTTTTAAAAGAGTGACATTCAAGAGTTTTCCGTTTACAAGGAACAACTTATTCGGCATAGTGAAGATTAAGGTTCACCTAGTTAAATTTGATTGTTATTGCGGTTTGGGAAAAAATTCGTGCCGTTTTCCCCGATAGATGGCGTCAGTTGGAAATAACTCACGAACCTCGACACGCAGCGACATTTCTAAGCGCTTTTTCGACAGGTGTCACTTCGAGCATTGTTACTTCGAGTGTATAAACATCAAAATTGGTGTTGTGGTTAAAAAGTTTTTTGCGCTTGAAAATGGAGAAAAATTATAAAAAATTGAGCTATATTTTGCATTATTATTATGACAAAACTAAGAGCACTGCTCAGGCTTGTGAAAAAATTGGTCCTGTCTACGGTGAAGGTACTTTATCTAAATCTACCTCGCGGCAATGGTTCGTTCTGCTAACTTTGATGTGAAACATGATTCACGCCCTGGTCGTCCAATCACTGAAAAAGCTGATGAAATTCTTGAAAAAGTCCAGCAAGATTAGCATATCGACAGTGTCAATATTTGTATTAAGCTTGGCATTGACCACAAAACTCTTTTCAACCATTTACATCAATCTTGATACAAAAAGAAGCTCTATGTATGAGTTCCTTATGAGTTGAGTGCGAAAAACATGACTGAATTAACATCCGCGACGGTCTAGTAAAGCGCAATGAAATCAAGCCATTTCTGAAACGTCTGGTAACCAGCGATAAAAAATGGATCAAATACGAAAATCGGAAACACGAAAAAGCATGAACAAGGGATAGTGAGAAAAGAAAGAAAAATGACCAAACTGTATAATAGGAAAGGTGTTGTCTTCCATCACGACAATGTTCGGCCACACACTTTTATGATGACCCGTCAACAATTTCGAGAGCTTGGTTTTGAAGTTTTAATGCATCCGTATAGAGTAGACATAGCATCCTCTGAGTACCACTTGCTCCGATCTCTGCACAGCTCTTCAAAGAAACCTGTGGATACCATTTGATTCAGTTTATCAACCAGAAATCACAAAAGTTCTTCACCGATGGTATCATGACGCTACCCGGAAAATAGCAAAAATTTGTCGATAATAATGGAGCATATTTGATTTAAATAAACCCTTTTTCACACTATAGAAAACCAGTTGAATTTTACTAAAAATAAACTCCACGAACTTGTTCCCAGACCCAATATATAACTTTTTTCATACAGCATGGAATAGGTTCTAACGCAAGAATGGCATCTGCTTTACATTTTCCATAATTTCAATATCCTTACATTTATGAAGAGAAGTTTACTAAAAAGTGACATGATGTGGCACTATTTAAGAAATACCCTTATTCCAACAATTTATGTATGTTCTGGAAACTACTAATTTCTTATATTAAATTTTCATATATTTAGGCTAGTACGCTAGTGTTTTCAGTTCTTTTTCATATACATATATGCAGTTAGGTGGCACATACCCCAAGAAGTGGATACATTTTTCTTAAGCGGAATTTGTGTTTGGCCATTTATTTCTTTTAAAAATTTTACCATTTCTCAAAGAATTTGATTTCCATAAAGAATCGGTTGGTTATTTTCACTGTTGTTTTGGTATTCCATACAATTCGAAAAATCAATCAAAAACAATGATGGCTTTTACGTAGAATTTGGATGAATAATGTAATTAATTTAACCTGTCAAATTGGAAATGTGCGAAAAATTAATAATAAGAACGGTTGTAAAAGTCCGTCTGCCCATCCGCATGATAACTCGAGAGCGCGTGTAGTTAGAGAACTGAAATGGGCTTAAACAAAACCCTACGGATACTAGTCTGACCTCCAATATTGACTCTACATTTAATCAAAGTCTAAATATAAGTAGCCCACACAGCACAAATGTGTCTGTGATATGTTACTGGGAAATTCTTTTAGGATATATAGATTTTCTGTGGGAAATTCCGTCCGGTCCGAGTTAAAAACTTGGGATGTTATCCATGGGAGTGACGAACGTTCGGGGTTGGGATGTCCCTGATAGATCGCATGCCCTTTTCACAGGATTTCCTCTGGTTGTACTTAGGCACAGTTAACGCATTCAATAATAATGTTAAATTCCAGCTGCAAGCGTACCTAGGACGTCTTACGGATCTCCCAGTTTCTTTCAGGATGTGGGGAGAGTATCTGACGATATATTTTTTATATTTTCTGCGATAGTCAAATTTATTTTTAAGGCTAGGCAATTTTCAAAAGAAAAAAAAATAACTGGAAGGTATAGGCAAATGCATGAGGTTTATGTTCTTGCACAAAACATAAATGCAATTTTTTTATCACAGACAAATTGAATTCCTATGACAAAATTACTAAAAAATCGCGTTCTGAAATGTACAACTAACAAACTCTGCGAAAACAAGAAGAAATTGCAGAAACGAATAGAATTCTAATACAGCTTCACGCATGTTGCTGGATTAAATAACGCACCTTTCATATGGCTTCTATCCATTCATATTTGGTTGTTCTGTTTTTATTCTCCAAAAACGATACACGGAAGCACACCCAGCAACAAATTAGTGCTTTCACCAAAAAACCACTTGAACCACGAGAACCAGAGAGCATATCGAAATAATTTCTGGAAGGACGAAAAAGTACTTTTCCATGTTTGTCCCAAAATTTGCCTGCGTATACCTGTATGTACCTATTTGTCTGTAAAATACTGAGAATGTTCCCATAGAGAGTAGTTGTGGGATATTCCAGGGAATAACTCATCGCAAATTTCTCATAACACCTAGAAATAAGGTCCTAAGTACATACTGAATACTTTCTGTTTATCCCGGGAAAGCTATGGGATCTGTGGGACAAGAATGGGATATCCCTGCGTAATTTTGTGCTGTATGGGAGATGATCGGTGATAGATTATTCTCGGTATCTAATTCCTACCTTACATTTATTAAAAAAGCCGTAGTAGGTTAGGTACCATACACAAAAACCTGCATGGGCAACAGCATAATCTCTGTTCGTTTTTATAGGTCAAGAAATGTTATCCCAAAATTATATTTTAGTGCAGTTCCAGAAGCTTAGCACAAAATACGGGTAGCACCATGCTCCATGTAATCTTGTAATTAAAAACATGAGATATAAAATCCACCACAGCATTATGCAGCATAAGTAAAAATCGTAAAAAATTTAATTAAAATCCTTAAGCTCATCTGGCGCTTTAAATTCGGGCATGCCTTGCACGACGTTGGCTCAGTGCTTACGAAAGTCTCATATTTTGAACCCATGAAAGATCTCACAGATTCCAATTCAGGCAGGCAGGAGAATCTTTTCTCATAAAGCGACTTTTATAGACATGATTCCATGGGTCCTTTTGTACTTAGATACAATTATTGACATATGGTGGATCTAACAAGACGAATACCTACGCACTACGGCAATGCTATTCATTCAAATGATTCTGCACGTAAATCACATGCAATGTGTGTTGATGGTGACTATATACATACTATATAACTCCATTTGATAGCGCTTCCTACCTACGTGATGTCTGTCTGTTCCCATGAATTTTTTATACGAAATTAAATGCGTCCCATCGGATAAAGCCAAGAAAAGTATCTACGCCATCAAACGTATCCAGTTTTCTTATTATCTGGGGCAACAATAGATAGAAGGACCGGTTACCAAAATAATATCCACATGCATGGTAAGGTCATTCAGAGAATATACATAGATCCCTCTCCTTTCCCGGTTTTTTCCTTTTATTGTATTTTTATCGATCTTCGGGATGCATAAAATGTCGGGGTATATATATATATATTTTAGGGACAGATGGGGCTCTCACAAGTTCGTTCAACTTTTCAATCGATTTATCATAAGTATCTGTTTGTACCACAGATGTCTGATAAAGTTAGGATGTAAAACTGTTTAACGATTTCTGTTCCTCTTTATGGAAGTGCATTAACAATTTAATCATTTATTCATTAGTGTTTACGTATGGTAACGTGGGGTTGGTATGTAGTTGAAAATAACGTGAAATGTAACTAAAACCGAAATGTCATTCTTAAGTTTTTATACCAATTGATTTAGGGGCAATAAAATAAATGATTTAAAAGGCGTGTCAATCATGTCTTGATGCTATTGATCTATGTATTTCAGATAATATCAACCGCAACAGTTATCCTTCAGTTTACTTAATCTCACATTAATGGTGAATTCTTTTCAACAGAACCGAACAGGCACTAAACTGAACCAGATCTACATCCAACTTAGCCTTGTCCCGAACGGGGACAAACTGAAAAGAATGCAAGAAAGTAGAATACCCGAAAATATTCGTCCTTTATGATTTTAATAAAATAATTGCACTTTAACAAAATATCCACGCATCCACAGACCACACTCTGATTACAAATAATTTTGATTTGACGTTTAGTTCCGAACCGTAGCCACAAATTTTCATGGAATAAAAAAATTTAAAACGGGTTTAGCAACTGAACATTGTGCCGCGTGAAATAAACATTGGGGTACGTTCGGAGCCAGTTATGTGTTAGTGTGGTGAAGCAAACACTTTAGGTTTAGGAACCGATCGGTTTACGGTTCAGTTCAGGTGAAAAGAATTCACCATAAGTCATTTAAAATCTGAAATTAAACTCACCGATTAAAATATTCTACGCCCTATTCCTTCTTTCATTAACCCAACAAGGTTTTTCTGCTCTGATTTTTTTTATGGGATTCCTACCCCCTTAGTCTAGGAAAATAATGCTCACTTCAGGAAAGTCACATCAGATACAGTTTGTTCAATTAATTTATATATAAAAAGCATAATTTGCTTGTTTTGAGCTGTAGAAGGACGTCGGTGAATTTTGTGAAGTGTTTATGTAAACTAGTTCTTGTCGCTGCACTCTGGATAACGTTAAAGGTCCTTTAACTTTCGGCCTATTATAGAAATGAATAAAAGATAGGATAAACAGGAAATATTCAGTATGTACTTAGGACTTATTAGAAATTTTCCATAACTTATTTCCTGGGATATGCCGCAACTACTCTCTATGGGTACATTCTTAATATTACTCTTTTACCGGGGAAAACATTTTCAGTTGTTTTTCAACTCACTCAATTTCGCTATTTGGGACCTGTTGATGAGTCAAAACCAAGTATTGAAACTTGTCACCCACAATCAAGTGGGTTGTGTGATGAAATAACAAAATAAATTTTTTTTTAGCTTTTTCTGTATACCGGAGAATCCAAAAAAATGCTTTCTTGAAAAAATATTCTTAATATTGTACAGAAAAATATATACGGGATGTCAGGAAAATTTTGGGATAATCGTGGGGAAGTTGATTTCCCCCTCCAGATTTATTTCGGTATGTTTTCTGATTCTTGTCGTTCGCCATTTTCTCTGGTAAAAGCGCTAATTTGTCGCTTAATGTGCTTCTGTGTGTCGTTTTTGGAAAACAAAAACAAAATAACAAAATATATGTTGAAAAAAAAAACATATTAGAGCTCCCTGAAAACATTTTAGTGAAGTAATATCGAATCTAAGCAAGAAAAGAGAATTTCGAATTTAAGCAAGAAATGAAAATTTCGAATTTAAGCAAGAAATGAGAATGTCTAATATCTCCCGAGATTTCTTCGTTTCTTTGATTCGGTTACGAATGAGAGGAAAATAAACAGCAGGGCACGACAATTCCGCTTTTTGCCCAAAATTTCTCCATTTGTTTCATTGCGGAATTACAATAAGTGGAACAACATGTGTCTATGCTTCGGATTTACTGCGAGGTTTCTTCGTTTCTCTGAGTTAGATTTAATTGATTCATCACTTACTGGTAATGTAAAAAAAAAAGATTGATCTATTTAGTGGCATATGCTGACATGTCTAGGGTTTATTGGATAAGTGATGAAAAGAAAGGTGAAATGAAGTGACCAAAACAATAATGTCCACGGGCCTTGCAGCGGGAATTTTACATTACTGAATGCAATAATAATAGGGAATCCTTTGGGAAGGGTATGATATGTACCAGGAATATCCGAACCGTAAGTTTTCAATTGGGACGGAACGGGATTTCCCACGGCAAATTTATATATCCTAACAGGAGTTCCCATTACAGGAGTCTGCGCAAAACGCTCGCGGCAGCACTGGAGGTCATGCTTGTCTTATTTCCGCTGGACCTCTATTGCAGAGGTGTAGCAGCAATTAGTGTTGTCAGGGTGAGGGAGGGCGTTGTGGATAAGAAGGGCTTTGGGTACTCTCAAATATACCCCAGAAGATAGACTGTAGTGATTGCAGGGAAGAAACAGACTAGCAAATACCCATCTTGACTTTTGTAAATGCAATAATGCCCACCAGGAGTGAATTGAATGAGAATAACATGGTCGTAACATCAGATGTTTCGAATTTCTTACGGATGGTTCCTAGATGAGTGCAGGCACAGGGGCTGGAGTGTACTCCAGATATCTCCAGTAGCACAAGTCTGTAGACTGTCTGACATATACAGTGTTTTGCAGGGAGAGCTCGCCGCGATTAATCAGGCGGCAATATCTTATTCATGTGGATAGAGCCCTCGCGGCACATCTGCATATATACTATACTGATAGCCTGGGCAGCCATCAAGGTGCTGGCTGCTGTGCTGGTAAAATCAAAATTGGTGCAGTTATACAGGACCAGCCTTGAGGAATTGACTATAAGGCACAAGATGACCCTATCCTGGGTACCTGGCAATAAGGATATCTCAGACAACGAGGCAATTTTGGCCTGCATATGGCACGAAAAGGACAAAGGAACTACTTAATGGCAGCAGAACAAATACCAGGAATCCAGTAGGGGTCATTACGGCTTACTGGGCCATTCAGACCATGCTAGAAGACTGGGTATAGCGGCGAACGATTCCTGCAGGAGCTGTTAGGCTTAGGGGAAATTGAATCCGTCCAACATATGCTTTGCGAGTGCCCCGCTTTGATGAATTAAAGAGATAGGCTATTGGGTAGCTACTTCTTTTAAAGTCCGGTGAACTTCCAAGTAAAGAGTTCAGATATATCCTGAAGTTTCTGAGAGAAGCAGGATGGATCTAGGTATAGAGTCTTATAGATATATACTGGGTTTTCCTGAGGGAAGCAGGATGGTTCTAGAGTGGCTTGAAAGGTTATCCCATGAGGTCTGGGATACAATTGACCCACTTAGAAAGTGTTTCAGGGTAGTCGGCTAGCGGTACTCTTCTAACCTAACAGGATTTCCCATTAACATACCATGAACACCTTTGTATTGTATTGGTTATGATATCACTCAGATATCCAAATATGGTTCTACTACATCAAACTTATAATTTGGACAACTCTCTGCTCGGGAAAGATCAAAGGCTAAAAACTATTGAATGCCCCCTATGTCATATCTCATACTAAAAACTATAGAACTTAGGGTCTACAAGCTACTCCAAACCCATAGTCAATCAAAGTACACCTCGTATATTAACATCCAATGATCTATAAGGAGATCTCAATAAATATCACAGCCTATAAAAATATCATAAAATTTAAAACAGTATCTGCCTGCCTAGGCTGATTCAAATTTCAGCATACTTCGACTTTGAGTAAGGAACATCAATCATGGTTCCCGCTTAACAATCATAAACAATTCCGGCTGACTCCAAGTGGTATATGTACATGCAAGCTATCCGATATTCATTGTAGCGAACATTGGCCAGTGGTCATAAAAATTGCAATAAAAATCCCAAACACTAGGTGGAATGCTTCATAATGCATGTTGGTAAAATATTTTATAGAACACGAATCCATTGTCCGCTGGACATGTTAACCTGTCGGGAACTAGTGTAGTTCGTAGATGCTGTAATTTCCACCACGAGGATCGGCGTGCTATCATAAGGATGAAATTCCTGTGTGCTGAGTTGGCAGGAGTGTCAGCCTATTTTTAAACTACCTTCGTAATGGTGATTATAAAATTGCTAACGATTTATTGATAATTTTTGTGGAAAAAATCTGAAGAACGTTGGACTTCATGTGATCATGCCGTAAACTATGGAGTTTCTTCGTAGTCCAATCTCCATTTTGTCACAAGAAAGAATTAACTCTAAACATAAACCACATCAGTAGCAAATATTAGACTAAAAGAAGATGATAAAGAAATTTGTGTCCGAACTAAAAACAATAACTCCAAAAACTTTCGAATTCTCCAGAGGGGTCATCTGTGTGTACGAGTAGAAGCTTTCGCTAGGTCAAAATCAGGAAAAAATTATCAATCGCGCAAAAAATGACATATGCTAATAAATTTTACAGGAATAGCATACCAAATGTTAAACTACCAAAATAATTCACGAGATAAAAGATTTTCGCCATATTTAAACCAGAAAACCCAGATTTTTGAGCGAATAATATTTAACATAATTGCAGATCTTATCAGCAGTACCTACTATCTAGGTAGAATAAGTTGATTATTTTTTTCAGGACATACATATTAATACAAAGAAGGGGTTATCCTTGTTACATGTGATAGATTGAAGATCTCATCGAAAAGGTACTAAAATCAGTTGTTGTCTTTGTAGACTTTACTGCTTTATACGACTTAGTTTAGGGCACTGGCACGACTTTTAAGCACATCAAAGCTGAGCGATATTAAAAAGCTCAAAATTTAATCAAAAACATTCGTAGTAACTGTTCTTTATAGATTTTATAAACATCACCCAAAGCTAGCCCAAGCAAATCAATATTGGATTACCATAGGGGTCAGTCCTACGTCACCATTTATTCATTTCTTGTAAAGTATATTATGATTTAAACTGTATGTCGACTAAAATTTATACTGGATATACATAAGGTTAGTTATTTTATTTAGCCCCTAATTTTTCTAGATTTAAAGCAAAAATGGATATTGTCCACATCTAAGCCACTAGCCATTTTAAAAGCAGCTGGTCATTACCATGATTTCTGACCATAAAATATTTATGTTATATTGAAAAGAATGAGCTTATCTGGAAAATAATAAGGAACAGATTTCTCAGAAATAGAAACTTCTAGTACAACGATGTGTGTAATGATAGACTAGAAGAAATACGAAATTTTATAAATAATTCTATTACTTTATGAAAAAACCAAAATTTGGGCTACACTTGGTTTTGGCTAATAAAGCAGCAGCAGCATAAAAGTTAGATAACATAAACACTATAAAAGTAATGCGTATATTCAAGTGGAAGGACGTACCTGCATAGTTCTTGTAATAATAGAGAACCATTGAGTTGGCTCCTACGGTTATGTAGTTATCCATATATCCCTTAAGTTACTTGATATATTAAAAAAAAAATATTATTGGTGATTTAATTGCAATCATCTGAGTTATTTAGTAAGAATTTTCGAGAAATTTCCACACTATCAAGATTCAGCAGTAGGTATTCCATAGCAAATCGACCATAAATCACGAAATGTGTGACGTGACCATCACATTTTTATACCCTAGATGAAATCTAAGGGGTATACTAAGTTTGTCATTCCGTTTGTAACACCTCGAAATAATGATGGTAGAGCAAAATGGATTGGACACCCATTCATAATATTAAAAGTTATTTTGATTTTTGCATGTCCGTCTGTCCGTCCGTGCGCACGATAACTCGAGAACGCGTATACTTAGAGAGCTGAAATTTTGTACATGGACTTTAAAAAAAAAAGTAAAATTAAGTTCGAAAATGAGACAAATCGGGCAACTCCTTCGTAGGGTTGCCATATAAAAATTTCGTTTTCCGCTATATATTTGGACACTGCCTGAGAACACGTCGACGTAGAGAGCTGAAATTTCGTACATGATGTTTTTACTACATTAGCAATTAAAATGTCTGAAATGGACTAAATCGGGCAACTCTTTCTTGGTGTTGCCATATAAAAATTTAGGTTTTTTACGTATACTTTGAAAACGATAAATCCAAGAGATTTTTATTGTACTAAAAACCTCTGCAGAATACGAAATCCTATAAAATTGATTATAATCGTTTTTTCTGTGCGACAAACCGTTCTAGAAATATATGCGAAAAACAACTTCAAAATCAAACTTGAATAGATCGGTGACCATACGAAATTTAATACGGGCATTCATCTAGGGTATCATAAGAATTGGTTTTAGGCCAATTCTAGCTTTTTTACTTGCTTTTTTTAATTTTACATACTTGGAGGGTTTATAAAAACAAGAATACAAATTAAAAATTTTCTTGCATTTTTGCGGTATTTTGAAAATGCAAATACGCACTGTAGAAGGAAAATTTTTAATTCGTATTTTTGTTTTGACAAACCCTCCCAGTATGTACAATTTCAACAAAATTGGTGATGGTCATGTCACACCTGTTGCCTATTTGACATGGAATGACCCAGTAGCGTTATTCTAACAAAAATTTTGAAAGTCTCAAATTACGCACATAGTAGTACTCAAGCAGTTCATAGTTACTGCTTAAGAAATATAAGATAAACAAATCTTTTAGAAGCGATAACATTTCAATTAAATTGACTTCAGCCTTACTATACGGAATATTTTTTACGACCAAACTATTAGCAACAACAATCAATAAATGCTGGAATTCACCTGTTGAAGACGGTATGCACAGTTTTATCGGAATTAAGTAGATATAAGTTTCGCGTTTAGGTCTGTATAAGAGCAGCGCAAAAGATTTGTGCAACATCAGTTGCAGGCTTTAAATTATTAAGCTATCAGCACTGTTCTCAGCAGCTATTATAAGTTCTAAAATAAGCTAATAGCTCAAAATTTGGGCCTCTAGTCTCAAATTGTACTTGATATCGATTAATTAGTATTTGAAATTTTACCTCAAGATTATATGGGGCCAAAGTTATGAGGGTCAAAATCTAAAAAGAATGTGACCTATCTGTAGACAATACAATAGCATGGAATAATTTAACTGCAAGAACCTACCATAAATCTAGTTACATATGACCTAAAAAATGAGCCTATGTAGCTCAGGGTAACACAACGTTCAATTTGGCAAGATCTCATCTGCGTAACTCTTAAAAAGAAAACTGGAGAAAATTTCTGAGTATATGCAATACCTGTTGAGATAATAGTAAATATGTACAGAAATATATACAAAATTGTACAATAGTTTTTTTATTGCTAAAAATTTATTATGAACAAACATATGAAGAGAGTTAACTGGTCTGATAACTTCAACAATCGTAGTTTAGAAAACATCTAGAATCGATTTTTCTAAAACCCTGCACAATTTCCCTCGATCTTTTGATCTCTGAATTTCTTTACTAATTTTATTTGCCTTTTTCTCTGCAAACTTATATTTTATTTTATTTGCTTATCACGCTGAGGCAGAAATGCGATGAAACGCGATAAAACATTCTAAAGAAGGAAAAAAGGCCGAATCCTCTTATCATCAAAGAGTCAGAAGTATAAATTTACATCATTTTCCACCCCTAGTTGTGTTTGTTTACACTCGACTAGCCCCATAATTTCCAAAAAGTTCCGAACCCATCAAACTTGTCTTGAATTACTTGCTCCCGATATTATGAAGGAAGCTATGTGTGCGAGCAAAAAATACTTAAGAATGATAGACCAGAACGGAATATACGGGGACAGGGCGGATACAAGTTCCCTTTACCTCTTACGAATTGACTACTTCATCCGATATATAAATGGGGGAAATATCTCCAGCATCCCGTAATCATGTCAGAGTCTCAAATTACGAAGTTCATTAGACTTTCGCCAAGAGAGACACGTGTGTGAATGGTCACGGAGCTGGGGGGGCTCTTTCGGCCGGAGATAATCACATCTTGCATGGCGGCTGATTGCAACATAATTACAAAGACGTAGTGGAGCTCTTGAAGTCTTTGATTCTGCTGCTCTGCTAATATTTTAAACGGGAAAGCAAATAGGGAAAATATAGTTTTCAACAATATCCACACCTTCCACTTAGCTAGAGTAATAGAGAATTGTGCTTCGATTGAAGCCGAGTTGCTCCATACTAACCCAAGGAAGGAACGTCGCTGCCTATTTCGCTCTTGAGTAGGTACCTCTACTTTACGACGATATTAGGTCCGATAAAATCTTGAAATCGTGTACAATCCAGAGATTGTGAGCTCAAAGTGCTGCTCTAAGTTAGTACGTGGTGGTCTATTTGTTACAGGCTGGCTGTATTCTGTAACCACAAGCACAACAGCAGCGGTTACTGCAAGGCTTTGTTTTCAAAAGGTGAAGTGGAATGGCATAGCCGAGAAGGTAAACAGCGCCAAGTCGTTCATGATAAAAAGAAAGTATCTAACTTGAGAAATGATGGCGATTCTCAAGTAATCAGTATTACGATAAATTTTATCTTAACTCTGAATGCTCGTTCCAAGCATCTTTCTAATGTCGGCAAATTTCAGGGTACTCACAACCAACTTTGGGAAGAATTTAATTTCCGCACCATTACCGCAGTCTTATCCTACCCCAGAGTTCACCTGTTTGATATTATAAAAGCATACAGATGTAGGTTCTTTCTGCCTCCTGTATGTACCTATGTACATAGGTACATATATCTATAATCGCGCTTTATCTAAAGTAAGCGATGAGGAGCACGTTGTATCTGATGATTTAGTTAACACACTTCTGCCAAACAACCCCGGAGCATAAATCAAAGACTCTCTTGCGGATCTCCATCTTATACCCGTCCGTTGTTGCTCGTAAAGATGTTTTGATGAACTTCACCTACTGGTGGTAGACATTGACTATATTCTGCCGTTTAACGTGGTAAATTTAGATGCTAAAATTACGGTTGCATTGCCTTCTTAATCTTCAATGAGGCCTCGAAATTAAATTAGGAAGCAAAGGGAAAACAAAATGTCAGAGATCACGAAAGAGTTAGTAATGCGAGAAGAGTGACGAGATTTATATCTATGCTGAAGATATCTTTCGTGCTTTAATTGGATGTTATGGAAGAACGCAATTTCTTGGAAATTTAAGTATATAGAAATCCGCGGAGATTTCTTTAGTCACTTTAATGTCAATTAGCGTGCAAGAATTTCTTAGGAATATGTAGTTATTGGACGCAATTACATGTCACTATTGTCTATGGCTCTAGTTTTCTGATTAAGCGTTATTTTAAATATAGAGAGAATTTTCCCAACTTTTTTTTTGTCATTTAATGCTAATTAACTAATTAACGGATAGACCTTAGGTCAGTGGAGCATCGCTGTTAAAAATAAAACAAAAACCATGGCTTAACCACGGACAGTCACAAAATGTATACTGCAACTATAATTTAATCCTTTGGTTAATTACGGAAAAGGAAATGGTTAACGACTTGAAACTTTTACAGTTCTATCATTTATACGAGGGCTGCTACTTAAATTTTATGGCTAGACTATATCCTATAAGGCGTTGCTTTTAGAAATCTTAATACCTGATCCTTCGACGATTTTTATGTTTTGACAGCGTTGGCGAATAAAAACAAAAAAAAAATGGTTGTGTTTGATCGTATCCACGTGAACAAAGTGAAATTATTTCATTAAAAAAAATAAAATTAACATGGAAACATTTTCAAGCTATGATTTGGTCCGATTTTAAATATGGATTGATTTGAGCAGTGCTCCCAAAACCTAAACGGTTGGTTTCTATGCAATGCTGGTTCAATGAGCTCTAATATGGGAATAGTGCGATTAGGGAAGGAGGAAGGATCGTCTCAGAAACTATTGAAGCTGTAGGAAATATTCTACTTAAGGACAAATGGTAAGCCCACAGAGATACTGAGTAATCTTTTTGTATATCCATAATTGGTGTTAATGCTAGAAGTAGAGAGCAAGCAGCAATCACAGCAGTAAATCTTCGTAGGCGAAAATAAATCAAATAAGGTAAAATGGTTGCCTCATTCTATAGACCATGTAGCGATAATTCCACTGAAAGATCATTGTATGGGCAATGGTCAATGGTACAGCACTATTTGTTTGTGGGATGTGTCTTATATCACATTTTTGCTTCAAATTATATCGTGTATGAATTTTCGCAGTTTTTTATTCGGATATCTTTGTTGGAAAAATCGCCAAGCAATTCCAAGAGCAGTATCGGAACGGAAATTTTATCAGGGTATACTAGGCACCATATGTATATGATAGATACTGCATACCCTGGAAGTAGAACCAGAATTGGTAAAAGTTGTATTTGAAACAATAATGATTGTTAAATAAAAAGAACTTGAAATTCAAACAAAAATTAAGATATTATTACAGATCTTAATTTTCGTTCGAATCTCAAACTGTTAAAATAAAAGGAAAGAAAAACATGGTATCATTACAAATGTAGTTTATTTTATTACCACAAAGAATACAAATTAAAAATTTTATTATGTTAGAAATTTGTTTTTTATTTTAGCCGCTTTTCAATATGATTTTTTAGCCGGACTCAAAGGCATTCATACCATAGACAGACTGTTTTTCAAGGAAATGAAGAGGTGACAGACTGTGAACTAAAATAATTTAATTTTAACGTCACTGACAGTTCGTCACATGTGAAGAAAATTCATGACAGAGTTCAATAATTCAATTAAATGCTATCAAGAAAATTTTCGAGTATTTGCTGCAGTTGCAAAACATTTAGCAGAAGACAATTTATTTTGTTGAAAGAGCCCACAACAGAAGAAAAGCTGCGAAGAAATTTCATTCATAATCATTCGTAATCAGCTGATGAGGAAAACACAACCGCCTCTGCCGGGGTTAAATTTATGATTTCATTTAGCATCGTTAAAAATAGAAAATCTTAAAATTCTTCTATTCTCCATTTTTGACTGATTCTAACAAGTGTGGGTTCGATTCCCGCCCGGAAAAATATAAATAAAAATTGAATTTACAATTGATTTGCGTGCTTTCATCGTAACTAGTTAATGTCAGCTGAAAGCAACGTGGCGTAATAGGCTCAGTGGTAGAACAGTTTCCCGGAAAGCGGAAGGTCCCGGCTTCTTGTATTTATGATTTGATTTAGAATCGTTAAAAATAAAAGTTTTTAAAATTCTTCTAAATATTCTCTAAAAATATGAAGTTTTATTTCCTTTTAATCTTTGGCTTTTACCATTCATAAAAATGTTTAACGGGAAATACAGCCGAAGCAATCATTGTGACCTTCTTTGGACCATTGTCGATTATGTCTACCGCAAATAATAGCGTAATATAATTCCGACGAAAATTTCCAAGTACATTCGTAAAAAGAAAATCGAATAATGTAGGCGTTGCTGGTGAGTCTGGTCTTGGCAGATGAGTCGATTTGTATCTCCCGAGTAGAAGTCATCTGAGTCGTAAAGACCAGACATTTTTTCCATAGATTCTCTGGACGAAAAGAAAGCTTAAGTTCAAATAGGGGCGAGGTTATATCAAAACTTTTGGAAATTAATAACTAGGTACATAAAAAAGTTCTTAGTAGGGAAAGATATAATACAGCGGGTTTTCGACGTTTTTTTTTCAACACACCTTCATTTGAATTCTGCAGTTTTTAAAATATTGCCCCTATTTCCAGATCCTATAACATAATGGCAACTATACGCGTGGGACAAAGTTGTATCGAGGTTAAAAGTTGCGTTACGATTTAAGTATTTGAATTTTTGCAAAATGTCAATTGGAATCCATTCACTTTCGGTCGACGCAATAATTAATATTCAAATTGTTTTTAATTATGTCTTTGAAGTTAAATAAAAGAATAAAAGTTTTCAAATTATCTAATCTGAACATATATCTAAGTTCACAGGATCTTTCCAAGGATATGTTCTTGAAAGCAGGTAGGTACTATTTATAAAAGTTTTTATACAAAAAACCTTAGTGTTTACGTACTAGAACAAATTTTGACGTAACCTTTTTCCTTCAGTATAATTTATTTCTTGATTTAACTTGAGAATAATTGTCAATTAAAATCATCAAATACGTGAAATAGTCTTTGACAGCTTGTTGCCAATTACTATCTATGTTGAGATTTAAATAAAATTTATTTTAAAAATTAACATTCCTCTTCCGTTTTGAGTCTAAGAACATTTCAATGTATGTAGTATACAAAGTCGTTGGCAATTAGCATTTTACAAGTTTTTATTCGAAGCCGTTCGCATACATTTCGAGTGCAACTCTCAATTTCTCTCCTTATCTTACAATTTGCATTTCTCATGTTTTTAATTGAGAAAAGTATCTACATGAGTAGACAGACTCTTATCTTGTATGTTTCCATTTAAGTTGGTACGTACACCAGAAGAAACATACTCACTTCAAATAAATTTCACATTCCACTTAACGTTTTTTCTGTTATCAATTTATAGGAACCAAGTGGAAAGAATATCTTTGTCATGGTATATGATCTTTTTTGCGCCAATATAACACATGCATTCACATCTATTATACCTTTGCATAGCAGGTACCTATCATAAGTATTTTCATTTTAATGACATCTGGCAATGCTGTGAATTTTAAAATCCTTGGTTTTATTTTTTATTCTTTGCTTAAATTTCCAAGCCCATCGGTCTTTGTTCAAGAAATTCCGACGGAAGTTGTTCTCCAAAATCATTTCTGCCCTCGGTCCCTGTAACAAAAGAATTTTCTGTTTTTGTTCGTTTAATTCAATTGTGAAATCGTCTACCGAAGATTTTTATTTACACTTTCAAGAATTCATCGGACTCTATACATACTAACTTACTTAGAAAGAGTGACTCACCAAGAAAATACCTGATATCTTACCATTGAAGACTATGTATTCACCATAAAATGAAAAAGATCAAGAAGTTGAAAAAAATCCGAACTGCCCAGTACCCTACCTAGTACCCATGAAAACTCTTGAATAAAAATGATCGCAAGTTGTAGGTACCTCCTATATTTGAGAATTCAGACGTTCTAATACGATTTGACACACTTTGGTGTACATATACCTAGGTCTCTGGCTAACTATAGATGTATAATGACGGATTTCATTTTGAATGTTCTGCGCAGCTATAATACGTACACTACACGATCGCGGACCAGTCTCTGTTAAACTCGTGATCATAGTGAATATAAGATGAAAGAAAGGAAACAAATTAAGAACTGACCGCTCCGACTTGAAGCAACAACAAAACATGACCTGAAAGTTGCTTGGTCAGTTTTATAAGATGGGCTGTGGTGGAAGGCTTTGTGTGCAGAGTGCACCTTAAGATCACGCGTATTCATGTCTGCGCGCCTGTTTTGAATCACAGTTTCTGAGATCCCCAATTTACCCAGATCTGCTTTGTAGGTCCGTTCAAAGAAAAATACTAACAACAAAAACAACTTACTATAGAAACTGCCTTGAGTTTTGTTTTTTTGCTGTGGAAATGGAAGAAGTTAGAGTTAATGAGGCGCACTTGAACCTTCATAAAATCAAACCGTTTGACCTTTTTTTCTCAAGAGACTATGCCAGTTCTATTTTTATATTCTTTAAGATTTTTCTTTATAACCTGAGAACAGACCATGAAAGAGAAACTTTACAATGTTAGACTGCTTCAAAGTTTACTTTTATTGTGTAGTTTTACAATTTGCAGGTCTATAAAACAAAGTGAAATGCATCTATAAACGTGGAAAGTGGTTGAAAATGTCCATGTTTCTTGTGTGGTAAATAAAATTTTTACAGTGGCAGGCGATTCTTTTATTATGGCATTTTAAAGAAAGATATTTTTGTTTACAACCTCTTTTTTAAATTATAATTAATTGTTTGTATTTCAAGCATAAAAAATATCTGTTAAGAATTTAAACTGTGAAGTTCAAAAAAATTTGTACAAAATGCGTGAATGCTCCATTCATCTTAAAGTTTCTTGCAGGGTTGCAGACCTTCATGATCATTTCACTCGATAGGTATTACAAATTTTATGAGCAAATGAATTGTTTTTTTTTTAAACTAAATTAAGGATGAGGAAATTTGAAGCCTAGGTCTGGTTTCCCTAACAGCAGGAGGGACAGACAACAAGAAGATAAGACTTTTGAAACTGTCCCATGTACCTACCTATAGGTATCCTTTCTATTGAAATCAGGTTAATGTTTTTTATATACATATGCATATTATATTTGTTAAGGTTTATTCATCCGCCTGTGCCATTTTTTAGAATTCATGAAGAGATTTTATGTTGTAGTAAATGAGGATGGCGTCAAGTGAGAATGACTCTATGGATTAGCTCTATTGGAAATGTGTGTGTCGAACTAGTGAAACATTTAAAATGCAATGCAAATGAAACAGGATAAAGTTTTTTCTTAAAACTTGCCCAATAGATGAATAGGTGCATGAAGCGGACAGTTCTAACGGCCTGCAGTTTGCAGTAATACTATTTTCGAAAAAAAATTACTGTTTCAAGCTGACAAAAAGAAATACATTTATTTTTTGTCTTGAATAGACACCAAATCAATAGCTACTTCCGTTTCGAAGTTCTGGTTAGTGTGCGAATATCAGCTACCTTTGGAGGAACTGATAGAATTATTAAGACGGTAGTTTTGATGTTATTTTGAAGAAAGGTTTGACAAATCTCTAGTCCGAACAGGAAAACATAGGCAGAGCAAATATTGTAAAATTAACTCATAATCAGTCCCAAGAGCGACATCTGTATATACAAAGAGTCAAAACCTGAATTAGAAACTTCTAAAAATTATCGGATGAAAAAATCCTTGAAGAATTCCCGATGGTAACAAAGTAGCTGCTATAAAAACCCCTATAAGAAGGACAGTTCAAGACTTGACGCAAAAATTCCTATAACTGACTAAAAACAAATGTGTCCAACATAAATTTCAGGAAAAGGTTGCCTCGTATTTTTTTGCAACGATACTAGTAACAACTCTCTAGGGATTATTCTCATCCACAATTTACACGGAGTTAACACCATGCCGCCGCCCCGCCCTCGTGTGCCTAGATTTCAGGCATCCTTCATCCATTACACAAACGACGGAAGTCTTTTTAATGTATGGATGTTGATTATTGAGGTTGCTACCCAACTTTTCCCAAGCAAAAATCCGTGCCATTAAAGCATGCATCCAAATAGGATATGAATTCGCAAAAATATACGTAGACTTCGGAATTCTAGCTAATTTGATTGCACTTAAATCAAATTGATTCCCGACAAAACTGGTTTAAAAAACCCATAGGTGTCTACTATCACATGAGAGGCATGAATGTGATGATATCTCTAATTGTCTTAAAAAAAAAGGATAATATTCATTAAATGGAGCAGAAACTCTGTATTCCGCTCACAAAGACTCATTTCGCAGCTGAGGTAACGGATAGAACTGCAGAATAACCACAGACGTAGCTTTTCAAAATAAAGCAGATAAAAAATAATAGTAATAATAAGCCCTTCACTTATAGAAGTTTTTCTAGGTGAAACCTTTTCAAAAACACATAGCTGGCCTGGCATGTATCCAATGCGTTGCAGTATATGATATAACAGGGTTATAAAGTTAATAAGTAGGAGATCTAGACTGACTAGGAATCATTTAAAAAACTCCTCAAGTCACAAGTCAGTTTCGTCCACAGTAATAAATACAACTGAGTAAGTAGACTTCGTCAATAATAAGCAAATATTCTAGTCTCGAATCTGTCTATCTAGTAAAATGGATGACAAGAGATCAAGAGGTGCCTTGGTTGAATATAATGCTATTCACGAAAAGAAGAAGAATTTTCGACACAGCTAAATACACAAGTATTAACATAGTGCATAAAAATCTTCTAACAAAATTAAAGAAATATCAGATGGAATCCAATAAAAAAACTATAAGATAATCAGAAAAAGAAAAATCTAGCGGGAAATGGCTACTCCAAGCTAGGTTGGAACCTGTCACATAAATTAAATATTTTCAACCCATTATAAACGACTTTTAAACAAATGATGTAATTGAACCTAGACGCATGTCTGGTCTCTCTTTATATTTGTTGACATTATTGTGTTTAGGGTTCCGTACCCAAAAGGGTAAAAATGGTAAGCTTCCGATGTCCGTCTGTCTGTCACCGGGCTATATCTCATAAACCGTAATAGGTAGACAGTTGAAATTTTCACAAAGTATGTATTTCTATTGCCGCTATTACAACAAATAATAAAAATAAAATTAAATTAAAAATTAATACAAGAAACGTGATTTTTTCAGCGTTTTCTTCGGAATTTTTTTCCTTATTTTATTCTCATTCATTATTATAAGTAGGTATAATCTTTTCAAATCATTCATATTTTTCTTGTTTTCAAAAGATGAAAAAATAAATAAAGAGAACATAGTGTGAAATTTTGTACGATGATACGGAACCCTTCGTGCACGAGTCCGACTCGCACTTGGCCGATTTTATTTTTTAAACTAGCTCACAACACTAACAACTAACTAAGAATCGGGAAAATTAGAAATGATTTTGGTCTTTAAAGAGAATTGAAAGCATCCTCAAAAAAATACAGAAATCAGAAAGCGCCAGTGTGGAAGTAAAAAAAATCGTTTACTAAAAAATGAAGAAAACTATTGTCCGTTTCTCCAAATGGAAAGGATTATGCTGAATTTACAATGCAGATTAGAGTAGAGCTACGTAGAGTGGCAACTGGCGTCGTTTTTTTTCGCACGCAATAGTGCCGATCTCTGTATGGGTCTAAGGAGAGCAGAGTGGAGATGCATGAAAATAAGTTCAATTGTACAATTCCTATTTTCATATTGCCATTTCCCAAAGCTTAAAAACTGTTATTTCGAACTAATAACATATATGTAGATGGCGTGGCAAAAGCCCCATATTTTCCTTTTATCACAACTAACATGTTTTCATGTTATTTCCTGATATAATATTTTTTATGACTGCTAATAATAAAACAAGAGGTATTTAGTGCAAACTTTGTGATTTAAAAACCAAAGAAGTTCGTTGAGTTTTAGCTAGTTTCGAAGTAATCTGATGGTACAACAAAGTGTCTCCTTTTTCGAATGTCTTATTTTGACAACGACAGTTGTTTGCTCGTTTGTTTGGTGTTGCTATGGCGTTTTGTTATGTTAATTTCAAAGTTCGAATTTCATTCGGCGCTGTATTGTGAGCACTCAAAACTCACTCTGCTCCAGTTTGCTTAGAGTTTACTTATTACAAAAAACTGTTTTTGAATTATCAGTAAATGGGCAAGCGGTAAAATATTTTGAAAGTAATCGCTGTGGTTAAAATAAGGTTAAAAATCGACTTAAAAGAAATTTTAGGTAGAACATTTCAAAGAAGAAAGATTTAACTTACGTGACTTGGTATTTATAGAAAACTTCCACTAAAATGTAGACTCCGAATAAGTCTAGTTTCCTCAAAACTTAATTATTAACAGCAATTAAGACTACAGGGGGATCAATCAATCAATAGATTTGGAAAAAAAGACACTCCTGTGTGGATCACATCAACAATTTTTGGAACATGTACATCAAAAATTAAGCCATGATGTTGCCCTTGTATACGATTTTTTTTTCGCAAAAAACATCCCCTAGTTTTTGTCCACAGAGATCACATACTTAAAGCGGTAAAAATTAATCTTGGCATTATATGATGGGTAACCGTTTCATACAAGTTGCCGGCGCTTTTAGGTATTATTTAGACTCACAGAAGGAAGGATGTAAGCTTATTTGACAATCAATATAAAAGTCTGGATTAACTCAAATTATTAATATTTTCCTACGAGACCTTCTTACAAATATCATCGAAAATGGAGGTGTGAGAACAGACATCGCAGTAGGAAGAAAGTATACACTTACACATGTATACGGAATGCCTATCAAACTTTAGTGAAATTTCATTTACGCAATAAAACTGTGACATTTAAACTAGAATTTTGAAATATGTAGTATTAGCCAAGTGTGCGGTACGATGAGTGTCATTCAAATCATACCAACTCTAAACAAAAGGTCACAAAATAACTAGTTATGAGCTAAATCAGCACTTTAATTACAGAAAAAGACATGCTTTCCCTATAATAATTGCCAAGGTTGTATAGTAAGGAATTTTATTGATTTCATTGTTAAAAGGGGTCACTTGAGGACTTTGAAGTATACATGTTTGCTGACCAAACTATCAGTGTTTGTGGGAAATACTAAAAATTGGTGCACGCTATGGTTGGGATATTATTGGCTCAAATATGATGGAAACACAATAGATTGTAACTGACCATACGCTACGAAACCGTAATAATAATGAAATAAAAGCAAGTAAAAAAGCTAGAATTGGTCTAAGACAATTCTTATGATACCCTAGATGAGTGCCCGTATGCAATTATGATCACCCATCAGTGCAAGTTCGATTTTTGAAGTTATTTTTCACATAGATTTCTAGAACTGTTCGTCGAGCAGTAAAAGGATTGTAACAAATTTTATAGGATTTCATATTCTAAAGAACTTTTCAGTACAACAAAAACTTCTAGGACTGATCGTTTTTCAAGTATACGTAGAAAACCTAAATTTATATATGCCAACAGCAAGACAGGGTTGCCCGATTTAGTCCATTTTTGAAGCCTTATTTACTATTACTATGAAAATACAGTGTAGTCGATGCAATTTTATCAGATTTTAAATTAATATCAACCGATGATACTCAGACTCATATTTGTTTAAATGTGCGATCAGTCTTGATAGTTTTCATTATATTATACTTTGCAAGGCTAGGTATACACTATGCATATGTTCTCTATTGTCTAATAATGTATATATATATATAATATAGTTGTGAAGGAATGAATCGTCCGGTTCTTGTCAGCTGATCAATTTTAGTTATTGAAAGCTGAGGTTTTGTCTTTAAAGGTGTGTGATCGCTGATAACGATCGATCGAGTAATTCCTCATTGCTAACGAATGAGCTCTATTAAGGTCTTCTTCTAAATAAAGTGTTACTAGAGATCGGACGTGTTTTTATAATTTTCACAGTAAATTCCTACACAGTGTACAAAATTTCTCAGGCAGTGTTCAAATATACATATAGTGAAAAAGGAAATTTTTGTAAGACAACCCTACGAAAAAGTTGCCCGATTCGTCACTTTTTCGAATTTTTTTTAAAGCCCGTATACAAAATTTAAGCTCCCTAAGTGAACGCATTCTCAAGGGACATGCAAAAATCCAAATAATTTTTAATATTATGCGTGGGTGTTCAAACCATTTTTCCCTACTAGCATTATTTCTGTGCGTTACAAACGGAATGACAAACTTAGTATACCCTATGATTTCATTTGGATAAATAGCTCCTTTTAAGAAAACAACAACAAGTGCAATATCATACCGGTTCCGATGTCTTTGGTAGATACCGTGCCCTTCTAACAAGATTTCCTGTGGTTTTACTGATGCACAGTTACATAATGTAATGTTTGGGAATATCTGATGATATGATTTGACGTTTTCTGGGATTTTTTGAAATTTTCTTTGAATAGGTAGGTATTTTTACAATAAAAAAATGTGTGGAAATGTATTTAACGGGGAAACGAGTTTCCCATGCTTATCCCAAAATTTTCCCGCACATCCCGTATATATTTATACGCAAAATACTGATAATTTCCAATATAAAATTTAGTTATAGTAGGATTATTTAGGGAATAGTTATGGGAAATTTCTAATAACTCATAGAAGTAAATTCCTCCTTAGTATATACTGAACACTTCCTGTTTATTTCGTAAAAATTATGCGATCTACAGGAAAAGATCTCTGTGAGTAATTGTGTGCTGTACGGGAAATAGGGTCTAATAAATAGCTATTCTTTACGCGTAATAAAAAAATATTTAATGCTAAGTTGGACATTTTTATAACCTGAAAATAGCATACTATATATACGTACACTGTATGACATTTCTAAAATGAACAAGAGGTTTTATCCATATAGTGGGAATTATGGTCCTTCTATTTTGTGTACAAATAACGAAAATATTAATAAATTTACACATTTTAGCCACTAGATGGTGCCATTGCCAAACGTTTTGAACAATAACAATAATCGAGCGTTTCACGTATTGTAGACTACAACCTCAGCAACAAGTGCAATATTAAAGTAGCAGATCTTCTTCGTTCACATCTTTCTATACACCCGACTAATTCGATGGCCATAGCCTTCCAAATATAATTTTTCTTAATCCCAAAACCAAATTTACTGCAGTGCATAAAAATAAGAAGACACACACCATGACTAAGAATACAATAACAAGGAAATCGAAAATTTATTCTCACAATCCAATGAACAAAGGAAAATATTCCAACAAGAAGAGCCAACTCTAAAATCTGGGTATCAACTGGACATTGCTCGTACAAACTACAACAAAGCAGACTTAATTGAACTTCACCATTGCCAGGAAGGAGAAAGCTAGACGCTAGCTAGCTGTATCTGCTCATGATCAAAATTGTTTTGTTTTCTTAGTGTTTTGTTGCTTTTTTTATACATTTCTGTTATACAACAATAGTATAACACTTTCTTTTCATACGTATAACTACGTCTGCATATAAGCCTGGTATGGGTATGCTATGACTATGAATTGGAAAATACAATTTACTTTTCTTATTAAGTCTTGTGACCCCTTGCTCTGGTAAGATCACAAAATATTGTAAACACTCACTCGCACATTGGCAAAATAAGAGGATTAAAATGCTTCCATTTTGTTGCAACAGTGAAAATTAGCTTCATAAATTTGAAAAAAGCAATTTATCGACATTTAAAACTTAAGGGTCATGCACAACAACTATTCAAGCAGTTACCTACCTTCGTATAACTGGAAGTGGTATAGTAAACCGTCCATCGTTGATCGCTGTAGCTGTAATAGGAACAGTAGAGATCACTGGAGCGATTAAAGATGATGGAGGCGGAGGTGGACTGGTCAGGGACAAGGCTGTGTAAGGAGGTGGAAAATGACTATGGAGTATGTCAGGTAATATTGGTCTAATAACAGGAGGCGGTGGTGGAGTAAGTATATGAGGATGACGATTGCGGCCTTGACCTCGCCTTTCACGACGTTCTCGACGTCTCTGTTCTCTGGTAATTAGTGCTTCAGTTTGACTTTGAACTAAGCTACCAACTCCAGAAGATCTATTCGGATTAACGGAATCATTTTGATGATGATCAAGATTATGCATATCGTCAGTCTGTGATTCAGTCGATGTAAAAGTCCTTTCCAAGGTTCTTAACCGAGTATTCCCATTTATTGGAAGCCTGCAAAAGTTATTAATACCACCACCAGTAACAATCGAGCCACCAACATGGCCAGTTATTGTTGTTGTTGTTGTCGTCGTCGTTGTTGTTGTTGCTGACGCTGTTGTGGCCGTAACCACATTTGGAACAATACCCACAACACTCTCATTATTCACAGAATTAATACGAGGCACTGAACTACTGTAGCAATTCACGACACTGATTATTCCCGATGATTGATTCACGATATCTCGCGGTTGATCACTGGCTAACTGATTTCTTGAACAAATCTCATTGCTCTGGTTAACTTGTATCGTTAAACTGGGTTGTGGTGGTACTATGGCACCTTTAAGAGTTCCGTTTGTGATCATATTGCGCCTTGTGAACATTGTCGCCGTTGTTGTCGTTGCCGCCGTGACACTCGTTTGATTGTTTGAATCATTGCTAGCTGCTGCTGTTGCTGCTGCAGCAGATAAGAATACACTAGTCGTCGTTTTTGAGGCATTTTCTTTACTGTTAGCACTAAAAACAACACTGCTATCCTTGGATGCAGATACCGATGCTGCTGCTGGCACATTTAACCGCATGGCCAGTAACTTATTTCGGACATTTACCGCCAAATTACGGAAACCGACACTTTCACTGGACACTGAATCAACGACGTCAATATAATTAACAACATCAGAATAAGTTCCCGCCGATATAATCGCCGACCCGCCCTCTTCGAAAATACTCCGTAAACTGAGCTCGATGTTGTGCTCATGATCGGTCTGCGCAGCGAGCACACAACTCGTTTCTCGATTTCCCTTTATTCCGTCATTGTTTGTTGCTGCAACGACAACAGCCAGAGCCAAATCACGTGATCGAGGCGAATATGAATCGGTGTTGCTGCCATATTGTCGGCCAGGTTTACTGACCCTTGGCTCCTCAGGTAGATCGGCACGATCACTGGATGTTGTTATTGTCTGCACCGTGGCCCCCCGACTTTGTTGTTTTCTCAAGCTGAAATCATCTGCACCAAGAAGTGGGTCTCTGCGATTGTCAGTTGAGAGGAGCTCTTCCCGGCTGCTGTTTTCCCTTAATGAAATTTCAGGGGGCATCAAGAATGGTAGACTTGTGATACTCAATGCGGAACTTTCGTTGCATAGACTCGAAGCGATCTGGTTTGTTGTTGGTCCATAATCTCCGAAGCTGCCAGGGAAGCCACTCACAGAATTGGTTATATTCAGAAGCGCTGCTGTGGTCTCTTGCGGCATCAATGGTGGTGTTGGCGGATTCTGGAACGAATTACAAAAATTATATCATAAGAAAATGAGTTGTGCACTGCAGATGAATTGCATAAGATGCTGTTTTGTTTATCGTGCTGCAAAGCTATAAGGTGTGACGAAACCGACTCACAGATTATACTTTTTGCTGAATTAAATGAGTTTAGAGCGTGAACATTTTCTGTTAATAACAAACATTCATACACACTCACAGATATATGCATGTAGAACACCCGCTAAGGTCAGTTTGGCGGAACTACATAATATATCAGTATATATGCTTTAATGGCGGTACCTTGTTGCCTGGTAGCATTTATACGTACATCATATTACGCAGTGGAGTGAAGAGCAAATAAATCTAATTTCTTTCACCTTAAGCATTTTGAAAAGTTGATGAAGTTTGTGGTATAACAACAGTAGAACGAAAGCTGCCAGTTTTATATCGTTTATGTTTAAGTGCAGAAGTTAAGGGAAAACCGTTGATACTACAACTCAAGAAAACTTCTGGAAATTTTAAAGCTTTTCTCTTAGGGGATTCAGGTATAGAATTGGATGGTGCTACTGCGAAACCAGGTCAAACTTGTAAAGAAGCTTTTCGTGAAAGAATTACCTATGGTGTAGTGGTGAAAAAAGTTAAGGAATGAAATAAATTCCTCAGGAGGAGGAAAAATGTTACGAAAATAGATTTATTGTGGTATACATGAAAAACATCAAACAGAAAGAGTGGTATTGACATGTTAACAATTTGGAAAAAAAAAAATTAGAACTTGGAAACAATAATTTTGTTTTTTTTAAAAAATAAAAATTGATAAACACGAGTAGGTGCTAAAACCAGAGAAGGATTAATAGGACACAAGTATAGCTTAGTTCTATTTATCACCAGCATCAGCAGCCAAATTTATATACTACTACAAACATGTTAATTATTCAAGGCGCTATAAATAATTTTGCTTTCTTTCTGGTGACCAAGGTGGTTGACAGCTTTCACATTCTGAAGCTGTAGATTCCATCTTGCATTACTATAATGTCTTCTGTCCTTTCTATCATGGATGTTTGTCTATTCCATTCGAGCACCCTTTCCGGTAAGAAGACGTTTTTAATGCAATATATAAAATACGCACAATTTGGTATCGTATTCTTAAGGAATATTACAGTTGACACTAAAAATGTGAATTTGCTTTAAATAACGAGGATACATAAAGATTTGGTGCATCGAAGCACTAAATCGGAGTTTGCAGCATAATCAATGGCAGCCACAATGGTGGAAATGGTGGAAATGACGCACTCAGTTATGTATTAAATGACTGAGCAATAAACTCATAACGTTTTTGCTCACCTGCGCACTAGTTTACGAAATATGACTATTTTCTAATGCTATGCTTAGACAGAAGCATCTGAGGACGAGGTTTATTTAAAATAGTCAGCCTATTGTAGTGGGGAGGCTGCTGTCTCAAAACTCTTGTGACATAAATATGAACTGAAATAGGCATGGTTTTGCGCTTTGGCTGGTAAACTTTTGTTAGATTGTAGTCAAAGAGTTAAGTCAACCCTTTACTACCGTCTTACTTATATGCGGAGTTCCAATTTAAATCAATTGCTTAATATATTCATTAACGACTTCTAAGTATCTAGCTTCAAGATTTTTCCAAACCCGTAATATGCATATATCCAGAAGAAAGTAACGGCTACCATGCTTCGGGACATCTTAGGATGTTATGACAAAAAGATTTTCGTTCGAAGAAGGTTACTAGGTAACAATTAACGAGAAAATCTAGATGATAGATAGAAGGCTCCAGTTCTCGTAACGAGCCAATATCTGGTATGCTAATAGATTCAGAAAGTATAGCAAAACAGGTGCAGGATAAGTGAGTCCAGAAATGGAACTCTCCATTCCGCTTGGTCCTTCATATTCCAATTTTCAGAGGGAAATATACGGTATAGAGGTTTTTGAGTTCAGCAATGTCTAAACGGGGGCTGCAAGAACTC
The DNA here is from genome assembly GCA_963930735.1 of Dioctria linearis. Lineage (NCBI taxonomy): Eukaryota > Metazoa > Arthropoda > Insecta > Diptera > Asilidae > Dioctria > Dioctria linearis. Next base: position 342,255,029 of record OZ005740.1, on the reverse strand, counting down.
CAACATTAACATTTGCTTAGAAAGCCAAACTGCGCTCCTGGCTCTGTCTTTTGAGCTGCCATACGAACTCCATCTAGGGACAACAAAGTAATTTTGCTTTGGGTTTCTGGACACAAAGGAATGACGGAAATGTAAAAGTGGACAATCTGGCTAAAACCAGAGCCGACAGTCTTTATTTGACCAACAAAAAAGCGATTTTAGGAGAGAACTATAAAAATGCAAACATAGTCAATTCGATGGTCTGCGACTCCGTCCACCCGGTATGGTACAATTGAAGGGACTTTCATACGCTTCAGGTGGTCAAACTGTTTGGTCTAAGCAGAAAATCGCTCGAATTATGATGACTGAGCGCAGAGGCGCAGAGGAATATGAAAACTTGAAGCATTTTACATGTGAGTTTCCAGCACTTGTAGCTTTAAGGCCTCAAATCACTGCAGAAGCAATTATCAATAAAAATAAAATTAACGAGCTAACTCCAAAGGCAAATATCGAACTTTTAAAAAGGCTAAATTTAGCCTAACCACTATAGGGGAGGGCACAATAGCATTCAGTTTATTTTTGGACTCTTAAATATTTGAGTAAGTATGTAGGTATATCATTATCTTCTTTCTTTTTGTTTAATCAATATTATCCTCAGATATCGTATTTAATTTTTATATACTGCACTTCGGTCGAATATGCCAATTTCTAAGGGCAACAAAAATTTGCTCAATCCACGCTTATGTGAAATCAGCCATGGAAGGTTGTTATCTTGTTGTTGTGTCTGAGGATGTGGCATATTGTGGGTGTATCCAAATGTTTTATTATTTTGCTCTACTTGTATTCAGAATAATTAGCGAAATTACTTTTTATTCGCTGTTCTTGAAAGCAGAGCATAATATTGGATATTATGTGGTACACAGTTGCCGTCCTATCTATTTTGAACTTAAATTTGAGGAGAAAAAAAAATATGGAAAAAAAATCGAGCAGTGAAATATGATCTCTATCTCTATTCATTTTTAATTCCACCTCACTCCTCTTAGGATAATAGAGCCTTTTACACACCATTTCCATTTGACCTGTATTTGGTAGCGTTTCCAAATTCTGTTCTATTAGATTCTATCTGTTTATTGGTCGTAATTCGTTCAGAATATCGATTTTGTTCATGTTGGTTTTCTTGACAAGGAATGTTGGACGTCCGTATAGTAGAATGACTTCATCCATCCATCCTTGTTTAAGTAAACTAAAGAAATAAGTAAACTAAACTAGTACCCACTAGATTGAAGAATTATAAAAATATTTGGATAAAAAACAGGTAGCCAACTTGAAGGCAGTTTTAATTATAGCAACATTTATATAATGGCAGGAGGACAGAGAAAAAGATCTTTGAATATTGTTATAAGGAGTATATCCACTAAGAACTATAAAAATCAAGTGTACGTGTCTCCTCTTAGTGATAGGGAGAGGAATTGTCCATGACAAAAACTTTCAAAGAAAATACCACATATTTTTGTTGATCAATATTTGATCAAAAACATTATCATAATTCAATTTATATGTAGACATACATATGTATGTAGATGTGACATAACAATTACGTATTTAATTCCAAACTTTTTTAAGGGTGTAGAAATTTTACCTATAAAAGGTTCGTACGAAAAAGAAATCATTAATTAGCCATAATTGCTTATGACATTGTTTTCCTTAATTACATCATCGAAGCTGCCCATTAAGGCAACGGAGAGCACACCTAAAAATCGATTTCTTAATATAAGGAACGAAGTCTTTGGTCTCATCCACCATTAAGGGTCAATATTTGCTGGGAACAGAAATATCAATTCGAGTTAACGACCTAACTTTACAGCGTGGGTCAATTTGCTTTTGTTTCGTGGAATAGGGAAATTTTCTTTGTTATGATGATGTGCAACCTTCTAACGATAAAAAGGGGATTGCCTCGAAGGCATGCCTTTATATTCAGGGGATAATTCAATTTGATTAAAACTAATAACTCAAATTCATGTACAACATAATGAGGAGGAAATTGACGTAAATCTGAACAAGGGAGTGAGCACTTAAATTTTTTTTTTTTTTTTTTTTTGTTCACAAAATGGAACGAGAGCACTGACCAGTTTATAGTCAGGCACGTGTCTATAATTATTAACTTCGATTATAAGAACGGTAATTCATTCATACAACACTCGTTACATTACATCACACTGAAGTCAAGTCATCACGCACTCTAATAATAATAACAGGCGGCAGGCGCATGCACTAATGACTACAATATCAGCTGATAAGAAGTAATTTGAACAGTTGTCTTACCTGTGTAATAAAGTTATCCGTGAACGAGTGCACAAGGCGACCACTTATTCCAGTGATGTTACTCAGCACCGGTGTCACGTTATGGTAGAGTGACTCGTATGAGGGAGGCTCCGTAATGCATTTCGGCATACTAGGAAAGGGGCCATAGTATGGGTAGCTAAATCTAAAATTGTCATATCTCTCAAATTTTCTATAAGAAGGCACATAGTGGGTAGTAGGAAAAGCGTAGTCGAAACTACTCTTTGATTTCTTCAATTTTGTATTGAGTTTCTCATCTTCATCTGAGGAACTTTCCGATGGTGTACGCTCGTAAGGTGTCCATAGCATGGAGGACAAAGCCTCCTCAACGTCAGGTGGGCGCCGTTGGTTTCGTTCCATGGCGGCTACTTCTCATTTCAATTTGCATCTGATCACCTTGCGCTTGTGTCTCTATCCGCTCAATATAGGTATCTTTATATCGTCATTGACAAAAATTTGTGTCCCATTGAAGTAGTCGCCAGTCAGCCCAACTGAACTTTCTATCAAGAAGAAATTTATTCACTAACTGTTTTCAAGCGCTATTGTCGTCCATGTCTAGCACCGCTTGTTACTCGAGATTATTTTCAGATCATGCTGATGGAAAATCCGATTATCTGTATCCAACAGAATGTGAAAAAGCTGACAGGTGATATGGAGGCAGCAGCTTAAGTAAAACAATGTTTCCTCGACGTATTTTGCACTTTCACCGGAATCACTACAATCGAACAATTGAAGTGCGTGCTGTGGGGGTACCAAAGAGATCTTTTTACATGTGCCCTGGGAGATGTCTGAAAGTAAAGAAAAAAAAGAGGAAATGATAATTAGTCAAATTAGATCATATCAGAAATTTTATTTGTATCTTATGCTCGAATAATAATGGGAAATACCTGTGAAGGTATCACATAAACAGTTGAGGTTAAGTGAAATTGAAATTATGTCCAGGAAGTCTATTGCGCAATGCATTTTCTTTCTTTATTACTATCTTGAAACTTTATTTTTGTTCCCGATAAATCGTTGTGGTTTCCGAAATCTTATCGCTCTCATGTAACGAGACAGTGGTTAGTGTAGATTGGAGGAAAGCCTATAACGCGCCTTACTTCATACTCCGATAAGGAAATTGGTATATCCATGTTCATAATGTAATTGATCGTGAATGTAATAATTGTCGCCATAATATCGTTTCAGTGACTATGCTTCAATAATTGAAGGAAAGTTCACCGAGAAGGCAGTAGATGTACAATTTAATATAAAAGAGTGAAGTCATCGAATTGGTTATCGATATGGAGTGAAGATAAAGGTGTGCCCCCTAAGGTCTGTATATAGAAAAGTTCCTAGTAGCAGAGTTTTAGAGAAAAGAAAGAAAGAAGAAAATATTTTTATCGGCCTGTTTTACTCAAGGTATTCGTTTCTCTCTTATTTAATGTCAACTTTGTTACACGGAAAATTAGGGAAAATTCAGTCCAAGCAACAATGTGTACTAAAATTAGAGACGACAAAGCTCAAATTCAAAACTCAGTAACTAAAGAAATTTTTAATTGACATTTTGACTCAGCAGTCATAATTAATGAAGGTCAAAAATGTAGTTATATTACAGTCGAAAGAGGGCGTAGGAATAATAGTGCACAACGGTAAAAGTGAATATATAGCAGAAACTAGAATATATAAAAATCTGTTCCATGGATACATTTTTCGTATATTTAGTATGGTATAAATAACATTATTCCTACTAGTGCTCCTGAAATACATAGGATAATGTAATCTAGAATGCACTGTCGGTTATTTCCATTAAACTTTCAAACAATTCTCATCTGTGTCAAGAAATAATAAGCGCAACTTTCAGTACTTGAATTTTCTGCTCTAAACTATTGGCACCTATTTCAATAAAAATATACCTAAGCCAACTTGGAATTTAAGGACACTATGAAAAAAAACCGAATTTCAATACTAGGTATATTTATCAGGTGCTTAAATTGCCAAGTACTTGGAAGTAACCTACGTGGCATTTAAATACATATATCGTTTGGTCGTTCTAATTTTGGCAACAATTTCAAAGAAACGTAGAATTTGACGTAGAAGTTTATAGATTGGCTTTCATATTTCAATAGCTTCTTATATTCCATTTAAAGTGTCTCTTAAATGAAATATCAGAAATTCTGAATTTAGAATTTATGAAAAAAAAAAAAAATCGTAAAATTCTAACAACAGGAGGAAAGAAAATTCTGCGCGTGGCCAGGGAAAAGAAGTCGCGCTGCAACAATAAGCAATATTATATTGAAGAAACCAAAAATTTTTAAACGTGATATATTCATTAAAATTGCTTCTAATATGCTACTAATCCTTGGAAGAACAATAAAATTATTTTATGATATAAAAAGAAATTAGAAACTGCACGTGACATCAAACTCTTCTCGTCCCTAATAAAAGAAATCCATGAGAGTAGTTTTACAAAAGGGAGAGAAATTACAACAGAAGACTTGAAAAGCTACTTTGAGTAGCTTCTATATCCACCGATTCCAGCTAATGCCATTTTATAAGCAGCCCCTTACGTAGATGATATAATCTTAGATCTGCAGAAGGTTAAAGATAACAAACAAACCGGGGCCAGATCGAGTGTCTAATGAATTCTTTAAACAAGCTCCTTCAGCTTTTTACATAAGTTTGTAAAAATATTTAATAATATATACGGAAGCGGAAATAGCCCAGATAGTTTTTCGAAGTCCATCATATTTCCTATATAAAAAAAGAGAGATCCAAACTTCCAGAAAATCTCAGAGGCATCACTTTTATGGACGGTATTGCGAAATTATTAACAGGTATTTCAAATAACAGGTTAGCCTTATGGGAGCAAGAAAAGGGCGTTTTAAATGAGTGTCAAACTGGGTTTCGGCCTGGTTATTCCACAACTGACAACATTTTTAATTTACTTAATATTGTTAAGATTAAGCTATATAAAAAAAGGGAAAGGTCTACGCATTCTTTGTAGATTTTAGGGCCGCATTCGACACGATCGACAGTTCTGCTCTCCCTTATAAACTGTATAAACTTGGAGTATCAACAAAATTTATTAGTTTCCTTCAGGGCAGACCTGTAAAATTCCAAGTACAAGTACAAGTACAGTACCAGTACCTGTACTTGAAATATTTTAAGTACAAGTCCCGGTACTGATACTTAAAAACATTTCAAGCACAAGTCTAGGTACTGGTACTGATATTAGTACTTAAGTACCAATGTACTTAAGTACTTAACAGGTCTGCTTCAGGGTATCTATAGAAATACCAGCGCAGAAGTATGAAATGGTGAGAAACTATCTGAACATTTTTATACAAACTCGGGCTTAGGTAGGGATGCGCATTAAGCCCTTTACCGTTTTCACGATTCATTAATGACATTGAGGATGATATGGGAGGAAGAGTGATATGAGTGGATTTGTCATTAAAGCACTCTTGTATGCAGATGACTTGGTCTTATTGTCTGAATACCGGACAGAGTTGCAAGAAACGATATCGAAGCTAAAGGAATACTGTCGATGCTAGAATCTGGTGGTTAATTTAGATAAGTCCGAAATAATGATCTTCTAAAAGGCAGGTGGAAAAGCGCGAATAGAGAGAGATGGGAGCTTCAAGGAAGAAATATCGAAGTCGTCAAGACATTTAAGTATCTTGGGATCAAGTTAGCACCAAAGCTCTCATTTAAGGACCACATAAGTGTTCGTTTAAGCGCAGCCAAAGGGGTCCTTAGCAGCAGTTGGAATAACTTTATAAGGAACGTAAAAATTAGTCAGTCAGCTAAGTATAGGATTTACTCTGCTACCTCAAGGGCAGTATTATGTTTAGCTGCTCAAGTATGGGGCTTTGAGTATTATGAAGAAGCTGAAAAACTGCAGCGTTTCTTTATAAAAAATTTTTTTGGTTGCCTAGAAAAACGCCAGTTATGTTCTAACTCTAGAGGCAGTATTACCGAATTTATATATATTTACCCTCAAATGTCATTTTGAATATATGCAGAGTTTTGAGCTTATATGCAGAAAATAGACTACTACGAATATTGGCTTTAAAGGCGGTTGTTAGTAAGATCTACTGGTTTGAGGAATGGTTAAAACTAGCAGAAAAGCACGACGTACAACCTTGTACTACATGGCAAAACGTAGAAGATTTTCCGTGCATTCTGGATACTATTCTAGAGAAAGACGAACGATGGCATTGGATGAAGGCACAGGAACGAGTGAGACAGACCGTACGTTATGGATTGTATGATAAGCTTAATTACAGTTCGGGAGAATTTAGCTATTTTAAGGACAACAATTCTATAATGAATACAAAGCTAATTTTGATGTACAGGAGTGGTATGTTACAACTAAACGCAAGTCCATGGGGCACAGAAGGCAGGTCAATGTATTCTCTTTGTAACTTGGAAGAGGATGAGGTCTTTATGCACAACTTGGCAATATGCCCAGTATTGAAAGAATTTAGAGTAATAGCCTTTGGTAAAAACTATGATACGGAGGATGTAGCTATCGTGATCCTGAATGGTAACAATTTTGATGCCCTTGTGCAATACGCAAAAATTGGCCTGGAAGTATAGACAGTTACTAATTCAAGAGTTCAATTATTAATATAAAAGTTCTGCTAATTATTAATCAGTGTGAAGATTAGAATTGTAGCTCTCGGTATAGTTCTTCTTTTGTGTATTTATACCTAAAGTTTCTTGATTTTATTTTTCCTTCTTTTACTTATATCTATTTGTTTCTTGCCGCTTTCTTTTACTTCTGATCTTACCGATATAATTTAAGCATGGAATCTTCCCAACTCGACAGACGGCCTCGGGCCCATTGTTGACGTTTATTATATCAATATGACTGTAGATTAAGTAACTGAGTTGGGTAAAGATGAAATTGGAAATAAGCTTAATATTGTTATTTGTTATTATTATTAAAAAAAAAACTTGAATTAGTGGCCAAATTAATATTTAACCACATAGTTTTTTCAAAATGAAAATCACCCAATTCTCTAATAAATTTTACATATAACGTGTAGATACTACTCACAAGTATTCATTTATGGATGACAACTACGGCGTTATGTATCACAATTATTCAATTGTGGCTAGCAACTAACTACTTAGTTGGATACCGTCCATTAATTTATTACTCATAACTATGTACGCGCATGGGAGCTTGTTCATAAAATATATAAAACGTATCACTGCCCACAATTGGACGAAATTCCGCCGTAGCGAATGAATTCGAAATAAAGTAAACGGTCGTAGCTCGAAGTCTCTTAATTTTTTTTTTAACATAAACGAAGTTTTAGCAGCATGCCATAATTTCCGAGTATTCGAAATAGCGTAGCTCGAGATCTCTTCGATTTGTTTTTTTATCATAAACAACGGTTTCAAGTATGCCGAAATTTCTGAGAATTCAAATTACATGCATCGCTCGTAGCTCGACATTTCTTCGATTTGTTTGATATATACGAAGTTACCCGATACGGCTCATTTCAATTTCCGAGCAATTCGTTAAAGTAAATATTTTCTATTCATGAAACTGTTCTTCGCCTGCATCCTAAGTTGCGATTTTATTGAGTGAAGTGCAAAGTAAAGTCTTACTACGGTAAGTATTTATCATTTATTTTTTCGATATCGTATATACTTACTATTTGCAAAACGCTTTGAAAAAGAAGGCGATACCAGATCGTACTCTTAAAAAAAAAACAAATCCAAAACGAACTACCAATGCATACAAGACCTTCGAAAGAAAGTTGATCTAGCGGGTCGTCAATATGATTCCTTATCGTGTTCCATTTTTTTCCCTACAGTTTGCAAGCACATCGCAAGCAAATTCGATTTCGAGACTTAACTTCACTAGTCGAATTGATTTTCTTTGAATTCGATTCAAATGTGAACCATAATGTTTGCAGGAATAATCCCCATTTTCGAATTTCTATTTCGAATTGATTTACTTTGAATTCGATGTAATTTGAACCATAATGTTTGCAGGAATAATCCCATTTTCGAATTTCTATTTCTTCTTTGTACTGAATTAGAAATTGAAATGTTCTTTCTAAAATATCATTTTTTTGGTCATTATTTCACATTTGTCTTAACAATCATGATCCTTTGTTCTGAACTGCTCAGCTGTAACCGATAGTGACGCAATTATATTTCGAGCTAAAAAGTTGTCAATTTCAATAATGCAGTTGCATTTATAACCAAAACAATGTCCTTCTTTTAACAATTCTAGGGATGTATATTACACCTAAGTAGTCCATATAAGAACTACTGATTTGTATAGATCACAACTTTCTTTGAGAACTATATGCAGTTGTAATTCCCCACTAAGTAGTTCTTTTAAGAGCTATAGAGGTGTAATGCATAACTACGTAGTCGTTCTGAAAACTGTATAGTTGTGTTCAGAGCTACATTTTGTAGTTCTTCTGAGTAATGTAAATAGTTGTAGCCACGTTTTTAAAAATTGTTATTTTCTGATCTGATGTAAGAATTTCATAGTACAGAACACAATCAATAAGTACAGAATCGACGAATAGGGCTTTGTCTTTCAGAAATATGTGAGCTGTTTGATGGGAAAAGGCTACATGAAGTCGATTGAGGAATATTATCTCGTCGTTCTGATTGTCGTAAACGTCCTCGTCGTTAGCCTCTGTAACAACTTCCACTATTTTTTTTTATATCTTTTGGATTTGCTTATTAAATTAATTCCATAAATCAAATTTATCCAAACTGAAACACAACTGTTTGCCATGACATTCAAACTAGAGATGACAGTAATATAAAATTTGTTGACCATAGTAAAAATGTTGGTTTTGTGCAGAATACAAGAATTGTATTAAATATGTGTCAACCAGAGTTACCAACGATGGTTTGCAGGTCGCATTTGATTACCAGACCAACTATATGTCCTTACAACTCATTAAGCGAGTAAAATGGTTCAAAGTTCGCACACAGTTGCCATAATTCCTGATTTTTTTTATAAAATTAGGTTCGCTTATAATTCTTAGAACTCCTTGCGCTAACCAAATAGTTGTGACAAATACAAGAAGTTTCCATACGAGCCATGGAGCCATAAGAAAAAAACGTCTTTCTTTTTGAAAGTTATTTTTAAAAAAACTCCACTATATTTTCGTAGGGTAATAATATTTTATTTCTGGTATGCATACACAAGATTATAATCTTTTACAAATGTATACTAATTAAAGAACTATGGCAAATCAAAAAAAAAATTCACAAGTAAAATTAAAATAAATCAAAACAAAATGATGAACAGAAATCTAAGCAAGAGTAAAGAATTTAAAGTAAGCAATTATTTTAAAAGAAAAAACAACGAAATATATAGATATTACTCCACAACATAAAAACGCTTCCACAGTGCAAGTAGAAATTCATGGGTCATATAAATTCCGCTGACGTGATTGGGAAGGGTATTCCATAATCGAACTATTGCAACAAAAAAAGAGCGCTGCCCTACAATATATGAAGTTTTAGAAATATAAGGAGGGTTTTATGTTTATATGAGTGTAAAATTTCAATTAGTTCTATCAGACAAGAAGGAGATCTTCCATTACCTATTTTATGTGAAATCAGCAATGCCCTAATATCCAGATAAGTGCCCAATTAACATCCCAAGACAGAATCTTTGAACTTGGTAATATGATCATAAAGTTTTAGGCCATATACATATAAAACATACACAATCATTAAAAGTAGTATTAATCTTGCGGTAACATTCAGAACGCAAAACAGGGCAGATAGTAGTACAATAAATGAAATGTGGCATTAACAGAGATTTAATAAGTCTCAGCTTTAGATTAGTAGAAAGTAGTTTAGCGGATAACCACAGTTGCCTAAGGCCACTATAAATCTGGCTAAGAGACTGTTTTACATGGTTTCACAAACTCAGCTAACTATTTATACGTATTCCCACGCTTTTAGCTTCTCTCGTATAGGGGCAATTATTCCATTCAGGTATATGGCAGGAAGATCAGAAAAGGTAAGATCATATATGTAATAAGCAGTATAGGTAGATTTTAAAGGATTTAGTGTCAATAGGTTCCTACATGCCCAAGTAGATCTATTCAATATGTCAGATGTTACTCTATCAATGGAGTCCTCTAATAAACTTATTGGTCGGGATAAATCTGAACATCATCAGCGTTCGGTAGATCATTGAAGAACAGGCAAATTAGCAAAGGTTCAAGAATAGACCATTGTGGTACTCCAATATGTACTCCCTCCTATGCGGGATCCTGACCTGCTAAAAGGGACCAGTCTGAAAATAATTTAAGCGACGACGACAACAAGTAAGTGATGATTATCTGTTTCAAGCAATACCAAATCCGTGAAATATTTACTATCCAATGATTTGCGTATATCCGACGTTCCTTTTAAGAGTACTGTTTCGCAGCTTTAACCCGATCTATAACCAGATTGCCACCGGGAGAATATTTTGAACTATTTGATTGTTTATAAGGGAGAACTAGGGAGACTAATAGGGCGAAAATTAGTAGGAACAACCGGATTGAAACACTTAGCTAAAGGTTAAGCAATAGCACTTTTCCAAAAGCAGCTATGGGACAAAATAAAGTACAGAACTTTTAAAAAAATGGAACTTTAAAAAAATGGAATATGGATTAGCATTCCTACTACACACCTCCTCTTAGCAGTCTGTACCGTTTTATTTAATCGGGTTTTGTAATCTTCATCCCTTTTAGAAACCTTGCTTTTATGGAAGAAAAATTTTCTTTCAGCGATCATAAAGTCAATATTAACACTATTCCAAAGAATATTAGTCGAAGAAATACGCGTGCGTAGCGGAAATATAAGACAAGATTCTAGAAAGAATCAATCTAAGCTGTACCTCAATTGTTGCTTCTGTTAGTAATTTATCAATAGCAATTGCTTCATATGATCGATATAAGAATATTTATGAAAGAAGGAAAAATGAAATTCTATATTACAAGAAAATAAAATCATTACTGATAGGTAGGAGTAACCTGATTATGATATAGAACTTTGTCTACACTAGGTACAAAGAAATGATCCATGATGGATCATTACAATTACAAAATGTTGGGGGAGATGGCGGGAGATGGGGGCATGATGAATAACATTCAGATGGATTGAAAAAAATGACTAAAATTATCCACACTAATAGATTCATATTGAAATCTCCACCGATAATCACTTCTTTAATACTCTCAAGATTAAATATGTTGGTGGGAGGGGGGGGGGCGCAAAAAATACTGAAGAAGAAACTTTAGTGGATTGCTTTACCACCCTAGCTTAAAGTTGTCTCCACACCTAAAGATCTTGTAACCTGGAATCAATACCAAGTTTGACAAAACATGTTCACTCAGCCAGCTTTCAGACATAAATATGGAATGGACATTGGTGTTCTTGAAAATGCAATGAAGCTCGAAAAAATTTGACTTCAAACTCCTAGGGTTAACATGACAAATATTAAATCCTCCCGCTCTTCCAGTAAATATATTAAGCAGTAATCTTACATTCGTTAAGTCTGAAATTTAAACAATTCACTCATGTCAGAGGGTGGCAGGAGGCACAGAACAGAATTATGAAGCATCATCAAACCAAAATCCAGCAAACTAATATCATAAATGCAAAGAAATAATTTTAAGAACACGGTCATCTTCAGAGCACTCAGGCCAAGAAAAACTAAGCAGTTACTTTAATTAAAATTAATTGAAAATTGGTAGAAGAAGGGACAGACGAACGGATGGACGAACAGACGGACATGCAACAGAGGCGCACCGAAAACGGGATTAACGGGACCGGTCCCCTCCAGAATGTCAGTTTTCTCAACATAATTTACAAATTACGTCTAAAATGTGGTCTGTATATTATTACAAAGTCCGATAAATTAAAATAAAACCTTTTAATCTACAATAGCAGTCCTTAAGTGCTCAGATGGGTGCAGGACGCGACTTTAGAGCCCTATTTTTCCAACTCGTTAGGACTTGGGATACCTATGGTCTCCCCCGAAGCCAAATCCTGGGTGCGTTACTGACATGCAAAAATCAAAATAACTTTTAATATTATGCGTGGGTGTCCAAAGCATTTTGCTCTACCATAATAAATTCTGTGCGTTACAAACGGAATCACAAACTTAGTTGGTATATCCTACAGATATCATTTAGGGTATAAAAATGTGAAAAACAAATTTTATTCTCCTTGGTATGTAAAAGATATAGTCAGAATCCCAAAATTAAAAGATCGCTCAGTGCGTCCGTCCATCTACCTGTCGCACACGTTTTTCTCGAAAACGTATGTTAGGTTTTCAAGTCGTGCACATATTTCAACAGTCAAAGATTATGAAATTTTTTTTTAATTATTGATGAAGGTGGGTTGGGTGAGATTTCGCTTGACATAGCTACTTTCAAGGATTGAAGAAATTTGGAATAGATTGCGCGAGGCCGACTCGATCACCATTTTTTTTTCTAATTTTTACCATTTTTGATTTTTTTTTTTATTTTATGTGAGTAGTCTATGACGAAACAGTCGAATCAATCTAATCTGCAAAAGTAATGTCATTGAAGCCATTACAACAGGGTATCTATTCTGTTCTATTTTTTGTATGAGCATTAATGTCAAAAATTATTGGCGGCTTACGAGCAGAGTACCTACAGTCGAATTTTCACGCTTATGCGCTTAAGTCACCGTTGATAGATAGAAAAAATCTCAACTTGCTCTGAAATTCTGAGTTCAGAATGGGCTAGTTGGATAAGATGGGTTCATTACAGAATTGTTATATTTGGGCTTTAGATATAGAGCTGAAGTTCGTAGGAGAACATGGTTCTCTTAATAATTGTACATCTACATATGTTTGAAAATTAGCGAAATCGGGAACTTAGTAAAACGATCAGTAACAATTTTGTATATTTTACTAATAGAATACAAACCAGGTACATTTAAATACAGAATTCTGTAATCCTGAAATACAGGATCTTGTTATCCGCTATTTGGGCATATGGTCAAAATATACTCAGTTCATATTATTAATATGTGCAAAGGGTTTATATATAAGGTGATCGAAGGTGATTTGTTTAACATAAAAGACATATACAAGTATACAAAAATTCCAAATAGAATGTATAATTGTACAAAAATATTTCTACTGGGGTCTTCGATCTGAAACCCCACGTGATCTTGTAGTTGAGGTGGACTGAACCTGAGATATGTAGCTATATAATTTGATAAGGGCGTGGCGTTTATAATGCCTATTCTTATGCGCGGGCCGATTTTTTCTTTCGAACTTGCTTAAAATCTCTGCAATATTCTTCATAATCCCAATGTAGCCGGAAGATGTAACTGTGACACCGCTAACGGGCAACTTTATTCAATTTGAACAGTTAAAGTGTAGAAAATGTTTACGGCCTTCCCTGCAATGTTCCTATTTAGCTTTTAACATTTTTATGATTGCTTGTCCGCGAAAAGAACGCATTATTTCTAAGAAGCTTAAAAGGCTCAGAAAGGAACTAATTCACTTCTATAAATTAATATTTTCCTTATTTGTTTTTCAAGATAGCATGTTCAAACACAAATTTGTTTACCAGCAAATTTAGAGATTTTGGTATCATTTACACACCACCTCTACTGGATAAGTATAAGTAATGAATTAGTAACATTTTGATAGAAGTACAAAAAAAACGCGCTGTTTTCTCTACTAAATCGCACAGAATTTTAAATTTTAAAAACTGCTGAACCATTAAACAAAAGCAAATTAAAAACAAGTGAAAAAGCTAGAATTGGTCTAAGACCAATTCTTATGATAACCTAGATGAATGCCCGTATGACATTTCGTATGGTCACCCATTTGAGCAATTTTGATTTTTTGCATTTGTTTCTAGCATATATTTCTAGAACGGATCGTCGGACAGAAAAAATGATTATAATCAATTTTCTAGGATTTTCTATTCTGAAGAAGGTTTTCGTACAATAAAAATGTCTAGGACTGATCGTTTTCAAAGTATATGTAAAAAACCAATATTTTTATATGGCAACACCATGAAGTGGTTGCCCGATTTAGTCCATTTTTGAAATTTTATTTGCTATTACTATGAAAACATAATGCACCAAATTTCAGCTTTCTATGTCGACGTGTTCTCAGGTAGTGTCCAAATATATAGTGGAAAACGAAATTTCTGTATGGCAACCCCACGAAGGAGTTGCCCGATTTGTCTAATTTTCGAACTTAATTTTACTTTGTTTTTTAATGTCCGTGTAGAAAATTTCAGCTTTCTAAGTGAACGCGCTCTCGAGTTATCGTGCGCACGGACAGACGGCTGAACGGATGGACGGACGGACGGACGGACGGACAGACGGACATGCAAAAATCAAAATAACTTTTAATTTTATGCGGGGCGTCCAATCCATTTTGCTCTATCATAATTATTTCTGTGCGTTACAAACGGAATGACAAATTTAGTATAACCTATAGATTTCATCTAGGGTATAATAACCAAATTCTATAACGACTATAAGTACATATTAATAAATAAAAGGTATTAGTATTCAGCACTAAGCAACTAACATCACATGTATGTATTTGTAACCAACTTAGAGATTAGAGAGATTAGAGATTATATCAATCAGTTTTTAAGCTACTGGGAAAAAATGTTCATTGAAATCGCAAGCTGCCGGAGTTTATATTACAAAATACTACAACGAAAATAAAACTGTAGCACAAAGAATTAATTCGTTCTTAGTTCTCTTCACTAGGTAAAAAATTATAAATAATTTTGATTTCATTTTAAAATTTTGAAGACGGCCGCTTATTTAAGATTAATTTCTGGACACTGAAACTTATAAGAGGAGAATTTTTAACTAGACAAATACCAGTTATCTCTGACTTTGAGTATAACACTCCTGCAATGCAAAATACATTAACATTGAATCTATCCATGTTCGTTGATTCAGACAATAATAATAATAAAAAATAAATATAAACTGAATGGAAACATCTAAAGCGATAGAAAGTCACATCACAAGCTTGAAGAAATAATGAAGAGTTCTTCATAAATAATAAAATTTGCAAATCTTTCATCAACTTAGCCCTTCACGAACCCTTTATACCATCATCGGTTAAGTTCACCATAGATGGAAGCTTTAAAGTTATGTGACAGAAAACACAGAGATTAATTTCCATGCAAGAGACTGAAATTCATATTCATATCATCACCATGATGAGTTAAGGCAGGTACTTCCTAAGAAGAACTACTCGTAGATAGTACGTACCTACGTATAATAAAAAATATACGTCTTGTAGCAATATTTATTTCAGGCTTATATGGAAGTGCATAAAGAAATGCAGTAATTAAATATTCCTTCAATTTAGCTAGTTTATAAAATTGTACTACAAAAAACTGCGAACACTTTACAACCTTCTGCCGTGCGTTGTCTAAAACCATAATTCGACCTTCTTGGAGATGAAATTCCTTAATGGAAACTGAAACCAAGAATGCCACCTGCACGATGAGAGATGACAGGGCAGTCAGAGTAGAATTGCATTTTAATTATTCAGCAACCTAACCATGGTAAAAAAAATATGCTTCATCAAAACTTCATATTTATGCAAAGGAATTTCTGAAATTTTTATGTAGAACTATTGCGGCTCAACTCAATCTTGCATAGGATTTCCGAAAATTTTCCATCTATTTATTTTCCTTTTCAAACGGTTTGAACGGAAATAGATACATTTTATGCATGACGTCCGCAGGGGGTTTTATATTTGCTATGATGTTTTTCCAATTCCTGAATATTTTACGAGAAAAGACATGCTAGGGTTGATGTTCCCAAGTCGAAACATATCCGATCAATCAGTTCGTAACTGACGACATTTATACATATGTATGGTATACTCGTAAATTATATACATATAAGAAGAAGAAGAAGAGAAATTGTAAGCAGCACACGAAACCCATCCCACTAAGTTGTTTTTTTTTTTTTTGGAGTATACCCCATAATCCTTGGAACGAATATTAGCCCTAGAGCGAATCCATCACCGGGTAAACAAATCATGACACGCTATCACAGTGCTACAGAAAAATCAATTTTCTCATACTGAAGCCTGAAGTCAAGCTATCCCGAGTCCCTTAAGAGTGAATTAATGGAATCCTTGGATATCCTCTTTAACTAAGTGTTTAATCCACGAGGGCAGGTGTGACGTACCTAAGTTGTCTTTAACATCTTGCGATCTCGAGGCACATATAATATACACTCTCCACTTGCTTTGTCTATACACATATATAGGTATGTATATATACACAAATTTGCACAATTATTAAGTACAGAGTCCTTGAGCCACGGAACAATAGCTATTTACACTGAGGGCTTTTGCAGGTATCCTTGATTGCACTCCTCTAAGGTTGACACTTATAATACGTCCGTTTGTCGCGCGCGATAGCTTTCCGAACCGGGGGCCTTCCACGTGCTTTACTCGAACGAAACTGAATCTTCCAAGGGTGTCATGGAGCACTATGAGTGCACAATTCGCCTTTTTGGTGAAAGGTCTTTTAAAGGTGAAGATATCCTCGTAGTAGGGGTATAACCTGCGTTATGGTGAGTTTGCGCATAATTAGTGTCCCTGAATCCTGTAAAATTTACTCTCTTTATGCCAAGAAGATAGTATCATGCAGTTAGCCTACGTAAATGGTTGGATTGGGCTTGGTATTCATCAGAATACTTCACTTTAACCAGTGGACAATTTTGGAGAAGTGCCTATGCCTAATCCTGTCACGGATATATCTCTGGAAGGTTATCTCACTTTAATGTGACTTGCGATAAGAATTTTGCCAATATTTCGAGCCACTGTCCCAAGGGAGTCATGGGTAAACGCGGAAGTTAACGTAGAAACAAGAATTGCGGATTTCACTTGAAGGGGAGTATTATGTATGTATATCACAGTGGATTATCATTAATAGGAAGTGTGGGTGTAGAACTGTTTAGATGGCAAAAAATATGTAACTTGGGGATTTGTTCATTTTCTTTTTTTTTTAGACCCAAATTTTAGAATTCAAATTCAAATCTGTTTGCATTACTAACTCGATTCGGTACTTGATAGTCTTTTCTTGATTTATTTATTCGTTTTTTTCTGTCTGCTATCTGTCTGTGTGTCGAAAGTTATTATTTTCGTTTCATGAAAACCCAAAACTATTTCCATTGGAGGGAGTAAGAATTTAATTCAATGCGGTTACCAGAGGGCCCATATATCAAAATTATGATTTATTTAGTTCAAACAGAGAAAAGCTCATTGTACTTCCGCTTGAGGTGTTTTATCCTCTGCTTTATAAATTTCGTTTCTTCTACGTTACAAGACGAGTTTATCTTTTATTTTAATCCTTGTTTGTAACCCGTAAAAATCTGGGATGAGCTCGCTTGGATTTCTTTTCAATTTACTGGACTTTATATAGTCTCTATCCTGTACAGGAAGATGATAAAATAAAAATAATTCTCTCTCAATTTAAGATATAATTCGAGTCAGGTTACAAATTTTTGGTAAACACCAAGATTACATAAGGAGGACAATGACTCAGTTGTTTACATTTTACTCTTCTTTTTATGGTTGTTATTAAAAGTAGTTAAGTGCTAAGAAAGAAGTCTACCGAACCAGAATTAGAACTGATTCAAATGTATTTAAGTTCCTTCAGAAAGAAGTAGGTACACGTCAAGGAAATTTTTTTCCCATTCAATTACGTTTCTTATCCGAAGAGTTATTCATCTGGAAATTATATCTACCACTTACATTCTTGTTTTCTACAGTTCGCTTTATTGCGGAGAAAAGGATGAATGTGTTAATCTAGCCGAAAAATATCAGACGAGGCATTTAAAGGTTATGATAATGTTATTATTGTGTTTACCATGATTCTATGATTTGTTTTAATACAGAGGGGTCGGGGATATTAGGAAATAGAGTCTAAAGCGGCTAAATATATTTGTCTGACTTTCGACATTAACTGAATAATTTTTAAGCTGCTGACTTAGTGCAGTAGGTTTTTAAGAGCTGGTTAGGTTTTTTGTATCCTAAATCTGGTCGTCCCTTTGTGTTAAGAATAGAAGCAATGATGTTGGTGGGTTAACATAAAAATTGTAGATGTAAGCTTGAATAACGGCAAAATCGAGCATGTACTTTGTAGACTGCCATATAAAAAGTTCGGTTCTTACTGCATATTGGGGTGTCATAGAGCTCAAATTTTGGGATGTATGTGAAATTTTAAAAGCTCACTAAATCGTAGCGTTGCCATACACAAATTCCAATTTTTTTACGTGAAAAAATTAGGTTAGTGCCAGATGGTTTTCATGTTTTTAAGAGTATTTCGGAACATGAAACTTTATGAAAAGGGCTATGACATTTTATTTTCCCATGAATTGGTATAATAAAAAATGTGCAAAACATCTGAACGATCTAGACAGCACATTTTTAAACTAGATGGATGGCTTTATCCTTACTTGTTAGTTCATATTTATCTAGGTTATCGCCAAAGTGCCAACAAAAGCAGATTTGTGCAATCTCATGCATTCGTTTTAAGCAGGGCAGTTACTTGGGTTTATAATCAGTTCTGATGCAGGCGTATTCGTACATTTACCTTTCAAAGTCCAAAACCAAAGGTCATAATAATCATCGTTAGAATGTTAGGAAGTGCTATACCACAGACAAATACGAGTGATATTATCTTGCTTATTATCTTGTTGGTGTTGTGGAAAAATTTGAAGTGTAAAGAAAGGAGCTCGAAATGTAATCTAGCCATACAATGTATGCTATTTCATTGCCCCTATTGAATTGTAACTGGTATGGCTTAACCCTTAATAAGAGTCTAAGGGACCGCTAGAAGTCTAAATCATCTTATATCATTGCCAATGTAAGGTATTCAGCTTTAGCTTCCTAGTTTTAAGGCCTAACCACAATGTGCATAAGCTTGCATATGCAAGTCTTGAAAATATCACGAATGCTTCTTTATGCATGACTAACATTCGCATTGTATTTACACAACCTGTCAAATTTGCTTATGCAAAGTACGATCATGACCGTACAGACAGAAGTTCACGAAAGGAATTAAAACTTGACGAAGGGCATCTTATTCCTATTGTGGGTTGCCACTATGAAAAGCACTTGCTCGTGTCTTTGCATATCCTAGAATATGCACATTGTGGTTAGTCCTATAGTTCTGTACCGACTGCTGATGTGGTAAGTAAGACAATTTTCCTTTTTTGTTAATGTGCAGGCGTGTAGTGTTCGACTGTCGTTAAGTGTGTTTTTTTAAGAGAAGTGCACATTTTTAGTGAAATTCCAATATAGGACAGCTACCTTGTAGAAGTTTATTTACGGAAGGAATAAAAGGAGGTGATACAAGTTTTGAGAAAGGGATGTCTAGAATTTTTGATAGCCATGATGATGACGTATCGAATTTTGAAATCTGTGGAAATAAATGTATGCCATAAAAGCGGTAAGAACATACTTTACAGATTTCTTGTAGGCGACAATTTTTAATACGCTTTTCTGAATTTTAGGTGGAATGGATCGTAATTAATTTTATCTATAATTTTTATTATTTGATGTCCTTTATTCTTCTTATTCTTATAATAGTATTATATGAGAAACCCTTAACTAAACCTGAAAGTTACAAGTTAAATGAATTATGATTTTTAGCTCCCATTAGGTAATAAAACACATTTATATTTAAATATTGTTTCTTTATATTATTCGTTTTTAAGCCAATTTAAATCGCAGTCCGTGGGACCTCTGTGGACCCTTGTATTAATGTGACAAATTTATGCATCTGTATTTAAGGGTTAAGATAAGCGATTGTATATTTAAGGGTGTGCAAAATACAAGAAAGCAAGACTCTTTCATAGATTGATGGTTTCAACAATATACAATCGTGACAATTACCTACTGACATTCGGTATTAGCAAGGTAAAGGTATGAATACAACGACTTAAAATGATCTTTTAATATATTCTCCTACTTAATTTTACGGTTCACAAGAGAAATCTTCGGGAAACAAAGTGATTCAGTTTAGAATTATTGACGAAAATTACTTGTACGCGTTTAGCTTCAACGTGTTTACTTCATTCTATTTAAAAACGATGAAGAATCCTCTATTACGCGGACATTAGTACCATTGATTAAGCCAAGTGAGGATGGAAGATAAAATTACGCGTCATCCAAGCACATATAATAGTTGCAGTTATTGATCTCAACAACATTATCATTTAAATGTAATGAGGAAAGCAAAACTGCCAGAATGGAGTCTTGGTAGATACCACAATTGATAATAATACCTTTTAATTGATGGTTGCTACAATCGACACTGTGATCCTTTCTTCTCAGATAAGAGATAACAAGCTTGCGAGCAGTAGATAAGGACTTGTACTATATCCAAAATAGTAAGAAACTTATGAATGGCTTTAGAAGATCTAAGAGGATTAGCCTATCATTTTCAATGGCACAGATTATGTCATCAGTTATCCTAAATCAAGATTGAAATACTCAGAGTAAAAAGTAAAGATCAATTTAGTTATATACATATGTAATGACAGTTATACAGCATATCTGTTGGGCGGTAGTTAAGTAAATGCTTGGGTTAACGATACTTTATGAAACAATTAACTCTCATTGATCAGCTCACCTCAAGGATTCACTTGGTAATAATATTTATATACAAAATTTACAGGAATGATAGAGAGTGTAAAAATATTCCACATATATCCACTTCCCGCTTTTTAGGATGGGTCAAAGTTTTGTGAATTTGGCATTGTGTATATGATGGGAAAGAGTATTTAAAAAAATCATATCTTAGGACTGACTAATGATTCAGGTCTCATATTAAAGGGAATTTCCTAATCAAAGAATCAATACAAATATTACTTTGGTATCAAGTAGAATGAAATTTTTGATAATAATAGAATATTTTGAAACTTTTGGACCAGTAGAGACCTGTAGCGACATCTAGCTTAATTTTAATTCATGGGAGCTTAAGATCTGTCTATAAAAACATAAAACCGAAAAATTATCTGTGTACCTGGGAATTTTTTTGCAATATAATATTTTACGTTATGCACAACGAATTCACTGCTGTCTCGAAAGTTTTCTCTTCAGTTTACTTGTAATCGGGCCTTCAATCATTTAAAAGCGAAGGTTGTTGAACTTAAAACCCCTCCTCCCTTTCCCCATACCCCTCCTGGAGATGGTCAAAGAAGTCTATATTTAGCCTACTGCTACAGAACTGGACACGATTGAGAAGGGATAACTTTTAATAAGGTCTGTTTAATGAACTCGAAAAAAGTTCAGAGCAGAGCAGAGCAGCTGAGCTTATGTTAACTGTCAAATTAAAAGAAGAGCAGAAAAGAGCAGAAGAGAGGAAGCAGCTCATGAAGCATAAATTTTCTGAGAGCTATCACCAAAAATCATAATTGTTTAAATTATTGCACGATTAATGTACAGAAACCTTTTTTAACACACAAAAACACAATTATTATTTAAATTATTCCATAAGAATAGTGCCGAAATTTTAGTTTTTCCACATACAATGCAATTATTTGAATTGTTGTCAGAATTGTCAACACAATTTGCAGTTGTCAAATGTCTGCTTGAAGTTACTCCTTCGAAAAAGGTAGAACAGAAAATCTTGCTCTAGGTTACCCCAGTTCAATTTAGACCAGACTCAGTAAACACAATTCAGTTCACTTTAGAGTACTTGCGAGCAGTGCTCTGAATTCATTAAACAGGATTTTCTGCTCTTTTCTACTCTAGAGTAACATAGAGAAGCTCATTAAATAGTCATATGAAGTCAGTGGCAATCGCGCCATGGTAGCGTCTATACTGCAGCAAGTATCTTAGTAATGCGTGTATGCTAAATATATATTTTTTAAGTGATTGAATATGTGATTATCTTTGAACAAATATCAAACTCTCCTTTTCATAATATGAAACCCGTAATTTTGACTTGTACTGCGGAAATATGGAGTAGCTACTAGAACAAATCTACTGATCACTACCGCCACGGTATTAGCTACAGTTGACATTTCGTATGGACAATAACAAAATATTGTTTTTAATCAAATTAATATACTTATTTTCATAAATTTTTGTTTTGTTTATCAGAGAACATTTTCTTCCACTTCCTGAATTGATAGGAAAATAATTCTATGCTTCCGCTTAATCTGACAAGAACAGAAACCGCAGACAAAGCCTCGCCTAAATTTTGTATGCATATACCTGGTATTAGCATAACCACCGAAAGGCTTGAGTGCACCCACAAAGTAATATGCCACCATTATATAAAGTTCCACTTGAGAAGCACCCCACCGGCGTTTAAGTTCGTATTAATGCGCATAGCCCGTAACTATATTATAAAAGTCATCAAACACAAAAGTCATATTTAGCCACGTGCTAAGTACGGACAAGGGTGAATTGAACAGCAACGTAAGAAAACATTGTGCAGCTTGTGCATAAATGAAAGTTAAACAGGGCCATGACCGGTCAGTCAGCCGTTTATCCGCCTCTGGAGTCTTCATAATATTTTCCCTTCCTCAAGAGAATTTATAAGAATAGCGCGGAAACTTGCTGTTGCATGACATGAAGCAATATCGAGGCGTATATGGGCTATTGTCTCCGTATGCTGGAAATTTAATGGTTAGCAATCCAATGAAGCTTAATCTCAGTTGTGCACATCTTCTTCGGCGGCTAGCAGATTATCTCTATGTGAATTGAAGGGCAGAAATAGCATCTAATTCCCAGACAATGTTGTGAATGAAGGCCTTACCAGCATCTCAAGCACGTCGAATTATCGGTTCCAAAGTAATTGTTTCCTCGCTTTATTCTGATGAAATGGGCGGAGACTACAATGCGGTGTACTCAGACTGGCCAAGTATCTTCAAAGTTCAAACGTGAGAAAATATAATTAAATTTTCAAGATTTTGATATCTTCAAATTTCAGGGTTGCAGAGCTGTTGGATACATATGTGGAAAGAGATAAATTAATTCGAATCGCTATGCATAGAGGGTCATGCAAGGTGGCATTTTGATTAATTCAATCATCATTTCACGGTGAGTTGTTCATACGTTTTTCTATGTAGTTAGCCAGCGGTATGTAACTATGTAGCAGCAGAAAGTGGATGGATTAAAACAGCTTTCAAAATTTTATGGCAGTCTTTCAATCATTCCATCAAATGGCAGGTAGTTAAAATTAGCCATATCGTCAATAAATTCACTGTAATTGTTTGTAACAAGGTTACAACACGTCATGATACCATCAATCGTAAGAAAAAAGTTCCTTAAGTAATGAAGAAAATAGAAAATGAGGACGAAGTATTTAAATGAGGAGGGATACTATGAATACTTTTACTGGCCCATTTTAAATTTACTTTATCCGGGAAGCAGGGGCGGATTTCCCTATAGGCTGAGTAGGCCCGGGCCTAGGGCATCAAATTTAAGGGAACGGTAAAACTTTGTGTGATTTTTTTTTTTAGTAGTCGCGCCCTCTTTGAACCCACACGTTAACGTTTAAAAATTCAAAAATGTGCCCATAACACTTCGAAAAAAGAAATTTACACGTATGGAGATTACAGTTATGAAAATTTTTGATCATCGAAGTGGATCTTTGCTTACTAGTTTACTCCAAGTTCAAGCGCAACATTTTAATTTTGTTCCACTATAGACTACATATATTAGTAGGTACTGGGTTATTTTTGCTGCCACTTTTCGTGTTTTACAGGTAGTAGAGGGGTGGCATCTTCCATAGGCCTAGGGCGACCAAGTTATCAAATCGGCCCCTGCAGGGGAATTCAAAATATGGACTAATAAGGAAATAATTGATGAAATAATTATTCTTACCCAAATTATCTTCACATGGTGATGTTGCACGATAATGAGATCTAATATTTGAGGCAAATGTCAAAAAGTCGGATCTTTCCATCAGGAAGTTGTACTGATTGTTAGTAATCTATTTTATTCTATAATATTGCTGGTTACATAAAATTGGATTATTTGGCAGATGACTACATACAATTTCCATCCCAAATAATGGAAATGTATGATTCAGATAAGCATTACATGGAATTAATTAGTATTGAGTACATGAATAAACCTTACGTTGAACTTTTTTACGAAGGTAGGCGTAATGTATTGATGCGTCGTATTTTATATTTATTCGTGTTGTTATTGAAAAGAGATAGAGATTTGTCGGCTATACCTGCAGAGGCTAATTTGAAGGAAGGTGCGTGCAGATCGAAAATATGTCATTACATATAAATAGTTTCATTGCTTGTCTAAGAACAATGAAGAAAGGAAAAGTACGCACAGCTATAGATGGAAAATATTTTTATTTGTGCATTATTTTAGGACAAGTGGATTTTCATTGAAATACCAAATACGAATTAGTGAAGACGTGTTTATTTTCCATACCTCTTTAAGAAAGCAGAAAGATCTTTTCCCTTTATCTCTCAGTGAAAATAGAAAAATGGCTTTCCTCCACCTTCCTAAGAATATAAATTGAAAGATTCTTATTATTAATGCTGAATGCTTCCGCATACTCTCCTGAGATTGTAGAATGAATTCTTCCACAAAGTTAAAAATGAATGCTTCTTTTCACCTTCCACAAAACTAAAAAAGAAGGCTTCCTTTCACCTTACAGGTCATGCAGAAATAAGGTGTGTAAGGGAATATGTATTATATATATATACTTTCCCGTTGCGGACATTTTTGTTTAACAAAGAAATGAACTGGGTATCTGAGCGTACTGCTTCCACATCTTACTCTCCGTTTCTCGTTGGCTTCCATTCAAAATTATACAGTCCCATTCTCTCGCTCCCAGCGGAATGCATCTGCAATGCTTCCGTTTCCCGCTGGGATCATAGCTAGGAAACATGCGTACCTGACTTCCTGCCTTTTATTAAATGGAATACAGTTCAGGGCTGATACAAAAATCCAACAGCTTTACGAACATTCTGAAAGCCAGCTGCAATCGCTTAAAAATTTCAGAAGTTCATCAATCCCTATGTATGTAACTTTTCCAAGTTCGTGAATGAAGCTTTCCTGTTAATACCTGTAAACGTTAGACGTGCGATCTTTAAAAAATTTCAATTTGGTCCAGAATCAACACTTCTGTTTGTTGTTGGCACCTGGGGAACTGTTCAAGATCTTAAGGTTTGGTAATACTAAATTCCTTTCTTTAATTTTTAATCATGTGAACTGATTTTTCACAAATAGATTTTCCATGCATAAGGAGCCAATCAGCTGTTTATTTATTTCCTTTGACATTAACCTTTTTTAATTTTTTTCTATTTATCGTCTGTCGTTCATTTAAGCTATGGGAAAGCTAGTTACTAACTGTTAATTGAAATTGTCGAAGTACATACATATGTGCCGACTTCGACAGCACCATTCAACGGTTATTAAGCAGAACTTGCAACGTCTATATTAGTAGCATCTTGGAAGGTAAGTACCGTTCTTGATCGATACAAGAATGTGCTGAGACATTTTTGATATCAAGTCTACTATTTTACAAATATTTTCCTTGATCGTTCCATCAGCTTGGAATAATTAGCAGAAATTTAATAAAAATAAATTTCCTTTCTATAAGGCCAGGATCATCTACTTTTTTATATTTCGTCGTTTAATTGTGAAAATAATATATAAACTTTACACGTTCCGTATACCAAAATGTAAATCAGTTTATTTTTTTTTTGGTAACTTCAGCGATGAGCTTATATAATTTTCTGAAAATCTCATGCCAATAAATATTGGCATCTAGAGATAAATATTTTCCAGTCATTTATGGCCATTTTCACAATTTCAGTTTAAGCCAAACATTTAGTTTAAATTCGACGAATGAGTTTCACAGTTTGGTTTAAGCCCCGGTTTAACTAGACTTAAACCGTGCCATCCCTCGATTTAAACTCAAGATAAAAGTAGTTGATAAGAGTGACATTTTATTTTGACAGTAGCATTGTTTGTTTGTATTAAGAAAATAATTTTATCATGGATTCAAGTTTAGACATGAAGAAGTCTTTTCTGAGTTAAATTTAAAACTCTGTCGACGACCGCGAGTAATTAGAAATCGGCCAAATCATTTGAATGAGTGGGACAACGTTAATTTTTATGCTAGATTCCATTTAAGTAAAGAGCTTGTCACCTTGTCTTCGAATCTATACTTTTCCGTTTTCTACCACTCTACTATACAGTGGAGGTCAAAAGTAAGTTAACAGAGAGAATCGTCAGAGAGAAACATAATTAACTTTTCCAAAAAAAATTTTTATTTAATGTAATGAATTTGATAGAAATTATGAAAGAATATATTTCGTTTTACAGGTAAGTTTCTTTCTAAAGTAAAAAGTATTTACTGATTTCCAGAAGAGTTAAAGCAAGTATAACTATTTATAGTGGTCAAAAGTATGTTAACAGGAATATTAATACCCACAATGTCCGCCATTATTCCGAGACATTTTAGAAATTCTATCCGATAATGAAAGCACATATTTTCTACACTGTTCTGGTGAGAATGTGAACCAACATTCCTCAATGTATGACTTCAATTCTTGCAGAGTTCTTGGTCTTCGCTCGTGAACTTTTGTCTTCAACCAAGCCCAAACGTTCTCAATAGGGGACAGATCTGGACTTTGAGGTGGCCAAGTTAGAACATTTATTTGTTCGTTACGCAAGTATTCCTGGACAATCTTGGCTTTATGGATTGGCGCATTGTCTTGTTGCAATATAAAATCGTCCCCTATTAAGCGTCTGCCTTCTGGAATGGTAATTTCTTTTAATAAATTTAAATAAATTGCTCCATTAACTTTTCCATCCAGAATAACAATTTTCCCCACGCCGTAAGCAGAAAGACAGCCCCACACCATGACACCCTTATCAGAACTTTTTAATGAAGGTTTGGTGCATTTATAATTAAGTTCCTCTCCCTTCTTCCTCCAAACATATCTTCGACCTTGACTATAATTTAATCTGATCATAGATTCGTCTGTCCAAAGAATGTTGTACCAATAATTGGAGGGTTTTAATGCATGCTCTGCATAAAACGTAAGCCTTTTCTTCATATTAACCTTGTTAACATATGGTACTTTTCGAGCAACTCGACCATGGCTATCGTTTTCGTTCAAACGCCGCTTAATGGTCTTTGGTGAAGGTGCCGATTTGCCTTCTGAAAGGAGTTTTGCTCGTATTTTTTGGGCCGACATAAAGGGATCTACCTTTGAAAGGTTTTCTATTCTTTTATCAACCCTCGCATTTGTTATTCTAGGGCGGCCTTGCCTGGAATTCTCCGACAATCTCCCATTTGCTTTGAACGCCTTTACAGCTTTGAAGACAGAGGTTGACGATTTTTGTAGTTTTGTCGAAATATCTCTATATGTTAGCCCATTTTCGTGCAGCTTAATAATAATTTTGCGTTCCTCCGTGGTAAGGTGCTTAAATTTGACCATACTTGAAAATTGTTTGCAAGTTATTGCGCTCTAATAACCCTATGCAAAGAATTACAATTACTCGTATAGGAATTTACAAAACTTACCAAAAATTTAAAAAAGTTATTAATTAAAACTTTTTAACCAATTTATAAGTGTAGCAAGTTGGACGGACTTAAGAATTATCACAAAACTCTAAAAAACACATTTGTTAACTTACTTTTGGCTTGCCCCAATTAGTGACAACTGTTAACTAACGGCGATATTATTGAGAAACGCATGTATCATGCACAATTCATCACTGGACATGTTAGAACATGCTTCAAACTTTCAAATTATAAGATCTCCCAAGAACTATTTCCAAGAATTTGTGAATGCGACGGTTTAGTGTATTTGAATGTGTGTTGTTAACTTACTTTTGACCTCCACTGTATATCTTTTTTTATGCACTAGGGAAAGCAATAGCTGAACTTCACGTCTGCTAACATTTGCAGCCCTTTTGGATTGTGGCATATTTAAAATTAATCAAAATAAGTACATTTTTTTTTATCTTTTACCTTCGTCTGTTTAGTTAAACATAAACACGGGATTCACTTTAACGATTAAATGATTAACAATGTAACATAACTGGGTAATAGGCCATGTCTAGAATTGAAAATCAACATCAGAGTACTCAGCTCAAATACAGGGTGTTTCCGGCTAGGAGGTCAATAGAGCAGGACGTGCAAGTACTTAGTGATTAAGAAGATTAAGAGAAAACGTTAGTTTTCACAAAACACCCTGTATCTTAAAGCGTACGGTCACAGTGAAGAGCTAATTGTATGCAGACCAAACGGTCGTGAACATAACTTTTCTTTTATAAAAACTGTAAGCTGTAGGCTCTCCTCTTTAATTTTACTTATTACACCCTATGTGCAAACTGTAGCCGTTAAACAGTTACTAACTCATAACCTATTCAGGTCGCACCGAAGTTAGACGATATTGCTTTTAAATGACGTGGTTTTAGTCACTAAGCGAACAAATTATCGTTGAGAATAGGTTAAGTAGATTAAGAGCTAATAACTCTTAAAAGGCTGTAGATAACAGGGTGTAATAAGTCAAATTAAAGAGGAGAGTCAACAGGTTACAGTTTTTATAAAAAAAGTTATGTTAACGACCTTTTTGCAAGTATAATAAAGCTCAAAATAAAAAAAGGTAAGAAAATCCGAAGTTTTTAGTTGAGATGACCGTAACTATTGAGAGGGTACGGAGCTGGCTGAGCAGTCGTTGAAAAGGTCATGCGGTTCTGCAAACAATGAGCTCTTACCTGTGACCCTATACCGTGTATTTTTTTAATATACAGGGTGTTTTGTGATAAACTAACTTTGCCATATAATTTTTTTTTCGGCCTGGTGAGTACTACCACTTCCCGCTCTATTCACCTCAGTCGAAAACACCCTGCGTATTACCCGACGGATAGGGGGTTAATGTTCTAATTTCCGGGATGAAACTCTTGTGCTATTAGTTAGTTGCAGGGCCTTCTTCTCAAATCTGCCTAGTTTATCAACGACATTTATTTTAATCGTGATTCAATTTTCCATAATTTTTTATAACGATTTTTTAAGGTAATTTTCTTACCCACGCAGAAGCTACTTATGTTGAGAAAATAGGATCCTGATGGTTTAGCCCTCCTGTTGAATTTCTTGATTTCAGCACCACTGCATTATTCTGTAAAATTATCTAGTTATATGTAAAACCCTTTAACGAATAATGTCATTGGTATAGCTGCAGAAAGGTATCCTTTAGTTAGCTTTCATTTGAAGCAGCAGGATAAGATTGATATAATCTAATAAGGAGGTAAAATGGAAATGGAATAGTCAAATTTAACTAGGATAATTGCAAGAAAGAAGACAACCTCAAGCACTATTTCTTGTTTTTCTAGTTTTGGAATTTGAATTCATATTAGTAAAGGACAGGTTACCATGAATGTCATTGAGAACGGTTGGTTTCAAGAAACAGCCTAAATTTCTCATTTTTTAAAGTGACAAGCGGTAATTTTTTGTCAGCCTATTGAACCTAATTGCCATATTTCGCCACTAATATAGCGCAAGACTTTTGCAAAACCCCGAATATAATTTTTTTTTTATTTATGTTTGTCGTGTCCCCAATAAAACACTCGCGTAATCCACATGTAAACACTTTAATTATGGTAATCAATTAGTTCTAAAAATAATGCCAGTTTAAACTCACAACTGATGACTTATACTCGAACACCGAAAAACACAACTGAGCAACCCGATCCACTTGCAAATCGGACCCCCTGTTAGAATCATTACAGGGGGAAACAACTCTGACCTAGTGACCAGGCAATACCTTGCAATTAATCCCAAAGCATTACATCAGTCACTGCCGTCAGCTGGAGACCCCAATACTTTTAGCAAGCAAACTGTAAGTCTTAATGCTTAATTACAATAGCAGTGGATGTGACAGTTTTTAATAAACAATTCGCAATCGCCAAGCATTTAACTGTGCGAAGTAAACCGCTTAGATATTGCAAACTGCTTAATTAGTCGAACACCTGCTGCTAGCTGAAGTCAGGATGTCACAACCACACCGAATTGAATATTGGACCACGACAATGTTAACAACATTTTCTTTAGCCATTTTATCTGTATCTCGACCAATTAAGATAGGTTAATACTACCCGTTTATATTTATAAAATGGCGGACATATTTGGTCTTTTCGAAAGGAAAATATTTCCTATGTCAGTAATTTGCTCCTTATACGTGAGCCTTACTACCATGAGTAACTGATAAGTACAGGACGATTATACAAAGTTCTTTATCCTTTCTGTTAGAAGGCACCATACTGATTGTTATCATTAACATTTTTCTGCAACACCTTTACGCTCGAACTATCTTTAGAATACATGTGCCGCCTAAAATTGTTGAACAAAGCAATCCAACCACAATTAATTTCTTTTACTAAAACTGACACAGAGGAAAAATATCAGGTTTACGTAAAAGCAGAGTTATTTTTTTTTTTGTAGGGAAGGATTAACACAGGAGTAATTCTCACGGCCTTTAATATTTTGTAAAAAAAAATTAACATAAACTTGAAATCCTCGAGGTGCGATTTGCAACCTTGTATACCTGTAGACGCCTCTTAGTTTATAAATCCCTGGAATAATTAAAATTCTGTGAGATATGTACTTATGTATGTTTATGTGTATATAAAACAAGGTCATGATTATGATGCCATGGCATATTCGGGTCCTGTAAACCTATTTTCACAGTCTTTTACTTTTTACTGTGAAAATGTTCAACCTTGGGAAAAATGTGAAAACATATTCACCCACTCCAAATAAACTCGTCATTATTATGCGGCCTCGACATAACCAAGGACTTCCTTACTCGTTTTACACTGATCCCTTAGTGCAGCTGGCTTTTGTTACATTTCTGAAAAGCTTTCATTGTTGATAGTACATAAATGGAACTGCTGGGAAACTAACGATATGAACAAATCTGCAGATTTAAAGGGGGACATTTTCCCTCAGGAACATGAACAATACAG
This sequence comes from Dioctria linearis, assembly GCA_963930735.1. Classification (NCBI taxonomy): domain Eukaryota; kingdom Metazoa; phylum Arthropoda; class Insecta; order Diptera; family Asilidae; genus Dioctria; species Dioctria linearis. Next base: position 342,223,720 of record OZ005740.1, on the reverse strand, counting down.
GGACGACCAGGCCGATGGATATTTTCTTGCATGTATAACAAACAGGAAAGGGGCGCTACATATTCTTCCCATTTGTGGGTACTTAACCATGACCTACTTGGGGGGAGGACATTGAACACAATCGGAAATTAGCGTCTTAGTAATCCTTGGATGGATTTGAAGGAAGTGAAATCACTGAGCTCATTTCTTTCTCTGTGTTTTTTCTTTTGTTTTGTTTTTTCTCTTCTATTCCTTTGGGAACATAAGAAATTACTCTGTTATCCCCCGGAAGAAGGAAGTGGAATGGGTTTGCCTTTGTCAGTGGATTTATTTTTCTATCAAAATAAAAGGGAATAGGGAGACTGTCTTTCATAGATTGTAGCACTTCAATCTGAAGATTAGATTTGCTTCTGTTCAGTCAAGGACAAAATTAATTTAAACAAAAAGAAAAAGATATGATTGCGATGTCTTGTCGGATTGCTACCTTTGCTCCAAAATTTTTAAATTTTTAAATCTGTGGTATACATAATAAAATATCGCAAACTGTGCTAAGTGATTAACTGTTTTTTTGTAAGAGATAGTCTGTATATAAACACCACAACTTCAATTGTTGTCATTATTACAAAACTTATTTTATCGCAGCTTCCACCAACAAGAGCCACGACGAGCAATGAATTTTGAACTTCAGGCTATTTTAAGGGCCGCCTTTAGCATTTTCGAAAAGAGATGCTATCTCAAGTGGAAGGCAGAATACGGATTATATCGGTGGGCATTTGAACCCATGTTATTAATCTTGTGAACGCAAAATTGTTATCAGTCACATTATCGCGTGCTTTGAATTTATGAACTGAATTATTAGGTGGCGCAAGGACATCCTTTGAATATTTATGATAAAAAATTATTAGGATGGCCCTTGTCTTAGCGTTCTTTTATGTATTTGCTTAACAATACCCAGACATCTTGGTTGCATATTACTGCTGTTTTTTTTTTGGTTCAGTAAATTTATTTCTTTTGTAAGAAGATTAAGATAAATTTCATACCTCATTACGGCTCTGTATAATATACAAGGGTGTGATATACATTATCCTTGTAAAATTATAATTAATGCCTAAAAAAATTAGTATGTTTCATGGTAAAGGTCTCTACGCATATCCATATGGCGTGTTTAGGATCGCTTCATATCACTATCATCGTGGCTACATTTCGTGATTTCTTACAATTTTACTGCACCATTTTCCTTTGACCTATGTTACGTTAGAGTAGAAGGGCACAGACTTAAGCCCATCCCTTTGTAAAAGTTTTGCAAAATTTTCATTATGTAGGTACTATAGTTGATCTAAGCTTTTCGTGATGAGAGTGTACAAATCATAAGGAAAAATATCATCAGGTCAAAAAAAAAAAAGGCGAATTAATGCTGTGTGATTCTACGCCGAACTTTTGAATTTGGTAGTATAAAAAACTCTGTTAATGTGGTGGGTGGTAGATTCATGGAATGAATCCTGGTACTCAAAATGATTCCGTCCCGTCGGTAATACAGATTACATAATGCTCTGAGATCTATTACGATTTGGTAATCCATTCTTACCGTCTACGCATCATGTATTTAAGTATTCATATATTCTAATTAGTATTTTATTCTTAAATAAAAATAAAGTTATTGTTTTATTGTTCATATGTAATCAAAGAAGGTATGTTTTTTCCTATGGCATGGAACTAATGACAAGGAACGAGCTAAATATAGGTTAACATTTTATTTTTTTTTCATTCGGGATCATTTACATAATGCGAGGGCAGAAATAAAGAAATTACAATTTTTTTTATAGTGAGTTAATCACTGTCAGGATTTAATGTGTAAAAACGGGATGGATAAACCACTGGAATTGGAATTTTTAATCATTTCTATTCCGTATTCAAACTCCATACTAGAATTTCTCCAAAAACATTATGGAGGAAATGGTGGCAGAGAGCAGTTATATATATGTGCTGTGTGAATATTTCGACCTTGTCAAACATTGAAGAAATATGTTTGGTAGCTCCTTCTTCCACAAGCCTCCCTTAATTGTATAATTATCTCCAGATAAGTTCCTGTTAAAGAGACATACATCATAATAGACCATTGACCATCTCAGTATGGCTAATTATAGGTATTTAAAAAAGTCACCACTCTAATAGTAATGAATCCAAGTTTTGGGGGGGGGACCTGTTTGCAATATCAAATAGGCGGCTGGAATCCATATAAAACAGGCGACAAGTGTAACATGACCATCACCAATTTTTTTGAAACTTTAAATACTTGGGGGTTTATGAAAACAAAAATACGCATTGAGAATTTTCTCTATACCGTGCGTATTTCGCAATTTATAGCATTACATTATTTTAAAAAAATGCTGTCCTTGTCTTCTTTAAAAATACGAGTGGCCATTTTAGGACTGAGACCTCTAGACATGAGAGTTGTGTTAAAACGATTCATTAGGATACTTTGAACATATTTTATTAACACTATTTATTTCAATTAATCGGGAGAAGGCTTGGAGGCGGGTCAAAATTTGATGTAGTACGGAATCGAATACCTTAGGGCCTAAGAAGGAGTTTGAGTACCACACGCCTATACTTGGAGACTTAAATACCCATACCCATATTCAATTTTTTAGTGTTTCCATCGTTTTTATTCGGCTCGGAAAACGGGTTTCACTGCTGTCAGCTTATTGCCAGCTACAACTTCTAGATGAAAATATTTGCCTGTATACTTTTACGGTAGGAGGACGGAACACACGGAGCGTTGTGGGGGGGGGTTCCAATACGATATGTTTCATATCAAATTAAAGGTCTTGCCTAGTACTATCGGGTGATGTATTTTATTCCGGATTCACAAAACTTTCTCCGGACGTTTTTGCCGACGGAAAATCCATTTTCAATCACTTGGGTAACATACAACCCAGGTACCACATTTTGCATGCAGATCTTTCTTCCATGGACATTAGTGCTCTGTTGTGAACATAATTTTTCTCATAGGAAGTCATTGTATACGACTCACTACTTCCGCGCAATCACGAGAAATAGAAATGTCCACTTTTTCACGCAGAAAGTCGCTCAAGCCACATCCGATCGCTTTCCCCCTCTTAACTGAAATAAACATGTCTGGAGGTATCGGGCGTAAAAGTTATATGGAAAGTGGGCTTTCCCCTTTACAAACTTTGCTATTCATATTGGAATAAAAAATATGGCTAATTTTGAAGTTAGGATTTCAAGTTATCTAAGAAAAATGCCGTCTTAAAAATATATGCGAAAAGGGCCACCAAGGATAAGGATTATAGCCGTTATCCTTGAATGTCCTAGAATACGTACTTTTAATTCTATTAATTTTTCTTAATTTTCTACCTTATAATATTATCCACTAAAGCATATCAAAATTTCAACTTGAGATATTAACGGGATCAAGAAGTCAGAAATCATGAAAGCCTCAACAGTTTGTAATTGTTAATAATAAATTCTTAGTTTCTTGAAAATTTCTTCAAAGTAAATATTTTTGAAAGTGGTGCGAGTTGAAAGAGGCTGATCCTCTGGGGGGAATGGTCCCGTTTGTCCCCCTGCTGTTGTGCCAATGCATTCTAACCTAACTTAGTCTACAAAGAAAAAAATTAAATTCATTCTTAAGTTATTTCTGGTCAGCAACTCAAACACTCAATATACAAATTATTATATAACAAGTAAAAAAGCTAAAATTGGTCTAAGACCAATTCTTATGATACCCTAGATAAACGTTCCTTTGTAATTTCGTCTGGTCACCCATCTGCGCAAGTTTGATTTTTGAAGTGGTTTTTTCGCGTATATCTCTAGAACCACTTGTCGAATAGCAAAAATAATTATAACCAATTTTATAGGATTTCGTATTCTGAAAACATTTTCAGTATAAGTAAAACATCTAGGACTGATCATTTTCACAGTATATGTAAGAAACCAACATTTTTATATAGCAACACCAAGAAGGAGTTACTCGATGTAGTCCATTTTTGAAACTTTATTTACTATTGCTATGGAAACATCATGTACCAAATTTCACCCCTCTACGTCTACGCGTTCTCAGGCAGTACCCAAATATATAGTGAAAAAAAATATCTTTGTATGGCAACCCTACGAAGGAGTTGGCCTAACCCGCCCATTTTCGAACCTAAATTTACAGTTTTTTTTAGAACGCCGTGCATACAATTTGAGCTATCCACGTCGACGCTTTCTCAGACAGTTTCAAAATATATAGTGAAAAACCCAAATTTTGTATGGCAACAACAAGAAGGGGTTGCCCGATTTAGTCTGTTTTTTCAATTTTATTTGCTATTGCTATCAAAAACCCGCATACCCAGCTCTCTACATGTACTCGTTGTCAGACAGTGTCCAAATACACTGCTCAAAAGTGTATAAGCAAAATGTGGTTTGTGGTTTGAATTGTAAAAATTGGTTTTTATCCCATTATAATTATATAATACCTGCTTTTACCGTTATTCCAGAATTTTGTTATTGTTGTATGCGCAATAGATGTATCTACTAAAAACAAAAAACAGAACCAAAATCAAACCAAATTCCAAGAATTGGCAACCGAAAAACCACATTTCGTGTTTTGACTGTAACATATATACTAAAAAGCGGAATATTTATATGGCAACCATATGAAGGAGTTGCCCGATTTCATTAAAATCGGTTGGGCGGTTTTGGAGATTAGCGTGTACAAACATAGTGACACTAGATTTTTATATATTGAGGTTGCTAATAAGCCCCTGGTGTGCTCTCTAAGCCCAATCTACATCGAGAGCTAGACGCTATAAGCTGTGAGCAGCACGTAGCTCAATTCCAGCGAATTTATTCCTATGAACGTAGTCAATCCATGTAGCTGTTTCTACGGTACGCCATATGTGCAACTGAAATTTGTAGCTTGAAGCTTTCACCTTTTATCGTGTATGTCTCTCTGTAGATTGGGCCTAATAAAGTTTAGAATTGGACCCATTCCACGTCTTCCTGCTTTATATAAAGGGTGTGAGCCAAGGAATCTGTATCCCTACCGGAGAGAGAGTTTTATAGCGACAAGCCTGCCTTGCTTTTTGTTTCCGCTTATATTGCTGTGACTTGGTACCCATAGGATGAGTACATAATTATTCCGATAAAGGGAGTTCAGGAATATTTTGGACTCTCGTACCAACTTGAATGTAGCAAAGAGTTTTAACAACGATTTGACAGCCGCTTGGCTGTGATGTGTGTGCCTTGAAGTAAGTATGTATCAATTTCAACACGATGGTCTTCGCACATAGCACCTACTTCGCTGTTTTGATCCGCATTGGAACCATTCATTAAAAAATAAAGTTTGAAAATGATTGAAGTACAGAGACTCTACTCTAGATGGAATTTTTTACTTAAAATTTACATTTAGGATGGTGATCACTGATCGCTGTCCCTGTTCATATTAGGTACGTGAAATCATGCTTATCTATTTTTAAGAATATTTTTAGAAAAATTAGCATACTCTTTTCACTTTACAGCGTACGATTGTTAGAAGTTACTTCCTCTGAACGTTCTATCCGAGATCATTCTCATCTTTTGAGATCAATTTCATAACAAAAAATCTGTCTAATGAGTGAAATAGTTTTTTTTTCACGTATTGCCTTAGGGAGTGTTCTGCAACCGAACAAAATATGACAAACAGTGTAAAAACTAAGTTTATCTTTGTCAATTGGCGAGATCTAAAATAGAAATGCAAGTTATGTAAAATTGTTTACAACTGCTCGCTCTTGCCTTTAAATTAATCCGAATCACCTTTCAATTTTCAATAGTTTAAAACTGGAGCAAACATGAGTGGCCCACCACAAACATCTACAAGTGAAGTTTCCTCGTGCGTGTTCTAATTCCAATTTTCCCATTGTATTAATCTCACACATTTGCAAGGGTCCTCCACCATTAGAAAAATATTTCCATAGTTGTTAACTTTTCAAATCTAAAATTCTCAAATTTCTGAAGCCATGTGCGGGATTTCTTCGATGAATTTCGCATTTTTGCAATTCACATAAAAAGGGAATAAGCAGAAAAACGCGGGAGTAATTAAAATTTTAATAAAGTTCGCTCATTTAAATTTCCACACAATAAATTTCCCGAGGAGATGCAGATAATACGATGCCGTACGAACTCTCCGTAGGAAAGAGTTTGACCCAGTTTTCCCATAGGAAGAGCAACGCGACGGCGACACGACACCGACGACTTCGACGACAATGATAATGCTGGGATGGGGTAAAGATAGGGTGTGGTACGGGCCACACTAGAGTAAGGTTATAGAGAGCTTATAGAGAGCTAGCTCAGTTAAAGTGTTGCAGGGAAAAAGTTAGAAGCAGCTTATGAAAGGCAAATGAAATTCTCTGGATGGATGTTGTTATCAGATAGCACCAGCTTTTCAAAATATTCGATAGAACAGGTATAAAATTGAAGTTAACTTCATGTTGGAAACTTTCTTTTTAGTGAATTAGAAGCAGTTATATATGACGGATGGATATCACGTGGAGAAGAGCTTAGATTCGGAGATTTTAGTAAAGGATTAAAAGACTATTCCCACACAAAGTTATCTCGTGAATTGATTTGCTCAATTTTGAATATGAAATCGCTTATGGTGTGAAAAGTATTTATAATGAGTAGCTAAACTCAGTGGAATTGTTGTGCGGTATCCACTCATAACTGACCTATTGGACAATTCCTTTTACTGCTGGGAATTTGAATGATTGGGAAATGTATTTATTGCCCATAAAATGTTATTTTGAATTTCTATTTATACGTTGTAGGTATAACACTTGAAATCTTCCAAAAGTTCATATACAGTTAAAACAGCCCAGCTTGGAAAAATGCATTACAGACCGATATTCCGAGCGTTCCTTCGGAAGCACAATACAAATTTTCTTTAACATTTTGTTGTCTTTTTGTATATCCTTATCAGATGGAAGCGATTCTAGTATGTTTGGATGTTTCACTGAAGCGTTTTACTTGAGTGTGCTTGGAAGCTGCTTGGAAGCGCTTCTAATGCGCATATTTTGTAATTTCATTTATTTAGTTTTTTTCAATTACCTTACTCGCGGAAAAAACATTTAAAATAAAAGCTGTTAGCGTCCTTACAAATTTACCTTTTAATTATTTCACTTCACTTATTATACCCTTGAAGAAAATCTATAAGGTATTACTAAGTTTGTCATTCCGTTTGTATCACCTCGAAATAATTATAGTAGAGCAAAATGGCTTGGACACCCGCGCATAATATTGAAAGTTATTTAGATTTTTGCATGTCCGTCTGTCCGTCTGCCTTCTGTCCATCCGTCCATCCGTTCGTCAGTCTGTCCGTCCTCAGGATAACGCAAGAATACGTTCACTTAGAGAGCTGAAATTTTGCACACGGGCTTTTTAAAAAAAAAAAATTAAATATTAACTCGAAAATGGGACGAATGAGGCAACTCCTTCGTAGGGTTGCCATACAAAAATTTAGTTTTTTACTATATATATAGCCTGGCAACACGTCGACATAGTGTGATGTAATTACGCATAAAAAATACCAACGATTAACAAAAAAAAACGCAAGAATGCACATTCAGCATTCTTGCAATAATAAACTGACTCGAAATAAATTCTCAATTAACTATCACTATAATGTTAATACATTGTAAGCAAAACATACACCCAAATGCATGTCACACTTGAAGAGCAGGTGACTGCATTTGTTTGCATGTTTTGCAACATGCTTACCACGGGTCAAGCGAATTGCATCACATCAAAATAAGTGTTAAGAGCAAGTAAGTAACTTTGTTTAACATGCCACAAACAACGGGCATGTGTACACATTATAGTTGTGTAAATCATAATTAGTATTAGGTTAGCGAATACAATTGCGTATAAATAAACTAGGAATTGTCCAAAAAAAGAAGTCTTTATTTAGTCTTTAGATAGTCGAGACTTTCATTTCAGTATCTGCTAGCCCTCGCTGCACTCCCCTGTTCCTAGGCATCTGCTAGTTCTAGCAGCGCCTACAAAGAGACCTGCTCTCTGAGGTTTCTTAGGAGATCTGTTTTTATAGCTTCTCCACCTTCTCCATAGGGGCACTGCCTAATGGCTAACTCCAATCATCGTCGTTATCTGTAAACGCGACAAGGCGGCATAGCGTAGCATTCAATTCATTAGTTTCGCATACTATTTTTTGGACCACGATTAACGAATTCATATTACATGGCGATTATATGTTTTGAATATTACAGTAGTGAACTGAAATTTTGCACACAGATTTAAGAACAAACAAAAATTAACTTTGAAAATGGCACGAATCGTGCAACTCCCTTGTATGGCTGCCATACAAACATTTTTCTTTCCAATATGTATTTGAAGATTGCCAGAGAACGCGTCGACGTAGAGAGCTGAAATTTCGTACACAATGTTTCTATAATAATAGTTAAAAAGCTTCAAAAATGGACTAAATCGGGCAACCTTGGCGTTGCCATATAAAAATTAAAGTTTTTTTTCGTATACCGGGAAAACGATAAATCCTAGCATATTTATTGTACTAAAGGTTTCTTCAGAATACGAAATCTCACAGAGTTGCTTATAATCATTTTTCCTGTCTGACGAACCGTTCTAGAAATATATGCGAAAAGGCACTTCAAAAATCGAACTTGCACAGTACGAAGTATCATACGGGCCTTCATCTAGGGTATCATATGAACTTGTCTTTTAGACTAATTTTAGCTTTTCACTTGTTATTAAAAAAAAATCTTGGTTGTTAGTGTTTTCTATTGTGGGTTGCTAGTGGTTGTCCGAAAATACTGATCAACTAGGGAACTCGTTGGCAAAAGCATGACAAAAACTAAAACTACGCATAACCCTGGAATAGACATTTAAAAGTCCTTGTTGGGAAACTACATATCGCATTTTATTAACATGTTGAAATATTGAAAAACGACCACATGTATACTTGTATGGAAGATGATATGGAAAGAATTAGGGGACATAAAATACTAATCGGGATAATATTTGATTATATTCTGGATTTCTTTCGAAATAAGATTTGCCAAAGTCCGGATTCTTTCAGTCGAGATTCTGAAATTCCGGTTTTTAATTAGACCATAACGTCGGGATTGTGTAGAATAAGTATTTTTTTAATCTGGCTATCTTTAATAATGGCACAGTACAAACATCTTTTAAGTTTGTATAATGAAAACAAGCCATGAAATGAAGCAGGACAAAATATATTGTTCGGACCTTATGACCTCAGGTTTTATACTATAAAGTACCTTGCACAGCTCCTCTGAACCAACTCCACAGAAATTAAATCCATCAAGAGTATAAACATCAGCGGCTGTAGGAGAAGAGCTGTTCAAGGAGATCATAAATCCAAATTGTGCATTCAGGGTATCGGGAACCAGATCAAGGCGTTTGAAGTAATTATTATGCATATGATTTTATGTCTCATTTAAGTGAGGCAGGTTTTTTGCATAACTCCTGAGGAGAGAGGTCTACGGCGCTGGTCTAGCAGTCGTTGGAAAGGCCATGAAGTTCTGCACACAATGAGCTGTGCAAGTACCATATGCTCTGTACTTTCCAAAATACAGGGTATTTTGTAAAAGACTACCAAATTTTCTTAATCACCCTGTAACTCTGTTTGACTAAGTGAGTATACACCCTGTATAAATGGTTCTATATATATACATTTTTTTGTAAGAATATTCAGGTCTCCGCCGCTGTAACTCGTTACACATCAGACTTACAAGAAAAAAAATTTAGGGAATCTAGTCTTCTTCACATTTACATTTTTGTCTTAGGATCAACCGTTGAGGAATTATTTTGAAAAAAAAAACAAATTTTTGGTACCTTTAATCCAAGATGGCGGATCGGACGGATCCCCGTCAAGGGTGAAAACTTGGATTTTTCATCGGGGCTCGGAACTAAATAACATATATAACAATCACAACTACCGCATCTTTTGTAGGGAAAAGGCCTTATTTAGTCCCTATTGACTGGACTATTTGTTGTTTTACGAATTGTGATTCTTTTTCAAAATTTAAATTCGAAAAATTATCTAGGGTTATGTACCATTTTAGAAATTCTGTCTGTTTAAAAAAAATATTTTGAGAGCTTCCAGACAGTTCGATAGATTTGTACATTATTTCGGATACTTCATTCATATTTATTGACAATAAATTTTGCATCTCATGCTCAACTGTACAATTGTGAAGGCATGTCCAATGTCTGACTTTCATATACTAAAAATGAATACCAAATATTCTCGTATGTTTCATTCTCCGGAAATTAAATCCTATTAAAACGGGCGTTCCACAATTTCCTCCCTGGAATTGCATATGCAAAAAAGCAATTCTGATTCTGCAGACTTTGAGTATGACTGGAAATGTAGGATAGCCTTCGATGACTTTCGGATCATATTTGATTGCAAAACTTTCTAAGATAAATTCCATTAAATATATTCTTCAATTAGTAAGCAGTTATTTTGTATCAAATTCGAAAATGCTGATATAACCTTTGATTATAAGAAGACATTATGTTTCAGATAAACTAAAATGAATGGTTTGTTCCATTTTAATAAAAATGTATCTATCAACTCAATACATAATTTACAGGTTTTGAGATTTGATGAATTTGTTAATTTGTGCTGATATTCAGGTGAAAGTGTAGCGAAAAAAAGGAACTATTACCCGGCTGCTCATTCATTTAGTTTACTTAGCAAAATGCCTCCTACTACTAAAATTACACAAATAAAATGCCTAATTGCAATTCAGTTGATTTTATTTAATTCGAAATCAATTATTACTTTAGTTCTGCTAATTCTGCTCGAATTTCTTAATTCTACTTATGTTATGCAAATAATTAAAATTTCCTTTCTGATTTTGTAAAATACTAAATTAATGCTGAAATAAAAGATATCGTTAGTACGGGAGTCGGGAGTCAATCGTCATGTGGTGTGAAGATGACCCGTGCGGGCATAATTTCATACCTTGATCAATTGACTAAATTTTTGGGCAAAATTGCTAAAATAAAAACACTTTTAATATTTGGTAATACTTATACTGTGTAATATCTCCAAATAAAATAGGCATGCAATTTACACCTTAACATCCGTCACCTAACCAGTAATTTATCTGAAGTAAATACCTTGTATTTGCTGTGCTAAATGCAAATCTTAACCCCCCAAATTCTATTAAAATTCTTTAGGACGCAAGCGAAAAAATTATTGAACGAATGAAAAAATGAAAAGAAATTTAATTCACCAAAGAAACGCTATTTATGACAGAACTCCATTGCAAATTATGAAAATGAAAATTAAATGAAAAATATCGAAAATTGATGAAACCGAAAAGAAAAGAAACTAAAGTAAATTTATCACTGATGAAGAAAAAAACCAAAACAAAAAACAACTCCATGTTTAATCGCTGATGAAACAAAAATTCTAAGTAAAATCGCTGATGAAATTTGAAAAATTGCAAATTAAGGATACTAGAAGTTATTTTAGCATATGTATGTATACTCTTTGACAACTTGTTAAAAAAAAACGAATGACTGAACTCCTTTTTATAGAAAAATTTGTTCCATTTTCGGTATCCATAAAGTGAAATATCCGAAATTTTCACTGAAAGTGAGGAAGGAATGATTTTTTCTTATTGATACTCGACTGCTTCTGAGTTGTAGCATTTCTTATTTTGCATTAAACTTTTCTTGTTTATATCACTGAGAAAGTAAAGATTATTTTTTACTTTTAAGTGCATTTTATTTACAAAGTTATTTAATTTACAAGTTTTTTTAATATATTCTAGAAACTTGCCTCTCGAAACTCGACTCTGGAAATTCGACTCTCAAAACTCAACTCTCGAAAATCGACTCTCAAAACTCGAATCTGGCAAATCGACTCCCGAAAATCGCCTTTCTAAACTCGACTCTCGAAAATCAACTCTCGAAAATCGACTCTCAAAACACGACTCTCGACATATATTACACACGGCCCAAATTGGACAGCCCCAAGGGTGGCAGTTACCACCCCAACTCAAAACCCCCAACACGTAAGAGTATTTTACCCCATCTGAAAGCATTTTACCCATTCTAAATCAAAAAAGGACATATAAATTCATCCACGTGGTAGTTAACATCCTCACCCCAAAGTCCCCATGTAAATCCATCCTCGTTTACTTCCCTAAAACTCTTTCGTCACGAACGGCACTCTCAAAGGGTAGTTAGTTACCACCCCCACCCCAAAAGCCCCAACACGTAAGAGAACTTTACCCCATCGGAAAGCGCCCCATTCACTCATTCTAAATCAGAAAGCCCCATGTAAATCCATCCACGTTTACTAACCTAAAACTCTTCCCGTCACGAACGGCACTCTCGAAAGGTGGTAGGTAGCACCCCCAACCCCAAAACCACCAACACATAAGAACATTTTACCCGATCTAAAAGCTCCCCTTTCACCCATTCTAAATTAAAAAACCCCATACAAATCCATCCACGTTTGCTACCTTAAAACTCTTTCGTCACGATCGACACTCTCAGGAGTTCAGGCGATCAGGCGCTCGGACACAAACTTTCTGAGTCAGGGGTCTGTAAGTTGATATAAACTTATGAATAATTAATCATAATAATAATAAAAAAAAAATCAGAGCAGAAAACACTGCAGTGTGTTACCTGCAAAAAGAAAAAAAAATGATTAATTTTCTTGTAATTCAGGGTTTATTTAACAATAGGCCTCACTACGGCCTATGTGGGAATGTGACCGCAAATCAATACTTTGCGGTAAGGGAAAAGCTGAAGTAAAATGCTTTAATTAATTAAGAATTATTTAGTATCAAAAACTACTGATCGGTCTTTTAGTTAATTATTAAATACAATAATTTGTATCGGGCTCGAAGTACCTAAGATTTCAAGACTCATTCATATTCATTTCTCTGAACCGTCTAGAAGGACTGCTCAATTCGCAATGTCTGAAGGCAAGTCAAGTCAAGTCAAGTGTTCTTCACACGCGATAAACCGATATCCCGGGATATTTGAAAATGTTACGTACAGGCTTTAATTTTGGCCTAGAATTCACTTTACACTTTAATTGTTCGAATATGTATTAACTTAAGGTTACACGATGTCGAAATTATTACAGCCTGTTGCGCGACGGCAAGCTGTGTTCTTGACTGTTAGTTGATAATTTGGAACTTAGAGGAATAGGGAAGTTGAATGGTAGTGGGAAGTTTTGGAATGTTAGATATTTCTCTAACTTGTTGTAAGTTGAAGACCGGCGTTTCTTCCGACATTGTGAGAAATATACCGAAAGTCCGGAATGGTCCAGCGTTGACAAATCCCACGATGATCGAGATGTCTGGATGTTGTCCTATCCACGATGGTGGCTTCCTGCACTAGTGAAGAAAGTAAATCTTTCGCCCAGGTAATAAATGTTTCTCGTTTCCGAGTTGATTAGGTGGAGAGGTGATAAGTAGTGGTAGCTTTCAACTTGAAGTTGCGTTGAAAGCTGGCTAATGAGGGGGTTAGGATGTTGAGAGATCTTCTCAAGTTGTTTGACCGCGAGAGATAGGAGATAGTCCTCGATTGGAGTGATGTTTGCACTGTCATACAAAAAGGTGTTGGGAAAGTAGTGTCCGTCAGGTTTCCTGTACACTCCTGTACAGGCCCTTAGGATCTTTCTTTCGAGGGCGCTAATTTGCTTCATATAGGATGGCGAAATTGTGTGCCAGATGGGGAAGCAATAGCTTATGATCGGGCGGATGAGCTGTTTATATATAAGCAGCTTTGTATCTTTCGGGAGGCCGTTTCTCCTTCTGGGTTGAGTAGGGAGTAAGCGTAGTTGGCTTTCCTCATGGTTAGCTTGGCGTGATTGTTGAATTTTAACAAATTATTGAAAGAGACACCAACGTATTTAGTGTTCTTTGAAGGTTGAAGCTTTTCGTTATTGACTTCGATTTGGCACGTGTGGCGAGGTTGGGTCTTCTCCTTGTGGAGGGATTTCGGATGCAAATCATTTCAGATTTGTTAAGGTTTATTTTGATGCCCCACTTTCTGTAGAGCTCGTCAAGTTTGAGGACATGCCGCTCCACTTTCGTAGCAGCGAAATTGGATGACATGGAGTGGAAGTCAATGTGGAAGTCAATTTCCAAGTTCGTGAGATTCCGTTGCGAGTCAGGGAGATTTCCTGCGAGGAATTGAGAGAGCCTGTCTTGAAATTGTTGCCAGTCAACGTCTTTGAGTGAGGTTGAGGCTTGAGCGTCTGTAGACAAGATATTTAAGGGTTCGCTGGGGGTGATTGAGAGTTCAACTGCCATGTGATCAGATTCAGCCATATGAGCTGTGCAAACGTAATTTGAGAATTGGGGAAGGAGATTAATAAGATTAGAGGTGGCGATATGGAAATCAAGAGTTGACCCAGATCGCGGGAAGGTCGGAGTATCCTGCGAGACGACGACGAAATCATGGGTGGTGTTAAAGAGAAGCCAGTCGTGTACTGCCTTGCCTGACGGACTTACTACAGAGTCATTTCACAACGGGTGCCTGGCGTTGAAATTACCACCAAGCACCGTGTAAGTGAAATTCTCCGAGATTCGGGCAATGCTGTTCATGTTATTCTTGATATCAGCTCCTGTGGAGTGGTATCTATTATATAGGGCGATTAAGAGAAGAGATTCGTTGTCACGAAGCTCTAACTTGACAGCAGTACATTACATATTTGAAAGGTTACTTATTTTCACCTCTTCGAATTTAAGGTTTTCCTTAATAAGAAGGGCAGTGCCTAGGGTGGTCTCAGATTTGTCCTGGCGGACGAAGTTGTAGTGTTCAAAAGCTAACTTATGTCTCTCAGAGAGGAGAGTTTCAGAGAGGAACATAAACGTGGGTTTGTGTTCAATGAGGAAGAGATTTAGTGCTGCTCTTTTGCTGTGCTTTACCAGCGAATTGCAGTTAAGTGACATGATTTTCAGCTTACTTAATTGCCGCGACATAGTCCAAATGCAAATTGAAGGTATTGATTTTGCCCATAAGGGCGAAAAGGTCGCAGCCAAATAGAGACTTGGCTTCTTTGGTGCAGAAATCGTCAATTTCTGTCACTCTGGGTTTTCTAGGAGCTGCCTTGGGAGCAGACCTAGGTGCTACTGTGGCTTTGGAGCTGTGGGTTTAACAGAATTGTTATTATTGAACGTGTTTTTAGAGATTACCTGGGCGAAAGATTTACCTGGCTGCACGTAGTTCCTTGTGGCTTCCTTCACGAAGTCTTCACGTTGGCGACGCTCCTCAGTCTTCTTGGCACGTTGTTGTGCTACCTCCTTGTACTTGGGGCAACCTCTGTAGCTGGCTGGATGTCCTTCAGCCTTACAATTGACGCAGTATGGGCACCTTCCTTCTCGTTTATCCGCTCGCATTGTCCTGGTAAATGTACATTTTCACACTTCACGCATCTATAGTCGACCGCGCAGTTCCTCGCGACATGGCCGAAAGCCTGGCAACGCTTGCATTGGGAAATTCCAGAAGCGCGATATTTTTCCCAGTAAACGATCTGGTTCAGAAGGCGATTTGTGGCCATAATGAATTTGATATCGTAATTACCTCCGAAATTAATTACGAAGGAATTCGATTCCTTGCTCCTGGGCGTTTTAAAATGCGTCACAGAGTTAATTTTGAATCCACGCAGTTTTTCCACAAGTGCTGCCTTCACATCCTCTGCATGGTATGTATGCTGAACTCCTCTCAGCAGAAGTGTCGTCGTCCTGTCACACTTAGGCGTAAACGTGTAACTCTGTACCCCAATGTCCCTGATTATAGCGAACAGCGCCTTTTGGTCGTCTTGGCTAATTGGCTTGATAATGCACTTGGTGCCCTTTGCAGTCTTGATGAAAAACTTTGGCCTTATAGCGAGCTTATCAAGCTCGCAATTGAATGATTTAACATTCAAGTTATGACAGACGATCGGAGGAGGCCTCACTGCCTTTTCAACGTGAGCCTTAGTAGCTTTGGGCTGTATCTCGAAGTCCTTTCGATTACCCAGAATTTGGAAGAAACCACCCGTGTTTTGCACCCTTGGTGGTTGTTGCTCTGACCTTGATGTCTTCTTCTTGGCTGGAGTTCCGAACGATTGAGGAGACGTCTCTGAGCGACTATTTGCTCTTCGTTTGTTGTTTTCCACAACAGTATAATTGTTTTCATCCTCAGACGAAACCAAACTCGATGAAGATGACTCGGTAGAGTCATTGGAGATATCCACATCGCTGGTTGTTTCTTCGGTTACTTCAGGCAGTGACGCGTTATTGTCGTCGAGCAAATTTCTTGTTCCTTCCTGAACAGTGACTTCCGGGAGGCCTAATTCGTACTTACTGTACAACCTTTTTAAGCTGTTTTCAATAGCGGCCATAAGTGCCCTTTTTTCGGCTTCAAACCCGAGATTTATTTCACTCATTATAACACGAGACAAGGTGTCCTTTATTATCGAAATATGTTTAGTTGTCACTCACTTATAATTGTATGTGTCTATATCCCCATCACAACACTTAACACTTGATTTAATAGTATGTGTCTCTATCACTTTACTATACACTAAGAATAAATGTGTCTGTATTTGAATGTCACGCATTAGCTTACACATCTACACGGGCCACGAGCAATGTGAACTGCGTGAATGCCGTCGACAAAAGGCAAAACTGTGTATGTGAATAATTATTTGCAAATTACGAATTCCGATATGTTGTCACTTTGGCTATACCACACTGACTGTGAGAACGAACGGGAACGAATGAATGTCTGAACGCTCGAGGCATCGCTTTATTTATACTCTGGGAATTGCACAAAATAAAAAGGAGTTGGAGAAAAAATTACATCGCGGTTACGTGTTTTGAGCTCTGGCCGTGCGTATTACCGCTTTGAATTAAGCGTGAAACGCAGTATTAGCAATTGCAATCTGTGGGGTGATTTTGATATATTGTCGTAGCTTAGGTGAATATTTTAGACACATACTTTGACATTTCACCACTAATTTCTCCTACTTTTATATCAACCATATTCATTTTGATTTATCCTTTTCGTCAACCACAAAATAAACTAAAATGAATTTCCAATGAATAAACGTGAGATAATACTCCTAATAGTACGAAAAATTAGTAAACTGCTTCAGAGGTATGACAAAAATTTTAAACTATAGCAAATGGATATCCAATACCAACTTAAAGCAAGACAAGCGCTTAAATTCGAAAAATATTTTTGATTTTGTAATGTGAAGTGTCATTTTCAGCTCATTCTATGTAATGCAAGTCTTGTCGAACTGAATAAAAACTTACAACAAGCAGTAGAAAAAATTCGTATATTCTGACATTAAAATAGGATACAAGATCAGAATCACCGCCGTGGTTGAGGTTGTTAAAGTTCTATTCAGGTCGAGGTTGGAAGTTAGCACTGTTTTTCTCGCTTAAAGCGAGAAGACCGATCATCTAGTCATATTGACATCCGTCAGATGTCAGTGGCTGTTATTAATTTGACAAGTCTTTTCTTTCGTTGTTTTTGTATGTACGATTTGTTTATAATTGTTTTTTTCCTAGTATTTCAGGGAATTTTGCAATGTAATTAGTAATTTGAATGTTTTTAATTGCATTTTAGGTTTGCTGGGAAATTACATAGCAAGACGTCCTAAATATTTATTGAAGTCTTCGTTGGATTCTTTTGGACATCATTTAAATGGGTTGCTTAGTTTTAAGAGTTAATTTGTTTTAATTTAGGTTCGGCCTTGGGATTGATATATTGTCCGTAGCTATGCACTGCTTAGTTTATAACATGATCAACAAGGTATGGGCGAATTATTTGTCAATTGGTTGCTTGCCTCATTTGGGGACACATGTCATAAATTTGTTCGTCTCAATTTCAATCGTCCTTATCAAAGTGAATTAAAATTTCTATTTGAAGATTTCTTTGCATTCCGAATAGCACATAATTACTTTTCCCTAAGTGACTTAAACGAAGAAACTAATGTTGTGTTAAATACTTTAATATATTCAAAACGTATTTCAGTCATTATAATAGGCAAAACTCAAAACAAATTCGCTGGAAATGACATTTGTGTCCAAATGACGTAGCAACGCAGTAAGTTCCTCTCAAATCGGTCATACCTTCGGTCTTTCTATCTCCATTCGAGCAAGTACTTAGTAGGCAGGCAAGTATTTGAATTATTTGAACAGATATATTACAGAACTTCCCTCCCTTCTTTATTGATAGCACTATGATAGGTTTTAGAATTAAGAAACTCAATCAGAATGCATCATGAATTCAAAATATTATTTCGTCCAGCAACGCATGTTTTTCGCAATAGCCTTTTCAACAATACTTTCATGTATGTACAGTATGTGCAGAAAACGGACAAAGTCGTTCGGACCACTATATCCTTTGTCCACTCCACGAAGCTTCTGTGAATAACACGATTTGATTTCAGCTCTCTTTAATCTGGTTATACTATATTATTTGTCAAGGTACAATAATCATGGGGATCAAATGGGATTGGAATTAGAGGACTGCAATATAAATTTGCTTCGGTTCAAGGTCTTTGTTTTTTTCTACCTTACAACTCTAAAACTCTCCATTGAAGAATTTGCTTTATTTTAAGAGAATATACTCAAAATAGTGATAATTTTAAGAAACAATAAAGCCAATGATTTGATGATTTTAACCACGGGTGGTAAGAGAATATTCGACGTTAGAAGAGTTGCATACAGTGAATAAAAGATTAGTTGCTTTACGCATCATATTTGTTAAGAAAACTTATTCATATTAGTTGATTTGTCGACGCAGCGATCATAGAGGTCTCATCAGTATGGTTATCTCTGATCTACTACCCTAGAAGTTCAATATTGGAGGTCACACGAATTGTCCATATAAATACTTTTAATAAAAAGTAAGTATGAATTATATGGTGGCAAGATTTTTCTATGCTGTTTTCAAATTGGGCGATTGATCCTGCTGTTCCCCTGGATCGAAAAGTTCAATAACTTTTTTGGACTTAAATAAATATTAGTCTATTAGACGAAAAATATTCTTCGTATAATTTCTACTTGGTTTATCCATGTGCCGCCAGGCAAAAAGGTCGAACAAACATCCAATTTGAAAAATGCAATGAGAAAGCTTGCCATCATATTATTCACATTTACTTTTTATAAAAAGAATTTATATGGGCACTTGGTGTGACCTCCATCATTGCACTTGTATGGTAAGCGATCAGAGATAACCATACTGATGAGACCTCTCTGATCGCTGGGTCGAAAAGGTCAATAATAATTTTGCACTTGAATGCATTTTGTAAATTTATTGAAATTATATTTTCAATAAATTTCAGTCTGTTAGACGAGAAATCTTCTTCGTATTAGTTGATTTAGCTAATCTTGTTTAGTCATAACCTTTGTGCAACCAACTATTTGTGTAGGTAGCTTTGACAATCTTTCGGAATTGCGTATTCGAGAATCTTTGTTTTTTCAACTAATATTTTTCTGGAATTCACTAATTTTTACATAATAAATTTCGAAAAATTGAAATATCAGCTAAAGCAGGCATTGTTTATTCCAGTCTGTCGAAGCATCTATTTGAATAATCGACTTATTAATATTGCTCTTTCAACAAATTAAATTCCCAAAATTAACTAATTGCTTGATTGATTTTACATGGCGCATTATTAAATATAACTGACACATTAGTAATCAACTATTCGAGTATATTAAAATATACAATGAAATTGGAAAGTTCAACTAATTTTTTAGTTGATCATAATAATAAAATGCTAAGAATATAATTATTTTTTATTTTTATATGATTTTATTATTTGCCCGCAGTAGGCTGACAATATTTTTAAAAATGAAGAAAAAAACGTTCCGTATGGACAGAAACTCTATGTATACTCATCAGTATGACTGAGATGCTTCTGCCTGCTGAAGACGCTGAAGAAAATTTTAAGCCATTATATACTCAGTATAAGATCTGAATGTGAATTATATGAAAGATTCTGATTTGTTGATTCAGCTAATGTATAAGGCGAAAATATGAATTGAGTTTTAACATGTCCAAACGAAATGGAAATCGAAAAAAAATTTGTCGGTTCAACAAATGTATTGGTTTAAATTAATGGTTTTACGCATGAGTTTCTAGAGCGACAGTCAAAATTGTTATAATTAATTTCGCAAGTAATTTCTCAGTACAAAAACAAATTGGTGCTAAGCGTTTTCCCGATACACTAAAAATATTGTAATTTTGTACAACAACACCACAGGTTTCAAGAACTATTTCATTTTTGAAATTATATTTATAAGTTTTTTCGAAAATGCCATATACAGAATTTTAACTCACTAAGTCAACCGGCTCTCGAGTTATCGACAAACGGACGGATAGTCGGACAAACGGACGGACATACAAAAAACAAATAACTATTGATACATTAATATTATACGTGGGTGTCCCATCTATTTTTTCTTTATCAGAAATATGCGTTAACAGTGAAATGATAAACTCAGTATGTCCTATGAGATTTCATCTAGGATATAAAAATAATTATTAATGATGCAGTGAATTAAAATTTAAACTTATGGCCGGATTATATTATTCATATCAACTAATTAAATTCGTTAATTTAGGAAATTGTGATGTTACATCATAAAAACAAATTTATCAATTTTTGTGTTGAGCTTACTAATTGTATAAATTCGCTGATATAACAAATTATATTCTTAAAAACAAACAAACAGTTTTGTTGTTCCTGCAAAAAATTAATAATTTCACATGTTGATTTTACCAATACGTCTTCTGAATGATGGTTAGTTAATTCATATATTTGTTAAATGAAGTAATTCAGTTAGACGCTACAACTAAAGTATTTTCCAAAGGAACTAAGGGCAACTTAACTAATTCCAATTAGAGATTTCAGCTTATTAGTTATTAGCACTTACAATTTTATTAACCACTTGATCGTTTTTCCAAATCAATTTACAGAAATTACTTACTAATGTACAATCAACTAATCGTGATTTGTCGTTTAAACTAATAATTGTTTTCAGTGTAGGAACTATTTGAATAAAAAATATACAGAGAGCCCATAACTATTAAAGTTAGAAACTCAACAATCAAAGGTGAATGGAGAAATCATCTACTTAACCCGGCAAAAAAGTATCTAATTGCAGACATATTGAGAAAATGTGTTTCTTTATTGTGCTACTATATTCATTGAGGAATTCTTCTTCTTTAATTACGATTCTTTATAAAGTTTGAGAGTTTGTTGAATAAACAGAAAATCTCCTTAATAGTTAGCAACTCATTTGGCTTTTTTTTCTTAAAATACCAATTATTTCCAAAGTGCCCTAGAAACTTTTTTTTCTTATATAATTTCATGAGAAAAACCTTATGTCAAAGTTTATCAATGATTCGGAGCTTTAATTGCGTCGATAATGCTCTTAACTGATACTTAGTATTCCATCATCGCCATAATTTGATGAGCTAATGAGGCCCATCACATGTCACACTTTGTACATACGAGCTAGGTATTCATCTACTGTGGGAACTAGAGGCTGATAGCAATCTCTTCTTGTCATATTTAATTCATAAAAGGGAAATTGTTCTTTGAGCTAAAGAATATTTACACCTGTGAACGGGATGTTTCCCACCCTCTATCTTTGTGCCGCGATAGAATCTGGGTCAAATATTGACTGATCAACTTTGTAGACTCCTGCTTCTTCACCAGCAAAGCATTTTCTTGCTGTTTAAAGTGTGCTGGAAAAGTGTTGACACGAGACGTTCGCAAGCTTAAATTTTTCATGACAGGCAGTCTGTGCTAGTTTACTCCTCAACTCAACAGGGAGAAAACAGTTGAGCTCTGTGATGAAGTTTGACTTTATCCCTAGGGCTATTTTAGCAATTTTTGGTTTTGTTGTTGTTTACAATGACGAGGAGAAAAGGATGTCAGATATGGAAGAGTTTCGTATGAGGTTATGGTCGCTTCAGGATTTGCCTTTGTGCTAATCGTCACTTTTAATTTTAATTTGATAAAAAGAACAATGAAAGCTTCTCTCATTCTCTCATTCCAGTTCAACCATACTTAGTCATTTCGGTTTTAAATAAAAATCCACAATAACAAGTATTCCTTGATTTGTTCCACTGAAGCAGATTGATTAGTACAATCTGTCAACTTAAGAAACTTTGAAATAATACGTACGGCTGGTGTGGTATTTGTTCACACCGACAAATGGTTTGAACAAATTGTCCCGAAACATTGGGACAGTTCACAACGAACTTCAGCGTTGCAATCCTATTTGAAGGGATGAGGTTTTTCGAAAAGATTTAACGATTGCATTTATCACAGGAATATCTGACTGACTTTGGGAAAGTTTCTAAACTTTGTGTTTCCTTTTGCAGCTAAACCTTCTTAAACCATAAGGAGAGAACGGAGTAATGCATCGTCTCCAGAAAATTATTTATTGCTACGTGCACTGAAAGAGACATATTCGTACACATATAAGCTCGTACCCAACAGCACAGAAGTATAAATACAGAATGAAACTTACAAAAGAAAATTTTCCAATTTAGGAGCAAAGTACTTCAAACTGAGCCAGATAACATTAAATTAGGAAATTGGAGAGAAACTTTGCCCTAGGTATAAAATAATTATCGGAAACTTCGGTGGCATTGCTACAGAGAGATTTATAAAATTTGTTAAGATGTAACTATGTTGAAGAAGTGCTTGCTTTAGACACACTCACGTAATGATTAGAAGAAAATTACTTATGAGATATTGCTAAATCTGATTAGAGTGGTATTTGAAAGTTCATGTATGAGAACATATTCAGCACCTTACCTATCCTGTTTATTTTCAATGCACTTACTGCTATAAGGTAAAACTAGCAAGCCTGCTTAATACTCTAGAAAATTACCTTGGGCTAGTCTGAGTTTGTTAACTAATTCCTAAGGTTATTGGGTTAGGATCAAACAGGTTTTTGTGTTGATTGAAAGTATGCAGTTAAGTGTTTAGCCTGAATTTTTAGTGGCTGTTGTTACTGACTTAAGTTGGGAGGCTTGGAGTTTTGGATGGATATTTTTCTGTTAGCATTTACATTGATTTCTTCGGAATGGATATGACTGACAAATTTTGCGTGGAGTGCAGTTATTTTTCATTCCCAATTTCATGAAACTATTTCCAATTCACAAGCGAGTTATTTGATTTCTTCAGAACATGTCTGAAGCTTGGTTATTATACAGAATTATGGAAATAGGTCAAAGTGGCCGTCGTCATTCCTAAGGCCTGCCGAAAACTCTTTTTTCCTCAAGAATTTGTACAGGGCTTAAGAAATTCCTTTAATATTGAATGAATGTACATTAGTACATAAATAATTATAGTTGGCATTCATCTAATTTCTTTTAGACCCTATTGTGACTTATAGACTTCAAGAAAGGATTCTCAACTAGCATTCCTAACAGAGAGGAATGGAATGATAATCGTGTAGTAAAGGACTCTGATATATGTGTCTTCACAGACGGTTCGAAATTGGATGTGAGAATGGGGGCCAGGGAGTACTCGGCATTCCCTTTAATGCAAGAATCGTGCCGCCTACCGGACTACTGTAATGTGTTCCAGGCGGAGGTACTGGCTATTAGCAAAGCAGAAAGGCTGCTGGCAACAACTTATGTTGTAACCAGTGATCGAGTTATCAGGATTTGTATTAACAGTCAAGCTGCAATCAAGGCACTTAACTCGAGCACCATTAGATCGCGCCTTGTGTCGCTGTTAACTCTGGAAACTAGGTACTAACCACATGGTTATTCTCTACTGGGTCCCTGGTCACATGGTAACGAGGCAGCTGATGTTCTGGCCAGATAGGGATCCGCTATGACTTCCTGCTTAGCGCGGGAACCCAGAATCAGTGAAGAGGATTCTAGACGTACACCCAAGTAACAATTTTCAAAATTTGTGGTGACAGAAGGTGATGGATAGTTTTATAAGGGGTATATGTATAATGGTTACTCGATTATATAAGAATTTGAGTGGTTATATAAGTGTTTTTTAATATTACCAATTGGTGACGTAGTTATATTAGAGTTTTTTAAGGTTACTAATGGTTATCGCGGAAGTGAGTTACTACAGGTTGTATAAGTCGGTGATAGAAATATTTCAATCACCGGTCTATATAACTTAGAGTAACCATTACCAGAAGCTATACAAGAATAATTGTTTTCATCACCACGTTATATAACTTATTGGTAATACGTGTTTATTGCGGTATCCGTGGTTACCCTTATATAACTCGACAACATTCAGTAATTTAGGTGACTTTAATAAAAATTGGGAACTTTTGGTAATACATATACCCACTATAAAATGTCGTAAAATTGTTGGTGGCCCTTTAGTAACTACGGTGATCGTTATAAAAACAAATTACTTTTAGTATCGAATGGAGCCTTTATAAGACGGTTTTTATATGTTTAACACAATATACCCAAAGGATATATAAGAATACTAACGTCTCTTTTTTGTCACTATATAATATATAACATTACCAAAGGCTACATATTATGATTAAAGGGTATATAAGGACCATTTTCGAGGCATGGTAGTTCCTTTAATTTATACAGGTTTTATAAGGGTTATTCAGTTTATATAATAAAGCCTGAGTTTATATAAAAGTAGTTCAAGTTTTATAATGGTAATTTGTTCATTTAAGTACAAGCCGCCATTTTTTCATCTGTGCATTGCAGATAAAATAGAAAATGTAGGTTAAGCCAATTTTTTAAATTCCTGACATATGGCTTCCGTTTTATTTTCATATGAAGAAAATACATTTTTTTATGTATATAACATTTGTAAATTATGTAATATTACTTTTACGAATTAATGTCACCTAAGTGAAAATTTTAAATTTTGTCATATTTAATTAAAACAATTATTAAATTATTAAATATTGCTTGTTTTTGGAGCGGTCTGCATTTTTTAGAAGTATGTATGGTGATATTCACAGTAAAATATTATTTGCAGCTGAATGTTACCACGTACATGCCGAAAAATCGTACTTCTAAGATGTAAAAATATTAAATCCTTAACATTATAAAAATGCAGTACAAAAAAATATCGAAATTTTATGTCAAGATAGGTTGCGTAAATATTTGCATTATATTGTTTTATAAAGGTAACGAAAATTAATTTCCCTAACATTTCAATTACTAAAAGTAATCAGTCTGAGAAAATTTCATGCGTTGTGGAAACGTTACTATCACCATTTAAAACAAAGTTTATAAAGGTAACCGAAACATTACTGTAACCACTGCTCTGATCAAAATAAATTAATCGAGAGCACCATGGGTTATATAAGGGTCATATAAGAAGTTATATTAAGGTAACCAGAATATTTTTGTTACTCATTTTATAAAACCTTTATTTATATAACGTTGCCGAAATCCATACACGATAACCTTTATATAATCCTCCATTTAAGCTCTATAAGGCGTTTATAGTGGTTACAAAGAGGTTTCGAGTACTAGTCTATAATAACTCAAGTCACCCTCAAATTTTAGGTATCTTTCCCAGCTAAGTTCCCATCAAGGTGGTATCACAAAGGATCGCAAATGGCCTAAGTGTGACTGATCGCAGGGGTGTGATGGCCGCGACTCTAACCTAACCTAACCTATTGCGACATCTATCTAATATAGTTTTACGTTGGGTGGTAACGGATCAACCAGCTTTTTCATGCCCTAGCTTGCTTAAATGAAAGGACTATCAGGCGCTTCAGTTACTCATAATATTTTTGTAACTTACAATATGTTTCCTATTGAGGAACTCAATATGCGCTTATATCATTTTTTCAGGTTAATCAACGGTGGGTGATTGATAAGTGAGTTTATGCCCCTTGTGATACTTCTGTATAGATACTTTTATGTGTTTTATAGTTTAGATATACTGCCGTTGATGTTGCAAACAGCGGAGCTAATGTGTTCTTGGAAACAACAATCTTCTGCTATGTTTGTTCTGTGATCCATTGTACACAAACTTTTTCCGTCTCCATTTGTACCTAGTGTTTCACTTTATGCACGTCTCTCAAAATAGTTGGATATGGGCTGTGATAAATCTGAGTCGACAAAAACAAATGCGCAGATAACACTCGATTAGTAGGACATAACGTTGTTGTTGTTAATTGATCCTGTACCTTACTTCCCTACCCTGTAAGGATGTGCACATATCAAAGGGTACTCCTTATAGAGATTTGGCTGTATGCTTCAAAAGCCAACAAAAATATATTTAAATCTTGTGCGCAGACCTGCTTTAATATTCATCTCCAATCCAAAGCTACGGACCAGTAAATTAGGCTGGACATGGCTCATTAAGTGAGTATATAACCAATGTCAAGTATAGATTTTTACCACCTCAGTAAATTTCTTATTTTGCACTCTATCTTTTATTCTCAGAAAATTCCGCAACAAATATTTCCTTGCGTAGTATTAAAATGAAGGATTCTTTCAATTAGATTAGAAGATGAGATTTAATACTCTTTTGAAGGCAACACTACATTATGTTTGGGGCTTGTTATCACATGACAATTATGAGGAACGTTTAATTTTATCAACAATTTTATGTTTTATAAATCTCAGTTTTACTATAAAATAAAAGGCAGCTCTTCACTCCCCTTTTGTTGCAGAGTAAACATTTATATTAGTGGGAATTTTCAGAAAAAAAACATTTGAGTAAAATCCCCTTTAACTATTAGCTTAGAAATAGTAGAACCACATAACTTCTATCAGCCCAAGTATCTAACCATGCCGATCGATGTAAGGTTCGATAATTTGTACATTGACTAGACTATGTTTGATGTACACAAACATCTAAAACGAGTCATCCACACTTCCGCCGAATTTACATTTCTAATTGCAAATTGGATTCGAACTGTTGATGGCTATTTGATTTACTGTCTATGGTCTTTGTGGTTAATTTATGCGACGCTAGCTCTTTTATAGTACTCGCCTCTTAATGCAATCCCAGGATAAATTCGACAAGTATAAAATGAGTTTTGCATTTCCATTAAACACCTACCAGACAAAGTATAATTTGCATCCATCCCATTCACTTTAGAATTTGGTACTACTGAAAAGAAATCAATAAATTAAATTTTCTACTCCGCCACCAGTTCCCGTTCGTCCATCAATACAAAGGCCGACATTAAGTTAACATCATCGAACAGCACTCTATCTCTTCCGTTGAAATTTCGCTTCACTGCAAAACATAGAGGAGTCTTTCCCCGAAATCAAACCGGAAAGTTTCATCTGTTGGCTTATTTGGGGAGATTTGGACAGAAAACCAATAGAGCTGACTTATAAATGGGGATTAGAGCTTCAATTGGAAAGCTCAATAGGAATGTCCATGCCGGACAATACATACGGCAGTCCCGGATACCGGTTGGTTTCATTCAATAAACTCGCCCCAGCGTTGTTATACAGTATCCAACCAAACACATTTCAAAAGGGAAAATAGAGTACTTCGCCGAACGCATAGCAAAAGCGTATCCATTTTTAGATGTCTAGTAATTTTCCGAAATTGGTACTGACACTATCCCAAAGGACCCTGTCTGGAATTACGTGTTCCAGAAATTGGCTCGCTCCAGAAAAAAACCTTCAGAAAATAAATTTGTCGGAAATTTATAAGGAATGTCGGTGGCTTTTTTCTCTTTTTTTTTTCGCCAGCCATCCGGTTTTGCAGAATTGTGGGAAAATGTTGTGTTTTAGATTGGATTTTTTGGCAAAAGAACCAAATTGAATACATTTCTAGTCCCTTGCCGAATAATAAAATGCCGATATTACCATCGTGCATGTATATATGTAACTGTAGACTTAACAGATTTTTGCTGTTGAATTTAGGCTAGGTATATTACATGGGAATAAAGTATCTGATCCAAATTATGTGGGAGTGATATCTTTATTAAACAAGCAATCACAGTTTGTTGGACCCAATCGTTGGAAATCCTGTATTAGAGCGTCTTGCTCTGGGTGCCAAAGATTATATTTTAAAGAAAATATGGAATTTCACCAAATCTAATAATATTGAGTTACTGATATTGAAATGGAATTTACAGTAATTTGAAAATAAAAAAATAAAAACACTACAAGATAAGTCGTAGCTTGCATCACTGAATAAAATTCCTTTGCTGTGTGCTGCTTGTAGTGTTTATTTTTTCAATCAAATTTTTCATATACATAGACGTTTTCATTTCGTTTTGTTAGATTTTACAAGCTCGTCTCCTAATTTCATCTCGGGACCGTCCATATCACAGATATGTAATGATCTTTACTGGGAAAAACCAATAAGGCGACGGTAGTTAAAAAAATGTTGAAGTAATAATAATGCGCAGAGGAGTAATAAATTGTGTAGCTAATAAACCAGAATGAACAAACCTAAATATTTGGGTAACGCATCATTCCTTTATCTTCTTCAATAAAACTTAACACAATCATTCATCAAAGTTTTCTCCGGGCTAAACAAAGAAGAAAAGTTCGCTCTTGGTTATCGTCCTCTTTTCGTCTGGAAGAAAAGCTCGTAATTCATTTTGCTATTTTATTGCTATTTTGTCCCGGTATCTCTCGTATCATCTAAGAACCTTAAGAGCAATTTTCATACATCACCTTTGGTCAAATATTCCGAAGATGATAACTGGAAGATATCCTCCAATCAATACACTGAATATCTTTCATTATCTCAATGTTTGCTGAGTCCTTGCTATGTCGGGCACAAACACACCAAAGCAAGACTTAATTACCTGGTTGTAAGGATAATGAGAATTTTTAGTATAAATACAGATAAGCATAGTATGAAGTCAGTCAGAATTATAAAAAAAATAGTGTCGAATTAAATAAGTGGAGATATTTAGAAAGCAATATTTATTAAAAAAAAAATTAAAGGTGGTGCATTAACATATGTACATCATATACATAGCTATAATATATATATATATATAATAATCGCGAAAATAAATAATTTATTTCCTCATCCCAGAATAATGGATCATGACGAAGAATCAATATTTTTTGAAGAAGAAGTTTCTGCGAACGAGGAAGATTTCTCCGAGTAAGATAGCGACATTTTTTTGGTAGGAAGTGATAGGTACGAAACCGTGTCCAGTTCAGAAAATGTCGATTAAATAGGACCTTTTCCAGCAAAACGACTTCGAAGTATTCAATCAACATCATCAAGTGAGTAGTTTCAAAGTCCTGCCGGTGAAGCATCAACAAGCGCCGCATACCAAGGCGATGCGAATAAATGGACAACCGAAAAAAAGGTATCCGCCACAGTTTGAAATAAGAGTCGCGGCATGTGCTTCCCATGTATATGGTAGAATATTTTACAGTTGCAGAGCCTCTGCATTTGATGGAATTAGGCATAACGAAAAGACTTCTAGTTGTGTATAGGACGGACATTTTTGTAATTCATACAAAGTGGTCACCTGGAGATATAGTATGTTTCCAAATGGTTGCTCTAATGTAGAACGCCTTCCAAAATGCATCGTGAATCGGGAAGACTTTAAAGGCACACCACGTTGGCTGATCTGAAGTGCGTTATGAATATTTTTGTTTCTGTATTTTCTCTACTATGCTTATATAGCACTACAATTTCTATATAGATATATCTCTTTGTTACGGTATTGCTTCACATAGTCATCATCACAACATCATAAAACCATGTAACACCATTTCACTTGTTGTGACATAAAAAAATCTGACCTGCATTAATAACTTTGCAAAATGTAAGTCGGATCAAATGTCACAACATATCGATACCAGAAGTGGTTCAAAGTGAAATATGGAAAATGATGATTAATTCATTTTTTGTTTAATTGCAAAGTGAATTAATGAGGTGATGACGATGTGCAGCAATTTGTTTATTTCTGTAGAATAAGAATTTTTTATGATATGTATGTAATAAACTTGGAGCTGAGTAGAAGTCAATTAGCAGTTAGTGAGTGAGTCGACTGAGTTGGAACTAGTGAAAAATAAAGGTTGAAGTAAAACAAGTTATCGCGAAATACATATATTTAAAGAAGAACAAAAGAAAGATAAGTGACCGAGAATTATATACACATATATTTAAAGGAGAATTATATATAAATAAATTTAAAGAATAATAAATGAGTAAAGTGTTTGTTGTTAAAATGCTTATTGTTTGTGTGTGATTGATGGTGGTACAGTTGGACGACTCGTGAGAACGTTACATATTCTCAACACAGAAATTTACATCATTATATGTATAAGAATTTGTTACCTATATAAGCGTTTATTCCTGATTATGTAGGTGTTGAAGTCATGGTTTGAAATTTTGTGTGGGAGAACTGAAATCCTATATTATCTCTTTTTTACGTACATACACTTACCCAGTAGCCATATTCGCTGATTATTTGGTCGGCCATATTTGTAATAAAAGAAGACGCATTTTTTGTGGTTAAATATTTACGTATAAATTAGCTTAGAAACGTGAAAATAATAACATAGTGATAAAGTTATTGAAAAATTGATAAATGCACATTAGTTCCATTTATTTGGAGAACCAAGGGAACATAACTGTTTTTAACCATAGTTAATTAAACTTTCTATTTACTTATTTTGAGGCGCTTTGTTTTTTTCGATCTAGCATCTTACATACTAACAAAAAAATTATATAATTGGTAAACTCAAATATATACCTTTTCCTTATAATATGTTAATCATATTTTATAATACCATCTTTTGTATTAAGGGAAAACTTTCTCTAGGGCTCTAAGTCGCGCATATTTAATAAGTTCCACATTAATAATATATTTGTAGTCTTATCTAGGATCTGTTGTATTTTAATGATTTTACATTAGGATCACTTTTCCTATATAGGATAATGTGTTCCTAAATAAGTTATCACATAAAGATATATTTAATTCCTATATAAATAAAGTAGGAAATCCTACAAGAACGTCATAGCATTAAATTTTCTAAAATAGGGAGTATATAAAGTCCAATATAAGCTAAGCAGTGAGCATCAATATGAGATTAAGAAGTAAGTACATTATAGAAAGTATTATTCATATATCAACAATAAAATTTTATTCCCCGAGCATGATATGAGATTCTCCAATTTAGCGTTATAAGAGTCTTTTGCTATTCCCTGGGAATTCGGTGAGACAGTAATGTGGCTTCTTATGACACCTTAGTTCGCAAGATTTATTCCCAAGAAGAGCTCCGAGATTTATATGGGACAAAAATGGTTTCTTGTGGGGTGATTAAGAAAATTTGGTAGTCTTTCACAAAATACCCAGTCTTTTAAAAAGTACAGAGTGTCACTTACATAGCTTATTGCGTGCAGAACTTCATGGCTTTTCCATCAGCTGCACGACCAGCCCCGTACTCCTCTCCCCTTAGGAGTTGTGGTGGTATAAACTAGTTTATTCCCTTAATGACTGAAAGACGTCATTTAAAAAAAAATCTTGTAATTTCGATTTAAAATCGCCAGGGGATTTCTTCGATCTGTTTTTGACAGAATCTTTTTTGTATAAAATTGTTCAAGAAACCAACCGCTATGCTGGCCAACAAATAGCAAAGTCGCCATTATTGCGATCCTCCCGGCTGCTCCGAGATTGGAAGGATACCAGCGCTTAAGAATTGTGGGTATTCTTTGGATTACTTACGCACACCGGTACAATGAGTTTACCCTCCATAGAACATTATTGGAAAATAAGTGAGCTTTTTAATTTCGACTTTTGGAGGAAGAGAGTGTCTACAAATCGTTTTCAATTAATTTTGAGATTTCTACATTTTAATAATAATGTAGGATAAGGTGATAATCGGTTATTGAAGATCAATCCAATATCACACCACTTCTACGAAACTATGGACCGCATCTATAAGCCGGCGAGAAAGTTGTGTATTGACGAAGCGATAGTTCTTTCGCGAGGAAGGTTAGTTTTTCGGCTATATACATAAAGAACAAACGGCTTAAGTACGGCATCAAACTCTATGAACTTTGTGAACCTGAAGGAATAGCATTGAGAGTGAATATTTATGCGGGCAGATATGATAACCTAAGTGGACGAAGTTATACTTCAAATGTCGTTTTGGTTCTGATGGATGGTATCCGGAATCGTAGCTTTATGTGGACAACTACTTTAATTCAGTTGAGCTCGCGAAAGATCTCACGAGTAAATGTGCCACGTTAAGATTAGACCAAAAGGGTAATCCAGAAAATTTGCTCAAAAAGAAACTGAATCGAGGAGAATCTGAATGGGTGAGATCAGGATCTATTATGGTCAACAAATGGAAAGATAAGCGTGATGTGTTGACTATATCCAACATGCATTAAGGCGAAATGGTTCAAGTGAAGAACAAAAATGGAAATATTTCGAATAAACCATATATGGTCAGAGATTATACTTTGGGAATGATAGGTGTTGATCGCTCTGACCAACGTATGTCGGGCTACTCATTCCTCAGCAGAACCATCCATTTGTATAAGAAAATTTCACTGCACTACTTAGAAATCTTTCTGCAAAGTGCATACATGTTCTAGAACCAAACAAATCGAGCGAATAAAAAGATGACGCTGCTTAAATTTAGGGAATCAGTTATTATGCATTTTCTTTATGCCGTCGGCGGCAATTCAGGAGAAAGCATCAACTATAATACAAATACAACTGATTTTCATTACTTAGAACATCTTCCTCCCACAAAAAAAAGAATGCTTACAAAGCCATGTCGTACCAAGCAAAAATAGCGCAAGGAAAGGTATATTTGTCCAGTTTGCCCAACAACGCCTAGGCAGCAGTTTTGTTACATACGCTTACTACGACATATCTCGTAGTTGACAGTAAATGGGTTGGTTATAGACTTAAGGATATCCAAGGTTAGTGCAGTGTTATAACACTAACATTTTTCGTGGTTGCAGCTCCTACCATGAAATAAAAATACTCAATCTAATATTTTTTTAATATTGGCAATGATGGCATCTTGGTAATCATGTCACAACCTATCCTGGGAATTGTAGAAAAACGGAATGGCTAGAAAATTGGATTCCCAATCAGAAGAAAACGATTTTTTTTCAGAAACAAACTTACAATGACGTTATTAGTTGATGATTCAGTATAGTGCAGTGCAGTAATCAGAAGATTGATTGCACACAAATTTTGTAATGTTTTATTTCCTTACACCTTACAAAGCACGATCGAATGAATAATTAGCTCTAATTATTAATTAATATCTCGTGCCACATACCTACTATTATTAATTAGGACTCGAAAGTCAGATCTTAATGATGTATACTAATGAAGTGTTTGTATTTTCTTCATTATAATGACGAAAAACTGAATATATTTTGTAATATAATGTAAATTTGAAAAATAAAGAGAAGAAATACAAAGCAAGAATTCTATATTATCAAAATCCGTTTTAATATGATTGTTTTTTATTTTGATATCGTTAAATTGAAAAATAAACTAAATAAAAACTAAGTTTATCGCGTCAATTCGATCCATTTCGCTTATTTACTCTCATAATGGCCAGTTTCACAGTCTGAGTTTAAACCAAATATTTAGTTTAAACTCGACGAATGAGTTTCACAGTTTGGATTAAACCCCGGTTTAAACTAGAGTTTAAACCGTGCCTTCCTCGGTTTAAACTCAAGATAATTATATTTTGACAGTAGCATTGCTTTTTTTGTATCAAGTAAATAATTTCATCATGGATTTAGATTTAGACTTTTCTAGCGATGAAGATGATTTTTTTGAGTTAAATTTACAACTCTGGCGACGACTGAGAGTAATTAGAAATCGGCCAAATCATTTTAATTAGTGGGATGACGTTGATTTTTATGCTAGGTTCAGTTTAAGTGAAGAACTTTGTTACTTTGTCTTCGAATCTATTGTCCGTCTTCTTGCGCTCTATTATATATCTCTTTTTTATGCATTAGTGAAGGCAACTTCAACTTCACTTATGCTAAAATTTTCATCCTTTTTTAATGTTGGCATATTTAAAATTAGAAAATATAACCACATATTTTTTATTTTTTGTTTCTGATCTGTTTACTTTTTCCGATTGACAGATTGATTCATTGCAAAATTGCTTCACAATGGTGGCGATAACTAATTTAATTCACAATTTAATCAGTACTACCAACGTTACTAAAAGAATGCACTGTGAAACCCGATTTGGTGTAAACTACGTTTAAACTTGGAGGGTGGTTTAAACTAAACCTTGGTTTAAACTCGACTGTGAAACTGGCCATAAGTATGTCAAAACTTGTTTGAGAATACAGCATAATTTGAGAAATGGCTGTTTGTCTACAGTTGTCTAATGATTAATTGGCGTTGAATGATTCATTAGTTAACGAATCATTAGCAGTGCAGCGTATGGTATTAGTCTTCCACATTTAAATTATTTGAATTCAATTTTTTATAGTTTAATAAATTTACATAATTAGGATATACTTTAATCTAGGCTCGCAACGATGATTTACTTACATAAATCTTCTTGTTCATGTAACAGTTTTTGTCTTACCTCTCGTTCTCCCAGTCGTTGCAGTTTTTATGAAAATGTTTTTTTTTCCAACTACTTCTGAGTCTCAATATGACTTTACTGGTACTAACTTGGATATTGAAACAATCTTGTCGAAGTGTGTGGTGAATAAATTTTCTGAATGTCAATTTCTTTGTCGATACTATTTGGATCAGGCCTACATAGTTTTTTTTTTTTTTTGGAATTAGTCACTCCAGAAAATTTCTCTGTGGCGTTGTATGAAATAGCCCACCTTTTAGTTTTTCCAAGAATTGTTATGGTAGCCAATGTTTCTTTCTAAGTGGGTTAATAGATGCCCATTTTATACCTTAGATGAAACCTAAAGAGTATACTACGTTTGTGATTCAGCTTGTAACACCTAACAATAATGGTGGCAGAGCAAAATGGATTATACACCCATGCATAATATTAACAGTTATTTTGATTTTTGCATGTCCGTCGGTCCGCCTGTCGATGCGTCCGTATGGCCGTCCGTCCGTCTGTCCAACCATCTGTATGTCCGTCCGACCGTCTGTCCATCTGTCTTTCGGCCCCACGATAACTCGAGAGCGCCTGTATCTAGCGAGCTGAAATTTTGCATATCGGGTAACTCCTTTGTGGGTTTCCTTACAACAATCTCGGTTTTTTACATATATACTGTATGAACGATCAGTCCTAAACATTTTTATTATACTAAAAACTTCTTTAGAGTATGAAATCCTACAAAAATTGGTTATGCTCAATATATCTGTCCAACGAATCGTTCTAGAAACATATCCGAAAAACCATTTCAAAAATCAAACTTGCATAGATCGGTGATCATGCGTAATTTTATATGGGCATTCATCTAGCTATGGTATCACAAAGATTGATCTTAGACCAATTCTAACATTTTTATTTTCTTAATGGTGAGATTATCGATAGACAACAAGTGTGTTCGAGGCTAGAGCCACAGCAATTTAACGTAATAAAAAATGACGATATTACAAAAAAGAATAAAAATTCTTGGTAAAAAAGAAACAAGACGGAACAAAGAAGTTAAATGAATTAATAAGAAGTGGATGCAAAGGATGCATGTAAACTACAATATTATGTAATATGTGACATAATAGCAACCATCTAAATATTTAATTAACCTTGGATCATGAAAATTGTACCTGTATTGGCAGGCAATTTCCATTTTGATTAAAGTGTAATTTTACGATAAAAATTGAGAATAAAAATAAGAGCTAGGTGCTGATCACTCAATATATATACACTAAAAAAAAACCAGAAAACACTCGTAGTCATAGGTGAAAGTCACGTAGATATATCCTACACTCGTATAAAATCACGAATATCTTTCGCCAATTTGATCTTCTCCGTGATAAAATCTACAAAATTGAAAAATTTTATCGCGGTGCTTTCAAAGAGATTCATCACTAGTCATTTAATTAAATAACTCAAATTAGTTATATCTTAATTAAAGCGGGTATGAAAAAGAAGAAAAAGTAAAAGTAAGAAAGCGCAAGCTGAACAAATTAAATGATAAATTCAGAATCCACATAAAAGTGAAATTTATAATGGAAAATTAAAAATTACCTTCAGAGGAAAGGTAGTATCAGGCTCATAGCTCACTCGTGAGGGAGCACATGCATTAAAAGACTATGACGAATTTAGCCGATTTTCATATCGTGAGTATAATAGCAAAACTATAGTCTTAAAGAATTAGCCTCGAATATTGAGATCAGTCTCATTTTGTAATATATTTAATATATGATGTCATGCGAAGTTTAAAAACCTTACCTTTAGTGCACGATGCTTTTGTTGCGGCATTGTACTTTGATCCCAGGTTCAATTTTGAAAATTTTCTCATGTTGACTGATGAACAGAAAACAACCGCCATGGTAAGATTACATTACATTACATTACTTATTTTGTATATACAAGTATCTACATAGTTGCAGAGGAAATAAAAAAAAATCTCTTATAAAGTATCTCTCGCCAGATTGTGAAAGATCACTGTCGCTGAAAATAACTAGATCTTCTTCAATGGCAAATATTCCTAACTCGTCGAAATGATGAAGATTGGAATAAAAATATCACTAATTCACACAGAACGTTAAGGCAAAAATTATCGATCCTAGCCAATACAAAATAGGCATCTTTAGGCACGAAAGGTCTTCAAACAGATGCCACTAATGTGACTGATATTAATGAGCTTGGCTAAGTGGCACTTGCAGTACCTACCTGCCACGTAAGCATCTGACGAACGGGAATTTAGTGCCTTTTCTGTTACATTGGCGATGTTAAGAACAAAATTATAAAACAAAATAATTAACAATATTTTCATTACGCGATTAAATAATAATAATAATATATTCTAAAAAATATAGATTTAAATGTCAGTAAAAAACAAAATTATAATGTTATCGCAATATAAATAAAAAAAGGGAGAAATAGATGATATAAATAATAGTTGAATAGTATGAAATGACTCATTAGAGAGACAAGTAGATTTTCTCTTCAAAATAACTCATGCTCATGAGTATGAGCGAATATTATTTTCAATACTCATGACCGGCAAGTGAGTTAAAACTCCAAGTGAGAAATTTTAAAAGCACACTTGAGCATTTCCGTAGACTGATGTATGTAGATACATATGTAGGTAGAGAAAATCGCAATGAAATTCAACAATAAAAGTTATAACATTGGCTTATCAGGTTTTAATTGAATGAGAGAAATCAAATTATGATTATGAATTCTCTCTTTTTGTCCATCTACAGAGTGTTTCAGAACAGTGATATATGATTCCTTGAGGTGAGCTCAAAAAGAATCGTTAGGCTTCCTTCCCCTCCCCCGAGTGCACCTCCAAAGGAATTATAACTAAATATAATTATATATTAGATAATGAAATCATTGGGTATACTAAGTTAAATATAAATACTACAGTAAAATGGATTAGCTAGTTATATATTTTGGTTTTTGCATGTCTGTCCACCCTCTCGATAAGTCGAGAAAACGTTCACTTAACGTTCACTTAGAGAACTGAAATTTTGCATTTTCATTAAAAGTCGTAAATACATTTTCAAATATGGACTAAATCGGGCAACCTGCTGTTTGTATTGCCATACAAATATCAAGCTTTGTACGTATCCGGTGAAAACGGTCAGTCTTAGTCGCTTCTATTGTACTGAAAAGTTCTTCAGAATAGAAAATCATATAAAATTGGTTATAATCATTTTACTGTCCGACAAACCGTTCTAGAAATAGATTCGAAAAACAACTTTAACTTACAATTAGACCATTTCTAACTTTTTCCTGGTATTTTCTTACCCTTTTGATGTTTGTAATGCGCAATACTATGTACTAACGTACCACGTACTACACGTTCTCTTCTATACTAAAAATATTGGAATGCGATTTTTTTAATCTGACGTTTGTGGTATTAAAACCACAGCAATGAGATTAGCTGAGATAGATGAATATTATTGAGACTAGTAACGATATTTATGAAATTTTCACCTAAAAAAGTATTGTGCCTGAATAAAATATTACAAGTAATCGCTCATTAAAAGGTGGTTATGTAAGCCAAAACTTATACTAATTTATTCCCACTATAATTCACGTATATTTTCCAAATTGGATTATGTGTAAAGTGTAATGATGTGTTTTTCAGCTCACCTCAAGGAATCACGTGGTGATACCAGAAGGCACCTTGTACTGGAATTTTGTGGAAATTTCTAGCCATATCTAAAATTTCTACTCTTAAGTGCTATAAAAAGCACGGGCATTCGGTACCTTTTATTTCTTAAAGATCGACATATATATAAACGTGTCCAAATATTTATGACATCAGAGAATACAGCTAATTAAATAGTTTGTATAATTTTACCCTAAGTATATCGAGAGCCAAAATAGTCATTTGTTGATAATTATGTTGACAGACATTCTGCAAAACAAGCGATGCCCACACTAATTGTACTACCGTTTTTTTGTTAAACTCAAACATTTATAAAGGTATTATGTAAAACCCTCATTATTAGAACTAGGGTAAAACGAAAGCAAAACATAGATATTCCACAGATATATATCTTTAAGTTTTAACAAATTTAAAACTACGTTATAAACTACTAAATACAAAATCCCGACGCGTTTCGCTTTATTGGGGCATTATCAAGGGCTGGCTACTGACTGCAAACAGAGTTAGCTAACTTATAAAAATAGGACTGATTTAAGTAGCGGACTTCTATCTGAAAAATCTATTTGATCATTCATTAAACATTGCCATTAGCTAGAACTCGTCTAATTTCGGAAATTTTATATTTCTCAAATATAGGACCATTGCTTAAACTATATAATAGAGTAAGGTTATTGATAATGCCCCAATAAGGCGAAACGCGTCGGGATTTTGTATTTAGTAGCTTATAACGTAGTTTTAAATTTGTTAAAACTTAAAGAAATATATCTGTGGAATATTTACATAAGTGTTTTGCTTTCGTTTTACCCTAGTTCTAATAATGAGGGTTTTACATAATACGATCATGTTCCACCCAGTGTCCAAATACTCCTCGATTGAATACATTTATAAAGGATCACAGCTAGTTTCAACTAGGGTTTCTGTACTCGATTCGACTCGAGTCGGACTCGTCGAGTATTCAGGTAGTTACTCGGATTCGGGACTCGACTCTGATATTCGACGAGACCATGTTTTTATAACTCAGCAAAATCCAGTAAATCCAAAAGGTAATCTAGGTATGTAGGAATGTTTTGATCAATTTCTAGATTTATGTTTTGTTTATTTTTTAATTATACACATTGCTGCGGACATTAATAAAGAACCGACTTCATTTTCCATTGTTACTGAATAAAGTCAAAGTTTACACAAATAAAACTAAAAAATGAAAATGTGAACAGCTAATCAAATTGGTGTAAATTGGTTCAAATTATCGTAATCAATTTATTAAATTCAACTGCCATCTTAAAAAAGAAAAGAAAACACTTCTATTTATTTTACATATATTGTATCCGCTAACGCGTTTCGTCTTATCAGGACATCATCGCGGCTCTTGTTGTCGTTGTTGACGTCCTGATAAGACGAAAGGCGTTGGCGGTTACAATGTACATAAAATTAAAATATATATGTATGTTTCAGAAAAAACAATAAGTGTTTTCTTTTCATTTGTCAGATAGCAGTTAAAATAAATCTATTCTGTGAATTATTCAATTCAATAAATAATTCTAATTCTAACAAATTTTAGTACTCTTTTTTGCTCTTTTTTAGTACAAAAACTTGAGCTATGAGAATCGTTATTGAGCTTTAAAATATTAAACGGTTTCGGTTATTGATTTGAGTTTTGATTGAGATCCAGACTGGATTTGGACTCGACGATTTTCCAAAATTTTGGACTCGTCCTCGCCGAGTCCAGAAAACCCGAATTTCCAGAATCCCTAATTTCAATTGAGGGCTCTGGGGATAATATTTTATGAAAAAATTAATAAATTAGGCAAAAAAGGAAACATTTGCGTGTTGAAAATTAAAGTGCTTTTAGAAGTGGGAGAACGCACACATAATAATTAAATATAGTTGAAGTTAGTCCTTCTTTAGAAACTAGATGCCTTTTCAAAACCACAATTTTTTCTTTTTTAATATAATAAGCGGTAAAATTATTTATGTTTGGAGTACTAAATTGCACTTGATTTGTGGTAAGATTTTCAGAGAAGTACTACAATTAAATTTTATTTATTTATTTTAAAAAGTTTAAGCGATAGTATAACAGACTTAATGTAAATCTTTTACATAATACCGGGAAAATATTAAAGCAAGACAGGGAGTTAAGAGCTATAAATCTATAAATATATGTAAATATATGTAAATAATAGTCAATTTTAATAACTTCAAGACCAATTAATTATACATACATTTTATTATTGTATTAGTTAAATTAAAAGAAATTCACTTTTTTTTTTTTTTTAATGGAAAGATGAAGAAATTCGGGGAGGAAGAGAGCGAGTTTTTATTATATCCAAAGTAGAAAA
The DNA here is from genome assembly GCA_963930735.1 of Dioctria linearis. Taxonomy (NCBI): domain Eukaryota; kingdom Metazoa; phylum Arthropoda; class Insecta; order Diptera; family Asilidae; genus Dioctria; species Dioctria linearis. Next base: position 342,183,187 of record OZ005740.1, on the reverse strand, counting down.
ATAAATATATTATTGTGTTGTTTCTGGATTGTATATAGAGGTGATTTGTCTTTAATGTTTATCCAAGCGCTTTCGAGTTTGAAAGTAGTTTGAATGTAGGGGTACGGCGAGATTCGATTGGTGGGATGGTATACCCTATTTTTGCATTAATATCCACGCTATCTATAAGGTTGCAAGTAATTTTTGGAGGAATAATTCGTCAATATAAGCTTGGTGATTTTCGATGCTTAACAATGAGTACCTACGAAGTCGTTCTGGGTATTCTAAATATGTCCGATCGAATTTGTAAGTAAGGACCCTTGTAAATCGGTTTTGAACTCTTTCTATTGTATTTATATTGACTTGATAGAATGGATTCCAAATAACAGAGCAGTATTCTCAGGTAATTCTGACCAAGAAATTATAAAGAGACAAAAATGAAAGTGGTGTTTTTAAAGACTTACAGCTACGAAAGATGAGACCTAATAATTGAAAAGATCGCCGTGTTATTGTATTAATATGCCTATCAAATAATAATTTGGCATCGAAGGTAACTCCCACGTCATTTTTGTTTCTGGGACATGTGTTAAGGACGAATTTGAAATATGGTAATCAAAGAGGAGTGTGTTTTGTTTTCTGGAGAATGTTAAGCAACAACATTTATTTATATTTAAAGTAAGTTTCTTTATTGTACACCAATCATGAAGTTTATTTAAATAATGTTGTAATATTAAGCAATCATCCGAAGAGTAAATAATTTTAAAGATTTTGGTATCATCCACATACAATAGGCATGGAGATTTTATTGTTAAAGGAAGGTCATTAATAAAGAGCAAGAAAATGAGGGCGCCAAGCCTTGTTCCTTTGGGTACACCAGATGTTTGGGTGAAGGTATATGACTTAAATCCATTAAGAAGTACAGACAAGCTCGTGTTTTTTAGATATGAATCAAACTAGTGAACTGAATTTGTATGGATTTATATGGAAGCCGAGTTTACTCACTTTTTTTAAGATAAGCAGGTAGTGTATCTTGTCAAAGGCCTTAGAAAAATCTGTGTACATTGTATCGACATCGTGTGATATCGTTGACTGAGTATTTAATACTTTGTTTACGTCATTTGGTGTCCAATGAGAAATTAAAAAAAATGTTTTCTGTTGTATAAATTCGCTAGCTGAGTTATGGGTTAAATAGTTGTAGGTGTTATTATACACTGATTTAAAATAGTCAGCAAAAAGATCACATGTTACTTCATACTCTTTGTATGAGAGAAGATTACCTTTGGAGCACTTCTAATGATTGATTCGTTATTTTCAATATGTTTTTATACCCTAGATGAAATCTATAGGGGTATACTAACTTTGTCATTCCGTTTGTAACACCTCGACATAATGATGGTAGAGCAAAATGGATTGGACACCCACGCATAATATTAAAAGTTATTTTGATTTTTGCATATCCGTCCGTCCGTCTGTCCGTGCGCACGATAACTCGAGAACGCGTATACTTAGAGAGCTGAAATTTTGTACACGCACTTTTAAAAAAAAGAGTAAAATAAGTTCGAAAATGAGACATACCGGGCAACTCCTTCGTGGGGTTGCCATACAAAACTTTCGTTTTCCACTATATATTTGGACACTGCCTGAGAGCGCATCGATATAGAGAGCTGAAATTTGGTACATGGTATTTTCTTTGTATTAGCAAATAAAATTTCAAAAATGGACTAAATCGGGCAACTCCTTCTTGGTGTTGCCATAGAACAATTTAGATTTTAACGTATACTGTGAAAACGATCTGTCTAAGACAGTTTCATTGTACCAAAAACTTCTTCAGAATACGAAATCCTATAAAATTGGTTATAATCATTTTTTCTGTCTGACAAACCGTTCTAGAAATATATGCGAAAAACCACTGTAAAAATCAAAATTGTGCAAATGGGTGACCATACGAAATTTTATACGGGTATTCATCTACGGTATCATAAGAATTGGCCTTAGACCCATTCTAGCTTTTTCATTTGTTTAGCTTGTTTTATTTCACTGTATTTCTCAAATATGAAAAGGTTATTAAGTCATCTGGGTTCTTATAACGCTTATAGACTTTGCTATATTTCGTTTTCAGTTTTATTGCTAAGATAAGATTGCATGAAAACCAGGAAGGGTATCTGAAAAAAAAAGATTAGTTGCTTTACGCTAATGAATTTGTTTGATCAACAAATAATATCAGTTGATTTTCAGCTTACGAATCATATTCGTTAAGAAAACTTATTGGCATTACTGGATTTAGCTAATCTTGTTTAGTCATAACATTTGTGAATTCAACTAATTGTTTAGTTAGTTTTTATAATCATTCGGAATTTCGTATCCGAGCATATTTTCTTTTTTCAACTAATCATGTTATTGAATTAACTAATTTTTATATAATAAATTTCGAAAAAATAGAAATATCAACTAAAACAGTCGTTGTTTAATCTAGTCGTTAGAAGGACTTATTAAAACAATCGACTAATTAATATTGCTCTTTCAACAAATTCAATTCTCCAAATTAACTAATTTATTGGTTGATTTTGCATACCGCATTATTTTAAATAACTGAAACATTAGTTTGAAGACATTAGTAATCAACTAATTGAATTTGTTAAAATATTTAATGAAATTGGAAAGTTGAACTAATTTTTTAGTTGATCATGATAATAAAATGCTATGAATTTAATTATTTTAGTAATTATAATTTTTATATGATTTCATTATCTGCCCCCAGTAGGCTGACAATATTTTTAATGAAGAGGAAAAAAGCGTTCTGTATGGGCAAAAACTCTATGTGTACTTGTAAGTACGACTGAGAGTTTCTGCCTATTGTATACCTACGTTGAAGAAAATATTGAGCAAACCCCCATATATACACTCAGTATAAGTTCTAACTGTGAATTATAATAGGCAAAAATGTCTGATCTGTTGATTAATCGAATGTATAAGTTGAAATTACGAATTGAGTTTTAAAATGTCCTAGCGAAATTGATATTGAAAAAATCTTTTTCAAAGCAATAGCTCAGATTTGTCGATTCAACAAATGTATTGGTTTAATTTAATGGTTTTGCGTAACAACAACACCACGGCTTTCAAGATTTCTTCCATTTATGAAATTATATTTAATTTTTTTTAGAAAATGGCATAGACGAACGGATAGACGGACAAACGGATATACATGCAAAAATCAAAATAACTATTATGAGTGGATGTCCTATCCAGTTTTCGTTTCTCAGTAATATGCGTTACTAACGAAATGATAAAATCAGTATGACCTATGAGATTTTATTTAGGGTGTAAAAATAAATATTAATGATGCAGTGATATAAAATTTAAAGTTATGCGAAAATTATATTATTGATATCAACTAATGTAATTCGTTAATTTAGAAAATTGTGAGGTTCCATCATATTAAAAAATCTATCAATTTATTTGTTGAATTTATTTATTGCAGAAATTCACTAATATAACAAATCAAATTCTTAAAAATAAACAGACAGTTTCGTTGTTTCTGCGAAAAAATATGTCTGCTGAAATATGATTAGTTAATTGTCACCAAGTATTTGTTAACTGAACTAATTGAATTCGAAGCTACAGCTAAAGTATTTTCCAAATCAACTAAGGGCAAATCAACTATTTCCAATTAGAAATTGCAACTAGTTAGCACTTACAATTGTATTAATCACTTAATTGTTTTTCCAAATCAATTTACAGGAATTACTAATGTACAATCAACTAATCGTGAATTGTCGTTTTAACTAATAATATTTTTTCAATGTGTGCTTCAATACGTGTATTTATAATACGGTTAAATTCTGCTTTTGAGATAGGTGTTAAGGAACGTTTTAATTTTATGTCAGCGCTACTGAGATTGGACCATACCAGGTCGAGCAATCTGTTGTTTATATTTGTGTCTGAATTGTGCTGTTCTAGGAAACTAAAAGACATATCATCTAACAGAGTTGAGGATATTTTGTTTATGCTACTGATATTCTTCATAAAAAGAGTATTTGCGTCTAAATGACATTCTATGGAGGGAACATTAAAATCTCCTAACACAATGATTTTTGAATTAGGCTCGGCCTTTTGAGGAACGATAGTAATGGTATCCATAATTTCCTCGTATATGTGTAGTGTACTTTGCGGTGGAATGTAGAGACAACAAATACAATGGGTACAATTATAGATTTTAATTTTAAACCAAACTATCTCATGAATTATTTCATATTCAGGTAACCTAATTGGAAGGAAGCACTTCTGCACGGCAATCAAGCATCCAATATTAGCATTAAGCCTGTTGTGCGTAATCATGTCTAAACAGAATACATCGATTCTCGAAGATCTCACCACTATTAATTCCGGGATTTAAAAAAGTTTCGGTTAGCTAAACCACCTCATAGTTATTACTAAGTAGACTAAGTCTTCCCTCCTCGGTTTTTATCCTAATTCCTCGTATATTTTGATAATATAGCGATATTGACATTAATAGTTTCGGATAATGTAATCAAAATTAGCATCATTTTTTATCAAATATGCTGCAGAATTATCAATAAATTTAAATTTTTCCATTTTTCACCCAAGTGTGCTTAAAAGATTGTTCTGTCTTAAATTTTTTAACTTGGTATAGTAACCTACGATTAGTATTAGATAAAAGTTCACTTACATAGACTTTACTAACATTGTCTGAGACACCTAATTCACTAGCATATAAAGTTGTAGATGTTTGAAATTGCAATTAAAAGTTTATTTCTAAAATAATCAGATATATATTTAATTATTATAGGTTGAGATAATATTGCAATTCCTTTAACTCTGGAGCGATACCTACGATTTGATGATATCACCTTCTTCCAACGGGAGTTTTAAATTAGCATGTAGCCTCTTAATAATATCCAATGTATCCTCGCCATCAGTTTTAAGGACATTAGAAACTCGACAAAGGAACTGAAGGATTGATTCTCAATCTTATTTAAACGACTTTTCATGTTAGAAACATCTTTGCGAAGATCCGAGTTTTCAAGTTTTAATGCAGTTATTTTGGTTTCGTCCTCTTCAACAAATTGAGTAACTTTCATTACTTGATCGAAGCCAGAAATTAAAGTAGAAATTGATTTGTTCAATTCTATATGTTTTTGTTTAAGAGTAATGATCTCAGTGTTTATTTGACTAATAATGGTTCTTAGATCACTTGTTTCTGAGTCAGCTTCCAGGTCACCATACACAATTGATTTGTTTGCTACGTCACTACTGCATGATGAGCACTGAAATGCAAGCTTACCACTTTCAAAGTCGCTAACATGATCTGATGAAATTTTAGCGCAAGTGAAGTGATATTATTCATTACAGCCAACGCAGCAGATGCCTTTATTAGACCTACTTACACTGTTGGTGCACAAAACACATTTGATAACCATTTTCACGTCACAGAGTAATTTTGTTAAACGTCGAAAAATTTAAGTAAGTATGCATACCACAATAAAAATTATAAAAAGAAAAAAATGCGTCTGATCACTTCTGCTGTACAGTTGCAAAAATAGGTGTGATCACTACGGATGCTGATTTTCAGATTTTGATAGAATTTTATCAATGCCTTTTTTTTTGTTTAAATTTATTTAATTAAAATTTGTCAAATATAATCATGTGGCAGCACTTTGGCGAGGTTGTAGCGTGCTGTAGAATGGTAAACATACATTCTTTGTTTTTAAATGGCAATACCTAATTGAAACCATTTTATATTACTATTAAAAAAATAGAACAGAATATCTCGAAAATAAATATAGATGTCCAATACTAATAGTATTCAATAGCTTCAATTCTCAGATATACTTAATTCATACAAATAACAAGATGATTTTTTATTAGAAATCGTAGCAAAACTATCTGAACATAAATTTTAAGATGCAAGTAGTCGCTTAATAGAGCTAAAAATACTCCCAAGAACAAGCGATTACGAAAGAATGCAAAGAGTAGCTAGTTGAAATTCAATTTCGTAACAACATTCAAAACTTTACAATAGATTCAAAAGATCTCCTCTTCTTTTTAAGTGCTACCACAATTAACATAACTCTGGTTACAAAATTAACTGGAAATATAAGAATTCAATTAAAAAACTCCTCCGCTTTTTTTCTCAATAACTATTTTGAATTAAAGGCGTCTGACATTTTTAGACACATATTTCAAATTTAATTTCACTTTTCAGACATCAACACAAAAAACGTCAATTTCAAACATAACTCCACAACTTTTTCTATTAAACTTTTGAGAAATCTTCATACAAAATTTTACCTAGGCATACTACATCATTCCATTATAATTGCAAAAGTATTTCCCATTTATAAGGAGTCATGAAGAGAAGCCCAACAATAACAATATCAACAACAACGACAGCAGCAACAACAACTTACCAGAAAAAAAAATAAATTATTCAGAATTTTTGGGATAATTTAGACACAAGTCAATTACAAACCCTTGAAGCACTTCAAAAGTCCTTTCATTCTCGTTCGAACTGTTCTAATGTAGTTCAGCACCGGCGCGCCACCCTATTGAATTATGAACACGAAATTTGGGGTTGAACGCTTCGTTCAGAGAAAAATCAATTCAACCAAATTTTGTTCAGGGATAAAAATGTAATTTTAAATTAATTAGAAAAAATTATGAACGGGATGATGGGTAAACAAGGGGCAGACTGTGGGTGTTGGTTTTCTCCACAGGATGATTTTCATTTTGAAAAGTGATCATAAGGTTTAAGATAATTAGATATAGGTCGAGTTTAATTACCCTTAGGTACACAGTAAAAAAAATTTCTCTAGAGTTAGAGTCACAATTTGTGCCACCAGTTCTAAGTATATTTCTATAAAAACAGGGGTTGCTCCACTTTAGAAATAGGGATAGATTTTTGTTCCTAAAATGGAGGTACTTCAAAAACAATGTGTGAATTACATTATCGAAAATATGTTTGTAAGTGTTCAATAAAACATGAATGCTCTCTTTCTTATATCCGAGAAAGCTTAACATTTCGGAAATTTTAGGTACTATATAGGTTTTCTGGCGCCAAACACCTAAATTTATGGAATACGCCATTTACTTGGGGAAATTAAAGTTTAAGAGAAAATCGCTTTAAGGCTGGTCCCCTTCCACCTACGAAGGATTTCAAAAAGTAGGATAGAGCAGCATATGATTACAGGTATAAAAAAGACAAGGATATATTGGCAGTTAGATGGCAGGACAGTGCAATAATTACAGTGGCAAGCAATTTTGATACTATTGAACCTACAAAACTTGTGTCAAGATAGTCCATAGAAAAAAACTAGGTATGTATATCTGTAAATCAATCAAAAATTCTTACTGAATATAATAAATACATAGGAGACGTAGATTTGGGAGGCAATACGTTATCGAACTACAGACTTTTCGAATTTCATTGATGTCGCTTTAGTAAATGCTTGGAAATTATATTGTGATGTCAATCCACAAGATAAAAAGCCCCTACTAAATTTCAGATATGTGTTAGCTACGAACTTTATGAAGCAATGCACTGTAAATATTACTTCCACTGGCAGACCTAGGAATATCTCTGCCTCTCGACCTGGTACAGACCATTTCCTTATCTCTGGAATAAACGTAAAAAGGTGTGCTGTATGCCATTCACAGATAATTTATTTTTGCAACATGTGCAAGATACATTTACATATAAGTGTGTTGAAAAATATAATTATAAAGTAAAAAATTAAGTTAATTTTTTCTGAATTTTATTATTTTTATTTTGTGTTGAATAAAATTGCATTCTCCTTCAATTAGTTCTATATCTTGTTATTTCTTCGTAAAACTGTTACCTTACTGTTGATGTTGCCTAATGCAACACCTTGTTTTATTTGGAATGGTATATAAGGTGGCTATATATTAACTTCCACACATACGTTACTTACCTCAGCATGTCCTGTAAGTGGAACAGAAGCCTTCCTTATTAATTATTTGGTAGGTGAAAAGAAGCATTCCTTTTCAATTCTGCCATCTCTCCGGAATCATTAAGCTTGAATTTTCCGGATGGTTGAAAAGAACCATTCCATTTATACTATCAGGAAATTGCGGTGGGAGGGGGTGGGTGGGGGGGGGGGGGGTAGCTCTTTTTCTATTTTCACTGAGAGGTAAAGGGAAGAACTCTTTCCGCTTTCTTGGAAATTTGTGGAAAATAAACGCGTCTTCACTTATTCGTATTTCGTACATAACTGAAAATAATCTACTTCTTCTTCTAAATAATCCAACTAGCATTTAAACCTTAGAGTAGTGAAAAATTTGTTTTGCCACTAAAACTCAGTGCAAGTTTCGTGATAAGCACTCAAATTGTCACCGCATGGGTTAAAATTCGACGTCATAAAGTGAATAATAGTGATGAAAAACACGTGCTTATTCCTTATAAAAATCAGTACTAAGGGCCAAAACAAATCTATTCTTCATGGTGATATTTATTAGTGATCAGCACGTTTTTATAACTCTAAAATTTCAAGTCAAGGTAATTCCACTTTATGCAAAATTACATAGTGAAAAACTCTTAATTTTCACAATTGAAAATACTTATGAAGTGAGAAAAATTTCATAGTAATATATAGTGCTTTTATCAGTGACTAGGACGTTCTCGCCTTTAACTACAATTTTGAAAGCAAGAAGTGAAAGAAAAAGATACTGCTGTAGATTATGTCATTTAAATTGAATGGTAACAGACTGGCATTTGGGAAGCTTACCGTTGCTCTATTATTTATATTAAATAAAATGAACACATATAAAAACCTTTTTCGTCATTTAACTAGGTACTTTCTATAGAAAAGTCTGATTGACTTTTGATAATACAAAGTCCAATCGAAATATGCATCAAACTCTCGACACTACCCATTAATTCTTCTCTAGCAACATCTCTAAAAGGCATTTTACTAATGATTTACATTCAAAACAGTCTGTAATATGACCAATAATCTGTCAAATTAAATGTCACTTAATAGTTCCAATTTCATCCATCCAGAACCACAGGGTGATACATTGAATAAATAATTATTTATTCAATGGGGAGATAGGAGAAATCTAGATATACCACTTTATTGTTGCCATATCCACCAATTTTCATTCAGTCACTATATGGGGAAATTTGTAATAAAAATAACGATGTTATCACTATCGTCGGAAAGTAATTTTTGATTAGGTGATTAGTCCGTTATTATCACTAAAATGAATCCAAATCGGCCATATTTTCCTTGAGATCATTGCCACCGTATTTCGATAACAACATGAATAAATATATTTATTCATTACCTTAATCTTCTCTAAATATTCCCGGAAAGCAGGGCTGGTAACTTTTAAAGTAAAAGTAATAAGTAACCGGCAATTGCATGACTAAAAAAAAAAACAAAAACAGTCAATAAATAATCGTTTCATTTTAATTTTTAATATAAAAGTTTTTAATAACCGGTAATTTTTAACGTTATTTTTCAAACAAATAAGAAAAGGAAAAATATTACTTTTATTTTTCAGTCAAGCAATAAAAGTCAAAAAATTACTGTTATTTTTCAGTCCAACAAAAAAAGAATTTTTGTGTTTTACTTTTATTTTTTCAGTCGAATATTTATTACAGAATTTTTCGTTTTGGGGTGTTGAAAGTAGAGATACTCGCAGTAAAATTCAATTGGAATATGGATGAATCATAGTCAAAAAACTGTTATGTTTGGGAATTAAATTCGTATTGTTTCGTCCTTTCAAATATGTAGCAAATAAACACCAAAAAGAGGCCAATTTTACTTTAAAAATCTTTAAAAAGCTTTTGTCAAATGAAAAGATTGTAAAATTTCCTTGTTTTCCCATATTCCACTGAATTTTACTGAGTATCTCTACTTTCAATGCCCCAAAATGAAAACTTCTTTAATAAATGACTTTAAATATTCAACTGAAAAAAAAATCTTCTATTGTTTGACTGAAATATAAAAGTTAAAAATTGGAATACCGGTTATTAAAAACGCTTAATGTAAAAGTTACTTTTTTTTTATTAAAAAAGCACAATTTTTCGTTGTCATGCCACGAGTTGAAAAGCTTTCCAAAATGTACATACGAAAAAAATATTTTTTGTTGTAGCGCCCATTTTGTATGTGATTTTTCGTTTGAAAATTAGAAAATACCGGTTGTTTTTGAGCTCTGCCTTAAAAGTACATAACATGCTAAAAAATACGATGCTTCAATACATTATGCCTGCCTTCCTAAAGCAGTACAACATAAGGTATGTTCATGTACTCATTACTAATGAATTCCAGGTAATGTAGACATTAAACCTTATTTAATTCAGGCGTTCCCATTTTTTCCGCTGAGTAGTAAGATATTTTATTGTTATCTATAATCATCAAATCATAGGATTCTAATGGAGCTTGATATATTCTTCTAGTGCACATTATAAACTACCGTTGGTGTTTTGCGTTTTCCAAGTGCAGTCCACTGTATATACTGTATTCTATGCAGTTTATTACTAACCAGTTTGATTGAGTTGATGTCCTACCTTCTTTAGAAGACCCGTAATCTACCAATAGCATGCACAGATGATACCAAGTGTGAGTATTTTGCTATTAGCTCAGCTGCAAAGAAAATTATAGAAATTATAGAAATATAGAAATATTGCTGAATGAACTAAGCACCTCTCTCTGTTGAACAATGTCTAACGAGGTATTCATTACTAAGGTGTAACTTAGTCCAAGATATACACATAACTAGCTCAAGTCTGGTTCAAAAACATACTAATTTAGTTTAATTTAAGACAAAGGAATCCTACTCTAATAGGTCAACTGACAGATGTGCTGCAATTAACAATGCAGCTTAGTGGACGATTTTTCACAGAGACTGGGTATCAATCGGAAAATTACCTGACTGAGATATATTTCATGTTATCTTGTTCAGAGAGAGTGTTGAGAGTGGTTTCTACCTTGACCAATATCAACACTGACAATAAAAGTCATTTAAGTCTTATTTACTACAACTTATAACCGCCGACTGAATTACTTACCACTTAAGCATTAAATGTTTGAATCAATTAATAATTTAAGTATATCTATTTTGTCTTATACTACATTTATTTACGTCTACCTAATAAATTTTATTAAAATTACATGAATTTTTTTTCCGGTACCGCTGGTAGGCACAACCTATACCCTATGTGCAATGTGCATACGATATGTGAATGTGGGTCAGTTGGATAACAGCTTACTATTTCGAATTAATCTAAGCCTTGATGCACCAGTTTGTGGTTCGTCTTGGTGAAGTGTAGTGCAAGAGCTCTTCAAAATGGATAGCTCCTACTAGAATATCCAGCGAGGGATAATTTTACTGCAGATTACGTCTTCAGCAAGTCATCTATGTCTTCACTACTAAGCAATGGCGTTGTGGTTGTTAACTCCCTGGATAAAGCTAATATTTTGGCTGATAGATTCGCTTCAAATTATCATCTTCCACCCACTTCACAGATACCTGTATTGCATCTCCCGTGGTGTGCATGTGTACAAGAGCCAAAACGCATCCGTACGAGAGATGTATTCAAGGTTCTTAATGAATTAACGTCTCCAAAGTTGCGGGTCAGTCCTGATGCATTTCGCCCCTGTTAATTAAAAGCTGGGCCTCATCCTTGACTAAGCCTCTGCGAAAACTATTTAACTTGTCTTATTCGACAGCAAAATTTCCAACTGCTTAGAAACTAGCTCACGCTTAATTGCAAGAAAGTAGATGGTAGCAATCCCTCAATTTATCAACCAAATTATCAACAAATCACTTCGATTCTTTCAAAGGTTTTTGAATCTATTATTAACTCCAAATAAATTAAGTAGCTGCAACTAAACTCATCAACGATCGCCAATATGTCATCCGGACGGGACGAGACAAAAAGCCAGAAGTTCAGCTAAAATCAGCCTGATAATAATGGTCGTTCTTAAGCGTTATTTACTTAAATCATGTTGCTCGTGTGTACATTGGTGTAAATAAGAAACATACTAAAGTGCTCATTACTGAGAGTATACATTAACATTATGGCAAATCGAATTCTAGCAAGAGCCGAATTTCAAATACTTCTCTGCCAATTTTGCGATCATATAAAAAATTTAAAAAAAAACCTTCTTTTTCATTTATCAAATTTAAATTCAGCAGTCAATTTATTTTACAGTCCTCTTTGATTCATTTAATTATCCAAAAATGTTGCTTCATTTAAATAATCCTTAGTTATTTATGAAACTTCTATTATCCTTTCCGTTACTTAAAAACACTTGATTTACGAAACTAAATTAATTGGTTAAATTCTATCTAGTACAGAAACTATGTATGTATCTCTAAAATTTCGCAATTTTTATTGTAAGAATTTACCTTTATTTTATAAACTGTGTAGATATCTTACAGTTGAAGGTCGGATTTGATCAGAAGTCATGACCCCTTTTTCATGATCGATTCGCCGCCCGTGGTAAATTTCTGACAATTTCGGCATTTAAAGACAATTGAATTTCGTACTTTACCAGTAACTAGCCAACTTAGTCGAGCCTTTTGAACAATTGGTATTGCTTTACCAAGACTTATCTGCTTGTCTTCATGAAGGTAAAAAAAACAGAACACCTTAACAATATGTCGATATTTTGGGGTTTGTAGAACCATAAATCAGTTAAACCAAGATCAGCAGGAATCTTCCACTTATCTATGTTGAAATGATGACTTGGTTGAATATCGACGATAGTGTGAAGTACACAGAATTCTATACTAGTAGAATAGTTGTTCGGCCTCAATTTAATGGTTCCTTTGTGTTAAAAAATTAACCTAAGAACTTTCGGACGTCGAATTATTATTACTGCTATGGCATTATTCGCGAGCTGGATAGATGCAGCGTGGGCAACTTGCAATGCTACAGGCCTGCTATCTTGTTGTATCTTATCGCTAAAAGTAGGCTTAGAAGATTGAGTGGACGAGGAGGCCTTGACAACTGGGGTATTTAGATTTTAAACAAGAACTAACTGAGTGTCATTTTAAATATGCAAGAAAGTCGTTGCAAAGGTGTAATAAAAACAAAATTTCGTACATTGTGAAATAGAATACCCCATACTATTGCAAAACAAGCAACGTCGAAAAGTAGGAGCAACAAATAACCGATTGCTCTTGTTGGTAGAGACCTTTCCTTGAGCAGAATTTGTATTCGATTCCAGCAATATCTTCTCACTTCTGACATTTAAATTTTTAATTTTTACTTAAACTAAACTCAAAGTCATAACGATTACTTTTCCGCTAAATTAAGTTATTATCGCATCCGAAAGAAAATTTTACTACCAACAATAATAAAAAAGTGGGTGGTAGGTATCAAAAACGTTGACAACCCTATTAGCCTGAAATTGCAAAAAGGTTAATAAAATAATAACAACTAACTTTTATTTTGGGCCGCAAAATTTTAAGTCTTGGTTTGACTCATTAATTATTTCCAAAGAACAAAATTTAGTGACTCGAATCAGAATGAAAAAATAGAAAAAATAAGAAAATTAGAAAAAAAAAGAAAATTAAAAAAAATAAGAATGTTATAAAAACTTGGAACAATAGGGTTCTCTATCAATACTAAACGCTTGTCAATCTTCTTTTTTCTTCTTTCTTTCTCCTTTATTTTTTTCTTTTGTATTACTCTGATATTTTCAATCGCTCTAAAGGGCAATTCACACTTTACATACAACTTTAGGCCCAACATGAACATATTTTATTAACAATGTTTATTTCAATTAACCACGGGAAAGCTTTGGCGGTCGAATGTATCTTGAGCAACTTTCCTGGGTGAAAAAGTGGACATTTACCGCTCGTCATTATGCGGAATGTCGTTGAAAATAACTTCCTATGTGAAAAATATAGTATACTGGGGTGTATGTGACCCATAGGCATGAAAATGGCTTTTACGGCTGGAAAAAAGTCTCGAAAAAGTTTTCTAAATCAGGAAAAAAGTACGCCACCTGATAGTACTCGGTGAGGTCTTTCTCTGAAAGTATCGCTGAGGTAAACAGGGAACCACGTTTTCCAACCAAACATAACCCTAATGAGTTAGAGACGATCTAAGGAACAAAAATTCTAATACCTCCAATCAAATAAATAGAGGGAATCCAATTATAGGAGTGTGGGTACTCAAATTTCTGCTTAGGACCTAAGGATTCGCTTCAGAACTAGATTTACCAAAATGTACTAGATCAAACTCTGCCCCCCCCCCCCCCACCCCCTTAACTAAAATAAATATTATTATTAATGTATGTTCAGAGTATCATAATGCATCGTTTAAGGCATCTCTCGTGTCTGTTGATGTGGGGCGTAAAATGGGCACTCCCTTTTTTATATTTTTCTTGTTTTTCCAGTTTTCTTATTTTTTCTAGTTTTGTTATTTTTTTAAATTTTTCTTGATTTTTCTGTTTTCTAATTTTTTCTATTTTCTATTTTCATTTGTTTTTCGAGTCATTCAGTTTTGTTGATTGGAACCGGTTGATGAGTCGAAACCAAGACTCGAAACTTTACCTCCCGAAATAAAAGATTGTGTGACGATAGAATAAGATATATTTTTTTGTTTAGCCAAATATTAATTTCGATTCATACAGATTTCATCTATTTATAGCTGCAGGGCATTAGTTCGAATACAGGGTGATGCGGTACCCGATATTTATGTCAAAGACATCGCTTGTTATACTACATAACTGTAATGATACATATCAATATATCAAGTGAATTGTGGGCTGTTCTGCAGGTTTTTTTCTTTGATATGTTTTCTTTCTATTTGCTTAATTTAATTAATATTTATTTTCTTTTTCATCACAATATTTTGGAGAGATATTGTGCAGCGCTGGATTGGTGTCCCATTAATAGCGTTGAGTTTGTTTACTTTTATAAATAATTTTTTTTGTCACTAGGACAAGGCATAGCTAAATGTAAGTTTAATAGCTACAATTATTTAGTTTTGGTTTTACATCCTATTCTATCCTAGGAGAGAATTTTCATGCTTCTAAAGCACTTTCTGACTGAATAATTAACGAAAATATTCGACCATATTGCCTTAAGTTGGTTTAATACACTTTTCTTGTTTTAAGTAGGTACTATACGCTGAACCGTTGAACGTGTTATCCAATTTAATCAACACCCATATGAGTTTGTTGAAAGTATATTTCCATATTTCAATCCTTTATTCCTATATACTTAACTCAAACCTAAAATATCGTAGAACTGTTAACAACTCCTGTTTGGAAAATTATCACAAAGTATTCGGATATTCGCACACACGCTAAAGCTGTAACAATTTCTTCCAGTCATGGTCTTATAAAAGTTTTTAATAATTTGTAACTTTTAAAGTTGCAGGAAACTTCGGAGCAACTTTTAAACATTTCTGGTAATTAGCCTTTCACTTCTAAGTTTCAATTTTCCATCAAGTGCCTAATGAGGGCAGGCGTATAATTTAAGAAAGTTCCATCCGAAAACTTTGTACATACATACAGTAACATGAAGGAAGAGATAGAGGCAGAGAGAATTTCCTTTTTAATTAGCGAATACTTATTATATACATATAAGTATATATATATTTTGGCTCCTAAAAACTTAAAATAATATTTGTTAATTAATTTTAAGAAAAAGTAAGACGGAGAGTTTCCTGGTGTATGTATTATAAGATTTCTTACCTGTCCCGGGTAGCTAGGGAATATTTATTCGGAATTATAAAAAAATAAGTACTAGTCACGAACGAACGCAACATTTTTTTTTTAGTCATTTACGCAATCTGCATGATTAGGTAGGTACCTACTCTCGTAAATTTTACATAAAATTTTTGGGTTGCCGTCAGCGCCAGTTTCCTTCCAACCTTCTTTCCGGCAATAGAAATCATTCTGTCTGCGTCTTGAATTAAATTTCGAATTCAATGGCTCAAGTTTGGTAGTGAATTATGGCTGTAATAAACCCATTTGAGGACAAATAAATCATCAACAGCGCGGCAATTACACTGCGTGTGTTCCACTTTTTCGGTTATACACAAAATAAGAAAAAAAAATGTTTTTTCTTCGTAGTTAGAAGGGCAATCAAATGTCATTCCATGTTTCCCAGAAATTTTTGGTCGTTTCCTTTAATTAGCATAAAAAGTTTTTACCCCTAGCCAGGGAGTAATATATGTATGTATGTATGACTTGAAATCAGACTCTAGTTTACTCAGCTATGCGGCTGGAGAAATGGATAGCTGGCCAGAGGGTAGTTATAGTATTCACTTCTCTGCCAAGAAGCTTACCTATGTATGTATATTACACTGGCTACACTGGGGATCTTAAATAATTAGTGTGATATATCACGGCATTGTTATCATTGAACACGTGAAGATATAATGATATATTGCACATACACACACAAATATAATTAGTAATCCCTGTGGGAAGAAATTCTCATCTTAACCATACAGCTCATAACCGACTTTTGTCACAATCCACAACTCAAGGATAATATGAATAATTAAGATTATTTACAATTGTTTACATTGGTTGCCTTCCTAAAGGTAAATGATAGAACTAATGACTATTGCACAATAAGTGACTTCCTTGGGTAGACCGCAACCTTCCTCATTATACATACATTCGTTGCACGTATTTGCATACATGATTCCTACCTAGGTCTATAGAAATTAGTCGCTTGCCTTGTTTTAGCACTTTGAGCTTTGATTTTATGCTTTAGGTGCCACAAGTCCTGCTTCAATGCGCAATATACTAAAGTTTACTATGTAAACATATCCGTTCACCTATGTCAAGGCTCTCGCTGTAGTTGAGATCAACTTCACGCTGAACTAATTTTTTTGAAGATCTTAAAAGAAACTTTGTAAAAAATCCTCCTCATTATAATGAGCTTTTAACTGTGACCATACACCCTGTAGTTTTTAAGGCACAGGGTGTTTTGTGAAAAACTACCTTTTTTTTAATCACCCTCTAAATCCTAAACGGTTGATATGCCCCCCCCCCCCCCCCCCCTGCAATACAATTTTTGGTTCGTCTAGGTGAGTTCTATCACCTCCCGCTCTATTGACCTCCTAGTGGAAAACACCCTGTATTTTTATTTTTAAGTCGTAGTGTGTGGTAAAACCAAACCCATTGCTGTAACTGGATTTTTCTTCAATATTTTCCAGTCAGGAGCCCCAGCGGGAAAATGATCGTGAATGAAAATAGGTATACAGGAATTCGTCGAGGAAATCAGTATCACTGAAAAATATGTATACATTTCCTGTAGAAAAGGAGCGAAACCCGAATTTGAAGTTCAAATCATGTTGGGACCGGGGTGCCTGTATGCACACGATTTTTTTTTTACTCTTCTGTAGTTGATATTTCTTTGATGAGTCATCTGCATACAAGTCGATTCAGGTAAAAATTTCAGGTGTTTAGTTCAAGTTGGTTTGAGTACGAGTGAAAATTGAAATGTGCGTGTGATAAAAAGTGATTTTCTTTAGTAATAGGAATATTCGGTTACTGGTTCGTGTGTAATGCCCTTACGCTATGTATTTGTTTTTTTGCAATACAGTAGGTACAATATTAAATATCCTATTAGAAAATAAATTAGTTGCATTATACCAATATCTTTATTTTTTTTTTTAATTATCTTCAGATCATGTGAGATATTCGTTTAATTATAAATTATTGTAATATTTTTTTATTTTCCAAATTTCCAAATACTATTTTCCTGGTATAGCAACGCAATAATCGATTAAAAATTCTTTTCTATCCAAAATTCATTCCTTTCTGCTGTGGCGCTACAATCTGAATCGAATAAAGTCGAAATATCTTCTAATAGGTGGATACCATAAAAAACTCTTATTAGATACATTTTAAATTTGGGTATAGTCATTTTGACTTTAATCAATTCTAGTTACAAGAACCTACCACCCCTGAATCTGCAAAAAATTATTGGTCGTCAATATTTTCATCGGTTTTTACTCATTGATGTTGAGGATTATTCACTGACGTTTTCATCGATCATTATTCTTCAAGCTTTCGTCAAGGACTTTTCATTGTAGTTTTCAACGATGATTATTCACCGACCTTTTCTTCGACATTTACTCCTGCAGAAAGGCATCATACCCTCCCTAGGACATCGTGTGTAAAATTCATCGAGGTTTCGGTGCAGAAATGGGTCAATGAAGCATGCCAAAGGTACAATACGGCTTCGATGCCGTGTTGCATCCATTTCCCGCTTGTGGTGTACTAGGTCTTTATATTATATATTTTCTCTTGGCAGCTTGTTTTTATGATTTGATATATAGATAGCTTCAGTGTAGATGAATACTTCAATTATTTCCCTGTTTCACGATCGTACAAATATATCACCCTTTTATTGGAGTTGAATACGCCAAAGGAAGTTGCAAATCCAATAGCTACGTGTAATACATCGTTGGATAGCTCTTTCTGAGCTAAATAGAAGTTAGTATTGCGCCTAGTTTGAAATCCTTGTCCGTTCGGAGTTATACTGCGCTATATATGCCAGATTTAGTAATAGCCAAATAACGTATTTTTTGTATATTTCATAATCGACCGCCATTTTCTGCATCATTGGAAATGAGTCAGCATCACATGCTACCTAGAAATCGGTCTTAAATTCACTCCTTCCTCCTGCTCCCTTCGCGATCGGTTAGAGGCAGGACCTTACACTCGCAGGCATTATAAAGATAAACATATTTTGTGAAGGTGTTAGAGTGTGTCGAGAACATAATGACTGTAATAACTACCTCAATTCGGCAAAGTCAGTCATGACTTCAATGCAGCCCAGCTCAGTGATATTAGTGACATGAAGAGAAACGCTTCACAAGGAGGTTCTAAGCTAGATTTTTACAATAGAGGTGTTATGACTAATGAACATATGCATTTTTCGACCGAATGCAAGTTGCTATTGCGATTCCATGTTGAAGGAAATTTTCTCACTAAGTCAGAAAGGTAACCGCTTTAGGTATATTTTCACAAAACTGCGAACTGATGATTTGAATGAGAGACTTGCGACGTTGTTTAATATGGCAAGGCAAAAGCTTGTTCCGTTGATTGCTATAGCACGTGAATGACTACGTTCTCCTTCGCAACCTGACTATACCAAATAGTGGTGGATCCAGGATTGCGGTGCGGGGGAGGCGCAACTATGGTTTAAAAATGATATATGATGAAAACCGATCAAAAGTGATCTCTTCAATAACTTTATTAGTTCATTTACAGTGATAACAGAGTTGGATGCCAAATTTCATATTTATCAGTTTACTAGTGCAACTTTTGATCTTCTGAAGTCACCAATAACTTTACAACTCACACCGAAAATTTTAAAATATTGACTTTGCGTTATAATTTAATAAATGCTCGAAAAGATAAATAATTTCTTACTTACTTCTAATCGTCAATTCACTAGTTCCGCGAAAATGCAATCAAAATCAATACTTAATGAGAAATTTTCGTGTAGCTGATATCCTATATAACAAAAAATAAAATAGTACTCTTTCCAACACCCACCAACCAACCCTTTCTGTCAAACAATGTTTTTCACATTTCCACTGGAATGTCCCAAATATAACGCCTGGTAGAGCAGAAAATTTCTTCATTTATCACTGTCAACATTGGTCAAGGAACAGGACCCGCAAAACTCCAATGCTAAGGACTTTTCCTGCGTGATTAATAGTGCGCCTCAGGGACATAGCACTGATTCAGTGTGTTGAACATGATTTGATAAATCTCTGCAATGTACAAAAGTGGTATGGTTAACACTCGACAAAAAAACACGAAAAAAAAAATTATATCAGTCAACATGTCGCACTGTTAGCTACCATTCATCAGCCATTTTTTCAGATTTTCCGGTTGCCCTACTACAAAACGATATTATGGGGGCATTTTTTTATGGTTGCGATGGATAATGCTTTGCTACATGTCTCAATTTCACATTTATTTCATGTGGGAAAAGTCAAGTTATGACCGTAAAATTTGAGCGCGTACATCTATTTCGCCGACCAAAGTTATTGACGGCCTTATAAAATAAAATAAAAAGACTAAAAGAAAAAAAACCGAGAAAAATCTTGGCCATAAAGCAAACAAACATGAGCCAAATACTTTTATGGGGAGGCGGAGAACATTAGCTAAACGCATTTCCAGGAAATGCCTGGTTTTACCAAATGCACACTTGGGTAAACCTTGGTGTGGCGTTATCCTCGAAATCCCGAAGCACCATAAAGTATGGGAAGATAAAAGCTCCATATGGTGGGCGGAAATGTTGCTTTTATTGTGACCTATAAAAATTTATTAAAGCACTTAAAGGAGCGCTTTGTCGCCCTCCAGCTACTCCCAGCTACCACAGAAGCGAAAGAGATTGATGAATTATTGATAGTCCCAATAGTACATCGTTATCCGGAATATCTTCATTGATGGAAGTGATACTAAAGCTTGCCGGAGGGGGAGGAGCATTAGGAGGGGGTATATATCAGGAAACGACAAATAATGGAATATTTCTTATTTGCGCTAAGGACATCAATTCTCTTGACAAACAAGATATTACCGGCCATAAGGGCTTCTGCTCATTGCATTAATTTTCTTCAAAGGAAATTCTTCTAAAAGGAGAGCGAAAGAGGAAAATTGTCGCGGTCATTTAATAGAGTAAAAAAAAATTGGTTGACTTGTAAAAAGTGTCCTTTCGTTAAACTGACTTTAAATATAAGAAAACTTTCAGAAACTTCTCTTAAACTTTCGCGAAAGTTTTCATATAAATAAAGTCCTTTCGAGTGTTTTTCTTTCATTTTTAAAAGTTACATCGTTTAGAAGGATTTAAGGGTTGAAGCTTCATCCTGATGAATTTTTTTTTAAGTGGACTCCTCCAGATGATAGAAGAGGAACTACTATAGCTGGGATAAAATTCTCCGCTGGGAATATCAAAATTAAATTTCATAGAAATTATAAAGTTCTTGGTAGGGATAGGGAAGATTGCTGTTGATTTTTCAACTAAATTCTTGTTGATTTCTACCTCGTAAGCAATTAACTTGAATGACATTGAGGTAAAAGCAAATTTTTAACTGTAATTTCAGCACATTAAGGTAAACCTGGATTACGGTAGTTGGCAGTTTGGTAGTTTGGTTATTTTATAGAAATGTAAGAAATTAGAAGTTATCAATTTTTTCTTAGAGAAATCGACTAAAAGGATTAGATTCTTTCAAACAAATATAGTTGTCATAGAAAAACTACTATGTATACAATTCCAAAGCATAACGCTCCCAGTCAATGTTACTTTTGCAATCTTAATGGCATCTTCGATATGAAGCGCCGAAAATATTCGCGATTCTTGAAACACAAATCATCGCCTGAATATTAGTTTGCCGATTTATGAGATTAACACTGAAGTTGAAATAAATGCTTTAATCAGCTTTTCTCTAAGTTATATAGTATATATCGACATTCGACATAATGTCATGTTTGCCCCATATCATATTTTTGCCACAAAAGTTAGTATTGGTTTACATGAAATACTTTAAAATATTATTTTAAATATTGTTTTGATTACGTGCGGAAATTTAAAACTATAAACTAGGTATATTTAAAATTGGATTGCTCCATGTTGCTAAGAACACTGCCACGTAAAGAGTTTTGTTAAAATCTTGGTTTGCTTCATGTAGTTGCAGCGATATTGCCTTATATAAATATAATTTTTGTATTTTCAAAAAAACAAAAAAGTCCTTTACGGTAATATATTATAAAATGTCTGCAGCACAGGCACAATTTATTTCAGAGTCTATTTTGACAACAGCTGACAGAAATAAACTTGGAACATTGAACAATTTAAGGACTGTTTAAAAAAAGACCACCTATGAATAATGAAAGCAACAAGAGAAACCTTTTTTTTTTTGTATTTAGTGATCAAATAATTTTTATTGAACTATTGCCTAATTATCTACATTATTCAAAACCGACATGATAAAATTGGTGAACTTTTTGCTTTATGTTCTTCACGAAATTTTTCAAAGACAGTATCGGACGCTCTTTTATACTGCCGCTTAAAAATTTCTATGTCAGCGGAGTATTTTTGTTTTTGTTTAAATTTT
Organism: Dioctria linearis; assembly: GCA_963930735.1. Taxonomy (NCBI): domain Eukaryota; kingdom Metazoa; phylum Arthropoda; class Insecta; order Diptera; family Asilidae; genus Dioctria; species Dioctria linearis. The sequence continues at coordinate 342,161,109 of OZ005740.1, read as the reverse complement.
CTGTTAATATTAGACTAATATTTGTCAATTGGTTTTAGTTTTGGACAATTTGGAGGATTCACTTCCTTGGCTACTACTGGTATGAATTGGACATCGTAGAAATCTCTCGCTTTTCTGCCGTAGTGACAAGTTGCTAAATCCGGCCAAAACAAAGCTGATGCATCATTTTTTCTAAATAATGAAAGAAAACGCTTCTGAAGACAATGGTTGAAGTTCGTTTTCACCTAAGCCCAATTTGCAACTTAGTTGTTTTCTGGGTGTTCTGTTCGGTGTTTTCTGAATATGGAAACTTCTCTCTCTTCTAATTCGATGGACCATAGCATATGACGTTCCAGCTTCCTGACACGAACTTTCTCTGGACACTATAAGTTCCTCGAAATTTACTAAGAATATTTTGAATGGTCTTCGCAGTTTTCAACTTTTTAACTAAGCTTCTGTGAAACATATTTGGATTTTACATATGCGCGGAAAAAATTAATTTGCCTCATTCTTCTTGGCTGATTTCCATTTTTACTGCATAAGAATTTTGCATTTAATGGCTGCAATTATATGTAAGTCTTACCAGCGGTCCTTAATTTTATTTAACTGGTGAAAGGTAATGGAAGCGGAGATAGGTGGTCGGTTGTTTTCTGAAACAGTCCTTATCTCAAAAATATGTACCGATTAAAATCAATCAAGCTGGACTTAAAAATAAAGCAAAAGATATGCAATCTCTTCTTGTTTATCTTCCAGATGCAAATAGAAAATATTATTGAACAGTTTCAATGTTCAGATAAGGAGTGTTATTGAGTTATTGCATATTTTATTTTGTTTCTGTTATTTTTTATTTTCCTTTTTTTATTAACTTGAATGAAATAATATTTGTTCAAGTAGGCCTCTTTGGGACTCTCCGGTACAAACGAGAGCAAAAAATGGATTTTTTTTAAATTTATTATATCACACAATTATTTTATTTTCGGCAGCAAAATTTCAATGAAGAATTTTGTTTGATTTCTCCTATTTTCATTAATTTTTCTTTCGAGTCGCAGTTGTCTGGGACCTGTTAATGAGTTGAGCCAAAACTTAAAATTTTGCCGCCCTAAATCAAATGGTTGTATGATAGAATAAATATCAAAATTCCTTTTATTTTCGTTTCGTTTGTACCGAAGAAGACCAAATATGCATAAATATAAACTTTACCCGGTAAAAAATCATAAAATTATATTCATTGCGAATGAAGAAATTAATTTTTGTTTAGAAAAACACTAGAAAATATTCAATTCCCATATCATACTAGCAATGTAATGGTTGGAAATCTAGGTTTAAGTTAATGAAATTTTAACGGAAATTTTCTTCTATTGAAATGAAAATAATTCAAAATATGAATAGACAGAAAACAATTGAGGTTTTATGCAAATTAAAAAAAAATGTATCGAACAGTTTTTTTATAAGAAAGGTCTCAACTTTAACTGCATTTATCTCAAAACGACATTTTCGCATGTGGGGCCAAACAGTATTCAGGCGATGAAATGGATAATAAACGCAAATCTGGCCACAAAAATAGTTATGTTACTTCATAAACAAAATTTTGCATTTTATCATTTTCTCTTAAGGGCGGGGTAAGGTTTTAAGACTGTTTTTTCTGTTTTTTTTCTGAATGTACAATATGTCGAGAGTATTGTGTACAAATTTCAAGTCAATCGGAGCAAAACTAACGGAGCTACAGCGTTTCAAACGACCGGCCTTGATAATCGGCAGCTGCGCGACACCCCTATTAGGAAGCAGCTTCAAGTCCCTTTGTTTCCCCGAATTCCTTTCTCCTTCTATGGGTCTTTGAAAGTATGTAAACTGACGTGTAAATTTTTGGGTACTTCGAATATTACTCAGTTTACAGGCACACTTTCTACTGAACGGTTGTGTACAGAGCTAATGTTGAATAATATTGTATAAAAAACTTTAAATCGATTTTCCCGAAAACGTCATTTTTGAAGTTCGTGAATATTAGAACTCAAAAACTACTTAACCGATCCTTTTAAAAATTTAAACACTAATTCTACGCATAAATCAACAGGAAATCAGGAAGAGTTTTTTTTTTACATTTTTTTTCTATTTGTTAATAAAAAATTAACCTCACTTTCTTTACCTAAAATCCCGTTTTCACTTTCAAATGCTGTAAAAAATAAAAGAAATTAAAAAACAAAAACTCTTCCTGATTACCTGGTGAAACATACACCTTTAAAACGCATATCGATTTTTTTGTTTCACATGATCCGGTAAGGAGTAGTAATGTTCACCGCAGAACAACTTTTTTCCAAGGCGCCTCCGGAGATTCGCCGTCGCTGGCGTAATTATCAATATTTTTTCTGGCAAATATTTTTAGGACTTACTTTAGAAGTTGTACCACAATATGTATATAAATTAAATAAAACAATATTGCTCATGTCGCCGCAAAAAAATCACGAAAATATGCCTTTTTTTCGCTTTTAAAACCTTACCCCGCCCTTAAAGGCTAGTTGACATTATGCTGATTGATCAGCAGCTAGAATTAACGCACTATTAGCACAGTGTCAACGCCAATGCTTCACGCGTGATGATTTTACCAGCATCCAAAGAGTCAAACGAGTTTAACTTTGAGGCTATATGACTGCATCTGCAATAAATTGGAGTGAACTGAAACGTTAAAGTTTATTAAGCTGTATAAAAAATGTTGAATGTTTGTGGAATTACAAATGAAAAGGTCAAAATTTTAAAGTTCGGAAAGTCTATGAAGGCGTTCCAATGTGTAGCTGGCGCTGGTGCAGTATCTCATTTTTGCCAACTTTTGACATTTTAGTATTTCCTGTTAAATGAGTGATTTATAGATTTAAATGTTATTTCGTAAAACTCTGAAAGTAAATAATTGCCCGTGCCATTGGCTACAGCTACCGCGCCAGCTCGGACTTACAGAGCCACATCGTGTTCCAGCCTTAATGTCAACTAGGCTTAAGGGGGGTTACCACCGAAAAAAAAGCTTACGATTTCTCTTCTCAAAAGCACAGTGGAACATAAACGCACAATAATATGCAATTTAAAATTGGAAACAAACCACTTATCTACATGAAAAGCATGCTGTGATATTCCTGTACTTCAAGGCATTTCGCTGCGGGCATCTGCAGAACAGTAGCTATTAAATAGGCATGGCGAGATTCTAGATTTGTCAGTCGGATTTTTAATAGAAGTTTTTTAGGATTTATAAAACATTTTGCGTGTGGAACACGAGTGGGCAAGGAGTGAACAAAATATATGCGCTCTGTGTTATTGATCACACTTTTCTTTGGCTAAATTTTATTTCACTAAAGCCGGTCATCAAATAAAAACTTTTAGTTCGAATGTACCTACCATAAAATTGTTGCAATATTCACGCTTTGTCAGTTATTACCTTTGTTTTAACTAGATCACCAAAAATTTACATTAAAGAGGGAGAGAGATAGATTTAAATTTACCAACAACAGGATTTCAAGGTTGACCTATGTCTGGTAGAATTTCCAACTCAGTTTCCTGTGGTAATGAATCGATATACTGCATATTAATCGATTTTATCTCAATCTAATTATTCTTCGCATAAGAAAATTGGAAAATTCTGAGGGCGGCACATTATGTTTATATATGCTTTGCAACAAAGCAAAGATAAGTGTACACCGCAGAGTGAACACAGCAGAACACACAGTGAACAATCAGCATATTTGTGATACTATATCACTACAATCTGAATTGTGCTACGCCCCTGAAAGAATTGTACTACTGTCTAATTTTATCTTATAATTTCATTCGTTTTTCGCTAAGAACACTTTTCTTTGACAAAACAAGAATAAGTGTGGCGACATGTCATTTTGGTTTTGACTTTTGGTTGGTTTGGCGCTATATCTGCTTTTTCTAAATTTGGTGCTAATCGGTAGGCAGGAGTAAGAGAGTTTCAAAAATATCTTAACAGTAAGCCGTAGAGGATACTTCGTGTTTGTGGTACAAGATCGCTCGTATACAAAGTCGTGGTGTGCCTTCTTCGAAGTTGGGAAGCTTGGAAGCTTTATTTTACAGTTTTTTTTTTGTTTTTTTTTTTTTAAAGACCAAAGAAGCAGAAGGCATTCTAGACTTTTTTGTGCAACATAATATAAAGATTTATTTTTATTCCTGAAATATCTTTTAAAACTAGTTATCGATTTGAACAAAAGTTTTAAAATCTGGATCGCCCAAAGGTTTATATACTGTTCCAAGATGTAGGAAGTAGTTTTCGTATTATTTAAAAAAAAAATCTTAACCGATAGTTACGTTAACAATTCTACTTTACACTTGATTGATCCAAGAGATAAAAACTATTTTGAGGAAACGAAAAAAATATTATTTTAGAGCTAATTCCCTAACTTTATTTCAGAAATTACCTGATGAGGAAGCCTTGTTTGCGAAAAATGTACAAAACTTTTATATAGAACTAACAGTACAAATCCAAAAGCTCATAAATTTTAATGATCTTATATTGAATGCATTGAAACTTGTTGATCCATAATAATTAAAATATAAATCTTTCTCTGAAGTAAAGACAGATTTGGCCTTTCTATCTGATCGGATTAAAAAGCTTTGCTTTGTAATGATTGTTAATGATATATTTGGTCGTGTTAATCATTGTCAATTACACCTTTATGCAGATGATGCTCAGCTGTACCTGTCCAGACCGGTTGGATTGGTTTAAGATGCAGTTTGTTGTCTGAATCTGGATTTGGAAGCTTTAAATCAGTGGTCGGTGGATAATAAACTTCTGCTTAATCCTGATAAAACAAAGTCCATAGTGATTTACAAAACGCTACTCGACACTAGCTATTTCCCATCCAATGGTGCTGATAGGTATATGCTTTGTGAATTCCGCTCGAAACTTAGGAGTTATATTCTATAGAACGCTATCGTGGAGTGATCATGTTGACAGTACATTACGGAAGTTTTGTGGTGGTCTTCGTGCACTATGGACATGTAGTGCCTGTATACCACTATCCACACGTTTAAAGCTTGCCCGATTAATGCTAATTCTGATAATTACATACGGCTGTGAAGTGTTTAGCGAACTCGGTTCACAATTGTCATATAAGCTTAATATTGCCTTTAATTCAATTGTAAGATATGTCTACAGCCTCCGCAGATATAACCAAATCTCACAGTTTATTTCATCCATCTTTGGTTGCAGCTTTGTGCTATATTTAAGATTTCGTTGTATTTTGTTATTGGCTAAAATTATTAAATACTGTGTACCCAAATATCTGCATGTACTAACTTGTACTAACTTAAAGACCTAGCATCTTTCTTGTACAATTGCCAATAATAAATGAAATGAATGAATGAATGAATTCGTTTTTTGTTTCACTTTTAATAAAAATTGAAAAATCGAATTTCATCTTTTTAATTGTAGAGCTTATTTGGAGTATTTCTGATTGACTGAATGACTGTATCATAAATACATATCACATATCAGTCTTCTACAGTAAAAGCAGGTATTTAGCATACGTACACATATTTATATTGAAGCTTTAATATACTCATTGTTCTTTTCTTGACTACGTATTTATATTGATCCTTTGCTCTTCATACTCTTAGCTATAACAAAACAAATCTGCCCAATACAATTTCATATACTAAATCCTTGCTAGTGCTACTTTCAGAATGTTTTGCTACTGAGTCTGTGCCAATTTGCTACGATAAGAAATTTCCAAACGGTTACCATGATGCACCGTTTTCTCGTATGTTCATATCTTAGTTAGTGCTAGAATTTGACACAATTAATCTGAAAAAACTATTGTTTATAAGATTTCTCATAAAATAGAAAAAGATAACAATAGAAGTAAAGCAGTATTTTCAAACGACTGCAGAGAGGTGTCGCTCAGAGTTATACCCTACTCAGTGACCTCTATCATCCTTCTATTATTGGAAATATTATTAATTTTAATATTGCGTACAACTTTTCAGTATATTAAAAATATTTTTAGAATTACATGTGGCATAACCATAATTCATTGCTAGCGATTGTAACGTGTTAAAATTGTCGACATAAGATCTAAATAAAATCATTAGTAAATTGTAATTATATTTACAACTTATTGGTAAGTACAGAAAAATTGATTGAACATGCGTAAAATCAAGAAATATTCAAATAAAGCTCCCTTTAAAAAAACACCAGTGTTAGTCACTTTTCGATGATAGTATGTTTCTCTACTTGCGTAAACTTAAACGTAAATGTTATTGAAACACAATCATACTATTCAAACAAAAATGAGAAAATAAATGAATGTCATCTAGAGTTTAAAAGTACATTATCAGACCACTTCTACAGCGATTTTGTTACTTATAACAGTTACCTCTATGTTTTACAAAATCCTTCCGCTCTTACTATAACAACCAAAATATGCGTCTTCTTCTTGAAAAAGGTTTCTCCTAAATGAAATATTTTACTCTGGTCTTCAAATTTTCTATTTTTTCCCATTTCAGAAGACGGTGATATCGATACTGTATTGATAAAAAGATTGATCATATAATAACAGCGATTCGTAGTTTTAGAGGGTGTTAAAATGTCTTGTCTTGTGCTCGATGAAAGATTGACTGACAGCTGACGTCCTGAAAACAAGAATATCTGAAATGCTCAATTTTCCGAACCTTACCCAATTTCGTTGTTCCTCTTATAGAATCGAAATTGTGTACGTTCATCAGTTAGAGCTTTCTTGATGACTACTTAGATCTGTCACCTGTAAATGAAAAGACGACTTGACCTTCTAACATTTACGCACTAGTGCGACTTCCTATAAGTTTCTACTAGTGTAAACGTCTCTTGCGGAATATTAACTCAAAGACACTGAGTCTGGAGCGTGTGGGCTATGACAACGAGATTGAAATAATCTACCTAAAAACTACCACGTCTGGGCTATAACAACAAGATTGAAATAGTCCAACGGAGAATTGCCACGTGTGGGCTATTGCAAGTGTAACTTCCAATAAGCTCTCACAATACCAATGCCTACTGTCTGGTGTCAATCAACGTAGAAAACTAAAATGTAAACGATGGCAGAGCACAATCACACTTAGATGGCAGTAGTGTAGCGGTAAATGAAAGAATTATCCGGTTATTCAATCATTTGGATTTATTTATCAAAATTCTTCCTATTACTAAAATAAGACTAATAAAATTAACTTCAAAGAAACTAACCTAATTGTAATTCAATATAACTATTTATATCTTTTCCAATTCTGCTCAAATTTCTTAACTAGACTTATATTAAATTATTTCATATTCGTTTCTATTCTTTTAATTTATTAAATGCTGAAAATTTAAAAAAAAATTGAATGTCAATCGTGGATCAATTCTTATGTGGTGTAAAGGTGACCCGTGTGGGCACAGTTTTATACCTTGATAAATTGATTAATTGACGAAATTTTATGAAAAAAACAACTGATTTCACAAGAACATTATATTCAATAAATTTTTAGTATGTGGTGATGTTATTTTGTGTAATAATATATATAATAATTTATATATTATGAAACTTTGTGGACAAATGTCAGCTGAATGCTTTCCAAGCATTTTTCACCTTATTTGTCCACACCTATTAACAATAAGTATGTAAATCACATAGTTTCATATATATGTTAATGTTTTATGTTGGGTGTTTTATGGGAAACATGAAATTATTCATGTTCTACATAGTTTTCATTTGCATGGCATTGTTGCTGTACCATAGACATGTATACACAGCAATGCTTTTGGCTAGTGTCAATGACCTTTTATTCCCAATATAATAAAATTCTTGATTTTAATTTTGTTTTCTAATCCATTTCTTTATTTAATTTCAGATCATCGCTGTAGTTTTTTCACCTGTGCAGTGTCCAGGTGCAGGTAACCTTATGTATAATAATGTTGTAAGTCTTTATTGATTTTCTTCCCTTTTTTGTTTCAGGTTCGCTGAACAGAGGGAATGAGCTAATCAGAAGGTATAATGGGTATATAAAGAGGACGATTAACTCGATCAAGTGGGCATTGCAAGTACTTCAGAGCATTCCATATAATCCATTATCAAAATTGGTCAACAGATGCGTGTTTCACAGAAAACAAAGAGTAAGCTCAAATTAAAGAAGTTGCCGGGAATAATATATCACCTACATGTCTACCCAGTTTTTTTGTACCACCAGTACACCAAAAACGGAAAACGGTAAACTAAACATGGAAAATGTATCCTTTAAACCACTAGGACCTTCAAAGAGTCGCTCATACATTTTACTACTAAATGTTTAAACCCTACCAAATATTTCTGTTACCACTTAAGGCATTGAAAAGTCATTATCCAAGCGTCCAAAAACAAACACAAACTCGGTTCAGATTTACTTATACCTATACGATAAACACAGTTTTGGCTTATAGTACATTTACATTGGCCCTGTAATCTCATGATTTCGGTGATTTGATTTTGAAATATTCAAACCGTTTACATTAACGTCAAAAGGATTTCGTTTGGCGTTTTATGGCCAATGATTTCGTTTTAAGTTTTATATAGGGAGTAAAAGACCCGAGTATGTATAGTGTTGGAAAAAATTAATTACTAATTATACTCAATGAACTGGAGTAAGTGGGCATTATATTTAAATTCTACGCAAGAATTCACACTCTTGTACGAAATGAAGTGCGATGAAGTAGAAAAAAATAAAAGAACACATCGCCAACACTTAAGATTAATTTTACATCTTCAAAGAAAAACTGTGATTTTATTGAAGCATATTTTGAAGCTTAAAACTAACAAAACTGTTTGGAGAAAGGTATTACAAAGAGTTATTAATTCCCGTAATAAAGTCCACACATATTTATAATTCTCAGATTCGACGAAGTAAGTTTTGCGAAGAAGAGGTACCTGAACAAGACGAATCTTTTTTTAAGGAAAATTTTCGCATGAGTAAGAAATCATTAAATATTTTATGTGAAAAATGAAATGAAATGGAAAAATGTGGTTCACAAATTTTGAGAAAGTAATTCCAATCGATAAAAGAGTAGCTGTTGATGTATACGCATTAGGATCGTCCGCCGAATATAGAAGTATCGGAAATATATTTGGAGTATCAAAATCTACTGTATGATGCATTTTACTGGAATTTTGTCAAAATGTGTGGGAGAAAATTCAACCAAACTATCTTACTAGCATTCTAAAGAAGATTTAAAAGAAAATGTTGAAGGCTTTAATATGCTAAGTTTCCCTCAATATATTAGAGCAATTGGTAATTTAAATATTAATTCGCAGTAGCTTTTGTTAATTTTACTATAACCTTTTAGACGGCTCTCATATAGAAGTACGACCTAGGGCGGAGGATGCAACCGATTATTACAATTATAAAGGTAACAGAAGAAGACAATAATGTAAATAATTTGTCCTTACTGTAATTACAGATACAGATTTATGTATGTAATACGTAGGATGCCCTGGCCGTTGCAATGATTCCAGCATATTCGAAAAGTCTTCAATAAAACGCCATTTGCAAAACCCAATTTTAAAAGGAATAAAAAGAAATATTTGTGTACTTATAATTGGCAATTCGGCGTTTCGCATTTCAGAAAGTTTATTGAAACCCTATCCGTTTTCCACTACATCAGACCGCAATCAAAAATAAGTATTTCAAATATGTTTTATCCAAATGTAGAAGAATTGTGGAAAATGCCTTTGGACATCTCAAGGGAAGATTTATAAGAATAAGAAAACGAATAGATAACAACATTGAAAACGCTCCGTATATAATAATCAATTGTTGCGTTTTGCACAATTTTTTAAATATAGAAAATCAGAAAATCAACAGCAAATGGATAAACCTGTTACGAGAAGAAGCAGAAAAGCAGGGTAGACATTAACCACAATTTAATAATATTGTGAATGACATGAGTTCTGATGCAGAAAACGTCCAAGGTCATTAATATAATTTAGACAATTATTAAGTAGCATTAATATTCTTCATTTATTATGAGTTAGCAAATTTAATATCGCGGCTTGAAAATCTTTTAAATTATTCACAAAATTTCCTACCAATTTTGTTCGTTTTTCTTCTAAGTTTGCAGATTTTTGCTCCATTTTGTTAAAACTTTCCAATACTTTTTGAATTAAGTCGTTCGTCCTTTTAAACTCCTTTAATAAATTTTCATTTAAATTTTTTACTTCCCTTTTAGCACTCCTACTTGATACAACTTGGATGAGGATGATGGTGAAAACATTTGATGCACCGGAGGTAAAAAATCTAAAGAGCGTATTACTGTACTTGTCTGATGTAATTCTGATGGTTCTGACAATATACCACTTTTGGTTATTGGAAAATTTTTAAACCCACGATGCTTCAAAAATGTAAAGACACTCCCTGTAGAATACACTGCTAATAAAAAGCATGGATGACTACAGCCGCTATGGATATTGAATCTGGATGCACGATTTTTCCGAGCAAATAAGAAGGTAGCTTTAATTATTGATAATTGTCCAAATATGTCCAATATTGATCAAAAATATCCAAATGTACTGGATCATAAATCAGAAAAAGTGTTTTACAAGCATGTGATCAGGGCATCATTAAGAACCTGAAAGCCTTCTACGGAAAGTTTCTGTTGAGGAAATTTATTGCGAGTGTTGAGTCTAAGGAAGATATTAAGGCAGTGACAATTTTAGATTCTTTACATCTACTGCAATCAACCTGGCGAAGTGTAACATTCACAGTAATTAAAAATTGTTTCCCCACCAGACGTTCCTTGTTACGAAGATGTCGAATTACACAATAGGGTTATTCACTCTTAAATGTATCAATGTAACCGATTTAAAAATACAACAAGAATTTACAAAAAAGAGGGAACACACCCTTTAGCCTTCAGCTTTCTTCGAAATGTAGCAGGGTGATAAAATGGCCCCGTAGGAGCTCTTCACGGCCCCGGGAAAAATTGGAAAAATCCTCAAGATTCCCAGGAGTCATATGTAGTTATTATAGAAAAAAGAATTATGAAGATCGGGTTAAAAATAGCTGAGATAAAAACTAAAGTATCTCAACACAACGGCTTAAATTAAGGAAATGGCGCTCTTTCATGGCGTTCTCTGACCATTTTGGTCGTTTTCAAAATTTTTATTTCTACTGACTATTTCTACTTAATTATACAATTTTTCAGTATAATGTCAGCGGATAGAATGAAGACTGTTTTGTTTGGAACGTTTATTTCCAATTAATTTTCCGCTCGGGCTGATAATTTAGGAGAAAACTTAATAATAGTATAACAACATCCTTTTACGACGGCATTTTGCCGTTTTTTGCAGTGAGGTGATGTAAAGATTTACAATATCTCTTTACATAATAACGGTGCTTCTGAGGAATCTTTTTGAAAAGATGAAAAAGTTTTGTAATCGAACACTTATGACTATGATCGAAAAAAAAATTGAAAAATAACTCATATGTAGCAATAGAGTATATGGGACCCAGATGAGGAAAAACTTTGAACTTCGGGAGGAAAAGCTCAGTGAGAAAATGTACCGAATTGAAAATAAAAACATTCTAGTAAATAGAGAATTTCGTTACCTTTAATTTGAATGTAAAATTTTTTCTCTAGGGGCATCCGCTATGATGCAGGGTCCGACAAAGTGAAAAAGTGGCTTTCAGGTAAAATGTGAGAGGGTGGAAAAAATACACTACGAAGTATACCGGATTGAAAATTTAAAAACGCCATTCGATAGAGCTCGGCGAGAGCTTTAATTAGACACCCCACATGACATATTTGTGGCTTGAGGGGTGGGGTAAGAAACCTGCACCCTAAAATTCCCCCACCCCAACTTTTTTTTCCATAGCTTCAATCCCTTCATCGAACTAAAAACGAATCCAAAGTTGGCTTTTTGATCCGCCCCTCCCTCTCCCGACAAAAAAGGTTCGAATATTGAAAATAATTATAGCAAATTTCTGAGCTTCAAATACTATTATTAAGTAATTTAGGGGCGAAAAAGTAAATCGATCACACCAGTTTGTTTTCCGGTGATGTTCTATTAAGTTTTCCAGAAAGTTTCATGCTGTTTGATGCGCCATTAGTTATACTTTGGGCTCACAAATTTGCAGTACCTTTTTTTGTGGGGGAAAACAGTGATGCGAGTAGATGTGAATTGAACACCCTGTTAAATCAACCCAGTACCACCTAGAAAAAATGTAAGTGCACCAATCCATAGTCCTCAAAAGGATCTTTCATTTGGCACACTGGAAATTTTCCTAGGACACTCCGCTCCCTCTCTGCACACCCTGACATTTGACGTTCAATCTGACCTCCTAAGTACAGCTATACAAGTCGGTTTACACTGCCAATTTGTGAATGTAAAAATACAAGACCCATGTATTGCATTTTATATACATAGGCCTTGTATTACTTTACTGGGTTGTAATCAAATACATCTTTTACAACGATACACTTTTTGATACAACATTGCGTGAATACCCCTAATATGTTTACGCATGTATCTACAACTCTGAATTTAGGCACGGATATTACGCTCGAAGATTTTTTGAGCCTGGGCGACCATTAAATTATCGAAATAATTAGACCATCAACGTTAGACTCAGATATGGATAAAGAAAAAGAGGATACAATGCCTTTTACAGAAATTCGACAATTTTTAAAGCAACTTCGTAGATTTTTGGAAACACAGAAAGACGGCTGTGTAATGTATAAAGATTTACACAAACTAGAGTAGTATACTGAAGCAAACATAGTTTCGAAAACTGTCCAGAAGAAATTTACTGACTTTTTTCATTCAAATAAATTTTTATAACATGCATAATTTTTATTTTAAAGAATAAATTTGAAAATATTTTGTTTTAATAAAGTGTACTCATTATATTTGAATAATATAAATATATGAATGTGTTTTTGTGTGTGTTTACAAGATAACCGTTAATACGAAATTCGGATACCAGCAAAACCTTTCACTTCACTGTACTTCAAACGAGAGAAGACTGGCATTATTACAAACTTCACCTTCGGGACAGCCTGTATCTTTAGTCAAAAGCAGTGTTTGTTACTCCTATTAACAGCCACCCAATTCCCAATCGTATTTCGTCATTTAAATTTTAAATAATTTTAATTTTGTAATTCAAACATTACACACATACTGAACTTCACTATATGCGCACATTTTGGAATTTTCAACAGCCTGAGTATAGAAAGGTAAAAAATCATTTTACGGTTAAGAAATCCTTTTTCTTGCTTTGATAGAATAACCAATTTATACGAACGATTTTGTTAATTGTTAAGTCAAAACCTGTGAGCAACACAAGATTTTTAAAGTTTAATTGGTCTTAACCATAGATAGACCTTTCTTAGTTTTTCTTTTTCTTGATAAATGTCAAGAAAAAGTGTTAATTCTTTTAATTTAAGCGCTTTTGCAAGATTGAACAAACCAAGGTTTTTCTCATTAATGTAAATAGATAATGTTCCAAAATATAATAACTGACTGGAAAATCCTAAATAGTTCTGCCACCTTGTGGGTCTAGTTTGAACTAACTACCGGATCATTAAAAAAAAAACATTATTCTACAACAATTTTAATTTTGTTTTTGGAAAGTTTAATTACTCAATTTTCACGAATTCTTAAGTTATATTTTCATTTTGATTGCACAAATTATACGGCATGGTCCAGTCGTATGATTTGTAAGAGAATGCGTAGCGCAAGTCAGAGCTTGAGTTGAGACTGACAACTGCTATAACTGAAATCGGACGAAACCATTGCATACAAGCAAACATGACGACTTTGCTATAGAAATGAATTAAAGTTTGAATAAAATACGTTGCGAGTGGAGGCAAAAGATAATATTCGATTTTGTCGAGTTCAATTCAAAGTCATAAGTTTCACTCATTCTCTCTCAACTCAAGTTCCGATATTTACTACAAATATTCATGCAAATCATACAATTCAGGTAAAATTAACCTTTTGAAAATAAAAGTCGGAATTTGTTTAATTCCTTATAAGTGATTAATGCTGCGTTCAGAATGATTTTTTTCAATCCATGTCGTTCTTTTACTCGGGCCGAACGATTTAGTTTCAATCTGTTATCGCTGTTTTCGGACTCCGAATCGTTCTGAATGCACCTGAGTTTTTCCCGGATTCAAGCAGAACGATTTTAATTTATGTCCGTGAGTGTGTTGTTTGCAATTTCGACGAAGTGGTATTAGTTTAGTTTAAGTTGCCTTTGTTGGAAAATAGCTTTATTTTACATGAACAACAATTTTTATGAATTTATGCTTTTATCAAACACTTGAAATTGTTCTGTTTCGTTCCTTTTCTATGAGCACAGAAGTAATTTTGACATCGTTCTGTCGATTCATACAGATTCATTCAGAACGGGTAAAGGAAGGCAGCATAAAATATTACTTCGACACAAGAAAATATATTTTTATACCCTAGATAAAATCTATAGGGTATATTAAGTTTGTCATTCCGTTTGTAACGCACAGAAATAATGATGGTAGAGCAAAATGGATTGGCCAGCCCCGCATAAAATTAAAATTTATTTTGATTTTTGCATGTCCGTCTGTCCGTCCGTCCGTCTGTCCGTGCGCACGATAACTCGAGAACGCGTTGACTTAGAAAGCTGAAATTTTATACACGGACTTAAACAAAAAGGAAAATTAAGTTCGACAATGTTACAAATCGGGCAACTCCTTCGTGGGGTTGCCATACAAAAATTTCGTTTTCCACTATAAATTTGGACTCTCGCTGTAAACGTCTTGACATAGAGAGTTGAAATATGGTATATGGGGAATTCATAGCAATAGAAATTAAAATTTCTTGGTGTTGCCATTTAAAAATTTAGATTTTTACGGATACTGTGAAAACGATCAGTCTTAGACATTTTTATTATACTAAAAACTTCTTCAGAATATGAAATCCTATGAAATTGGTTATAATCATTTTTTCTGTCCGGTGAACCGTTCTAGAAATATATGCGAAAAACCACTGTAAAAATCAAAATTGTGCAAATGGCTGACCATACGAGATTTCAGACGGACATTCATCAAGGGTGTCATAAGAATTGGCCTTAGACCAATGCAAGCTTTTTTACTTGTTTTAATTTAATTCGATTATCGGGTGTAAAATTTCATATGATTGGTTGTGTTTTACATTTTTTTGTTTGTTTTGTATGTAGTAAACGTTTCAAGAGGTGCTCAAACCCTGACAACAGAAACATTTAATGTGTACCACATGAAATAGCAAATGGCTCAGTCTATTGTTCAATTTTAGGTCATAATTATGCTGGACCAACGAAATCTTTTCGCTAATCTATTCAGAATGTGATTGCAAAGACATTCAGAAGTTTTACAATTATGTCGGTTTTTCGTTCAGCCAGGGCCTCAACATATTTCTCAAAATGGCAATTGGTTAATTGAGCAATCATTTCTTTAAATTTTATAAACAAATATGAAATGAAATCTCCGCGCGAACTCGTAAATATAGTAAAAATCACGAAAATTGTTCAAAACATTTGTTAGATGTCGTAGAAAACTCCTATAATGGTTGGAACACTTCGAACTTTTTCATTTCATGAATAGGAAGCTTTCGTTTCCGCAATCTCAACTGAAGTTTTCTCATCATCGTCGTAAGGACTCAGTTGCAGCAAACGAATGCACCACATCCACCAGATTCAATTTGGCATGCAGCTGAGATATGCAAGTTATTATGGGAGGGTAAAGTTATGATGGATGGTTGGGTTTTGCAGAGGAGATGGGAGAAAACATTGAACAATATTCTGAGAAAGTTCAAGTACTACTACTACTCCCACCACCAATCGTTGAGAGGTTATTAAGAAAGTTTCGATTCCAATTGCCATTGACACGGCATGGAAATTAGGAGATTATTTTCAAAGGTTGAGTACCTTGAATGGTAACGAGTGGTTCCTATAGATTGTGGCTAAAATTCAGGCTAATAATGAACAAGAAGCAATCATTGGTGCGTTTATGAACAACAGTAGTGACTCAAAGGCGGCTGGTATTACAATTGAGCATCTAACGAAGCTTATCAGTTCAATGGTTCAATTAGAATGAACAAAGCAATTCAGTCATTCGAATAAATGGATTGGTCTGCACTGATTGGATGATCGTTTTCCTACCAGCTCCAATTCAGAATTAAATCGAGATTTTAAGCCAACTGCAGTATTTTACACTTGTAATTATGTTGGTCGCAGCCGGACTTTTAGTGTACCAATCGTGGGAAGTGATTCGATTATCCACTACTGGTGATGAGAGAAATTTTAATTATTATATATTGAGCACTTGATGATTTTTTATTAATTTTTGTTAAGCGTAAAAGTGTTAGTACGCTTGATTTATGTGCAAATTGCTAAAATATCTTCGGTAATTGAATTAAACCTTTCAACTGAATGATGAGTGGTGATAAATGCCATCCATTTGTAAAGAAAACAATTGAAAAACAAACGGCTATCGTCAGTATTCATAGCATCGTGGCTCTATTCCAATTTATTATGTGTGTCCGCTACCGGGGTGCCATACTTTAACTGATTCACCATACTCTAAAACAGGAAACCAAGAACGCGCAATCCATTTCTACAGGCATGAAAAATTGAATCCATTTTCATCTCGTGTTATTGAAGTCGAGGAAGTTTACATGATTCAATGGTATTGGAAACATCTAGTTAGAGATGGGTTGGAGGCAGGAAGATGGGGTGATAAATCCGTTCGAAGATAACTGGAAACAATAGAACATCTAACATCGAGAAAGACTTTGTTCAACTCTGATTTCTTAAATTTATTTGTCTTTGCCGACGTGGATATTAAAGACTTTTCGAGAGAAGAAATTTCACTTCGGAAATTAACGTCTTGAGGACTATTTTGAGGCAATAAAGTTTGAGTGAAATTGTCCTGAGAAATTATGAAACTTTTAGGCTTATGAAAGCTTTAAGATATAGAATGTTATGGGAGGACAGAATACCTTCATTCAAGTATATAAAGGACAACCCTTTCCTACTTGTTGTCCATAAAAATGTTAGATGTCCTCTTGCGGCATTTGGAGGGCAAGTACTGATCCCTTTTAAGAGCTCTAAGTGATAAGGAGCCGTATGCATTACCCTTTCTGGATTTCAGTTATATTTTTCTAATTATTCTGCTATAACCTAAGATTATTTTTCGCCCGGGTATACCATTGCCATTATTAAGAAAAACTTCAAAATTTCAAAATATTTCCTCAAAGGACAAGTTTTTCGCAGTTACTAATTCAAAAAAAAAATCCTGAAGGAATCTTTCTTAGTATAGAACCACAATACTATCAACTGCCACCGCACTTGTTGGCCCGGCCCTGCTATTACACCCGCTTTCCTGACCGGTCAGGAAGCTTAAGAGCAGAATCTCCTTAAAAAGATTTTCATCAATTCTAGACTCCTTTTTCTAATAGATATTACGTCTGATGCTTTAAGACATTTCTGTCAATGAAGATTCCTCAAATGTGTTGGTACATGTTTATTGCATAAGGATTAAATTTCAGAGACTTCAATAAATACAAATCTACAACTGTAAAAAAGAATGGAAAAGAACCATACATTTAATCGGAAACCGTAATTGCGAGATTCCGTAGCGAACATCGGGATCCCGCAGGGATCTGAGGGATATTATACAGAACAGAGAGCGACCGCTTCCGGCGTATATCCCTCAAGAGATAAAAGGTGCTAGGTATTGATTGTATCGATCGTACATATGAAAATAATTTCTTGTAACATTATTTATTGTGGAAAAGAGTGCTACAATCCGCTTTTGTACTACCCACTTTGATACCACTGTTTGGATAAATAGTTTTTTTCTTTTACTAATTGAAGACAAGTTTTAGCATTTGAGCTAATCAAGAACGGAAAGCTTTCAATTGGGTTTTAACTTTAAGATTTCAACATAATTTCAATTATTTAATATGAAAATTTTACATTGTTAGCAATTCGTATTGACATTTGGTGTCACACTGTTATTAACTAGTGGAGAATCATTTCGTGTAGGTATTTTATTGCGTATCATGTCTTCTCTTATCATACGAATTAGGATTACCAAAATTAAGTTAGACAATATGCAAGGATATTTCGTACGGTTTAATTAGTTTATAATATCATTTGCAAACTTATTTGCAATTCATACTGCACGAAATTTTAATCAGAATAAATGGTGTTCATTTGCAATACACTCATTGACTGTAACTCTATTTCGATTCCCGTAGTTCCAAAGAACCTCCTAAATAAATTATCGAAACTTTCATTGGAACCACAAATTTCATAGACCATGGTAGATGGGGATTATCTAAGAACATTACGGTGACGATTGCATGTTGTGTTCAAAAAAGTTGCGGTGCATTGCAGACGGCATCGTCACTTACTGAAAGCGTTTTCAAAACGAACGTAGGACAACAGATATTCATGCCGTTCTGAGTTCAGAGCTTAATTGGAAAAGTTTTTCGATTTTAATTACAAAACAAGGCAAAAGAATACGAAGTACAATCGTTGTTCAGGAGAAACGATATACTTCCAGGTTCTGAAAGTGAATTGAGAACCGTATGTAGTGCCATTGTTATCACAGCAAAGTTTAATGCTAATAATGCAATGTACATTGACATTGCATACTCGTTTCTATGTTACTGGTACTAACTGCATTAGCTTAGTTTGTTTCAACTTGTTTCCAATTACTTTACAATTTGGAAAATATCTATGTAAGATAGTTTTTGCAGATTTCTTAATTTAGCTTTTATGATTTTGATTTCAGTGGAATTGTCCATTATTGAAAATTGGATACATAGATTTCGAGTCTCTTTAAGACCAAATTGCTTGTATTGCAAAGCTAGTTCACATAGATTCAATATTATCTGCTCAAAAATTAACGTATATTACATTTTTATTAAATTTTCGCTCTTCCAAAATTAATATTTCCTACAGAGTAGTGGCGTACCCAATTTGCCACCCCTTCTAAGTTAATCAAAATCAAGAGTAATTATTAATAATTACTGAACAGAAATATATTTGCTTTGTTTAAGCCGCATTCACATAAGGATAAAATGTAAGCATTGTCTATGACCCATTGGACGCTATTTGCAATAACAACAATGCCACTATAGAAAGTACTAACAGTTGATCTTTGTTTGTGTGTTTAGACCAGAATAGATAAGATGATGTCCCCATAGGGACAAAATGTCACATTTCATCTTTTTTGTCCCTTAAACTCTCCCCTGCGATAAATATCCCTGAAATAAAATTTGTGTTAAAGCCAAAAAGAGCTACATGTAAATGTAATACACACATTTATGCACTTTCAGCGCTGGCGTAACAAACACTCCCGCTGGCCCCGCCAGGCGGGGGAGCCCATAGTTTCTAGGGATTTACAAAATTTATATTTTCATATGAAGTGAAAAAACTTGAAACGACATAAAATAACAACGCTGGTTTAATAAACAGTTAGATTCACTCAATTAAAATTAGATATCGGAATAAAAATTATATTAATTCTGTAATGATTTCATTATTTCAGTTCCACCTAAAGGTGTTCATACCATCATAGCCTTTGAGAAGCTGCAAATACGCGGCTAGACAGTAGTGGCGATACAACAATGAAAAAGTCGAAAATTCTTCTATTTATTTTTTGTATTTAAACGGAGAAAAAATGTACAGCTGAAACTGAAACACTGTAAATTATTTTCTGGGAAATATTTGGCTGACTTCCTTATGGCTAGGCGTATACGCTGCCAGAATACATCAGAGTTGGTAGATGAGAGAAGAGTAGATATTACCCTTGTGTATAGTGATTGCGAAACGATGTGTGACCTAGTTACTTCTTGTATTGTAGAGGCGCTATTACTGCAGACGTAACCAAAGGGTAAGCCAGCAATGCCTAGTTCCAATATAAAATCAACGATACCTGAACCTGATGTAGGGAAGCCGCAATTTTTTCTTTGCAATTTACTGGAAATTTTTTCCTTAGAATTGTTATGCTTTAGTGGAGGCAGACAACGACACACATTTTATCTGATAATAACTTCAGTCGGCCACCAGATTTTTGTAACTTTCTAGGAAGAAATGAATGCTTATTGCTTATCTACGCGTCTACGCTAATAAAAATTGTTAATGGGCCAAGCACTTGTTGTCGGCCATCAATAACAATTCTAGGGAATTTTCGATTACATTTCTAAGGAAAAATTGCAGCGTTCCCTACATGAGATCGAGACATCGTTGATTTTATATTGGAGCGTAGCGTTACTTGTTGAACTACTTCCCTTTGTATGTTATTCGTTTGTCGATGCCACTGACTTATAACAATGAATTGAGCGATTTTATATATCATGTGGCACAAAAAATATTGTGTTTCTGTATGTCACAATTTGAACACTCTTTAAACATTTTTTCCAAAAAAACATATAAAACATAACCAAACAGATGAAATTTTGCATCCGAAAATCGAATTAAATTAAAAGAATATATTTCTTGTGTAAACACTATCTTTACCTTATACTTCCTGCGGTGATTGCATCTGCAGCCAATTTAAAAACATCAAATGGCATAAGAAAACGTTCAGTAAGCGATATTTTATGTTGGTAGCTCCAACTCTGCCATAGCGTGAAAGAGAAACTATAAAAGTTGTGCATTCTTTCCTATAAGAAAATGACAATAGTCTCAGTACATTGTTATACGTCAGTGGTCTATGCTCTTAGGGTTCATCCTTAAACCCCTTTTAAATACTTCAGTTGAAGAACTTTTAGCAACTGAGTGTGAGCAAAACTCTTCAAAATGGTACAAGTGGACTGGAGCCATCTGACATTATACACACGGGTATTTCCATATATGGCGCAAGAACTAGATATCGGAGGTATCGAAAAAGATCTTTGAAGCTTTTACGAGAGCTTCTATGCGAGAAACATGTCTGTTTGAGATTATTCCGTGGGTTACAATTACGATACAGCACCTCAATGGTTATATTTCTGCCTGCAACACTGCATCGATGACTGTTCAAACTCCTTTCGCTTTGGGTAGCTTAAGCGTTTCTTTCAGATACTCATCGGTTTTCCGTTAAATGTGCTTTCGTGAGCATATGCTGGAGCTGTCAGTGGTTTTTTAACTTGCTTAATGATGAATGTAGCTCACAAAGTAAATCTAAACATATAAGTTTGGCAATACAGATCTTGGCAACACTGCTCGTAGTACCCACGAAACCTTTATAGTTTTTTGTTAAAATCTGGCTTGGAGTGAGTGGATAGAAGGCACTGTTGGGAGATCGCGGGAATTCTCCCATATTGTGGTAATATCTGGCCTGAAAAAAATTAAAAAGGGAGAAAAGCATAATTTCGTCTCCTCGTACAAAATTATAGGAAACATCATATATCCGAAGTTCACAAAATATTCGCTTACAATTGACACAAAAAATTAAATTATTAAATTTTCTGAACAAGCATGTTAATTTGCGGGGGGGGGGGTATACATCCTTAGTTACGCAACTAACTTTCAGTAAACAAGATGAAAAGAATTCAAACTTGAAATATTTCAAATGTCCAACTCACGCAACTCACGCTGCCTTCTTCCCCGATCGGCTACATGGAACTTGACAAACAAGACGAGATAGATCAAAACCCTCGAGAATACTTCACAAGCCATGAAACAGACTCCATCCCTACCACATGCGAGGCCCAACGGAGCCCTTACATTCACAAATATTTCCAGTGTTCTTATGGAAAACTGACAAAAGTTTCATTTGAATAGCTCTTTCGCCCTAAACTGCTATTAATACCGAAAAATGGTGTTCTGATAATCTTAAGCTTGCTCTCTTATCTTCCGTAATACAATTTTTATACTTTTCCTAACAAAATTATTTAAAAAAAATTATTTGAACCAAATGCCTACGATTCCTCAAACAAAAACTCTCAGCTCGGTAATCATTGTAAAGTGGCTGTGCCGTCATGGCATGCCGTGGGCTGATGATGTCGAACGTAGCTGCCTACAGATTCGGACCTCGGCTGCAGATATAGTATAAACATGCAACTATTACTCAGCTGAGAGATATTGAGCGCAAAATGGTAAGGTTACTTTGTAATCAAAACTATTTTATTATTTTGTTAAGAAAGGTATATAGAAATTACAGCCTTTAGGAAAGTAAGGAACCAATCTTTAAATTACTTGAAGACTATTTTCCTTTGTGGATAGCAGTTTAGGCTCTATAGCATATATAAAGTCAATGTTTAGAACTTTTCCAGAAGTATCAATATAGAATATTTCAGAAAACGGACTCACAACGCATTCATATAAATTTCTGTTTCATATGGCTTGGGAAGTATTCTGGAGGGTTTTGGATATAAATTCATTCCTTACTAACACTATAATAACTCTCAAATAAACAGTAAACGAGTGCATGAATCATCGGGTAGTTAGTTAACCTACAGACATGAGTACGGATGGTAGCCAGCTGATCGTACACCATCGTACTAGCTCCATTCTAATAACTTTTTTTATTTTTCCCGATTTTATTCACTAGACATCTTCGTTATCTTTTATTTAAGATATAAATCATTATTCTGCTACAAATAGTTTGAAAGAAATTCGCACTGAAAAATGTATGAAACTTGCAATTCTTGGTACTGGCACCTATTAAGTATTTTAAATTAATTTGATGTTTATTAATTCCTTTTCTTTTTCTTTCAGCTTCATTCATCGCTAAACGTATACCGATTTCTTCGAGAAGCTTATGGTGAGTATTTTCCATCGCAAGATACGTGTGAACGATCGTTTCGGCGTTTCAAAAGTGGTGATTTCGACGTTGCGGACAAGCAACGAGGAAAACAGCAAAAAAAATATGAAAATGTGGAATTGCAAGAATTGTTGGACAAAGATGATTCGCAAGCACAAAAACAACTCGCCGAACAATTCGGCGTTAGTCAACAAGTGTGTAAGTTCATACACATACTATAAAAATTTCGCATTGTAGGCGGATGAAAAAAAAATGTATGCAAGGGATTTTAGCGCGGTTTTTGAAAGTATGACGCAAAATTCTATACCAGCAGCAGCATAGTGAGTGCTAGTAATACAAAACAACTATTTGAGATTCCCCAGTAAGCCTATTTCCATCTTCGGTTGCCCAATAACTTGCCTTAAAATTTCATTTTTGGTAAATCCATAATAAGGAAATATATTAATATTCTTTTACTTTTATCAAAATTACAAAAATTTACCAATATTCTAATTCCCAGCTTATTATTAAGAAAATAAACAAGTATGTACAGTATTAAATTTCCATATAAAAGAATGTCAATATTTTTCTATTTAGTAAAAGTAGTTTTTATTCACAAGTACAGATTTGCTGGAATATTACATAATTTACGCTAACTTTACTGCATATTTACGTGAATTTGTTGGAAAAACTGTGAATTTTTACTACATTAAGAAATTTCAACTTATTTTTTACGGTGTATGGCAACACCAAGACGGAGTTACTCGATTTAGTTCATCTTTACTATTACTATGAAAACACCATGTATCAAATTTCAGCTCTCTACGTTGACGCGTTCTCAATTAGTGTCCAAGTATATAGTGGAAAACGAAATTTTTGTATGCAATCCTACAAAGGAGTTGCCCGATTGGTCCCATTTTCGAACTTAAATTTTTTTTTTTTTTTTAGATAGCTGATGTTCAAAATTTCTGTGCGCCACGCGAACGCACTCTCGAGTTATGGTGATGACGGGCAGACGGAATGACAAACTTAGTATATCCTCTAATTTCATCTATGGTATAATAACATAAAGACTGGGAAGTAGAGCAATCAGTAACGCCTCGCTGGAATATAAAATCTTCGATGCCTCGACTTGATGCCGAAACAAGCCAGCAATGCCTCGCTCCAATATAAAATTAACGATGCATCAACCAGACGTTTGAAAGGCCTCAATGTTTTCTTGAAAAGTTACTGGAAATTTGTTGCTTAGAATTTTCATAGATTTTGGAGGCTGACAACGGTACACATCAATGTATCGTATCTGAAAATAACTCCAGTCAGCCATCAAAGCGAACTAAAATTCTGCCGAAACATTATCTGTAAATTTTTGAGAAGAAATGAGCAGTCCAAGCACCCGTTGTCACCCTGCATTTAACACATGGAGAATTTTAAGAAAAATTGTGCAGTAAATTTCTGAAATAAAATTGATGCCTTCCATACTCAGGTTGAGGCATCGTTGATTTTATATTGGAGCGAGGCATTGCTGGCTTACTATTTAGTTACGTTAGCAAGTGAAGGAATCGTGTGTAAATATAAGAGGAGTATACATATTCTACATGGTCGATCAACATTTTAGTTTAGATTTAGTATTTCAGTCCAGCTCGAACGAAATGCACAGCCCACACTTACATGTATTACTTTCTTAGTTAATTTGTCACAGGGAGTTTTCGACTGAAAGTAATTTTATAAAGGGCTTTTAAATTACTCCTAGAGCAACATGGAATAAAAACAGAGTCTGACCAATTTGCCGCTCTTCTCCACTACCGGCTTTAATGCATAAATATTTATAAATTTTAAAGCTTACTCATTTGCGCTAAGCAATATTTTTTATTTATGTCCTTCTCCAAAAACTGTATGGCTTGGCGAAGCTTTCAAGACAGTTTTTTGGCTACAGGAGCCCTTCTACAATACTGCAAGTAACTAAGTCAAACTTCGTTTCGCAATCACTAGATAGTTCTCATCATAAGGGTTTAACTTAATTCAAGATCATAAAACAACATTTTTAGATCAAAAATGATTTCGGCAATTATTTAAATATATGGAAACTTTTGAGAAAAATAAACACAGTTATAAATAGGTACAAACATATTGCGAATCATAGATATTTGAAACTTTGGTTTATCTGTCACAGTTTACTAATTTAAAGTTATGATACCATTGTCGAGAAATGTTGATTATCGTTTCAATCACTTTAATGGCAAAAAATTTATGCATTCTGAAATTCTTTATGAATACAGCCTCAGAACTAGCAAACGGATTCAAGTCGCCCCTCATATTCCTCGGAACTAGCCTCTGTGCACGGCTCAT
The DNA here is from genome assembly GCA_963930735.1 of Dioctria linearis. Lineage (NCBI taxonomy): Eukaryota > Metazoa > Arthropoda > Insecta > Diptera > Asilidae > Dioctria > Dioctria linearis. The sequence continues at coordinate 342,136,052 of OZ005740.1, read as the reverse complement.
ATTGTATAATTATTTTATATTTCACCTCACAAGCTTGTACAATATTTTTATCAAAAACTTCTGTATTAAAAACATAACAATTTCTGCGACTATCACGATAAAAGATTTAACTCAGAAATATTTGACAGCTATTATTGTTTGCTAAATTATCAAATTTCTAAAAAAAAAAACAAAAATCTCGACGTAAGTTAAGAAACCAGCTGATATCTGACATTTCTTTATTCTTTACGCAGAATACCAATTTCTGCTAATGGACTTTGACAGCCCAGTTAAGAGGATAAGATATTATTATGCAGCTCAACACGCTACCTATACAACCTTTGTCCTTAGCAACGCTCTTGATACAGTCGACCTTTGCTTTCCATAGAAAGGCTTTCGAGTAGTTTATTTGAGATTTTCTTAGTTATTAACTCATGTAATTTCAGTTCAGTGCATATAATTGTCATTGTGTTACTGACCGTTTTTAGAAACTATGAGCTCTTTACTCGCTGTTTGATTGGAATAATTTTAAAGATGATTAAAGATTAAGTACTAACATTCCGTAACTCAGAAACAGTTTCTGGGACTTTCTATGCTTTAGAGTTTCTTGAACTAAAAATACCTGTTGAAAAATCAAGGTGCCCTTTCAGAAATAGTATTTTCAAAAAGGGCAGAAAATGAGGGTTATAAATATCAAATTGCTTCTTATATGACTTCACTGTGTGTTATAGCAACTATTTGGAAACTGTTCATAACTTCTTGATCAATTCCTCAGTGAAAGGAAATCAATTTATATAATTTTTTTGAAGTGCAAATGTGAAATACTTCAAACGAAAACATGAAAACAACTTACAAAATGTGAGAAAACCACCTCAAAGAGACGGGAGCGATGATGTGAAATTGATTTACAGATTGTTTCCATGAAGTCGAAAATCCTACAATTTCAGGCTGATATTCTTCACTTCATTTTCCATTTTGTGGAAGACGTACGTTTCTTTCAAGAAGCGTCTTAAAGCTTTCGTCTTATATTCGTTTCCTTTCCCCGCAAATACACTCTTAACATAATGCTTATGCTGACTGGCACCATGGAAAATTCAGTCCATTTCTGTCGAGTTTTTATTCGAACGAGACCTGACTGAAAACCTGAATCGTATGCTTTAAGGGTACTATTTGTCACGTAGAAAGCTTTTAAGCTTATTGGTTTCTTGTCGTTGGTTTACAATTGTGTATAGCGTCTTTGAAATGTTTCCATATCCGGATCAGAATGGAGTAAGCACTTTTTGTGTAAAATCCATTCACTGTCGAAAGGTAAATAATTTGTCTTTTTCAGTTTTATCCATTACTTTTGTTTTAAGTAAAGAAAACGACACGGATTAACAGTGCTTCGTCGTTGTGAGGTGGTCTTTTTTTTTGATTTTTGCGTACACTTCAAAAAAAAAAAAATCAGAAATTTTAATTGAATATCGTTCTTTCCCGTGAAGTATGGAATGAAGTTTTATATGAAATGCTAGAGAAAACTCTTCTCTTGATTTTCCTTTGTTTTTCAATTTATATTTTTGGTATAAGGAAATTATAATTTATTTTAGTGTGGTATAGTTTTCTGGAATATTCTCTGTTTTCTCTTTTTATCTACATAAAAAGTCATAAGTATTCCTTGGTTGGCTCTAGCTATACTCCAACTATAGAGGAAAGTAGCCAATTATGAGACAGGCACCAAATATTACATGCTCCAAATGCTCCAATGCTCCATATCGTTTCTGTTTCAATAAAATATTGTAAATCCTAACGAAACCTTCTCATTTTCTTGTAAGCAGTTAAGTTTGTTTGGTAAGTGCACAACAAGCAATTTTTTATTGAATCTTTTAATTCGATATATCTTTAAAGGTAAGTTTATTATTATATTGGTCTTGTTTTATTTTTATAGAGTAGATATTCCAAAACTTGATTTGGTTATTTCTTCATTTGCCCGATATTTTATCAGCTCGCAAAAATTGAACAAAAAATCATCGCGACCTTAATATGATATATCTTGGGTATCCAAAAATGGGATACCTCATATTAATTAGGGATACTTCATTTTACTTAGCAGGTATACTTACAGATGCCTCCGAAAAGGAAGACGTGGTGCAAGGAAGACATGAAGAAAGCGGTTGAAGTTGTTCGGAATAAGGAAATGGGGTGTTGTAGCGAAAGGGTAAATCAAACACTCTACTACAAAAACTTGTTAACCTTTATTTACATATATACATATATAAAACTTATTCAAATTCTAGAGAAGACCCTAGAGTGCTTCTTGCTCCAATTGTTAGAAGAGAATGAAATATCCTGGTCGAACGCTTGCTTTTTTAGACCCTGGCCGTGGGAATGGTTGCTATGTTCATATGATTTCAAATATGGCCCAAGTGTGGGAATTGTTGCAAGTGTTCAATTGTTGAAAAAGTTCGGCTGACGGAATGATGGATGTTACAGTCTCCCCTTCTGTCTTTGAGATTCGTCTCGATGAGGAGACAGGGTATTGTTGATGTAGGGACACTTACTTCTTCTTCGGACGTCCCCTTTTGCGCATAGGGCGAACTGGTGTTGTGCGGATTCCCGGGCCTTCTAGGTATCGGGTCAGCGTAGATACATGGTAAGTCCCAAGGATGTTTTTAGGGTCTTCCCTGGAGGCGATCTCATAGCTGGTTGGTCCTTTTTTATCCAAGACCACGTAAGGTCCGTCCCTTTTTGGAAAGAATTTAGCTGTTATGCCGCGTGCTGCTTGACTTCTGCCTTGGACCGTAACCCATACGAGGTCTCCTGGGTGGAATATTGGTCCAGGGCGCCGTTTTGCATCAGCGTACGTCTTCCGTCTGTCCTGTTCTTTGTCTGTTGTCTCGTGAGCGTCCTTCAGACTTGCTGCGAGGCGTTGAAGATAGGGAGTCACCTCTTCTATGAAGTTTCCAGATATCGCCACGTGTGAGATATTGTCAAAGACTTCTTGGGTCTCTACCGAAAGTAGGTAAGCTGCTGAGTAACCAGTTCCTTGACACCTTGCCGTGTTCATAGCGAACCTAGCTGATGGCAGTTTTTCATCCCAAGTGTCGTGATCGTTTCCAACCAGTATGCTTAGCCTTGCTTTTAAGTCACGATTTTTTCGTTCTACGGGGTTCCCTTCTGATATTTTCAGCAGTACGTCGCGGCATGTCAATTTCCACACTTGCAGCTTCCGTAGTTGGTGTGATGATTTGCGCATCTTGCGGGGGCCGCGAAAGTGTATCAGCGATGACATTAACTTTTCCCGGTGTATATTTTATTTCCAGATTATAGGGCTGAAGGCTTAACGCCCATCTTGCGAGCCGTCCGGATGGTGACTTTAAAGACATCAACCACTTCAATGGTTGGTGATCCGTTGCTATCATCACTTTGCTTCCCTCTATGTATCCGCGGAATTTGTTGACAGCCCAGACGACCGCTAAGGCTTCTCTCTCGGTTGTACTGTAATTCGTCTCTGCAGGTGTCAACAATCTACTTGCGTATTCTACCGGTCTTTCGTCAGTGCCCTCCCCTTGCAATAGGGCAGCGCCGATTGCGTAACTGCTTGCATCCGTCCGGAGTGTATAAGGCTTAGTTTCGTCTGCTTGGCGGAGTATTGGTGTGGAAGTTAGGCGTCTTTTTAGCTCGACGAAAGCGAACTGTTGGGTTCTTGACCATTCCCATGGAACGTTCTTCTTTGTTAGAGCTGATAGAGGTTTCGCCACTTCTGCGAAATTGGGTACAAAGCGGCGAAACCATGAACACGTCTGTAGAAAGGTTATCAACTGCTTTAAGTTCCTTGGTGGCTGCCTCTCTGAGATTGCATTCATCTTCGTCTGGTCGACGCTTATCCCGCTTTCTGCAATGATATGACCCAAAAATTTAATTTCTGGACAACAAAACTTACATTTTTTCCTGTTGATTCGTAGTTGGGACTTCCTTAGTGTCTTAAACACTTCCTACAGGTCCTTTAAATGTTGCTCAAATGATGATGATAGAATAAGGAGATCATCCAAGTACACGAGACTTTTCACACCGCTGCATTTAGTTTGGAGGCGGGTCATCATTCTTTGGAAGGTGGCTGCCGCATCACGCAATCCGAAAGGCATCCTTCTGAACCTGTATAGTCCAAATGGTGTGATGAATGCGGTTTTGTCTTTATCTTCCTCGTGTACTTTTATTTGCCAGTATCCGGCATAGAGGTCAATAGTTGACATGTACTTTGTACTCTGTGCTGAGTGTAGGAGGTCATCGATTCTGGGTAGTGGATAGGTGTCAGGTATGGTTGCTGCGTTAAGGTTGCGATAGTCAACGTAAACCTGGATCGAACCGTCCTTTTTGGGGACCATCACTACTGGAGCCGCCCAGGCGGATTCACATTCCCCTATTATTTCGTCATCGATCATCTTTGACAGTTCCTTCCTGAGGACCTCCCTTTTCAGTTGGGTTAGTCTATATGGTGGCGTTGCGATAGGTGGATTATTTCCCGTGTTTATGCGGTGCTCGACGAATCTGGCTGGTGGCCCCCTGGAAATAAATAAATCGGCGCTGTCGCCAAGCAATTTATTGAGTCGAGAACGCTCTGCATCGGTGAGGCTGGTAGCTTCGTTACCTTGTAGAGACGGGTCTTCGGTACTGAACTCGGATATCTCGATGTCGTCGAGGTTTCTAGCCATGGAAAGGGTAGAGAAGTCTTCTGTTCGCATCTTTTTGGGTGTTGCCGGAATCGGACTAACTGGAGTTGGCAGTCTTATCCCCAGGCGAGTGCATGGTGAGTCAAAGACGTTAGGCACATCGTGAGGAATTTCCGGTGTCACTGGTCGGGATGAAACGTGAGTTGTCTGGATTATAGGCAGGTTCCTGTCTTCTTTCTGCCAGAAGTCGTACTTTCTTTTGGAGTTGTCTCCAAAATGCCAAATCCTCTGCGGCAAATTGATCACGATATTGGCGTCTTCTATGAAGTCGACTCCTAAGGGGGTCCTGTTGTCCGTGGATGTAGGTAACACCATGAATGTGAGCGAGAATTCTCGTTCCTTTAAGCGTATGTCAGTTTCTACCAACAAAACATCTTGGAGTCTTTTGATGCCGTCAGCCAGAATGATGTTCGTTTTTTTAAGTTTGAAAGCTGCATCCTTGTCTGATAAGCTGTTGGTATAATTGTGAGCTGGCCACACTGACTCTGGCTGCTGTGTCAATGAAACCGCTTCCAGGGATGCCGTTTACGGATATTTCTACCACTGGTCGGTAGCGGAGCTGGATGCCTTTGGTGTCTATGGAGCAGAAATTTACATTTTCTGGTTCTGCGGGCTTGTTGCATTTTGGACACTGGCTACGGACTGTACCAGGGCGGCCACAGCCATAACAAGTGATACCGACTGGTCTGGCTGTTCTGGTTTCCACTGGCATATTTTGAAGGCTGTTTTGTCGTTTCCGACAAACGTCGATGTTGTGTCCAAAGCTATTGCAAAACTCGCATTTAAGTTTTCTCGAATGTTGACTGCTCTGCATGTTTCGGGCGGGTTCGGTCTTCTTTCCCGCGTGTTTTTCGTGGTTGTTCCTCTCGACTATACTGGCTTGTTGCAATAGTTCAGCAAAGGTGTCGACTTTGTTCCGAGATACGTGCTGTCTAATTTTCAGGTTCAGTAGACCGAAGATTAGGTCCATTTGTTGGGCTTCGGTATGAGAGTTGGGTGGAAGTTCCGACAGGAGGGCTCGTTTTCCACATATGAACAGATCCGTTGGCATGTCATCATGCTGCTTTACTTCAAAGATCTCCATGTAGACTTGGTAAGCTGGTTTCTGCGGTGCAAAAGCGTTCCGTAAAAGATTGGACGCCTGCTCCCAAGTAGTCGCTTCAGTCTTGATGCCTTGCCACCAAGTAGCTGCTATGTCTTGCAGTAGGAGGGGAAGTCCAAGTATAGCACTGGCATCGGTTATACTTTCGACTTCCTTGTATACTGTTGCTGCTGCTATGAATTCTTCCACCTTCGCTCTGGAGCGTGTTCCGTCAAAACGGGCGGAGCAATTGGAAAAATTCCCGTTATGATTGGCTGCCACTCGTGTTACGTTGTCTGTTTGTAGGGTAACAATCAACTATTGGAATTGCTCTGGAGTCATTTGGATGGCCATTGCGGGGTGCAGTCGAGGGCTTCGTCGAAGCGGCAAGCTTACTGTCTTTTTCGTGGTGAGTATTTACTTCCTTCTCGTGGTGAGTATTTACTTCCTTCTCGTGCCCCACGTTGGGCGCCAAATTGTAGCGAAAGCGTAAATCAAACACTCTACTACAAAAACTTGTTAACCTTTATTTGCATATATACATATATAAAACTTATTCAAATTCTAGAGAAGACCCTAGAGTGCTTCTTGCTCGAATTGTTAGAAGAGAATGAAATATCCTGGTCGAACGCTTGCTTTTTTAGACCCTGGCCGTGGGAATGGTTGCTATGTTCATATGATTTCAAATATGGCCCAAGTGTGGGAATTGTTGCAAGTGTTCAATTGTTGAAAAAGTTCGGCTGACGGAATGATGGATGTTACAGTGTGTAAATACTTAATTTCTTTTATATGCAATATTTTCATTCCGATATTGTAATTTTACAGCATTTTAATTCAATTATAATAGTATTAATATATAATATATTTGAAAGTATATAAAGGCCTCGAAAGTATTTAATGTTTCAAGGGGAACTCTCGAGAGGTATGTCAAGGACACAAGATCTGTGGGTGAGTTATTAGCGGTTGAGAAACAACTAGTTGACTATTGCACTCAGATGGAAAAGTGGTAGAAATGTGCCAATTATATATACCCAATTCTTACAGATTCTATGGATTACGTCAAAGAGATAGTTAATGTATGGCCTACCAATTGTCAATAAAAATGGCATTAGTCATCCGTTCAGCGGCAGAAAGGAGATTGCTGACAAAAAATTGTTCCGAGGATTTCTTAATACCAACAATTTGTCCATGAGGACACCACAAGGAATTTCGGCAGCAAGAGTAAAAGCTTTCACTTTAGAAAATGTCAGTGCCTTCTTCGACATTTATGAACCTGAACTTCAAAAAATTAAGTGTTTGCCTCACAGATTATTTAATATCGACGAGACCGGAATCACTTTAGTTCAGCATAAACATAGCAAGGTGTTGGCATTAAAGGGGGGAAAACAGATTTGCTGCCTAACTTCAATGGGGAGAGGAAAACTAATTACAGTAGTTACATACCAAATAGCATATCGACTCATTTCGGTTAATCAACTGGATTCGAAAGCCACAATTTTTAAACCATACCTTTACAGCCAGCTCAATTAAATTTATCACATTCTACAGAACTTCCAGTAGTTTTGTTATTGTCCATATGTTGGGTTGGAGGCCGTAGATTCGACCCGTAAGCACTCTGTTCTGAGGGATCTTTTGTGGTATGCCCTTATTATGATATGTCCAGTCTACGTTTGCTCCTTTCTGGAAGGTTATTAGTTGTTTCTTAGAGTTTCTCACGGGAAGTTTCTAAACTCCCTTGGGCGTTTTATTGCAGAAAAGTACTCCGACTAAAGCTGGTGAGCCTCTTCTTTTTTCGGCGTACCTCTCCTTTTTTGTAAGTCCACAAAATGGTTCGGGTCCGATTAACTTTCCGGATGTGGCGTGCGGTCTATGAGTCCACACCAATATTATTTCCCTTTTACGCAACAATATAAACACTTAATAAATGCATGCATGCTCTGTATGGATGGCCTATCTCACTACTGAGACACAATTGGTACCTGTGCAGCTAAAAAAATTTTTTTTTTAGTTTTTTTTTCTTAGTTTTTTTTTAGTTTTTTTTTAGTTTGTTAGTCCCGGTCTTGATTTTTAGTTTGTCCTTTTCTTTGACGGTCGTCTCTATTTATTATCTATTTTTAGTTAATTTTTTAAAATGGTTGACTTTACTAATAATTATAAGATTGTTATTTATTATGTGATATTCTTTTTTGAAGTGCGTTTTTCTGTCTCTATATCGGTTTTCGTTTTCAAACTTGGTTTTTATTTTTTAATCAGTGACATAAGGTTTTTAATAACCCATTTTAAGTAACTTTGACATACCAATTTTTAGGTAATCACTTACATTAATAGAAATTGTTTGCAAAATTAACTCTTGATTTGTATCTTTTGTTAGCCTTGATAATGGTCTAAACCAAAGACCGAAATATCGGAATATTTTCTGAAAAATAAAAAATGGCTCAAACAACCATATGATGTTTTCATAAAATAAACTGGATCACCGGGTCGTATAATCCCATACACTCCATATCTAAAAGGAATCTAAGGCCCACAAAACATCTTTTTCTCATTGAATGGAAATATAATTCTATCGATTTTCTACTACGATAGTGGTAAGCATTTGCGCTACTGCGGAGATTTTCTTTCTTCTAGTGGACTTCTTGTAGAATTTGGGATTAACCTTACAAGTTACTATGGTAAGATGTAATGGTGGCGTAACTTAGTTGAGCAATACCCTTTTCGTTCTTGTTAGTAAAGTGCGTTTCAAGCTAGATATGGTTTATCCAGTAGTAATTTCAGCAGAGGATTTGGCTCACATAAAAAGAAAAGGAGATTAATAAAATTTAATATATGATACACTTTAACGTATACGCAAAAACGTCTTAAATACGTTATGTGTTTATTTATTGTTGCTAGTTTCTGTTAACAATAAGTTATAAATTTCTGGAGTCTTAATAATTATTTTGACTAGTAAAGTTGGTTGAAACAGATGTGGTTAATACCACTTTAGTCTTTGCACAATATGGAATTCCCTATCCGGAAATATTTATTTTTTTTACGAGGCAGTCGTCACATAATTTTTATATCAACTGTTATTGTACATTATTTGACAAAAAAAAATACTTATTTATAATCTTAAATAATATTGAAATCATGAACAATTAAAATTCTCTGATGAAAATCTGTTGACTCGTCGACAAGAAAAAAGGCAATCTTCATTTTCAAACATTTTGTTTTTTCTTAAATTATTTGGCCCACTATTCATTGTCCTGCGAAACCTTTCGACACTTTAATAATGTCATAGACCACTGACATATATAAAATAGACTGCTGATACTACTGAAATTCCTTACATTATTTGACATTATTATGGGATCACTTTTCTATAGTTGTCCCTTTTTTGTTTAACTACTTTATGCCGCTGAACTACAAATAATATGTTTTATACCAAATACACCAGAGTCTAGTTTCAGTTCAGTGGTTTTCCAAATGAATGTGTAGGATAGAAATAGATGGCAATACAATATTTGTAATCCTTTCTCTGTCCCCCATAGCTACTTTTAGGGGCAGGTAGACAAAAATTGGTTAATTATATTTCTTTAAAAATCAAGTTTAACAAATATTTGATGTTGTAGGAGATAAGCTTCCAAGAAGAGAAATAATTTCGAATGCTTCTATAATTTGTTGAACTTTTAATATGAATATTAAAGCAAAAGTAAAACTTGAAATTAAGATAATTGTCACACCTTGCCAAAAAAAGTTGACCCATATGAAATAGCAAATCAGGCAGTCCTTGTTATATATGTCAGTGTCATAGACGATTAAGGCCCCAAATCCAATGCTCCAATAATTTTGATGTCACCACAGACGTACAGGTCAGTCGGTCGCCAACTCTCCTCGCATGTGTTTGTGAAAAATGTTAATTTTGTTCCTACAAATATATGAAAAACTTTGAATGGAAGAATGATTTAAATAAAATACTCGAAATCGTTTAGAAATGTAATCTTTATTGCACGTCGGTGGGAATAGAAGTGAAGTTACACAGTACCAAGCACATTACTCAGCCAAAATCAGAAAATTGGTTAACTGTTAGAAAAATAATTGTGCAAAGGAATTGAGAGAATGCAAGTTAGAAAACAATTAAACAATTAACATGTGTGTATAATGAAAATTACTAGTATGAATATTATTTAGGAAATATATTTGTAAAGGGCTGGAAGCCAGACTCTATTAAAGCGCTTTTAAATATCTAGAGCAATGATTTTGTATTCACCAAAATTGTGAAGACTACGGTTCGAATGTTCCGTAAGAAAAGTCAGCAAGTCTCCAGATGAGCGTACAGTTGGGAAGCCATAATGGTGATCATTGATCAACGATGAGGTAGAGTTTTTAATTAACAGCGATAACGGATATGTATTGGCTCTTTCCTAGAGAATTTGAAACGCATCTACCACTCAAAATATTAGCTTGATCCAGGGAGTCAACAACCACTTCGTCATTAGTAAGTAGTAGGAACTGCTGACGTTATTCCTGATGGTTTTGGCCAGAGACCTGAAATCCTTGCTGCCTGTGTGGCTTGCCAAGATTCTTTGTCTCACATTCTGGTAAAAAAGAAAGTTTGTTCTCTTGATAATGGACTTACAGGTGCTCCGTGCGGTTTTGTAGACTTAATTCAGTTCTGAACATGGATGCAGTTGATAGGCGCGAAAAGCACACTCTTTCGCTTTTATTACATGGTTGAACTTATCGTTAAACCAAGAGCCATTTTCCTGTTGTTGAGACCTGCTGTAAGAATAAGGAATGTATTCATGCATGCCAAGACTATGTATGTCACGAAGTTATAATGTGTATTCATCAACATCCCTCGAAGAAAAACAAACCGACCAATCTATTTCTCTAAGATTCTGATTGAGAATCTCCCAATTACCATATAGCTTTTTCTTATTTAACGTTTTAGCTAAATTTTCTACCATTGCATTTTTCAAAATAATTTTTTTTTTCAAAATAAATGTCTTGCTATAAATGTAATAACTCAATACAACAATATACAATGATCTGTTTGCCGTTATGTAGTTTTGTTGAATTTCTCCAATTAGGTACGAGTTGAAATTATTTCTTTAAATATTGAACTGCCGATAATATTCTAACAACCCGTCTTTACATCGAAGACTCATCAACGAAACTTTGGGAGCTGTTTTTAATTAAAACAAATCATCCGTCGCTTTTGCTCTAATAAGCTTTGCTTCAAATAGAAAGTGAAAAGTAAAATTTTTCAGAATTTGTTGAACTTACTGAGTGTAGTTTGGTCTTAATCAAATCGCGCATAATTGAAAAGATGGACTCTTTACGTACAGTGAAACATATGCAGTGCTGCAAATCAATGATATACTAACGAAATTAGAACATATTTTTGAAAATGACTGGTTTTCAGTTACTAAGAAAATAGAACGAATAATTTTTGACCTGAATATTAAGCGATAAAACTTCTTTAACGGTTACAGTTTGGACATATTGGATATATGTAGGTGTAAAAAGTCAAATTAAAGAAGAGAATCCATACTTTCCAGTTCTTGGAATTGGATAAAAAAAAGGAGAAGGCGAAAGTAATAAAAATGGTAGAAAAACGAATTTGGTAAAGTGCCATAATTTCATAGCGGACAGGAGTACGGGTTAAGCAGTCTTTGGAAATGCCATGAGTTTCCACAAACAATGAAGTTTTAACGGTAATCGTGCAATTTTTGCTTTTTAAGATACGAGCTGTTCCGAGTAAATCTAACATATTTTTTTAATCGCCGAAACGGTTGAAATGCTGCCCGCCCTCTGCCATACCATTAATTCATTGTTTGACTAGGTGAGCAGTATCATCTCCTTTCCTTTGGATCTCTCATCAGAAAACACAGATTTGATTTATAGAGAGATTCTTGTTAAGGCTCATCAGAAAGAACTATACATATTGTTGAATAACCATTCACCTGGCTTAACTTTTAGGAGAATATTAAATACGAATTGTATCTGGCCATCCATCCGTGTTTTCAAGGTACACCATTGCACATTCAATGAAAATATCGGCAACCCTTTCCGTCAAAAGTGGCCGCATATCTTTTTAATAGCTGCGCAAGCTTGCCACATTTTATTCAATTTTAACATTGTTATTGATGGTAGCCCCTTGCTTGGGAAAAGCGCTACTTACCACCACAAACAGCACAACAGCGTAAATAGGGAATCCTTAGATTTCTCTCAAAGAAGGCTGTGCACTTTTCCAATTGTAAAGGTAATTGCACTTAATTATTTAAACGAGCGGCAACAATCGAGAGATATTCATTAGCAAATTTGCTATTAGGTTGTCGACTAAACTATTTCGAAGGGAAAAAGCAAGTAAAAAGATTTCTGGCCCCATATGTAAATTGTTCGATGTACACAAATGAACTATTGTGACATATGTCAAATAGATAGTGAATACCTACTTCTAACTTCAAAAGCAAAAATCAAGATGGGATAACCTGAATCGCTCCGAAATGAACTATGTTGACACGTCTCAAATACAAATATAAATATTTCCAACCTCAAAAGCAAAGAGGAGAAGTGAGATGATTTAAATAATTTCGAAACAATCTACGTTGACACGTCTCGAATATGAAAATGAATACTCCTAATCTCAGATACAGAAAATAGATGAGATAATTTTGACAGATTGCAGAGACAAATAAGAATAAAGATCTTAGAATATAGAGAGTACAGGAAGTGTTATAAGTCAAATTTTGTGTAGTCAGATTCTGGTTGTGTTAGTATCTGTTGCCCCTGTAGTGAATGCTCAGTACAGCCGTGTAGTAGAATCAATGTAGAGGGCGGGGCAACAAGATATATGGTTGAAATTATTACGTTTGCTCCCATGGAAAATGTTCTTATTCACTGTCACTACGCCATCATACTCAGGGAATTTCGCAGCTGTCACAAACGTAAACAAATCTCGGGGGAGGAAGGATTTTTTCGATATTTCGACAGATAACCATAGAGTTGTCTCTTTCTTGAATATAATGCTGAGCTACTTCATGATACTTTGAAAAATCCACGCTCATGCACACGAATTTTACAGGTATCAACACTTCCTGTTGTCTCTATATTCCAAGATAAAGATCAATAAAATTTATTTTGAAAGATGAGAAATTTGTACGTAATAGAAACAAAAGTTGAATAAATAAGACAAATGAGAAATTTGTGTTAGATATAAAACATAAACAAAATTTATTTTGAGAGATGTGAATTAAAAAGGAGACAAAAACCTGAAAGAAAAATAAAAAGCAATTAAAAAGTTAATACAGCCCCTTTAGAAGTTCCACGCTGGACGCTAGAAAAATTCGAGGTAAAAAAAAAACTTGAGCCTTTTTGTATCTACTGGAAGGCCAACCTAGTAATCACTCGGGCAGGTGGATAGCTTAACAGAAACGTGCCAAACCGTTACTTCAAATTCATTCGTGAATACCAATTTTGAGCCATTTTTCGTATAAATTGGCATTTACGTCAATAGTAACACGATAATTTCTGGTTTTGAAATCATCTTGTGGCCATATTGGAATAAATCGAAGATTTAAAATAATTCCACCGAAAGGAATCTAAAGGCCTTATGTCACACGATTTTGGTAGCTAGTTCACAATGGGTCTGTTTCAATATGCTTCAAAGCCCAGTCAGCAAATTTTTTTCATTTTTTTATCTTTTTGTAATAAATTTGAACAAATTCTATACGCCGTTCGTGTGTATATTATCTTTCCATAAAAAAATGGTTAATTCTAATGAATATAACTTGTTAAATTTAGAGATAAACAAGAGAAATATACGGCTGCCATCAAATAGTGTAGTTCTTGTTTGTGTTACAGCGACATGGCTAAGCCATCATAGCAATGCTTCAGATACGTTGGAAGGTTATAAAATTTATAGTAATGACAAAACATGATGTAGGGATGGAGGTGTTTCAATCTGATAATGAGAGTTTGATAAAAGCTCTATTGTGATAAGTATACTTTGCTTGAAGTTGAAGCTAAGGTAGGCTCGCAGAAAATACTAATTGGGTTAATGTTAAAGTCCACCGAAACTTGGTACATTAACTTAAAAACGCTTAAAATGACAAAAGTTGTAAAAATGATAGTCAACTTAAAAAAATATAAGACGAAGAAGAAGAAGTTATTGTGGAATATCTGTCTGGACTTAGAAGACATCATTCAGGTGAAGCGGGGATGAATTAATTGATAAATGGATATAAACAACAGCGAGTTCAATATTTAATTGAAATCCACTTCTTCGTTGTATGCCTTCCAAGTTCTTGTTTTGTTTTTTTGTTTATAGGGTTCCGTACCCAGAGGGTGCCAGTTGGACCCTATTACTAAGCCTTCGCTTTCCCGCCCGTCTGTCTGTCAGTGGGCTATATTTCATCAACCGTAATAAGTAAACAGTTGAAATTTGTGTATTTCTATCGCCGCTACAAAAACAACTAATAAATATTAAATTAAAAATTAAATGGGGCCATCATATAAGAAACGTGTTGTTTTCGGCGTTTTTTGCTCGACCTTAACAATCTCTGTATCTCTTGAACTGTACTAGGTAGACACATGAAATTTTCAAAGAAGAGATTAACTATAGCAGCCATAATAACAAATAATGAAAATAAAATAAAGTTAAAAATTGAAGGGGGTCCCCATATAATAAACATGTACGATGGTACAAAACCCTTCGTGTTCGAGTCTGACTCGCACTTGGCCGGTTTTTTGTGATAATAACGATAATAATTGTTCTTCACGGTAATTCTGAACTAGATGTTTTTTTTATAAATCAGCACAAGAAGTGTTACGTATAAAAAAAATTGCTTCGATCAGCGCAATACAAATTCAACAGCAATGAATTTGTGCGAATTGAATCGCAGCGAGATTCACGGCCACAGATACTTCTGAAGTAGTGACGCAACAGCTCAAGCCAAATAAACCTTAATTTGAACCTTAATTTAGTTAACCTATAAACAGATCGATGCACAATATAAATAATGTTGAATCAACTATGGTGCGTTTCATTTTATATTATCAAAGCCATGTTGATGTCAATTTCGAAAAAGGGATATCCGTCGATTTTGCTAAAGATAACGATTGGAAAATAAAGATGTAAGTTAAAATATTATTATAATTATAAAAATAGTGAAAACTGAGACTTCGCTTTTTTGTAATGTATTCTTATGAAATACATTCGTAAATTCGATCCGTTATTTCTTGATAAACGCGCGTACATAAAACTTTATTTGGTGAGCCCAAATTTTGCATTTTGTGAAGAAAAAACTTTTGTGCGACAAGGTGGGTGGAACGGTATGAGTCCGTAGCAACTTACGTCGATTTACAGCCCCCGGTCATCGATGCTCGGAAAATTTTCCCAACATGAAAAATGCAACCACTTCAACTGTTCCTTTTCAATTGCTTTCGGCTCTCAAAGCCATGAATTTCAGTTCTGGTTCTTCATTCAGTACGCTCTTCGGCTTTATTGGTGAGTTGAGTTGAGTTTTACAAATAAAATTTTAAGACTTGACAAAAGCTATCGCACTGGCAGATGCTGCAAAGAATGATCTTGAGTATAGGGTGGAGAAAACGACAAAGTTTCAGGACGATTATTTAAAAAATGAAAACTATTTTCCAAGCCAAGACTGGCATTTCATTAAAGCAAATGGTGCACACACAATTGAAGATTTTTATCGCGTGTTGATCTAAAAGGTGCCGAGATGGTTTTCCAAAGATACCATTTTATAAACTGTATCTCTATTTTCGATTTTAAACAATTTTTAGTGTTTTAATTTTTATTTAAACAAAAGTTTTATATTTTTATTTTTATAGAACTTTTTATATATTTTAATAGAATATTACAACTTTTCACATTAGGAATCTTTTTTGTAAATTAACAGTTAGATTCCTGTTTTATATCCATTACACACAATATAAATTTAGACTGACATATCAAAAATATTTTCAAAAACAAGATGAAAACCTACTCTGAAATATATTCCGAATACGTAACGAAAGAATTTTAAATGATATAATTTGTATGGTGCAGTAGTACCAGAAGAATAGGAGGAGTGAGCGTATAAAAAATAAAGCAAAATACTTACAGATAAAGATATAAGCCGCCACAGATCTTCAAACCATATCTTGATCTTCTTTGTAAAAGAAAGAGCAACGTTGAATTTCATTTTCATAAACTATGGCAGACAATATACTCAAACACCAAAACCAAATTTGGAAAACCTACAATAGATGCAGTATACGAGATAAAATGCAAGACTGAAAATTGCAATAACTTTTATTATAAAGAATGTCTGCATAATTATTGTTATTGTTATATTCACATATAGCTCCTTGATAATGTTCACAACCAATGACCGAAATATATCGGATACTTAAAAATAACAAGTGTTTAACTCACAAAACCCGGGTCATATAATCCCAAAAATCCACTGCATGATATTCTGAAGAAATATTCTCGATTTAAATTCAAAGAAAGAAATGAACTTTTGCATATATTGAAAAACTGTTTTGGTTCGCACCCATGATATATTTAGCCGAGATCAGTGAGTTATTGAGGTTTGCTATGAGCTCTTCTCATACATCACTTTCTTAGTAGTAGTCGATAACTGGGTATTTCTTGTCTGTGCTAGTACTCCTCTCAATTTGTTGAAATTAACAGTTTACTCCTTGTATACCTCAGGGATCTATTTTGTATAAATTCCCCGTATAAATAATCTACCAAAAGTATGTAATTATTTCTACATATATGTTCACTTATATACCTACTAATGACATATAACTCTATTGTAAATTTTGCTTTGTAAAATTACTTCACTGGTTCACCATTTCTGCATAATGTGCATAGTATGTTCACAGAAAAACTTAAATAAATGTTTAAAAGCAGGCAACTTTCTTCTTATTCAATCCATTTTTGCTGGAGAGAGTAGGCAAGTATAAACTGAAGACCTCTCGGCCTCTTAAATCCGATACAAATAAATTATCTGGGCATACATCATACATCAATCCTCAAGACCAGTTGGAAATCATAAAATTGAAAAACTTCAGGTCAACTATTTAGGGGCGGGTATTACCACATCCACATCCGCCAGTTAACTAAAGTCCCTTGAATGGCAAAAATATTATCATCAAACAATTTCCATCTGAAAGGAATGGAGATAGAACTTGTATATTACCCGGGTTTTATATATACCATGTTTACATGCAGAATTAAAAAATTGAGTCGAAATTAAGTTGAGTTTTCGAGTCGTGTTTCTGAGAACGCAGGGTTGAGACATTGAGTTGAAAACGCGTCCAAATATATTTGAAGTTATAGTTAAATATACCATCGTATTAGTGATATTTCTGTGATAGAACTATAAAAGTTATAAATATTGTTTAAATAAACAAAATAAACTCACAATAAATATACAGTCTACCAAAATTTTCGAGTAATGAGCAAACAAAATACGACCCAATTGTTAGTTGCCAACTCGACTACTCAATCTGCGTTTATAGGACACCATTTCGACCCAATTTCAACTCGATTCGCGTACACATGTAGTTGAACCCGAGTTGAAGCAAATTACTTCAATATCCTTACCAATTTCAACTATAATACAGTGTGAATTTTTACTGTAACATTCTAATACCTTTACCAGTAGTAAATTCAAAATTAATGTTTCATCTTTCATCAGCATTATAAGACCCGCAATATTTTATTACTGACATTTTCTTATTCTCTCAGTCAATAAATCGCCCATTTTATTTATCATTGCTTTATTATGCCCAAAACTGTAAGCGAACATGCACGACTTAATTTTAGTTGCCCTCGAAATAATTTTCCGCTTACTTTATACAACTTGTACCGCATTTGGCTCTACAATGATAGTAAATCTGTGGCGGGAATTTATTTTTAGCTTTGCTGGAACCAAAGCAAATATTCATTTCAGATTGCCTGTCACTCAATTTCGAGGCGCGCACTCTTAATTACAAGCGAAATTTAATACTTTAGAGGTCTGGCAGTGCACTCAATTCCATGCTGATGGATTGATAGCTTTCACTTTTATAGCAAAATTTGTTTTATGGGCTTTTGTATGTAGAGAAAAAAACCTTTGAACTTGCACTTTGCTTTATGGAGAGAAAATGTAGCGATGAAAAATTTACCGACTGAGTTTTATGTTACATTTAAGAGTGTTGAATTAAAATGAAATGAAAGTCAATTTGTTTAAAATAATTTCCGCTAAGTATACCATTCGTGATTTTTATATTAAAAGGTTTTGTAGTGAACGACAATTTTGTTTTGAGCTATAATCAAATTTAAAGTAAAATAAGCATATCTTGCTTCCTTAAATCAAAGACCCTATAATACAAGGATGTTTCAGGCATATGGTTAAGCCTGTCTATATAACTCAATAAAATAGAATTGAATATCTGAAACTCCACAGTGTTTCACAACGAACAAAACTTCCCGGGTAGCCATACAATGTCATAATAGAACAATGTCGAAAATTTGTCACAAAAAATGGGAAATTATTGTGACAAAGAAATAACACACAATAGTTTGACATTTATATTGTGCTACCATATCATTTTTCATTGACAAAAATTTCACAAGAAACTATGGACCTATGACAAATATTTGCTTGCGTTGTGTTGATTGTATGGAAATTTGTCTGTTTGTTGGAGAAGGAAAGACGCCGCGCTTGGAAACTGAATTTTGGTGCATTATAATTTTATTAAGAAATTCTTTAGCATTGGCAGTTTCACAAATGGGTATGCAATTGAAAATATTGTTGCGAGCGTGGCCTTTGGTTCGTTATTTAAAACACAGTATTAAATAATTAATATATAAGTTCTTTATTACACTTAAATCATATAAAGTTCGCAAACATTCATTTAATCAACTTAACTCTAATTATCGCTAACACTGTACTTTCAATAATCGCAATCTAATTACACACTATCGCTTCTTTATTACTTTCGCTTCTTAACACTGCAACGTCTAAAACAAGACTCTTTTTCTGGCGATGACAACTGTTATATTTATACCCTAGAAACACTCCGGATTATTCTGGAGTGTTCTATTCCAAAAGCTTCTTGACTATTCTATTTGTTCTATTCCTGTAGATTCCCTGTAGATTTCATAATCGATTCTCCGAACCTGAAGTCATTTACTCTCCGAACCTGAAGTTGTCTGTTGCCAGTAGATGTCACCAGTTGTCTCCTTCTATTGCACGTAACACTGCCCCCTTCTTAAACTTGTTCGTCCCGAACAACAGGTGGTCCACGGTCTTGATGCTTGCAGTATTGACACAAGCGATCCAGATGGACGATTTTTCGTTTGCCTCCTGTACCACGTTGAATCCTGTATACTACGTCATTTATTTTAGTTACTACTGAATACGGTCCCTCCCACTGTTGTTGTGACTTTGGAGGGCATCCCTTACGTCGGTTCGGGTTGTATAGCCAAACAAGATCACCTTCATTGAATCCTGCTGAATTCGTACGTAAGTCATAGCGTGTCCTCATCCGATGGGTACTTACTGCTAATTTCGCCCCCGTGGCCCTTTGTACATCAGCTCTCAGTTTCAATGGGGCTCTGACATTACATTGTACATTTCCTTTCTGCTGCTACGTGGCGGCCCTTTGTAAAAAACACACACAGTGCATCTGCGACACCACTTCTCTACATCCTCCCGCATATGTAGCCAATAAAACTTTTCTCGTATTTTAGAAATTGTTTTATTCACTCCCAAATGTTCTCCAGATGCTCCACGATGCACTTTACCTAGAACCTCGTTGACCTTTGATGCCGGCACGACTATTTGCATTCGGAACGATTTACCGTTAGGTGCTTCCCACTTGCGTTTTAATATACCGCATTCAATATGAAGAGAATTCCATTGAGCCCAGTAGCTTTTCAGCTTTAGTTTGCTCTCTAGCTCGCCAATTTGGACATTCCTCTCTCCCTTTCTTTTCTGTTGATTCCTTTCGACGGCGTTTGCTGCAGTCGCTTTGAAGGTGTCCTAATTTATTACAATCCCAACATCGAAGATCACTACGTGAAGGGGTGCTCAGTGATAACTGCAATCTATTGCAAGTCTGCTGCTCAGCTCGATATCTTTGCAATTCCACTTTCCTCTCTTCATATAGAGATTCCACTCGTCGGCGTTTTCTGCAGTCTCTTTGTAAGTGTCCTGTTCTATTACAATTCCAGCATCGAAGGATACCACGCAAAGGTGAGCTCTGGGATGACTGCATTCTATTACAAGTACATTCGTCCACCGAAATGTCTCTCATTCGTATTGCACCCCGCGAATCTTGTCTGGCGGATTCATACACTAATGCATAGGCTAGTGCTTCTGCTGTTGATTTCTTTCCTGCTAGCCTTAATGACTATTGTAAATTTTGATCTGTAATAGCGTTCACAAATGCCTCCGTCGCCACTTCATTGAGAAAATCCGCATTCACGCTGGAGTATGACAGATGCGCTAATCTTTCTACATCTGCCTGCAGTTGTTGTAGTGATTCGCCATGTTTTTGAATCCTGCTGCGCAACTGTAGGCGATATACTTGCTGCATGTGCTCATCTCCGTAACGTAATTCTATCGCCTGTACTAATGAAGAGTAATTACGTTGATTTTCAATCGGTACAGTTTGTAAGAGTTCTGACGCAGGACCTCGAAGTGCTAACACCAGAGCTATAGCTTTGTCTTCATCATTCCATCCATTTACCTCTGAAGCTGCCTCGAATTGTCTCTTGAAGATATGCCACGAATTTTGTCCATCAAATATGGGAGGTTTCATTCTACCTGCACCGGATATTTCAGTTGCTACGCTTAGAGGCTGACGATGCTTTATTCTTTCCAGATCTGCTTTAAGGTTTTCAAGTTGCTCGGCGACTTTTTGTTGAACTTCCGAAACCTTTTGTTGAAATTCCTGCTCAATTCCTTCAATTTTCAAATTTTGTTCTTCTAAAGAACTTTTTAGAAAATTTTGCTGATCCTCCAAACGAGTTTCTAGACAATTCTCCAGAGAACTCTTTTGTTCGTCACACCGCGTTTCCATAGATTTCTTCTGTTCATCTAAACGAGATTCTAGAGAATTCTTTTGTTCCTCGAGAGAATTCTTTTGTTCCTCGAGAGAATTCTTTTGTTCATCAAAACGGGCTTCCATTTTGCTCATTAAAATACTCAAAAGCTGTTCCATTTTCATCGCAGGCTCTTCTTCAAATTCGGTTCCTTCCAAGTTCTCTTCGAAAACAAATGTCTCAGGATTCTTTCCTTCCGCTATCAAAGCTTGTCTAAGTCGCTCGACTAGAACTTTCTTTGCACCTGTCGTTTGTAATGAGCGGTTCCCTAGCTCCACTTTCAAATCCTGTATTCGAAGCTCCTCCACTTTGCGCCCCATTACTGTAGTAATTCACTCACACAACTGTGAGTATAAATTATTTTCCAGAACTTTTAAAATTTAACACAATTCCACAAAATTAATCACACTTTTAATTTTTCAGTCAATTGCCACCACTTTATTTCTCAAATATATTTCACTTCTGACACCAGTTGTTGCGAGCGTGGCCTTTGGTTCGTTATTTAAAACACAATATTAAATAATTAATATATAAGTTCTTTATTACACTTAAATCATATAAAGTTCGCAAACATTCATTTAATCAACTTAACTCTAATTATCGCTAACACTGTACTTTCAATAATCGCAATCTAATTACACACTATCGCTTCTTTATTACTTTCGCTTCTTAACACTGCAACGTCTAAAACAAGACTCTTTTTCTGGCGATGACAACTGTATTTATACTGTATTTATACCCTAGAAACACTCCGGATTATTCTGGAGTGTTCTATTCCAAAAGCTTCTGGACTATTCTATTTGTTCTATTCCTGTAGATTTCCTGTAGATTTCATAATCGATTCTCCGAACCTGAAGTCATTTACTCTCTGAACCTGAAGTTGTTTATTGCCAGTAGATGTCACCAGTTGTCTCTTTCTATTGCACGTAACAATATATACACAACTTCATGTCGTAAAGAAAGTAATTGGTAAATAATTACAGATTCTGTCTGGTACTACAAGGAGCTTATAACAACCGAAATTCGAACATATCAGGGTCATATTAATGAGTTCGAGCGAACTCCAACACATTTCATAACGGCATATCTCGGCAATAATTATTAAAATTGATTATTGATTTAAATTGTTTTGTTTCTTTACAACTTCAGTTTTGTTTACCTATATGTTACAGTCAAAACACGAAATCCGTCAAAACCCGATTTTACTAGGAAATTCTAGTTCTAACAAAGCGCTCTCGGTAATTCTAGTTTTAATTAATATAACACAGTTAAAACTAGAATTAACGAGAGCGCTTTGTTAGAACTAGTATTATTATTATTATTATAGCCGCAGTGACCGGACGTGTCATTTTGAGTTCCGGGAAATCCAAGCGAAAAGCGCATAATAAACTGTGAAAAAACTCTTAAAAGTGTTATTGAAGTTCACTTACAGTAACGCCAATCATCTATAGTGAATTATTTATAAAATAAATTCCAAAATAATTGTGAAAAAGTGTATAAAATAAAATTCTAGTGACATTTCAGAAAATAATTTAATTTAATTTGGTCGTTGCCATGGCAACATAAATTTTTTTAAATTTTGACTATAATATAAAGACAAATTTTAGGTTTGAAAATAAAAGAAAAAATTAAAAATATATATATAAAGTGTAAACTGCTCTGCCGTACTCAAAATGAGTACGAGCAGCAGCGATTATGGGGGGTCTGATGATCCCCTGAAATCAAGTGGAAGAAAGAAGAAGAGCTTCAATTCTTCTTCTTCTTCGAAAAAAAAAATAATAAAAGGGCCCACAGAAAAGGCCATTAAGGGCCCAAGTGAAGAGGCACAACCTCAAATTATTAAGTTATCTCCACAGGAGAAGAACACTGCTAGGACATCCAAGCCTGTCCGGGATGAGTCTGGGGCAACAACTCCAATATCTACCGCTATTGCTGCAGCGTCTGTAGCTGCAGCTGCAGCAAATCCACTGGGAACGGCTTCAAGTCCACAAGATCGTTCAACGCTGAAGGAAGTCCTTGAAACGGCTTCGGCCTCAGCGCCAATGCCTACCGGTCTTGTGATGAGGCCATCGCTTTCATCGAAGAAAGTAAACGCCTCTAAGAAGCAACCATCAGCATCAGCAGCAACAGCAGTTGGCTCAGAAGCAGCACCACGATCCCCTGCGTTAGTATCAGGGATTTCGTTTGCGCAGGTAAGTGGAAGTTCCCAGAATAGTTCCACTATTGAAATTTTAGGAAAGGGCATCACTCCTCGTCCAGCTCCATCGGACGCAGGTAAGCCTCGGGCTAAGACCGGTGCGGGTCTGCAGGCTTTTTCGACGGGAGGTGGCAGGATGAGAGCTACGGTATGCAGCTCGAGCACAACAATAGATGTCCTCAGAGCGCATACCTAAAAGCGATCTTCCAGGTCATCTCCCGTGAGCAGCTATTTTCCATGGGGCTAATAGCTCGGGAATGGTTCAGGTGAACACCACGACCCTCGAGAGTGCTACAAGCTTAAGCTTGAGGACATCCTGGTGGATGGTAGACACCTTGTGCCGTTCCTACTCAGGGAAAAGCCAACAAGAGTCATGTTTTCACGGCTCCTTATGCGAACTTGCCATGAAGACCTCCTAAATTTGGGAAGGTTCATGGCAACGTTCGTGCCATTCCCTTAAAAATTCGGGACGATGGTCTCGGGCGGGGTGTCTTCGGTACCAGCCGGGAGGCGTCCATTACCTTGAGAAAGGGATGTACGCTTCCAAAGGGCTTTTACCTGAGCATATCCGGCTCGAGATACTGGATAGACATTGGTACCGAAGCGAAATGCCATGCTTGCCATTTGGTAGGGCATTTGATTGCTGACTGCCCCAGGAGAAGCGGGAGGAAGGCTGAACCGAGGGTTCCCTCGAAGGAAGCCACTAATACAGTAGTGGTTCTGGAGAAGGAACCGTCGGCCGGCAGTCAACCTGCTGTTTCGGAGCAGCCAGTGGTTAAGGTGCCTGAAGTTGTCCTAGAGGCAAAAATAATTATGGCTGTAAACGGCGCCACGTCGGCACGTGAAAACACGGCTACTTCAGACGAGGAGTCGACAAGCCTTTTATTAAAAAAAAAGAGGACGAGGAGGAAGAAGGTTGACCGTGTGATGCTGCCTCCTCCAGAGCCAGCAAAGATAGTCGCATCAAAGGGGCCCCACTCGGAGGAGGATGACAGTGGAGCTGGAATTTCGAAGGTTGTTGTGGGGGAGGTGGAAGCATCTCTCGAGCAGCTTTCGGACTGCGGCATGACCGGCTTGGATGAGACTGGTCTTTCGAGCTTCGGTGGCTACGAGTCGTGTGATAGCATCATTTCGACTGGTAGCCAATTTGAAGTCTCGAAGGGGATGGAGACCCTTCCTAGGAAGAAGATCTCCGAAATTCTTGCCCAGCTCCAGTACAAGAAGAATTCAGATAAAATCTTGAGTATTCTTGTAGAGGAGCTGGAGAGGCCAGAGTTGTTACTTCCTCAGCTTCAACTCCTACAACAGGAGTCCAGGAAGAGGAGGAAGTACAACGATGTTGCTCGGTTAGAACGACTTCATAGAAAGGTGGAAGAGTTGATGCAGGAGCATCGCTTGGTCGACTCTCCTCGTCCGTAGACGTCGTACCATCATCGTTTGAGCTTTCCATCTCTTTGAATGTGAAAGATAGCTTCTATCAACACCGGGGGTTTAAGTGCACATACAAGCGTACACAGCACTATCGAACATGTCAACTTGAGCTCTATGCTTATTTACACACTGGCTATGCAATGTTTGCCACACCTGCCCCTCGCCGAGGCTCAGGGGTGGCAATCATTGTATCCAACAAATTTACACTATCGTTTCCTGTCTATACAGATATCTTCCCAGGCTTCGCTTCTTCCTTGGACTTTGTCATTCAAGACAAAAATATCAAGGTAGTAAACGTGTACCTTCCTCATGACAAGGACATTACAAGACAAGTTCTTGATAGTGTTCAATCCTGTCTGGTGAATTTTAGCGGTGAAACTGTCCTCGGAGGTGATTTTAACTGCACTCTGAATCCCTCAATGGATCGGCACTCTGGAGTTGAGTTCAACTCTGTCAATGCTACTCGATTGAGGAATTTTGTCGGTGTTTTCAGACTCGTGGATATCTATCGGTGGATGCATCCTACGACTAGATCATACACGAGGGTCTCGCGAAATATCCATGGAAGTCTCGCAGGCTCCAGATTTGATAGACTTTACGTCTCACCTGGAATACTAGAACATTTCGTTGGTGTCACTCATTAAGTGTGTTCGATTAGTGATCATCTTCTTGTAGTGCCGACCAGCACTCTAGTTGAAAGACGAACTGCATACTGGATATTCAACAAATATTTGTTGAACTCCGAGCAGTTCATCAATGAGTTCATTGATTTCTGGCACGATTGGCAAGAGAGGAAAGCTGACTTTCCTTTTCTTAGTCAGTGGTGGGATGTTGGAAAGCTCCAGATTCGGTCTTTTATCCAGACGAGTTTTAATCGAAGTGGCTATCAAGCTTCTAGCTTGTCGGCCGAAGTCTCTCGGGTGGCAGCTCTTCTCCCAACTCAGCCGTGGTTGATTCTTTATTTCAGTGGAATAAAGAAACGCTTGGCGAAACAGACTTACAAGCACAGCTTGGAGTTCTTGCTGCGCGGCCAATCACGCTGGCTGAGAGAAGGCGATTCTTCAACTGAGTATTTCTTTCAGGCGACTAGACGTCGTACTGCTTCTTGTGAGGTCGAATCGATAAGTGATGAATCTGGACAAGACCTCAACGGACAACAGCTATCAGAATATGTTCGAGACTACTACTGTAGTCTCTACTCTGAATCGACGTCGACAACATCCTCGACCATTCATGAGTTTCTTGAGAATATTCCCACTTTCTCTGAACACAGTAAGGAGCTCCTGGATACAGTGATCACATTGGAGGATATGATTGCTGCGACAAAGGATCTAAGGCGACAAACTTCACCTGGTTATGACGGCTTGATTCCAGAATTCTTCATACGTTTCAGGGATTTATTAATTCCTGACCTTTTGGAAGTCTTCAAAGTCTTCTTCCTCGTAACTGGCCGCAGGATATAATCTCAACGATTCAGACCTGGGGCAGAATCAGGCCAGCATTTCACCTTAAGTGGAATGCTCTACGGTACACGCAATTCGAGTCAATTCCAATCAGATTAAATCCTGAATTTATAGTTTCAGTGTTCAGTAATGCTCGGGGTTTTGAAGCTAACACGCATACACTGACGGTTCTCGGAGATATTATTGATATCTCTGGAAACTGTCGAATAAACACTAACACTGCACAACTACATGACCTGGCTGCTTCTGCGCGGGAGAGATTTCGCCAACTTGGGACCAGTGACCCTGGCACTATGTTGGAAGATGCTTTCGTTCTGAGCGCACCACCACACACACCTTTCAGCACACTTTCAACACGTGTACTCCGTGACGTGCTTATGTCAATAAGACCTCCGGAATATACAGGATAGAACAGATGGCGAACACCTCGGGGTGAATATGGGCGTGATGGGATGGATAACTTGCAGAGTAGTCTAAAGTTATCCTTCTAATTACAAAGATGCTGATGTAACATTCATATTGCTGCATCACAGTCTTGTGCATCCTAATCAGTTGTCACATATTGACCGGCGGGTTCAGAGGATTTGCACAGTTTTTGCTGGTGAAGGCACCCTGTTTCAGAGGTTTTTCACTTGTCCGGCTTTCCAGGGTCTAATGGATCTCGTGCGCGGTATGTGTCAGTTGATCCACACGAATTTCGGTATTAATAGGACATCGTTTCTATGGGGACTAAAGGTCTGTAGTCGAGTGAACTGTTTGATTAGCTTTGTGTTCATACTGGCCAAATCTACAATGGGAACCAGAACACTGACCCACAACACCACGCACACGCACTTAAGCGCCACTTCGTTGACAGGTTGAAGAGACGTTTACGTCTCGAATATCTGGCAACGACAGCAGACACATTCAACTGCACATGGCAACCACTATCGTCGGTGCAGAATGGAGCTCTTGTCTTTCGCTGGTGAGAACAGGCCACAGCATTTGCAACACTAGTCCACGGGGCTTCTCCCCGCTTAGGAATCATTGCAAGTGCTGTGGGAAGGACAAGCACTATATTAGAGATGCTAAGCTGGAGGGATGATGAGGACAGTTTGTAGAGGTCTACGATACTACAGGCTGCCCTCGCGGGAATCTATAACGGTATCGCGTAAATTTTTCGTTCGTTCGGTCATTTATTTTAAATTCGGTTTCGGTTTCGGTGCTAAATTTCAAAATTTTATGTTGAAAATTCGTTCGTTTAGGCAATTATTTTTATTAGATTATTTTGGAAATTTGGAACTTCTTGGAACTGCCTCGTACCCAATTGTCATAATGGGGACTGGTTCTAAATTCTTGCATATCCTTTAGATCTTTGTCAAAATTCACGTATCCATTTTTAGTCTCTTTTGAGGATTTTGGGTCATTGGTTTTTACATTTTTGTGTCATTTTTGTTACATATTGGTTTTTATTGAATTTTTTTAAATGTTTTTATTTGTCTCTATTGACTTTTTACAACATTTAGTTTAGCTAGCGTCTTTCTTTTTTGTTACACTTTGTTGAGCCTTTTGCCACCTATTTTTAAGAAATGATGAAAAGAGCCAGAGAGCCACTAAATAAAGGGCTTATTCAAATAAAAAAAAAAATATTATTATTATTATGTTTATTCATTAATTCGTTATATATCTCCTTTTTCTTACATTATACGCTTAAGTAATGCTATCGCCGTCTACAAGGATAGTAAAAATTTAATTCACTAAGAAAAAATAAACTAAGACAATGACTATTGTCGGCTGTCTGGATCTGGCACATATTAATTCGTTACATATCTCCTTTTTCTTACATTATACGCTTAAGTAATGCTATCGCCGTCTACAAGGATAGCAAAAATTTAATTCATTAAGAGAAAATAAACTAAGACAATGGCTATTGTCGTCTGTTTGGATCTGGCACATATCAATTATTGCTATTATTATTGCTCACACACGCCCCCCCCCCCCCCGCACATGTAGTCACACACACATCCGCGGTGGATGATCTGATCTGTTATTATAATAATTTTATTAATTATTCTTAATATAAAGAATCTTGTAAAATGGTTAACTGACGTCTAATTGTTACAGTTTTCAGTTATTAGAACCTTGCGAAGGTACCTTACAAAAGTGTGCCTTGCCTTTTTAATAAAATTATTTCAAATAAGTTTTGTTAGCCCTGTTACCTCCCCATTCTTCCTATATTCAAAAGTTACAATTCTTAAAACAACGGGTTAAACTTTTCTAAATGTATGTTATTTTGAATAAATTTTCCGACAGTGCTACCGAAATAGCTTTGGGGGGGACCATAGGTGCCCAAGTCAAAAACGAATCAGAAAAATATGGCAGGGCTCTAAAGTCTAGTCTTGCATCCATCGGAGCTTTTAACAACTACTATTATATATTTAATGGTATTATTGTGTTTTATCGGACTTTGTACTAATATAAAGACTTCATTTTATACATTAAAAAAACTGACCAACTGGTGGGGGGTGCATCGGGTTATTTAGCAAAATTAAATTAATTTTGTAGTATTCCCGCAAAAACAATACCTAAAATAATAGATTCTTCAGTTTTTCTAATTTGGGCACGTCACAACGGGTAGGTAATTTAATAAAAAATTAAACAATTATCTCACAATCCTCCAAGAAACTGATGTATTAATTTGGAAAAGGTAACAAATCCAAAAAAAAAATCCGGTACAGGACTGGTAAAGTTTTTAATTCAATTGCAAGCATTACATTCAAAGAGGAGAGAGCCTATCTCAAATGATCCATTCTAGGAAAAACCATGCATCTCAATTAATTATTAAAACTATCTAGCTCTCAAAACAATGCACAGAAAATACTCCAAAACTTCAAGCCAAACATAAACAATTTCACAAGTTCTTCCATTTACTCGAAATCATTACGAAGAGTTGAATTATTCTAAATTTCAAGTTCGCTAATACACTAAACCTGAACAATAGCTGATGGCTCTATTGGAACCTTCCTTCCAAATTTTCAAGCCCATTTATTTGCTTTGAACGAAAATTCAAGCTGAAACAATTTTTCGTCTTCACTTAAGAGCTCCCTTCACATGTCCAAGGAAGAATTTACTGGAGGCTTCTAAGAAAACTTCAGTTTACTAAAGTGAATTTTAGGTATACAGGTGATAGAATAGGTATATGTGGATACACCCCCCACTGTGCAAAAGTATTTTCACCATAAAGCAGGAGCTTAACAAATCGAAAACTCTAAGGATTTTGGAGTGTGGAATTGGCGCATCTCACAAAAGGTAAATAAACTCTGCAAGACCTGAAGAGAGAAAATGAAAAAAAGTAATTTGCTTGAACACGAAAGGGTTTCTGCTATCTTATATCTGGCAGTGGACTATAACATTTGTTCGTATGTTAGTCCATCCAGACCAAAAACATGTGAGCTGAATGAAAATAAAGTGCGGATGGTAGTTGTAAAGCTTTTTAACTAATTAGTTTTCCCCAGTAAAACTGAAACCATGTTAAAAGGACTAAAATTGAAATTGTTGGGTTAGTTAGAAGGTTGTATGGAGAAAAATATTTTTTCGTAACAAAATGGTAACTAAAGGAAAATTAATACTTTATTGTTTGAACCCCCCACCCAAACACACACTCAACAGCATTTATCCATTTTATGTTTTCGTTGAAAAGTCACGTTTCCTTTGTTTTGTTGATTAGGAATTCACCAGGCATTTCTAATTCAGTTCCCGGAACTCTGTTTTCCTTTATTTAAGATGAAAGTTCATTTACATGACACTTGATTCACATCGTTGCCTTTAACAACATCAATGCGGAAATTATGATTAATGCCTCATTATTATTTACAGATTGTCTTATAAATATTAAAATTGTCATATCCGAATGGTAGATGGAGTTAGTTATAAGATAAGACATAATTCACAGAAATTCCGAGAAAATTTGCATATTCTTTGGGCCTCTGATGAGCGCACAGAGTTTAGTGCGAGTAGAGTAAATGGTTGTTACATTATGTAAAGTAGGCTGGATGTGCGAATATACTATAGGTATATGAAGATAAACACACATTCACAAACATAAATTTTAATCGAATTTGGAGATTTATCATTTGGAGCTCACATTTAAAATGTTGTGGGAAATTTTGATGCACATGAGCTTTTATATGAAATAAAGTTGTTAATGACTTTACTTTATTTAATGTTTTTATCCTTTGACTTGTTTATTATGTATTTCCATGGATGATAGGTACTTAGGAGTTGTAATTAGCACTCATTGCTATTGTATTATTAATTAATGAGCCTTAATGTTGCTAATGCAAATGATGCTGCTATCGCTATACTTGCCAATATAAATGGAAATTATTACTTTATTATAGTAGAAAGTGCTTTGGCACAAAAGCTCTAACTAATAATTACATTATTATAAAAGTATGCGCTATTTATATGAAAATTAAGGAAGTACCTTAGAGAAATTATAAATATTGCAAAGCTTCTTATCACAAAGTAAACTAATTAAAAATGTGTAATGCTTATTGAGATCGCTATTGGTAATTATTGTTCAAATACATAACATTTTTGCTTGTTTACTTGATTCAGTGAAAAAACAAACAACATTATCATAATTTATGAAATTAATTTATTATTTGTAAATACCTTATCCTTATGCGTATGTTTGAACTTAAGATCCACCCCCACGTTGAACATCCCGGGCTCAACTTTGTTACTCTATTTATCATGGATTGGTGTTTGTTCTCTGTATCGGCTAAGGTTTTAGCGGCATCCGTTTTTAGAACTGGATACCCAGTCGAGTATCCAATCCATATATAGGATGATAGTGATGATGATTAATGAGAGTTTCAGGTAAACTGCTATTTTATAGTATGATCTTGTTTTGGGATCCGTTTAGTTCTTTTGATTATGATTGGTAAGTATAGTAATTGCGGTATAATTTCATTGAGACCACATATTTTTTTATATCATTATCTAGTTTTAAATAATCTTAGATAGATGTGTTACCCTTGAACCGTTATTATATCATGAAATAATGGCATAGTTTGGCTAAATCATCAAGAAATTGCAGTCGTTCAATACAATTTCCAGTGCCTCATTACCACACACCATATATGTATTGATTGAAGTAATTTCCTTTATGGCATATGCCCATTGATTTTGGAGCAGCAACTATATCCAGACAATGTTTTCATCCTTCTTTATTCTGCACTGTCTCCTAATTTGTTGCATAGATAAATAAAAATATATTAATTAATAACCTTACTTTGGATTTAACATCATTCTTCGTCATGTGGTGTATTCCTTGAAGCTGCACCTTTCTACTTGGCTGGGGGGTATCTCTTCATTCATTTAGGATAATACGCATGGTGATGACCCTCTATTCATTTTAAGTTTTTTTGGTAATAACAAGCAATTCTCTCCCCAACAATGCCTTACATTTCGATACTCAAGTAATATACTGATTTTATTTTATATGACCTTTCTGGGAGATAATATTGCGATCTATAAAAATAACTATTCATGTTGGATCGTAATAGTTGTCGTAAAAAGAATACTTTCAGTGCTAGCTTTTTACTGCACAACTTTTTGTTTAATGTCTTCAGGAGAGCTCCTTAACTACTACCTAATTTTATACCACATTTCCACAATCTCCATTCTTTTTTTAGTGCTACAATCGATATTCATTCATTCTGCCTAAAACTCCCTAGATGGCTGTTGAGTCGAATTATATATTTCTTGTATACAGTTCTAAATTTCAAAACAACTGCAATATCTAAAAATTCTGCATCTTTAAACTAGTTGGGTGTAATAAAAAACAAAAAATCCCATAAACCAGTAAATATACATACCATAATTCTGAGTCCCTTTGACACCAATTATGTGAGCATAATAAATATAAGTTCGCCATGGGAAAAACATTGTGAACAACGAAGTATATTTTGCATACGTCCATAAATACACAAAACTGTCGAAAAGTTTTTTATACTCCTATCCATTTCGCATCCCCCCGAGATCAATAACAATAAATTTTTGTGCCTGAAATCCCTCAGCCTATGGCTTCTATGCGTACATGACGAGGAATATTATTTCACAGTGGTCCATAGAATATGGAAAGCTGGAGAAAATTGCTGACCCACAAACTAATTTTTTTCTTGCCTCTGATGTAATAATTTCAAGCTGCCGATGTGAATTACTTTCACGCCCTCCAGGCAATTTCAAGTTTTGAGTTTGTTTGATAAAGTTCAGATATTGATGCTTTCGAGAGGATGAAGAGAACTGGGAAAAATTAATTACAACGAACTTTTAAGCTATGAATATGGAAATAAGACTGCTGTTTGGAAAATAATTGTTCTTTAACTTATCTTAAGATTGAAGTTAATGTAGAAGTCAAAATTAGTATAATTTTTTGATTGTTAGTCCTTACCTTTCCCATAGGTATAAAATATCTATGAATAAAAATATGTAGATTCCGATATAATTAGCTTAATTAAAATGCATGAACTTAGATTATTGAAGTATAATTGTATATTTTGGGCATACAAAAAATAGTAAAATCTGACTGTAATATACAAACTTGTTGCCCAAAAAGCCTTCATAATATAAGAATCCAGACCAATTCCTGTAATAGTGGTACGAGTTTTTTTTTCAGACTAGTTAGAAGATCCGACAACTCTAAAACTACGTAAATAAAAAAAAGCATTTTTCGAAGCTAAGTCAAATCCAGATCTGCCAAACAAAAAGTTGTGGGTGTGGAAATTAGGCGTTTCTGGCAAGGAGTCACATAAATGTGTTATTGATCCCAACAGTTTAAATAAGCATTTCTTTTCAACTAATACAACCGGCCGTTTTCCGAGTGGGCGAACTGAAGTTACACCTCACAGTCATCTGTATGAAGGCTTCGGATTCCGTCACATCGATAGTTTTGAGGGTATAGCAGCATTGTATAAGGTCAAATCTACAGGTGCTGGTCACGACAGGCTGTCCCCCAGGTTTTCTTTGAAATAATTGCACCCTTTATTGCTAATATTCTCGCCCATATATTTAATTATTGCCTTATGGTTTCCAAATTTCCCACTTCCTGAAAAACACCCTTTATTGTTCCCATCCTTAAACAACGTAATCCTAATGGTATTAACGGCTACCGATCAATCAGTCTTCTTTGCTTCTTTAGTAAAGTTTTTGGGAGGGTTATATCTGTGTAACCAAATGAACGAATTTGTCGAGCAAAGCAAACTTTTATATCCACGGCAGTCGGGTTTTCGATGACGGCATAGTTGTGAGACCGCTCTTTTAGAAGTTTGCTCAGATATCACTCTGGAGCCTGATGGGTGGTCTGTCCTAGCTTTGCTTGATTTCAGTAAAGCGTTTGTTTCTGCTAACCCTAGTCGTCTATTAATAAAGCTCCAAATAAGCTTCAGTTTGTCCTCTTCAGCTATTAACCTATTTAAAAACTCTCTTTCTGGGAAACAGCAAGCGGTCAAGGTGCAACGTTTACTACTTATATACGAGCTGTGGTGTACCCCAAGGCACGGTTCCCGGACCGTTTTTGTTCAGTCTATACATTAATGATCTCTCTACTATTATTTAGAAGTCATCCATTCATCTGTATGCAGATGATGTACAGAGTTACCTGAGAAGGCCTATAGGATTACAAGAAGACTGTATATTTCGGATCAATAAAGACCTATCGCGAATGCAAGAGTGGTCCTTGGAAAACAGGCTCATGCCAAATACTAAAAATTCAGTTTGTATGCCTATTTATAGAATCAGCATTGAATCAAATTAATTGACTGCTATATCACTTAACAACACTATTTTACTATATCTCAAAAACCTAGGGGTTGTAGTAATGAACAAGCTGTAGCCATATAACTAACATCATAGGCAAAGTATACAGTTAGCTGCGACAATTATGGAGCAGTGCATCTTTGTTATCGGTTGAGATGTGACTCATATTTGTACGGACGCTTATCATACCGCTCTTCACCTCTAGAACCATATTATTTCTAAAGATGGATTCAAACTGCTGTCGAAAACTCAATGTCGCTTTCAATGATTCAGTTCGTTTTATATACCTACCAATTGCCCCGCATTAAACACGTGTCTATATATCGTAACTCAATACTGGGACACCCATTAGATATTCATCTTGGTCATCGTGACCTATATTTTCTTCACAAGTTAATCTACAATAAATGCCCTGAATATCTTTACACCAAATTGCAATTTTTACGATCTTATAGAAATCTGAATCTGCTTTTTCGACGCTGCAGATCTCAACATGGTGAATGTTCTTACTTTGTACAAATAGCTCGCAAATGGAATTTGCGGGCAACAAGATTTCAAAACACAAGCTCCAGAGAGCTTTTTTTAATTTATTAAATTTCAATAACTCGGGTTAAAAGTACATATCAGTCTTCAATTTTTGTTTATTTGTTAGTTTAAGTTTTCACTTTACTTTGGCTTTTTATTAATAGTATAATGGTATTTTCTCTTTTAGTTAGTAGTACCTTCTTACTTATTTGCACTATTTATTCGATTTTTCTTATTGATAAAAGATATAAAATTTTGTAATCTTTGTACAATTGTACCACTAAATTATGAAAACAATATGGGCGATAAACGCGTTAAGTGCTTAATTCATAGTTGCTTAAATTATATTAAGAGCTCCATCCATGAAATCCGGCGGACTTTGTAGTTTTCGAACTGCTCCAGACTCAGACTCCATGATAACAAATGTACGAGAATTACATTATATAGGAAAATATGTCGAGCAAAGAAACTCAATATAATCCTTAACATATGCTGCAGAATTATTATTGATTATATTATGCACAATATTCATGAAGTATAATAACAATACTTAGTTCAAATATTGACCCAACTTACATAGTTTTAACTGACACGTGATCTTATCCCTTTCAGAGCAAAGATATATCTAGCGCATGCATTAAATGCCACGTTGAGGTTCCACCACTTGTGCTATCAATATTGCAGTACATACAAGCTCCACAAGTAACAATCGGGACAAACTTAGAGTATTCCCTTCTCTGCATCCCGCCACAAGATCCTCAAGCCGCAGCAAACCTTGGACACACTAATATTGACATAACTTTGCCTTGGCAAGTTACAATCAACAAACATACCCAAATTTTTTACAATGTCATTATACACAATTCGAGTGTCATTTATATAGAGGTAAAACGTCAAGTGATTGGTATGAGAGATATCAGAATTAGCTATATTTTTAAATGACCTCAGAAATAATTCTACATCATCAGCATACAGTATGATGGAAGGGTACTTAGCAACTGACACAATATTATTAATATATAACATAATTAAAAAAGGACTTAATACTGAGACTTGTGGAACACTTGATTTGGAGGAGCCAGTTTTGAAGAGAATGCATTCAATACAGACGCGTGCTTGCGATAAGTTAATCATAAATAACCCCAGAATCATCAAGTGTCGCCGTTAATATAAGAAACTTGAAAATTTAATAAATATGCAAGATTGCATAGTTTTAGCTTTGATTGTAGGACAAAAGCATGAACAATTGAGAAATGGGATAAAACTCTTCATACATAGTGGTCTATAGTAGAATTTTGTCCCAGTTGAGCACAGATTATAATGAAGTGAAACGTATTATTAATGTAGGACTAACATTTTTTTTATTATATCTTCAAACAATTGTTATGAAATTTTCATTAAAAAAAGGAAAAGCCGTAGAATTAGCATGGACCACGGACCGAATCAGTTATGACTTTTACGAAGTACTTTACTTGTTATTCCTGACCGATAATAGTTTGAAGCTAAAAAAAACTGAGCTGGAACAGATTACTACTTTTTCTGGCAAAAATAAAAAGCCAACTTATCTAGAAAAAATAAAAGCCGGGCTCGCTTTTTACATTTTTACCGAAAAAAAGTATTAAGCCGTTGAGCTTGCTTTTCAAAACTATTACCGGACAGGAATAACAAGTAAATTAAGCATTTTTCGTATAACTTCGTAGTTGGTTCGGTCCCTGAAAATAAGAAGTCAGCTGGCTTTTAATTTTTGGCAGAAAAAATAATAAGCCTTTCCAGCTTAGTTTCTTTAGCTTTTTTTTAAAAAAAAAAATAAGTTTTCTATAGCTTTACAGGAATCGAAACGGGTTTCACGAGAATTTTTTTTTGAATATTCCACTAAATTCCACGATTATAATTTATGCCAGCTTTTTTCGTTTAAAATTTTCAAAATACCAGTTATTTTCTGTCCCTGGATCGACACAAATGGGAGACTGTAATAATACAATATAATTATATAAATTTTTCTACGAAATCCTGAGGG
The DNA here is from genome assembly GCA_963930735.1 of Dioctria linearis. Taxonomy (NCBI): domain Eukaryota; kingdom Metazoa; phylum Arthropoda; class Insecta; order Diptera; family Asilidae; genus Dioctria; species Dioctria linearis. Next base: position 342,099,756 of record OZ005740.1, on the reverse strand, counting down.
AGATCAAAAGGAAAATCTAAATTTTACTATTGGGATAAAACTTGCAACCAGGGACCGAAAATAATGATTATTTTTAATTTCTTCTATGAAAAAATCATTTAACAAGGGATATGAAAAACCGATCGGGGCTGAATTATGTGAACATAATCTGGCATCTACTTTCGTTATGCGGTAGAATTAGAAAATATAATTAATAAACAAAAAAAATCAACATGTAATAATTATTTTTGAGTTTCAATTTTGAAATCACTAATAATCATTACATCTGAGTTTTACGCAATTCACTCAAGAATAAAACTTACATATAAGTTTTTCGTTTTAAAATCATCAATAATCATCAGACTTGAGTTTTATTTTTTTCGCTCAAAAATAAAACTCAGGTCTGATTTTTTAAATTTGGAATCAGAAATAATCATTATCGGTTGAGTTTAATTTTTTCGATCAAAAATAAAACTCAAAACAGTATTCCAGGTCCAAATTGCGTTCAATCTTATTTCTAACTTTGGTTTTCGGTACTTTTTGGGTAGTAGAATACACTAATAATTTTCATAACTTTTCAGCATTTTTTTTAATGATGTTATAAGCCTTTTTTTAAGATTTAGGCATGTAAGAACGCTTCTCATCACAATTGTGGGAGAACGTAGCAATGTAAAGAGTTGGAATTTTTTGTTCGCGGATAGTGAAACTATTTTCTTGTGACAAACCTTCCTTTTACTTGAATTTAATAAATTTGAATTTAGTTCACTTCATTTTTATTTTCACCTTTTATGTGAATTACATATTCCTACTTTTGGTTGTCACTATTGGAGGAATTATGTCAGCTACCTAGAAAAGAAAAAAAAAAACGGAATAGAACTGTTAAAAAAAATACAACTGCCCTAAGGATATGACAAATTTATTATTTGAAAAAAAAAGTTCACCCCATTTGGGAAAACGATGTGAAAACGAAATAATTTTTTTTTAAATAAATTTAAAGATCAAAAACTAATATAAATATTGGCAGAGATATGCTTCATAAGTTCAATTCAATTATGCTGTTTTTCTCTGGCACCTTTTCTACTAGGTACTACAGAAAAATTGGTCTTCTCGAAAACAGAAAAACAAATAGAACAAAATTAGAAAATAAATAATTAAATACAAAATAGAAAAGAAAATTTTGACACCACATTTCAGATAACTGCATTGTTTTTCTTTTTGAATATTTTGTAGTTTACTTAGCTCTAGAAAGAAAATGGAATCACAGCTGACCCCATGCGCCCGTTGTGTGAATTTGCTAGTGCGCCTACTTAAGGATTAAAAACTGTCGACTCATTGGTCTATACTTAGTGATACAGGTACCCAATTGTGGTCATATACCAGCATGGCGTGAAAAAAAACCTCACCGTTAATGAAATTTTTCATTTCGTTTTTTCTGGTAACGTTCTATGGTACCTAAGAGTCACATCAAGGTTATTCTTATGGAAAGAAAAAAAGTTGTTAGTATGAGTCCCATCATAAATATATTTCTTGGTCTCCTTAAATTTACCTGGAAAAATCTTGGAATAGATATTCAAGCGATATCCAAACTAACCATACGCTTCCCCAAAAGTCACAATTTCAAAGACACTAGTCTGTACCCTACTCTATTCAAAGCAGAGGTACATATGTATAGTACAGGAATTTCTTAATATCTAAATTGGTGGAATTATTAACAGATTAAAGATCATTATTCTTTGAGCCAACCACCGCAGACTTTCGGCAAATCTGGGACTAATCATAAATTTTCGAAAGAGTAGGGAGAAGAAAAAGTGCAATGGTTAATATAAAGTCAGAGAGCCAAAGATAAGCACTGAAATTGTTAATGCCCAAGCAAAAGGGGTAGAACCTAACATTAAAAACTCTTGGGAATATACATATGTCCTGTGGTATATCTGAGGAAGGGGCTACTAGAGGGCACAAGAATTTACAAAATTAAGTTAACAAGGTACAATTTTTCTTTGTACCAGAAATGCAGCGTATGACGCAACTTGTAATTACAGTATCAATGGAAAGGCTTTTTTTTATCACATAAGTGGGGGGTAATCGCTATATCAATTTTTAATTTTTGTCGACGAGGCCTTGACATGATATCTTTTTCACAATAATTTTATTCAGGATTATTCTGTAATTCAAGATGACTAAAAGTTTCTTGGGCGAAGCTTTTGACACGAAGACCACAAGTTTGGCTTCTCTATTTTATGACATCGAGAAGATTCTGGAGGAACCTGGATATACGGTCCTGACGGAATCTAGCAAATCTATCTGTTATAAACTTAGTTGTGTTCTGAGAGTTGTGGTTGTTTCTTTGCTGCCAATTTTTCCTTTGTTCTCAATTTGTAAAGAGAAGAACCCATAAGTTCGCTTCGATTCTTTACTATCATTGGCAATGGGAATTCACGTAAGTAATAATATCACAAATATCCTTTAAATATAAAGTTTTGAAATAGCCAGAAGTTTTCTGTTTCCACAAATTAGTCAAATTTTCTTTTAATTTCTTCTTAATAAAATTAGTAGTTTTGATAATCATATTTATAATTAAATATTGTACTGCAGATACTAACAGCATATCTGTTTTGTGGCTTCTTAAAAGTAAACGGGAGAAATTGTCGAGCGAGGTATGTAATTGAAACAATATTTTCTTATTATTATTATTAATTACGGGGGATGCAGACATGATTTCTGCCTCTAATCTTGTCACTGTGACCTATAAGATCTATTGTCATTATAGCCCTTGATGCCCTAGGCCGCCCATTCGAACTTAAGGTCTTTGATGAAGCCAATAATATTCTTTAGGGCCATTTTTTCGACATCCTCTGGCAGTGGAAATGCCTTTCCTAGATGTCTTAGCCTTATGCGGCACAGAGCTTCACAATCACAGAGGAGATGTTCAGCGGATTCATCGTATTCCATATAGAATCGACAGGTCTAATCATTGACCCTACCCATCTTCTTAAGTTGGTATCTAAGTGGGAAATGCCCAGTAAGTAGGCCCGTTATGAGCCTTAGTTCCTTCCTGCTGAGTGTGAGGAATTCTTTGTTCCTCTGTTGCGAGTACTCTAAAAACTTCTTCGCTTGTCTCAGCCCCGGGGTATTTTCCCAGTATTCCTTCTAAGTTCTGTACTCCCAAAGCCTGATCTGAGCTGAGAGGTGACTTCTTGGGTGTCCAAAGGCAGGCTCAGGGCCAATAAATGGAGATTTGCGTCCTTTCTTTGCAAGACGATCCGCAATCTCGTTTCCCATAATGCCTTCATGTCCTGGTACCCAGATCAGTGTCACCCTATTTGTCTCGGTGAGTTGCTTTAAGACAGTAAGACAGTCCCAAACCAGCTTTGGCTCAAAGGTAAGCGAGTTTAACGCTTTAAGTGCTGCTTGGCTGTCTGATATTATGTATATTTTTGCTCCACGCATATTTTTATGGATTATTTTGCGAGCGCAGAGTTCTATGGCGGGTATTTCTGCTTGAAAATGGTTGGTGAGGCCCCCAGTGCCTTTGCGAGATGGCACCTTGGCCCATATATGCCCACGCCTGTTTTACCTTCCATTTTGTATCCATCCGTGTACAATTTATGAGATCCTTTTCAAAGGGTAGGTCCCCAGTGTGCCACATTTGACGATTCCCCACGATCACCTTAAATGGTGTTTCGACATAACGTCTGAAATTGGGTTAGCCATCGGGTCATCTATGAAATCCTGGAGGACTTTCAGGTGGCCAACCAGATTATTTTTACTTAGGAAGTTTGCCCTTTGTAGCCTAATTGCACTAAGTATGGCCTGCTCCCTAATCGGCTACTCCTAGACATGCAAACCCTTGTAGTTTTTGCAAACCAGGTTGAGCTGTCTTTTGTTTTGTTTTTAGCCACCAAACGAGTGAGGCATATGTGACCATTGGTCTTATAATAGATGTGTGTGACCACAGAGTCATTTTTGGTTTAAGACCCCAAGTTTTGCCAAAAAGGCTGCGGCATGTCTATGTTGCCACTGTAGCTTTATTTTTTAAGTGAGAGTTCCAGGTTAGTCTGTTATCCAAGGAAATTCCTAGATGTTTGGCTTCCTTTGAGAATTCCACTACTGTTTCCTCAAGGGATGGTGCTTTTATGTAAAGCTTCCTTTTTCTCGTGAAGGGAACAACTGTTGTCTTACCAGGATTGGCTTGAAGTCCCATTATTTGGCACCAGTTGTAAACTATGTTTAGGGCATTTTGCAATAGATCAGAGATTATATGATCATGTTTGCCCCTAATTGTAATGACAAGGTCATCCGCATATCCCTGATTGTCATAGCCGGAGTTTGTTAGCTTCTGTAGGGGATCATCTACAACCAGAGACCATGGTAGTGGGGACATCCCTTGGCAGCCACCACTGTAATAGAAACCTCCCCCAGGTTAGCTGTGATTCTCCGGCTTTCAAGCATAGCTTTTATCCGTTTTATCAAGGAAGGTTCAATTCCTTTTTTGGTAGCTGTATTGTCAAATGCTCCTTCGATGTGTAGGAATGCGCATAGGGCAGTCTCTTCATCCTCTACTGCCTTTTATTGTCCTAGGACAAGACTATGTAGGGCAGTTGTGGTGGACTTTCCTGCTTGGTAAGCATGTTGATTTGGGTGCAGCTGTGATCGCTTGAGTGCATGGCTCCTAATATAGTTGTCTAACACGTTCTCCATTGTTTTGAGGACAAATGAAGTTAGACTGATAGTACGGTAGGATTATGGTAATGCAGGTGAACGCCCTCCCCCTTTAGGTATGAATGTTACCTTAACTTCCCTCCACATCCTTGGTATATATCCTAGAGTATAACTTACTCTAAAGATCTTAATGAGATTTATCAGTATCTCTTCTAGCCCTTGTTGAAGTAGGGCTGGAAAGATGCCATCAGCTCCAGGCGATTTGAATGGCTCAAAGAGTTGACGGCCTATTTGACTTTCCTTGGGGTGAAGATTCTGCCAGAGAGACTTTTAAACCTGTTGGAGGGCCTGCATTCAGGTTTTAGCTCTTCAGGGATTTCGTGGTCATCTTGCATGATTCTCGAATCGGGAAAATGAGTTTGTAATAACAAACTTACTGTTTCTTCCCGGCTACTCATGTAGCTACTATCGACTTTCTGTAGAAGGCCGATACTATTGGTGTGATCCTTAGAGAGAACTTTTTGAAGTCTTGCACTCGTCGGTAGATCATCAATACCCTCGCAGAGATTTCTCCAAGATCTTCTTTTGGATTTCCTCAGCTCTTCATTGTACTCAGTCAAGGCGCGCTTGTATTCATTCCTAGCACCTGTTGTTTTATATCTAGTTCACTGTTCCACCAGAGCACAGCTCGCGGTGTTTCCCTTTGCTTAACAGGACAACTTTGTTCATAGGAGTAGATGATCAATCTATGCATTTGGGAGGAAGTACGGTCTAGATCCATGCGGCTCTTAATTTGACCGTTTTCGAGGTCCTCTAGACCCATTCTGATGTATTCTCTGTAGGAATTCCAATCAGTGAGACGTGGAACTCTTATTTCCTCCCTTTGCATAGAGGTAGCCCTAATATCGAACCTGATGTGGTTATGGTCCAAAATTGAGACTTCGACATGCTAGTTTGCAATGTCATCCGCCATATTTGGGCTGATGAGTGTTAAGTCCAGCACCTCCTGGCGAATGGCGTCGCAGAATGTTGGTTCATTCCCTATATTAGCTATGTCTATGATATTTTTAACTAAATGGTCTAAAAGGTACTCACCTCGTCTGTTGGTGTCACTGATTACCCATACAATGTGGTGGGCATTCGCGTCACACCCAATGATATATGATTTATTCCTTTTTTGGCAGAAATGCAGAAGTTTTGCAATTTCCTCTGGAGAAGGTGTATCCGTATCACCCGGGAAGTAGGCTGAGGCCATTACCACCTTATGTTTGCCTTTGTCTGTTGGCACCTCCACTAGGGCAGCCACTAGGTCCGGAGATATTAGTTCTGTAATAGGACGAAGTTATTATTAGGTTTAAAAACATTGCCACCCGTGGGGTGTCATGATTCCTATTATAGATCAACTTACTTCGTTTAGTCGGAAGACCTTTCACTTGACTTCCAAGAACCCAGGGTTCTTGCAGGAGTGCTATGTCTATACCACCCCTAATGAACCTTCTGCTAAGCACATCCAAGGCAGCTTTTGCATGATGAAGATTCACTTGAAGTAGCTTGATATCACTCCTGTTTTCAGTCATTATGAGTGACTTCCGTTTTTGGGACTCCTTTTCGTTCCCATTTTTTCCCTTCCCGGCTTTCACCCCTTGGTCTATATTTAACGGTTTTGGCCCTTTTAAATAGAAGCTTGGGGGTACTGTGGGTTTGCCGGGCGGTTTAATTTAACCACTGCCTCTGCTCCCCAGCAGTATTCGTCAGCCTGTTGCCCCTTTCTGGTGTTGAGGGTGTCACAATTGCCGGATTGTTAAGTCCACTGGTTGTTGCGGCTATTTTCTTGATCTGTTTTGGGGTACCCATTTGGCCCTTGTTGGCTCTGGTTCAGCCACTTCCATTTTCTCAGGAGCCCCAGTATTACTCTCGAGGTTTATGCCCGAGGTTGAGGCGACCCAGCTGCTAGGCCAGATGGCCGAAATGCAGTCTTGGACGCTTCAGCCTTTGGGTTGGCCTGTGCTGTTTCACCTTGCTCCTTTTGCAGTTTAGGTCTCCTTTGGGCCTAAGCTGTACCTGTCCAAAGAGGAAGTTAATCTTAAAGCTTAACTTCTTGAGCCTTTCCGCCGAGCAGTGGTCCACTGAGAGAGTGACTTGTGAGACAACTCCTTCAGTCACTTTCCTGAAGACCTTCCACTCAGCTACTTTGAGCTCATGGTTTTGGGCACCTACGAAACGCAGTAACTCGTCAGCAGGCATCTCTGTGCTTTCAGGGAAATATCCAACTAGGATCTTTGCACGAGGAATATCACATTCCTCTACAGCCCTTAGTTTGGCATTTTCCCATGGTGTTATCTCACCCACTATCTGCTTTAGGCACTCCGAGGTAGCCTTGTCAGAGCAGGTGAGAACTAGCCATCCTGGTCTGGCGCTGTAGCCAAGGAATGCCGGCTTAAGTCGGTCATTCTCCATTTCCAGTATCTTGCCCAGGATCGCCTTACGGACAGATATAATTTGATCCGCCGTAAGCATTTCTTCGGGGAAATTCGCTGTGAGGATTCCCACTTTTCCTCCTGCGACCACTTGTTTGTAGGACGCGGACTTGGGAGCTATTTACTTTATGGAGTGCTCCTGCTTCCTTTCTGGTCCTTTGCCCTGTTGAGTCCTCATCCTTTTGACCTGTGTAGGTTTGGGAGTAGAGTCCTCGGAGCGATTCCTTTTGGATCGATCCTTTATCGGTCTTCTTCATTGGCATCGGCTTCATAGCTAGCTCACGGGCCTCAGTTGGGCTGTTCCCGTGTTTCACCAGCTACTGAAACCGTTTCTTAGCGGCTCCACTCATCTTCCGACGGTTGGGTTTTTAATGCTTTTTTTGGTCTGTTGGATCCTTATCAGATACTTTAGAGCCCCCAGTGGATCCCTCTGAGTGCTTAGCTGAGTTCTGGATTCCTGTAGGATCATCTGGTTTCACTTCACCAGATATTGAGGGTTGCACTACGTCCATGAGCAGGTCGTCTTCTCCGTCTACTATTTCAAGTAGCTGCCTTTGGTTATGGTATATCGGGAGGGGCACCATCCTCTTTAGTAACTAGGTTATCCATGTGATTCCCACGAGTTACGAAGACAGTACAGTCACCCACGGCAGAGACTTACGGTATACGGGGTTACGTACCTTTGTGGGGATGGCGGGTATTGTATCCAAATCCCCCTTTCACCGTTGTATTGGGATGAGATCACCACCTTGCTTTCGTATAAGTTCCAACAAACACAATTTCTTTTTATTTTTTAATTCTAAAGCAGGTTTTACACTCTTTTATCTTCGTGAAACTATTTCTTTTTTATTACTTTTTTATTTACCGCACCATAACCGAGAACGCCGAACCTAGCTTTTCTTAAAACCAAAAAACTCTTTCGCCCAAAAAATCAGCTTATTTTCGTTATTAAAAACTCAACCGTCGTTTTTCATATTATAAATTCAACTCTATTTTCTCACTATACGAACCGCAGTTTACTACTTTTAAAATTCAACTCGGCTCTTGATCACTTTCGTCGCGATCAAGAGCCTTCGTTCAGGGTAGAAAATGCATAGTTGCATTTTTACCCTGAGAAAATTTTCGTTTATTCTGGACTTGATTAAACAAGTCCAGAATATTTTTCGTTGGAAGGAAGCTTGAAATTTGATGCTTTGATAAACATCAGACACTGCCACGACGATTAAAATTGCGACGCGCGTATACATATAATGTATTTTCGCGGCGCGCATTTCTGAGCGTGAATGCTATTTTTTCGCAGTATGTATGTACGATGTACAATTTTTGTAATTTTCACGACAAATCGTACTGAAGGTACGATTTGTCTTTTCTTTTATTTTTCAACTTAAATATTTCTCGTGATAATTCTTTTTATTAAAACGACTTGGTTGAAAACTGAAACTTTTGTTTTTCCCAAGTCGTTTTATGGGAATATTTTTATGAAATGTGTGGAATGTGAAGAAAATTGCTGATGCAATTTTCTTCACCTATTTGTGTGATAAGCCAATCATGTTTTAAGCATGATTAGCTTATAGGAATATATTTATTTAATTTTTTTATTTAAATACCCTTTTTCAGGTATGTTTTTAGGCATGTAACATTCCTTCCCCCTGCAAATAAGAGAAGAATAACTCTCGGGGAAGGGAGGATGGTCTTGACCAGAATCAGATTTTATTATTGTTGTGTACCAAATAGGAATTCTTATCTGCTGGTGTCCGATTTCCATTCTGATTACCGTGCATCGAATACTTTGTTGCAGGAAAGTGTTATGGGGGACTGCTTATTAAATGCTGGGCTATGGATTATTTGTGAATGTGTCTTCATCAAGTTCACGTCGTGCATTTTTTCTTTCTTGGCTAACCTGATTACACTACTAACTAACCTAATATTATGTATCAAGAAGTTGTGTAACGTGCCTATGCACAGCCCGCCTGGCCTTACCTTCGTAGCCTGCTCGATCTTTATGCTGCACGTGATTCGCGGGTGGCGTGGTCCTATCCGGCTCGTATTGTTACGCAGAGGTGAGCGTCGCTTTACCATGTGGGGCGAGCAGGCCGTGGCCGGCCGCACCTACACGGTGGACTTACCCATCTACTCACACCAGGGGCAGTCCTGGGTTGTTAAAGGTGAGTTTTGATAATTATAATTTTCACATGACAATGACGTGAAAATTAAAAAAAAATAAAACGATTAACCTGTTCTGATTTTTATCCCGCTTCTCATTGCTATTTTTCAGGGTTTTTCCCCTTTTTTTATACTGGCGTAATTAAAAGGAAGACAAGGGCGCATCGCTTCGGCTTCTTTTTGTTTTTGTTTTGTTTTTAGGTCTATTGGGTCTGGTACTAATTTGGCGGATCGGGTCTCGGTCGAGGTTTACAACATTTTTTATTTAGCTTTCTATTTTTTGGAAGGTTCTTACCTTTCTCTTTTTATTGTTGGCATGGTGAGGCCTTACAAAATTATATTGGGCTAACAACTATTTTGTTTTTGTTTGTTTTCCTTACCTATTTATTGTTATTATTTACTAGTTTAATTTTAATCCTATACCAATTTCTTGGTCGTTACCTAGTAGCCTGGTATTAATGTTTATATGTTATTTTCGTTTCCATATATATGTATTTATTATTATTTTGTTTTATAATTTTAGTACATTTCTCTCTTAGGTCTATTATTTTGTTTATTTTATTTATCTAATGCCATAGTAGTCGGGCATTTTAGTTTCAATTTATATATTTTGTGCCTTTTTCTACTTTTATAATTTTATTTTATTTTCAATGCTTTTTTTTACCTTTTTACCCATTTTTTTTTTTATTTATATTTAATTCTAATGTCACTTTAATTTTTTTGTATTCTATCTATTTGTATATGTCTCTTGCTATTTAATACTTTATTTCTAACTTCAGATGATATCTTTGTATTTTAATTCATTTTTTTTTTTGATTTAGTTTTAATGTGTTTTAGGACTATCCGCCTGTTCCACATTTTGATATATTTTACTTTTTAGGTTAACATTTTTCTATGTATATCTTTTGTACATATTTTGCCAGGTCTACTTTTGTTATAAAACTGTTTTAACTTGAACAAGTGGTCCATTTTGCCAGTGTCCGCCCTTCACCTTTAAATTATTTGAACCGATTTGGTTTCAGAGAGGCTTCCAGTTCGCCTTAAACTGGGTTGGGGAGCAGGAGTTTGTTCTTCTAAAGGAATTCCCTCTGATGAAATTTCGGGGTTACCTTGTGGTGGATTTCTCTGTTGTCTCATCTTGATGACAACAGGGTGTAGATATTTTACTGCCACAAAAATCATTATGGCCAGAACTAGTAGGCTCGTGAATGATAGAGAAGTTGTGGACAAGATATGGGAGTTTCTGCTCGATACCTTTTCCTGGTATTTAATAATTTTGCTTTGGAATTCTTCCAGCGAATGGGTGTCAGTATAAATTGATTTATGGATATCGTCTCCCGTTAAAATCTCGTTTTTCCCCAGGCTGTGGTTTTGAGTTTCCTGTAAAATTTCCGGCAGGTTTACTTTGAGTAGAGAGTGGTTGAGCTCAGGAAACTGATTCGGCTGGATAATTTTTAGTGGATATTTACTCAGACCTGCGTATTTAAGCACTTTGTCACTTATTTGCACTTGACATGGTTGCGTTATCTGTAATATCCCTTGTCCTTCTAGTTTCGAGATTACAAAGTGATCTGGACATATGATGTGTAGCACCGTGGAGGTGATAAATGAAAATAGCCACGCATTTGGCATGTTTAATTTGATCAGCATGTCTTTTTGTGGAGCTTGTACTCTGGTCCTGCATTTGGGCACTTCATTTAAAGGGTTGTATAGCAATTTAATGGCACATTCGTTGGATGTTGTCGCTTTGATTATAGGCGTGGTCAGCCGGCCTACATACGTGTTTTCTTCCAACTCACTTATTTTATTTAAAGTTTTCATGTCATCGCCTTTTAATAAGAGAAATTCCTGAGTTTTTGCGCTATTGGCTATGTATGAATAACCAGGGTCTGGAATTAATGAATAATTTGTTGACTTGGGTACAGGATAGCATAGAATCTGTTGTAACCTCATTTACGGCAGGTTAAAAATTGGGAGAGTAATTCTCACCACCAATTTGTTTTGCATAAGGAGTGACTGAGCTCCTGCTGTCTTATATAGGACAGATAGACAATTTTGGTCATTTGGGCAATTCGAGGCCGTCTTGCGGTATATCTCCAACAGATTTTTGGGAGACATTAGGAGTGGATGAATATGATTGGTTCTACTAGCCATTATTATATCCAGGAGGGCTTGTTGTCGATATTCGACCTCGATGATTTGGAGCAACAAGCTTGATATAATCTCTTGTCTTAGTTGCTTCCTAGTTAAATCATCGGCCACATGGTGGAGATCGTTTATCTGGTGGGTTTTTTTTGTTGTCTGTCTATTAACATAGCCAGCGGTTTTTGAATCTTTTCCAGGGTAGTTTTTACAACACTGATTTGTTGTTTCTCTAGCTCGGCTAGGGCTTGTGTATTTGATTCAAGTTCTTCTAACCTGCTGTAAATTTCTTTCTCGTTATTGCTGTCCATAGTGCCAAACAAATAGTGCATGGCACTGCCTATTCCGTCAAATAGCGATCTGGCCTTGCGTTTTCCTGGTACTAGTTCCTTTATAGTTTCCGTGCGCTTTCGTACGCTGTCTATTATAGCGTATATGTGTAGTTGCTGCACGTTACACAGGTCTTCTGGGTTGGTTACATTTATGCAGAGTTTATGCACTAAGTGCTCTGCATATTCTGCTAGCTTCATCTGGGTATCTAACTCATCCAAGTCTATCTCGGTGAGGACATACCAGGTGTCATGATATACCATGAGATTTCCCAGGTCCTCGAAAAATATACCCGAGCCAATTAGCGGGGTCATTACATAAGGTTTGTCAGCGATTGCTCCAGTTGTGTACTGGATGAAGAGGGCAACTATGATGACTTTTAGCGCCATTTCTTATGACAATTCAGAAGAAGAAAACAATCCTTTAAGCATATTTGTACTTGCATTGCGCCGTTTTAAACTGGGCAGTGGAGTGACTCCACCGCAAATGTTTATGGGGAGGTATTGAAATGAGGATTAATGGAGACTGTAGTAGGAATTTCAAGTCAACCTGGTTCATTTGTGTACGATATATTTTTATTCGAAATATGGTTGTAAACGATTATTATGTACCGTTACGATACGTTTAACAATTTTGATGGTGGTATTCACATCACTTGGAATTGCGATTACCTGATAAGGTCCTACCCAGATTTGGGAAAGCTTATGTTTTCTGCTTTCATTCTTGATGAGGACCTTGTCTCCTACATGGAAAGTTAGGGGCCGTACTGTCTTATCGTAGTACCCCTTTGAGCGCTGTTTACTTGCCAATAAGTTTTTTCGTGCCGTGGCATATGATTTTTGGAGCTAATACTTCAATATGTGATAGTAGCTCTCATGATTGTAAACAGGTTCGGGATCCCGGTTTAAATTTAATGGGACATCCGCTGTGAAGCCGTATAGGCAGTCCATTGGGGTAAGTTTAGTACCCTCGTGTACACCATTGTTGTACACGAATGCAGCGGTTCGTAGGTATTGGTCCCATGTTTTGGGATTTTCATCTACGATTGTTCGCAGGTATTCTATCAAGGGTCTATGTGCACGCTCTAGTGCTCCATTAGACTGTGGGTGGTATGCTGAAGTCTGTAACTTCTTTACCTTTAGAAGCGTACATACTCTTTTGAATAATTCACTCAGGAAATTTGTTCCCTGATCGGTGAGTATTCTTTTGGGTATGCGATAGCGCGTAACGATTTCATCAAAGGAAACCTGCGCTACTGTGACTGCTTCTGCATTATGTATTGCATGCCAGTCGACAAATTTTGTTAAATTATCTTGGAAGGTCAAGAATATATTTGTTACCTGATGTGGTCTCTTCTAATGGACCTACAATATCGAGGTAAACTTTGTCGAACGGTTGTTCTGCGATGTCCGTGATAACCATTGGCATTTTATATTGTGGAGAAACTTTCATCGTCTGGCACTTTGGGCATTTTTTAATGTATTTCTTGATGTCGCTAAGCATGTGTCTCCACCAATTCTTGCGTCTTATGCGTTTGTAAGTTTTTATGACACCTCGATGGCCACCAAATGGAGAATCGTGATAATCTTTTAAGATTGTTCGGATTTCCATAGGGCTCGTGATAACTTCGGGTGTCTTGCCAGTACTTACTTTTTGCTCAAGCGATGCTGGGTTTAGTTTTTCCGCCTCCGTGTGTTGAATTTCGTTTTGGCTCGCTTTCGTGTGCTCTTCTGTCTCCACACTGGAGCTATTTAATGTCTCTTGAGCCTTTTGCTTCTGAGCTCGAGTCACGACGAAACAATGACCGGATTTCTTTATCTTTTTATTAGTTGTGGAATCGTCCTCCTCCACATCTGAGTCCATCGTGTGGTGGACTAGGGCTTTTACCGTTAAGGTATTGCCTAAACTGTCTTCCTTTAATGCTTGAGGGATGCGACTTAGTGCATCTGCATTAGTGTTGTACTTCCCTGGTTTATATTCGATGTTGTAATCGAATTCAGATAATTTGTGGTGAAATCTCACCAAACGGGAAGTAGGGTCTTTCACATTGAAGACACTTTTGAGGGGTTTATGGTCAGTATAGACCGTGAATTTCCGGCCTTGAAGATAGCACCTGAAATTCTTGGTAGCCCAGACAATAGCCAATAACTCTTTCTCTAAAGTAGAGTAATTTCTTTCGGCTTTGTTTAATGTGCGGGTTGCATAGGCAATGGGCTGGTCCTTTCCGACTTCTCCTTGAGAAAGAACAGCTCCTAGAGCCTCGATACTTGCGTCTGTAGTAAGACTAAAAGATTTCGAAAAATCGGGGTAAATTAAAAGTGGTGGAGAAATTAATGCGTTTTTATGCTTTGAAATGCTTGTTGGCATTTCTCTGTCCAAGTGAATTTTACATCCTTTCGGAATAAATTTGTGATTGGACGTACAATTTTGGAGAAGTCTGGAATGAATTTCCTGTAGTAATTGGCGAGTCCTAAAAATGACTGAACTTGCCTTACTGTTCTTGGAACAGGAAATGTTTGGACGCAGGCCGTCTTACTTGGGTCTGGTAGGGCTCCTTCGCTAGAACATTTATGTTCTAGGTAAACAACTTCTCTTCGTAGAAACTGGCACTTCTCTGGCTGCAGTTTTAAGTTGCTCTCTCTCAACTTATTGAAGACTTTCCTCAACTTTTCGTTGTGGTCATTTAAATTTTTACCATAGATGACAATGTCATCTAGGTAGACAAACCATTCGAGGCCTTGTAGGCCTGTTAAGACGAAATTCATTAGGCGTTGAAATGTGGAGGGGGCTCCTTTGAGCCCAAATGGCATACGTTTGAACTCATAGTGCCCATAACTTGTGCTGAAAGCAGTTTTATGTCGATCTTTTTTGTCGACAAGAACTTGGTGAAACCCGTTGGCCAAGTTGAGTGTGGTGAAATAACTTGCGTGACCTATTTGGTCGAGAATATCCCTGATTCGGGGTAGCGGGAATGCGTCTCCAATTGTCTTTTCGTTTAATATCCGAAAGTCGACAAAGACGCGCCACCTTTTTTCACCGTCAGGTCCCGCTTTCTTGGGGACAACTAGTAGAGGTGAATTCCAAGGGCTTTTACTAGACTGGACTATCCCGCTGTCTAGCATTTCTTTTAGCTGCTCGTTAATTACTTTCCGCTGTGTTTCAGGTAAGCGGTACATTTTTTGTTTGATTTGTGCCTGATCTTGCACCAATGGAATATTATGCGTTATTACATTTGTATAGGTGAGTCACTCACCTTTGAGTAAGAAGATATCGTTATACTCTTCGCAGAGTTCTGATATCGACATTTTTCTTCCGCGGTCAACAATTTGAGAGCGCGCCTGTATGCAGATTGGTTCCTTAAAGGTAACCAATTGCTGCCTGATTTCTTCGGTCTTTTGTTCGCCTAGACAGCTTTTTTCACATTCCTTGAGCTCTTTTGGAGCTTGGCAGCCAGCTTTTCTCGTTTAGAAAGCCTTGAAGACACTGCAGCTGTATAGTTCAGCCTGTTTAGACTCTACCTCTTCTGCAAGTGTTCTTACTTCGACTGCTTTTTCAGAATGTAGCTTGTTCGTTTCAAACATCAATGGCAAAGCGAATTCATCGGGATTAGTCTCCGTGCGAGGAAACCTTAGTGCCTTATTAGGACCGTCAATGTTACAGTTTTTTGCTAGGAAATCATTTCCTAGAAGTCCATCATCGGAAAGGCCAGGCAAGTTCTTTACGACTTGAAACTTGCAGGGAATTTTGTATTTGAAAACGAAGTTTCCCTGGATATTTCCCAGCGTCTTTCCGGTACCAAATGGGGTCTGAAGTGTACATGTCTCATTGTGGTTAATTTCTTTGAGATCTTTTAATGACCTTTTCTTTATTATACTTACCTCAGCGCCTGTGTCTACTACTAGTTTAGTTTGGCCGTTCAGGCCTATGTCTAAAGGAAGTTTTACGGTAGCGACACTGGAATCGGGCTACTGAGGAGACCCTACTTTATTAGATGGGAGATTTATAGTCGAGCCGGGGAGTTTTGGGGCGACTGTACGTCATTTCCCTGACTCCGGGCTTCCCATTTACTTTTTTGTTGGCAGTTATTTACTGCATGTCCAGAACGACCACAAAATTCGCACGTTATAGACTCTTGAGTTGTTATTGGGGTCTTGCGGCTCTCTAGGAAGTTAGTTTGGTGGTCCACTATTGTTGTGTAGTCTCTGGAAACTATTGTTGTTTCTTCTGCAGTCACGCACGTCATGGTTATACATTTTCCAGTTCACACAATAAGGCGTATTTTTCCTTTTAAGGCAATCAGCATATGTGTGGCTTCTTAGATTACAAAAACTGCAAGTGTGAGTAGGATATGATGCCAGGATTATATACGCTTTGATTTACTGGAGTACTACTTTGAGTTAATTGTGCTTTATTTGGTACACTGGTACAGGCAGAATTTGGCAATGTATTCTGCATCATATTTGTTTGGAATTGTCCTGGAGGTTGCAGGAATAGAGCACTTTGCTGGAGACGCTCCATGTCAAGTGCTCTTTGTACGAGGTCATCCACCATGACATCTGTCATGGTCAGAAGGTATTGGCACATAAACGGGTTATTGACTCCTGTTTTAAGTGCGTTTTTCGCGAAATCTTCCAGCTGCGTTTTAACAGCTGGTGCTGCTGTGGCTCCGTATTTGGATTCTGCTGCTTCATTGCAGAGTGCCAGCATTTGTTTTACCCGTGCCGTGAATGCTTTGAGGTTTTCCAAAGGGTACTGCCTGGTAGTGATTAATTTATTTACCAGTCCCTGGTAAGTTTCGATTTAGCCGTTCTTCTAGCTCTTTGAAAGTAGTAGGCATATTTGAGGCGCCAATCTGGTAAGCTTCGCCTCGAAGTCTGGTGAGGAAGAATTGTAGGAAAGCTGTTAACTCTTCCACCGAAATGCACTGAATCACTTGTCTGCAGCATCCTAGAAAAGTTTGGAGCTCAAGACTCAATTTTGGGTGCTGTTCTCCCGAAAATAGGGGAACGAGCTGGGCAGTTAGCTTTGCGATTTTTGCGTAATTTGCCATGTTTAAATTGGGGATTCTGAAACTAGAGTTTGACACTTTTGGGGAGCTGGTTTCTTCTATGCTGGTTTCCAGAACGGAATCACTGACACTGTCTTCAATGACACCTTCTATTAATTCTACACTATTATTTGTAATTTCTGTTTCGAGAGAGTGCGAGAGTTCCCCAAACTACTTTAAGCTTTCTTTAAATTTTTCCATACTTTCTTTGAATTGCGCGATTTGCTCGAGCCGCCGGTTACGGGACTTTATGAGCTGTTTATCGATAGAATCGCACTGTATAACAGAAAGTTCGGAGGAGTCTCGCACTTTCCCCTCTAGGTATCTTAAATAATTTTCTAAATATAAATTAGAAGGTCTTACTTGTTGGGGACCTGTAAGGATTGTCCTACTCCTGAGTGTTAACCCTTTTACTGTTGATATTGTTGGGGGTATTTGCACTCCACCCTCTGTTGCGGATGTTGCTCCCTCGTTGCCTCCTTCGCACCGGGACGGATCTTAATGTGCGTCGCCCGGTGAGGAAGAATGTTGTGGAGTTGGTGGAATTGATGTGATTTCCTGCGGTGTCTCCTGGTGGGAGCTTTCCTCGCTCATGGACCACCGTTTGTAAAATTTGCAGCTAGGGGGGCTTCTGCTGTCTTAATTCCCTTGGTTCAAATTGAGAGGGGGGCTTATTGCCTTCTTCGAGGTCCCTCTCAATTCAGGATCGCTGGTTTTTTCGGTTGAAGTTCTTTTGCTGCCGGGGGGGGCCCGTGGCCTTCTTAAATTCCCCTGGATAAAAGCTGAAAGGGGGCGCGTTGCCTACTTCGAAGTCCCTTTCAGCTCCGGATCGCAGATTGGAGTGTATCTGATATTCCTTCAAGTTTCGCGTTTGAATTATCGGCTATGGACGTCTGTTGTTCCTGGGCTGGGATGAAGCCCGTTATCATCCCACGTTGGCACTTTGTGCTTTGATGAGGGGGTGGCTGCGTGTTTTACAAACAGATGCAGTTAAAGCTGTCCGACCCCGAGCGTTGGGAGCCGACAAGATCGAAATACTCCTGCAGCCAGACCCAACTTCAGGCGGAGGGTAGGGTGTCTTGCCCAGTATTCGATCTCGTCCTAAACTCCTTTTTGATTCGTAGGATAGAGGGTTTTTGAGCGCTTATACTTCGTTGGTTTAAAGTAGGCTTCCTCTATCCTACCGGCTGCGCCAAATTTGTTACGTACATTTGTGGGGATAGCGGGTATTGTATCCAAATCCCCCTTTCACCGTTGTATTGAGATGCTATCACCACCTTGCTTTCGTATAAGTTCCAACAAACACAATTTCTTTTTTTTATTGTAAAGCAGGTATATTCTAATTCAATTATTTTTCTTTCACAATTTTTTCTTTAGACAACGCTTTACACTCTTTTCTCTTCGTGAAACTATTTCTTTTTTATTACTTTTTTATTTACCGCACCATAACCGAGAACGCCGAGCCTAGCTTTTCTTGAAACCAAAAAACTCTTTCGCCCAAAAAATCAGCTTACTTTCGTTTTTAAAAACTCAACCGTCGTTTTTCAAATTATAAATTCAACTCTATTTTCTCACTATAAGAACCGCCGTTTACTAATTTTAAAATTCAACTCGGCTCTTGATCACTTTCGTCGCGATCAAGAGCCTTCGTTCAGGGTAGAAAATGCATAGTTGCATTTTTACCCTGAGAAAATTTTCGTTTATTCTGGACTTGATTAAACAAGTCCAGAATATTTTTCGTTGGACGCTTGAAATTTGATGCTTTGATATACATCAGCCACTGCCACTACGATTAACATTGCGACGCGCGTATACATATAATGTATTTTCGCGGCGCGCATTTCTGAGCGTGAAAGCTTTTTTCTTCGCAGTATGTATGTACGATGAACAATATTTGTAATTTTCACGACAAATCGTACTGAAGGTACGATTTGTGTTTTCTTTTATTTTTCAACTTAATATTTGTACTGACAAATTTTGCTGAAGGCAAAATTTGTCGAGATAATTCTTTTTATTAAAACGACTTGGTTGAAAACTGAAACTTTTGTTTTTCCCAATTCGTTTTATGGGAATATTTTTATGAAATGTGTGGAATGTGAAGAAAATTGCTGATGCAATTTTCTTCACCTATTTGTGTGATAAGCCAATCATGTTTTAAGCATGATTAGCTTATAGGAATATATTTATTTAAATTTTTTATTTAAATACTCTTTTTCAGGTATGTTTTTAGGCATGTAACAACGGGAAGGCTAAATTGTAACTGGAGGTCGCCTGGTATCCAGAGTTCATCGTTATAAGACACACTCACGCAGTGCCATTCATCCTATAGGCACGATTGTTTACAACTGGGATTGCGGGTTTTATCGAGTTTTCCTCTCTAGATCCGCCGTATTCAGTCAGACGTCTGGTTCACCCCAGGGGTTGACTCCATCAGCCGGTGCAGGAACACCTCGGGCAGGATGTGACTGTACGTCACGTACGGACGGTCTTGAGAGAACAATTGCATAGCAAGAGACTTGCATGGCAAGGTTCTCCCCTGATGTTGTTAACGCCACCTTGTTCCCAACTTACCTGGGGCAGGGGTTACCGTGAACAACTACATATTCTTAGTTCCCTAATAATGACCAATTTATGGATATTTGTGAAAAGTACCATATTTTCTCAATGTAACTATAAAATAATAAATCATGCAAACATTTTTATTATACATAAATCGCAGCAAAATTATGGCAAGTACAATTATACTACATTTTGTGGGAGGATACATACAAAACCTTGCCACTCTTTCTGCTGTCAGATGACTGGAACCTGCCTCTGCATGCACCGATTTATGGAATTTCGTAATACTAAATAGACGTTTATATATAAAAACCTTTTATGAACTTTCACAGATACAAAACTCATCCTGGCTACGAGATTAACTATTTACTTATAGTTCTCCAGAGTTTTATATCCGCTCGTTGTTGCATAGTATTTCATGTATTATTTTATTTATATTGTTCATTTACTGTGGATCTATTCGAAGTTTGCAAAATATCGTGTATTTACATAGGTGATAAATCGAGTGAGTACAACACAGAGGAAAAGCAGCAGCAACTTGTACGAGATGTGGTGAAAATACACTCAGACGCAGTGGATATTCTAAAGGAATTGAAATCAATTTTCGAAACTGCAGGTCATATTGACATAAGCACGTTACGGAGCACACTTGTTTTAAGTGTGCTGAAAGGTGTGAGGTGGTGTGTTCAGACCGAAAGCATCTTCCAACTTAGTGCCAGGGTCACTGGTCCCAAGTTGGCAAAATCTTTCCCGCACAGAAGCAGCCAGGTCGCATCATTGTGGGGTGTTAGTGTTTATTCGACAGTTTCCAGAGATATCAATAATATCTCCGAGAACGGTCAGTGTATGCTTGTCAGCTTCAAAACTGCGAGCACTACTGAACACTGAATGTATTAATTCAGGTTTAAACCTGGTTGGAATTGACGCGAATTGCGTGTACCGTAGAGCATTCCACTTAAGGTGAAATGCTGGCCAGATTCTGGCCCAGTTCTGAATCGTTGATATTAGATCTTGTGGCCAGTCACCAGGATCGTCTGGTCGAACTGAGGGCAGGTAGTAATACTTCCCTATAAAAATAATATTTATAAATATAATGATTACCGAAGCTATTTTAACGATGGATATAAAAATTGCTCCCATAAATGTTGCTACAATTAGCAAAATGACAGTTTCGAAAATTGATTTAAATTCCTTTAAAAACTCCACTGCGTCTGAGTGCATTTTCACCATATCTCGTAAAAGTTGCTGCTGCATTTCCTCGGTGTTGTACTCACCCGATTTATCACCTACGTAAACGCACGACATTTTGGAAAGTTCGAATAGAGCCACTGTATATGAAGAACAACATAAATGGAATAATGCATGAAATACTATGCAACAACAAACGGATGTAAAAGTCTGAAGAACTATAAGTAAATAGTTAATCTCGTAGCCAGGATGAGTTTTGTATCTGTAAAAGTTCATAAAAGGTTTTTATATATAAACGTCTATTTAATATTACGAACTTCCATAAATAGGTGCATGTAGTGGCAGTTTCCCGTCATCTGACAGCAGAAAGAGTGGCAAGGTGTTGTATGCAATTCCTCCCACAAAATGTAGTATAATTGTACCTGCCATAATTTTGCTGCGATTTACCTATGTATAATAAAAATATTTGCATGATTTATTATTTTATAGTTACATTGAGAAAATGCGGTACTTTTCAAAAATATCCATAAATTACTCATTATTAGGGAACTAAGAAGATGTAGTTTCAATTACATACCTCGACAATTTCTCCCGTTTATTTTTAAGAAGCCACAAAAACAGATATGCTGTTAGTATCTGCAGTACAATATTTAATTATAAATATGATTATCAAAACTACTAATTTTATTAATAAGAAATTAAAAGAAAATTTCACTAATTTGTCGAAACAGAAAACTTCTAGCTATTTCAAAACTTTATATTTAAAGGATATTTGTGATATTATTACTTACGTGAATTCCCATTGCCAATGATAGTAAAGAATCGAAGCGAACTTAGGGGTTCTTCACTTTACAAATTGAGAACAAAGGAAAAATTGGCAGCAAAGAAACAATCACAAATCTCAGAACACAACTAAGTTTATAACACATAGATTTGCTAGATTCCGTCAGGACCGTATATCCAGGTTCCTCCAGAATCTTCTCGATGACATAAAATAGAGAAGCCAAACTTGTGGTCTTCGTGTCAAAAGCTTCGGCCAAGAAACTTTTAATCATCTTGAATTACAGAATAATTCTGAATAAAATTGCGAAAAAGATTTCATGTCAAGCCCTCGCCGACAAGAATTAAAAATTGATATAGCAATTACCCCACTTATGTGATACAAAAAAGCCCTTCCATTGGTACTGTAATTACAAGTTGCGTCATACGCTGCAATTCTGGTAGAAAGAAAAATTGTACCTTGTTAACTTAATTTTGTAAATTCTTGTGCCCTCTAGTAGCCCCTTCCTCAGAGATACCACACGACATATGTATATTCCCAAGAGTTTTTGATGTTAGGTTCTACTCCTTTTGCTTGGCCATTAACAATTTCAGTGCTTATCTTTGGCTCTCTGACTTTATATTAACCTTTGCACTTTTTCTTCTCCCTACTCTTTCGAAAATTTATGATTAGTCCCAGACTTGCCGAAAGTCTGCGGTGATTGGCTTAAAGAATAAAGATCTTTAGTTTGTTTATAATTCAACCATTTGATAAATTCCTGTACTATATGTATACCTTTGCTTTGAATAGAGTAGGGTCTATGCAGTTGTGGCTTTTGCGGAAGCGTATGCTTAGTTTGGATATCGCTTGAATGTCTATTTCAAGATTTTTCTCTATAAATTTAAGGGACCAAAAAATATACGGATGATTGGGCTCATATTAAAAACCTTTTTTCCTTCCATAAGAATAACCTTGATGTTCACTGACTCTCAGGTACCTTAGAACGTTACCAGAAAGAGCAAAATGAAAAATTTCATTAACGGGGACGTACTTTTTCGCGCCATGCTGGTATATGACCAATGAGTCAACGGTTTTAATCCTTAAGTATGCGCAATAGCAAATTCACACAGCGGGCGCATGGGGTCAGCAGTGATTCCATTTTCTTTCTAGAGCTAAGTAAACTACAAAATATTCAAAAAGAAAAACAATGCAGTTATCTTGAAATGTGGTGTCAAAATTTTCTTTTCTATTTTGTATTTAATTATTTATTTTCTAATTTTGTTCTATTTGTTTTTCTGTTTTCGAGAAGACCAATTTTTCTGTAGTACCTAATAGAAAAGGTGCCAGAGGAAAACAGCATAATTGAATTGAACTTATGAGGCATATCTCTGCCAATATTTATATTAGTTTTAGATCTTTAAATTTATTTAAAAAAAATTATTTCGTTTTCACATCGTTTTCCCAAATGGGGTGAACTTTTTTTTCAAATAATAAATTTGTCATATCCTTGGGGCAGTTGTTTTTTTTTTTTTACAGTTCTATTCCGTTGTTTTTCTTTTCTAGGCAGCTGACATAATTCCTCCAATAGTGACAACCAAAAGTAGGAATATGTAATTCACATAAAAGGTGAAAATAAAAATTAAGTGAACTAAATTCAAATTTATTAAATTCAAGTAAGAGGAAGGTTTGTTACAAGAAAATAATTTCACTATCCTCGAGCACTGCTCTTAAGTAACTCCTCTGATGTGAATTCATCAGTTTCATAATGCTCAAATTTGAAATGGAGTGAGAGTATAGTTCGAATAATGAGGATAAAAGAATAGGTCATAAATTAAATTTTCATGTTTTCTTATTATAAGTCATAATGTGTTGCAAGTTTTATCCCAATACTAAAATTTAGATTGCCCCTTTCTCAGGATTTCGTAAATAATTTATATAATTATATTGTATTATTACAGTCTCCCATTTGTGTCGATCCAGGGACAGAAAATAACTGGTATTTTGAAAATATTAAACGAAAAAAGCTGGCATAAATTATAATCGTGGAATTTAGTGGAATATACAAAAATATTTCTCGTGAAACCCGTTTCGATTCCTGTAAAGCTTTTGAAAACTTAACTTTTTTTAAAAAAAATGCTAAAAAACTAAGCTGGATATTTTTTCAGTCAAAAATTTTCAGGGACCCAACCAGCTATGAATTTATATGAAAAAAACTTAATTTACTTGTTATTCCTGGCCGGTAATAGTTTTGAAGGTAGAAAAGCAAGCTCATCGGCTTAATACTTTTTTTCGGTAAAAATGTAAAAAGCGATCCCGGCTTAAATTTTATCCAGATAAGTTGGCTTTTTTTTTTGTAAGAAAAAATAAAAATCCAAGCTGGCTTTTTATTTTTGCCAGAAAAAGTAATAATCTGTTCCAGCTTAGTTTTTTTGGCTTCAACCTACGTAATCCCCGCATAAATGCACATGAACAAGGGCCCAATTTTTTGTGATTTTAAGGGGGTGTTGCTTATAACCAATAAGCCCGATTATAAGCTAAAAATGTGCTTTTACAAAAATCTCCGAATAAAAGCACAAAATATTCGAATTTTTGCTAGTAAGCAATATCCGACTACAAGCACAATATATGCTATTATAAAAAGTTCGCGATTTAAGATACAGCAAATGAACTATTTCTTATTTAATAACTGCTTGTAACTAAATTTGAAAAATTAACATAAATTTGTCAAGAAATACTTTTATTCAAGAACAACGTATATACCAGATAGCCAAGGAATAGTGTGAAGCGGATGTCTAAAGGTACAGCACCCTTAGGGGTACCTGAATCGTCCCATGTATGTTCTGCGATTTTGTTTTGGTATACGAGTCATGATTTCTTTGGAGATTTTTTACCAAACTACTAATTCGAAGACATTTCTGGTCTACTGACTTGAATAATTGAGACAAATTACTGATTTTTTTTTTCAATTTAGTTGAGTGTTAGGCCCACCCAATGTAAAAAAATTTATTCCGTAGCTCATATCATTGCGCTAAAAGAAATTTTTAAATTCCACAAAGTTCAAAATAATAAAATGTTCCAAAATCTTTAAGGACAATTTAAAAAAACAATCACCATAACTTTTTCACTCAAAAGTGATTTTAAAAACTTCCCCATTTCATTGGCTATTTACCGTGTAAATTTTATTGAGATATCTCTTTGGGTTTCATTGTTCACCTCAGCTCATTATCAACTGTAATTCGCAGAACATATTTTTTCTCTGGATACTTCATACCTAAATGATGCCATATAAAATGAAGTTTTTAAAATAAGTTTGGTGGGGAAAAAACTACTTGACTTTTTTTTTTAAATCGTCTTCAAAGGTTTTGGCACACTTTATTATCTTGAATTTTATGTAATTTAATTTTTTTTTGGCGCAATGGTATGAGTTATGGAACAAGATCTTTGTGTTTTGATTGGGCCCAGTAGTCAGCTAAATTGGGAAATCAGCAATATGTGTCAATTATTCAAGTCGCTATGACCAAAAATGTCTTCGAATTAGTAGTTTGGTAAAAAATCACGAAAAAAATCATAACTCGTAAACTACATAAATCGCAGAGAATGGGATGATTCGGGTACCCGTGGGGTACGCCTTGTATATAATGTATATGACAAAATCAGAAATATATTTTTTGTGCCTTGGACTTTATGGACATACCTATAAATTATTCTTTGAGTAAATTTAGGTTTTTTAATTCAAGAAAGTAATTGTGCACAACGTCCAGCGCAAGAATCGCATCCTTCCGGCTTGATACCTTATTAGTAGAAGCATCACTTTCATGAATGTTCAATATTTCTTCATCACTGCCTGGACGATCTGCTTCAAGTATCACCTAATATCTCTTTTTCTGTTGGTTAGTTTTCCAAAACACTCCAAGTTGTCATCACATTTCAGCTACTCGTTTAACTCCTCATCTTCTATACGCAATTCTATAACCTTTGAAAATCGCAATTTGAGAACAGTTCATACAATTCATGACTCCCTTTAGGCCCGAATTACACGGCTTCTCAGTCTACTTCGACTTAGCCCAAATGGTAAATGCGAGTGGCAAGATTAAATTGCAACTTCAACTTCACGTGGAACTTGGACTGAAACTGAACTTTGTTCAAAGTGCAAAGTCGGTGTCGGCTGCGGCCAACTTCAGTTCAGAAATATCCATGTCAAAGAAAAAGTGTGGAAGGAAATCGGCAAAGGCGATGTCGTAATTTAATTACAAAATTCACCTCAGCATCGACTTCGAACAAATTTTCGCGAAGTCAAAAAATTAGAGTTCCGGGCCGATTTTCATTTTAAAAAATTTATGAAAAATATAAAAATTTAATTTTCTAAAACTTCTTTCATTGGAATAAGTTTACATAACTAAGTTTCCATTAACTGTAAAAAATAATCAAGAAAAAATAGTGTCAAATTAAAAAGTTATAACAGAAAACGTTGAAAGAGGTTTCCTGAAAGTCCAAACCAGTTAAAGTAAAACTATTTTCGACTTGAACGACCTCGAAACACTAATGAATTGCATTGAAATTCTGAAGCATTCAGATATTTTAACACTTGCAAATCCATACATTTTTGGGCATCCTTAATATACGAATGAACCTCTCTATTACAATATGCCGGGAAATTTACGCTAAAAATAGAAAAAGAAAGATGCGTTATAAGGTTATAAAGGAACTATTGTTAATAGGCGGGGTTGCTATTAACAGAGTAAAAGTATTCGAAATTACTAGGAAAATGTTGCGGGCTTCGACAATATATGATAATAAAAGCGTTTTGATAATAAGCGGGTTGTTATTATCCGGGGATTACTGTATTATCGGTCAGGAATATCAAGTAAAGTACTTCGTGAAAAGTCAGAACTGATTAAATCCGTGTTCCATACTAATTCTACGTCTTTTCCCTTTTTTAATGAAAATTTCATAAAAATTGTTTGAAGATATAAAAAAAAAATATTAGTCCTACATTAATAATACGTTTCACTTTATTATAATCTGTGCTCTGTCCCAGTTGAGCACTATAGACCACGTTGTACGAGGAGTTTTATCCCATTTCTCAATTGTTCATGCTTTTGTCCTACAAATAAAGCTAAGACTATGCATAGATATTTCTTAAATTTTCAAGTTTCTTATATTAACGGCGACACTTGATGATTCTGCGGTTATTTATGATTAACTCATTGCAAGCACGCGTCTGTATTGAATGCGTTCCCTTCAAAACTGGCACCTCCAAATCAAGTGGACTACAAGTCTCAGTATTAGGTCCTTTTTTAATTATGTTATATATTAATAATATTGTGTCAGTTGCTAAGTACCCTTCCATCATACTGTATGCTGATGATGTAGAATTGTTTCTGTCATCATCTAAAAATATAGATAATTCTGATATTGGTGATTGGTGTCACTTGACGTTTTAAATGACACCTCAATTGTGTATAATGACATTGTAAGAAATGTGGGTATGTTTGTTGATTGTAACTTGCCAAGGCAAAGTTATGTCAATATTAGTGTGTCCACGGTTTACTGCGGCTTGAGGATCTTATGGCGGGATGCAGAGAAAGGAATATTCTAAGTTTGTCCCTATTGTTACTTGCGGAGCTTGTATGTACTGCAACATTGATAGCACAAGTAGTGGAACCTCAACGTGGCATTTAATGCATGCGCCAGATATATCTTTGCTCTGAAGGGGATAAGATCACGTGTCAGTTAAAACTAAGTTGGATCAATATTTGAACTAACTATTGTTATTATCCTTTATGAATATTATGGGTAATATAATCAGTAACAATTCTGCAGCATGTGTTAAGGATTATATTGAGTCTCTTTCCTCGATACATTTTCCTAAATAATGTAATTCGCCTAAATTTGTTATCATGGAGTCTGAGTGTGGAGTAATTCGAAAATTACAAAGTCCGCAGGATTTCAGCATGGCGTTCTTAATATCATTCAGCCAACTATAAATTAAGCACTTAACGCGTTTATTCCACATGTTGTTTTCATAATTAAGTGATACAACTGTACAAAGATTACAAAATCTTATATCTTTTATCAATAAAAGAAATCGAATAAATAGTGTAAATAAGTAAGTAGGTACTACTAACTACAAGAGTGGAAAAAGAGAGAAAATACCATTATACTATTAAGACAAAACCAAAGTAAAGGAAAAACTAACAAACAAACAAAAATTAAAGACTGATATGTACTTTTAACCCGAATTATTGAAATTATTAAAACCCTCTGGAGCTTGTGTTTTGAAATCTTGTTGGCAGCAAATTCCATTTGCGAGAGATTTGTACAAAATAAGAACGTTGACCATGTTGAGACCTGCAGCGTGGAAGAAGCAGATTCAGGTTTCTATGAGATCGTAAATATTGCAATTTGGTGTAAAGATGTTCAGGGCATTTATTGTAGATTAACTTATGAAGAAAATATAGGTCGCGATGAGCAAGATGAATATCTAATGGGTGTCTCAGAACTGAGTTACGATATATGGACACATGTTTATTGCGGTGCAATTGGTATATAAAACGAACTGAATCATTGAAAGCGACATTGAGTTATCGACAGCAGTATGAATCCATCTTCGAAAATAATATGGTTCTAAAGGTGAAGAGCGGTATGATATGCGCCCGTACCAATTTGAGTCGCATCTCAACCGATAGAAAATATGCACTGCTTCGTAATTTTCAAAGCCAACTGTATACTTTGCCTATGATGTTAATTATATGGCTACATCAGGTAGACTTGGAGATCATTACAAACCCTAGGCTGTTCACGGAGCTCAGATAGGGTAAAATAGTGTTGTTAAGTGAAATAGCAGGCAATTCATTTGATTCAATGCTGGTTCTATAAATAGGCATACAGACGGACTTCTTAGTATTTAGCATGAGCTTATTTTCCAAGGACCACTCTTGTATTCGCTGTAGGTCTTCATTTGTCCGAAATATACTGTTTTCTTTTTAATCCTGTAGGCCTCCTCGGGTAAATTTATACATCATCAGTATAAAGATGAATGGATGAATTCTTGACAATAGTCGCAACATCATTAATGTACAGACTAAACAAAAAAGGTCCGCGAGTCGAGGCTTGGGGTACACTACAGCTCGTATATAAGAATGTGGATAGTAAAAGTTGCGCCTTAACCGCTTGCTGTCTCCCAGAGAGAAAGTTTTTGACTAGATTAATATTAATATTATTTGGAGCTTTATTAATAGACGACTAGGGTTAATAAAATCAATCGCTTTACTGAAATCAAGCAAAACGAGGACAGACAACTCATCAGAGTCCAGAGGCTGATTGATGTCTGAGCAAACTTTTAAAAGAGCCGTCCCACAACTATGCCGTCGTCGAAAACCCGACTGCTGTGGAGATAAAAGATTGTTTTGTTCGACAAATTTGTTTGTTTGGTTATATATAAGCCTCTCAAAAATTTAACTCAAGAAGCAAAGAAGAGTGATTGGTGGGCAGTCGTTAACACCGTTAGGATTACGTTATTTAGGGATGGAACAATAAAGGTTTTTTTCCTGGAAGTGGGAAATTTGGAAACCATAAGGCAATAATTGAATATATGGACGAGATTATGAGCAATAAAGGATGCAATTATTTTAACAACACCTGGGGGACAGCATGTCGTGACCAGCAGCTGTAGATTTGACCTTGTACAATGCTGCTATATCCTCAGAACTATCGATGTGACGCAGTGCGAAGCCCTCATACTGATACGAACGCAGCCATATTCAACTGCCGGACGGAGCTCTTGTCTTTCGATGGAGATGGTAGGCCACAGCATTTGCACCACTAGTCCATGGGGCTTCTCCCCGCTTAGAAATCGTTGCAAGTGGGAAGGACAAGCACTCTGTTAGAGGTGCTAAGCTGGAGGGATGGTGAGGGCAGTTTGTAGAGGTCTATAATACTACAGACTGCTCTCGGGGGACTCTATAATGGTACCGGCTAAATTTGTTCGTTCGTTCGACTTCTTATATTAATTTGGTTTCGGTCTCGGTTCTAAATTACAAAATTTTATGTTGAAAATTCTGTCATTTGGGTCATTATTTTTGTTAGATCATTTTGGAATTTTGGAATTACTTGGAACTGCCACTTACCTAATTGTCGAAATTGGAACTGGTTTTTAATTTTTTGATATAATTTAGATCTTTTTCTTGTGCCCGTTTTTTAGACTCTTTTGAGAATTTTGTTTGAATTGGTTTTACTTTTTGTGTCAATTTGTTTTAGTTTAGCGTCATTTGTTTAGTTTAATTGTTTACTTGTCCCTATTAACTTGTATAACTTTACCTAGTACCTTTTTTACCCTTTGTAGAGCCTTTTGCCGCTTATTTTTAAGGAATTTTAAAAAGAGCCATAGTGCCACCAAATAAAGAGCATATAAACATAAAAAAAATCATTATGAAAATCTATTTTAATTTGGAGCTTTTATACTTAGTACGAAAAATAAACTCAAATAAAAGCTTTAAAAAAGTGAAAAAACTGAAATCTTGTGTTCTATACATAATCATGCAAAAAGGCATATTTCAAATATGATGAGAAACGTTCATTTATAACTGACAAAGACGTTGTTGTTATATAAATTTTTAAAACGGATGTGAGAATATTAGGACTAATTCAGAAATCTAGTTCACGTGGGTTTCCAAAGATTAAAAAAATCAAATTTCGGTTTTTAAATTTATTTTAAATATTTCTAGGCATTGTGACTCAGGTCATACGATTCTTTGAGTATAAGTGACTCATGTTCACTTGAGTCATTTGAGTCAGTTGGGAATAATCATCTATTAGTCTAAAATTACCTAGTTCATGTCAGAGCAACGCACAAAGCTAAAGGTGCCTTTAATTTACCAATTTTTCAGCCGTTCACGACTTATATATCACTGCGTGTACACAATCAAAATTGCGCCTTTGTAACTTCTTAACTGCTGAAATGTGGCAAGGTAAGACAACCTGGTTATCCTCAAAGCAAGCATTTAGCAAATGAACAATTTTTCATTCACTGAATGATTGAATCAGTCTTCAGTCCTGCAGAATTTGTATTTATTTCATTCTTTATTCATAGAAATAAAGTTTTCGTAAAAATAATTGGTTTTAAATATGTGTGCGTGCATGACCGAACTTAAAGTCCCAAGACGGTTGTTGCAGGTAGAGCAAGAAAATATATATTTAATATATGAAGATTATTCATCATGTTTCATAAATTCTTGTATTGGCTTGGCACCCCTTTGCATGTTTGTGCATGTAAATGATAATTTCAAAAAGGGAAGAGCTCGCTGAAGCCATCTATTGTAGCAAATGGTAATAGCTTAAAGATATTTCAACGCGGAAAATGGTGCTCCTCATGTTGATGAATGCTCAAAAATGTGAAGGAATTCAATTGAAGGGATTTATGGAGCTATCTTTGGAAGCATAATGTATCAGTGTAACCGATGTAAACATACAACAAGAATTTAGCCTTTAGCTTACTTCGAAATGTAACAGGGTGATAAAATGGCCCCGTAGGAGCCCTCCCCGGCCCCGGCAAATAGAAAAAAAAAATCCCCAAGATTCCCAGGAGTCATAGTTATTATAGAAAAAGAGAATTATGAAGATCCGGTTAAAAATAGCTGAGATAGAAACAAAAGTATCGCAATAGATCGGCTTAAATTAAGGAAATCCCGGTTTTTCATGGCGTTTTCTGACCGTTTTGGTCGTTTTCAAAGTTTTTATTTCTACTATTACTGCTTAATTATACAAGTTTTCAGTATAATGTCAGCGGATAAAATGAAGCCTGTTTTGTTTGGAACGTTTATTTCCAATTTGTTTTCCGCTCGGGCTGATAGTTTAGGAGAAAACTTAATAATTGTAGAACAACATCCTTTTACGACGGCTTTTTGCTGTGAGATGATGTAAACATTTACAATTTCTCGTTACGGAATAACGGTGAAAAGACGAAAAAGTTTTGTAATCGAACACTTATCCCTATGATCGAAAAAAAATTGAAAAATAACTCATATGTAGCAATGCGGTATATGGGACCCAGATGAGGAAAAAATTTGAACTTCAGGAGGAAAAGCTCAGTGAGAAAATGTTTCGAATTGAAAATAAAAACATTCTAGTAGATAGAGAATTTTATTACCTTTAATATGAATGTAAAATGTTTTCTCCAGGGGCATCCGTTATGATGCAGAGTCCAACAAAGAAAGAAGTGGCTTTCAGGTAAAATGTAAGAGGGTGGAAAAAATACACTACGAAGTATACCGGATTGAAAATTTAAAAACGCCATTCGATAGAGCTCGGCGGGGGCTTTATTTAGACACCCCACATGCCATATTTGGGTTTTGAGGGGTGGGTTAACGACCCCACCCTAAAATTCCCCCACCCCAACTTTTTTTTCATAACTTTAATCCCTTCATCAACCTAAAGACGAATCCAAAGTTGGTTTTTTGATCCGCCCCTCCCTCTCCCCGCAAAAAGGTTCGAATATTGAAAATAATTAAAGCAAATTTCTGAACTTCAAATACTATTATTAAGTAATTTAGGGGCGAAAAAGTAATTCTATCATACCAATTTGTTTTGCGGTGATGTTTCAGTAAGTTTTCCACAAAGTTTCATACTATTTGATGCGCCATTACTTATGTTTTGGGTTCACAAATATGCAATACTTTTATTGTGGGGATAACCGTGATGCGCGTAGATGTAATTTGAACACCCTGCTAAATCAACCCAGTACCACCTAGAGAAAATATAAGTGCACCAGTCGATAATCCTCAAAAGGATCTTTCATTTGGCACACTGGAAATTTTTCCTAGGACACTCCCCCCCCCCCCCCCCCCCCCCTGCACACCCTGACATTTGACGTTCAATCTGACCTCCTAAGTACAACTATACAAGTCGATTTACACTGCCAATTTGTGAATGTAAAAATACAAGAACCTTGTATTGCATTTTATATGCATAGCCCTTGTATGTATTACTTTACTGGGTTGTAATCAAATACATCTTTTACAACGATACACCAACGATACAACATTGCGTGAATACCCCTATTGTGAAGTATGTTGCTTTTGGTATGTTGAGAATATTCAACTTAATCCATTTGTTTGTACTACATACCTGGTGAACATCATGTAAAATGTGTCTATTTACAGAATAATATCACATTCATGCTTTAATTAAAACCAAATAAATTTTCTGAAGCTCGTACTTATGAAGAACATTTGCTCTATGAACGTGAATTTTGTCTATTCCTACTTTAATTTTGATGTTTGACTTTGATCAATTAAAAATTGCTTAGGTACCTACTTTTAGATTATTTATTCTTATAGGGTTATATTAGCGTCAATCTCTGACTTATTTCTGTTCACAGCCTTTCCATAATTCTTCATTTGTCTAACTCTGCAGTTTTTGTTAAAGCTATTGGATATACTTCAATTGTGGAGAGCTCTGAACTCTTTGTTGTTGTGAATAATATTGGAATTTGGCGTCAATATATATTGCGTCCCATATTTGAATTCTGTAATCATAGTAGGAGGCAATTACTTAGTCACACAAAAGCTAGGTTATAAGGAGATTATTACCATAGATTAATAAATTATGTTCCATAAGAAATGCTGGACAAAGAAATGGAACTCTTTTTAAATGAATTTCAGCATGATATTGCCTCCCATATACAGTGCACTAACGAAAACTTGCTAACGCTGTTCCTCATACTTAACTCTTGTAGGTGCATGGGGTCAGAGCAATTTCAACCCCGAAAAAAATGTAGAATGCATTCTCTCTCGACCTTGCGTCTTCCAGTAGCTTTTCGTCTTCGAACACTATTTTGAAAATGGTCGTACTCGAGCCACTGCAAGGTACGTATGCTTTTGTACTATAGTGTGTCTCCATGCGCCCACTTTCGTAATTTTTGTTAGGTATATCTTTTGAAATTTTGACATAGTATAATATTTTCGGAAGAGTTCAACCAAAAATAAATAAAGCGTATTTTAAGATTGTAGTTTAGAGCGAATAGTGCAGGTTTTCTACTCTATTTTTTTACTTTTCTATAAAGACTGGCAAGAAAGTATGTTATATTATTTTTGTGTTATGTTATTTGTTTTTCAGTTTTTGTTAAAGCAGTAAGATTTAGGTTTCGAACAGCATTGTTTTTGTTTTTGAATATTTTGTGCTTTACTTATATTTCTACAAAGAAATTCGGTTCACTGCTGACCCCGTCCACCCACTTGTGTGATTTTTCTAATGCTTCTTCTTCAGAGTAACACAGACTACGGTTCACTCAGCTTGAACAGTTTCTGTTCTGTCATAGTATTATCATACAAAGACTGGGCAAAAAGAGAAAAAAAACGTCGATGCCCCGACTTCCTGATGTAAGCAAAAGCTAAGCCAGCAATGCCTCGCTCCAATATAAAATCAATGATGCCTCGACCTGATGAAGGGAACCTCTCAATTGTTTCTTCGAAATATACTGAATTTTTTTCTTTAGCATTTTTATGTATTATTGGAGGCCGACAATTGGTTCTTGGGACGCTAACAATTTTTATGAGCATCATCTTAAGATGACGCATCAATCAATGTGACGCCTATGACTCACCCTGATGCTGTTGTTCGGTATTTAAATCTCAAAATTTGTTTATTTCTGTCAAGTGTTTGCAGATTCATATGCAAGGTATGCACAACATTTATGACAAATACACGTGCCTATTTGTGCGTCATGGTAGTGTAGTGTGACTGTGGAAATAAAGCTGTTTTTTACGTACTCGTTTTAGATTTCTCACATTTTCTGATAGTATTTTTGTTCTTTGTCGTTTATTGTTCTGAATCAATTGTTTCCGCAATATTATAGCGCAGACCTAACTTTTAACAAATCGTTTAACTGTTTTTTGCAACTTTGCCCAACTTTTCGAGTAATTTAAGTGCTACCATTGTGTTTAGAGTATATAGTGAACGCAAGAATGGAAAATCGGCTGTTGGGTACACTGCTCGCTAGAGGCGCCACGTCGCTGTACTATCCGTGATTCAAGCCTATTCACTGTAGTGTCCCCCAGCCAGCTGGCTGGCATGCTCCGCTCACAATTCGGCACATATTTCATGGCGTTCTCGTACCGTCGTTTGTCAGCGGTGTTTGCGTGGCTTCGTTTTCTACTTTCCATGGAATAGTGACGAGAAGGACAAACAATAATATGTCAGATTATGTGATTAATTTTGTCGGCCGTTGAATTGCTCTAATTTTGTTTGCAACGCTGATTCGTTAGAAGAGAATCCATGACTTCCTTCTTGGAATAATTTATATATATGTATGAATATACCAATTTTTTCCTCTGTTCTGCCTCGTACTCACATTCTGCTTTCCCATTTTTATGTTTTTTGTTAATATATGTACGTACATGCTTAGATATTCTTTTTGGTAAAAAAATAGGTAAACTAGAACTATTTCGTGGAATTGAAAACTGAGCCGAGCATATGGGTAGGCAGAACTGTGTTCTGACACAAGAAATTCAAGTAACTCATGAAAATTTTATACACAAAAATTATTTTCTTAAATTCCAGAAAATTTTCTAATATCGAAGTTTGCAAAGCGACTTCCGCCGACATACATAAAACTTTGTCTCAATGCCATTTTTCTAAATTATTATCCATACAAGCTGATAAAATATCAATCGAACTGCCTTCTTCTGTCAATTTTAAAAACGCGATGAAAGGAGGCTTGCATACAAGCTGTACTTCCTCGTGTAATCCCCCAGGTCTATCTACGTAAGTGTATATTTTCTTATCATGCTTCCTTCAATAGAAAAAGAAACCCTTAATTTGGTCTTCATTCATATGCAGCCTCAAAAATGTCATCTGGTCTCAAATATCACTTAGAAATTAAATCCACAAAAACAATCGTCATGCAAAATGATGTTAAAGATTCCCTTCTAAGAAAACATACATTTACTCCTCTGTTTTTCTTGCCGGGTACAGCATGCAGTAAGAGCTCACTCTCACGGCTTTTTGTATACTCGTCATTGAGGAAAAAATAAAATTTCATCTTAAACAGGTCCTAAAGCCCAAAACGGTTGCTCCCACAGCAAAGTGAAGTTAAAAAAAATTGCAGACAATATGTTTTCTTTCTAATAGTTTAAAAAAAATTGCATATAGAACAAATTTACGGAAATTATAGCGTTTGAACTAAATACAAGGCAACTTTTATATGAAAAACTTCTTCAGTAAGACAAGGCAAGAAGACTGTGGATGTGGCCTGCTGACCGGCCCACTGCTCTCTTTTTTCGACTTTGTTCATGGCTTGTATCTTGCGGGGGTTACGAGCCTGCCCGTTTCTCCCACCAGTCTTATTCTATGTAAGGTAGTGATGGATGAAGCCACCACACAAACACGAAACACGCCTATGGTACGGGGAAAGCGATAACGAACGAGAAGAATATCCAATAAACAGTGACGCGATGTGCAAATCTAGCTGCACTACAGCACGAACAAGAACCAAAGAGTAAATTTATATCCTCTTCGATTCGGTACATCTAGAGCCATCTATTGAGTTGTGAACTCATTGCCTTTGTGTTCACTATATACTCTAAACACAATGGTGCTACATATGCTTACCTTTGCAAGTTGTTGTATGCAACTTAAATTTTCAGATCACTTGTAGTTGTTAAATTTTGTTCTCATAGATACAAGCCATCAATGCTTGTTTTGACATGTATATATATACACTTTTAATATTTTGGGAGAAAACGAACATTTCCTGAGAGAATCCAGAATGTTTCTGATAATTTTCCATAGAAGAGAAGCAGAGTGACTGGAGAGAGTGCGACAAAATGCCAGTTGGTTTCGCTCCTGTCATTTGCCTTGTTTTTTTTTTTATAAGTGTGCGATAGTGTCATAAAATTTTGCATAAAATTTGCAAGCTTCGTTTAAGTTTGACTAGGTTTTGTGAATGTAGAAATTCTGACATTTGCTCCGCGATGAAGTTACCGAAATTTCAAGTGAGAAAATTTTTGTGATCATGAGATATTGAACATCAAGAGACGAATAATGAGTGTATATAGGTTTTGGTTTAACAGCCAGAGCTACATATATTTATAAATGTGCAGATAGGCATTTACCCAACTATCCACTTACCCCTGATCCTTGCAACTTTTTTTTAATAAATGTATTTGTGTTTAAGATATAGATAGGTATATATACCAATTCAACAGGCACTGCGCTCACCTGAAACAATTAGTTTTTACCCACGAATATACAAAAATAACCAAGGTCCGGGCTGTCAAGTGCGTGTGACGTCACACGAATCGACTTTTAAAACTGGAAAAATAAAGTGATAATATTTATGTAAATTTATTCCACTGGATCCATTGAAAATGTTACAATAAATATAATATGCGTTTCTTACCATAAATATACATTGAATTTGTTAGTTTAAATCTCATTTCAGCGAAATCAGCTCGAATCAAAACAAAGTTCCACGAAAGTTTAATCGATAAAAAATGCAAAATAAGACTGAAATACTTGTGACTTATGTACATTCTTAATTGATTATTTAAGATCTTTTTATTATTTCTATACTGAAAATAGTTAGTGGTAATCTTAGTTTTTTCAAATGTAAGGCAAAATTGCAATGCATCATAACGAAGTGTAAAAAGTGGGGTTAGTGGCAAATTAAAATGTGGAATACAGTTCTAATAATCTTCCTTCAATTTATCTTTCTGTTTAGAAAGGTAAAATGGTACTTATTTTAAGATTTTAAATGGATCCAGTTGAATAAATTTACATAAATATTAAACTTTATATTTTTCACATTTTAAGGAACGCGTCATGCGAATCGACTAACACAGAAAATGGCGAATCTATTGTGCCGGATAGTCATACCTTGTTAGTATGTATACCGTGGTTTTTACCTACTTGCTGTGCTGCATAAATGTACTTCTTTTATAATATCATATCGAAAGTGCGCGAGTGTTTGCTCCTTCTTGTTCTTCTTTATACATGAGTGTTTGTGTAGATAGAATATATGCTTGCAGAGTGATGTATATTAGATTTCTTCAGCGTAGCGAGTAAGGTTACTACGAATCGCGTGTCTATTTCGCTTCGCTGTATTTTCGTTATATATTTCCAGTTCCTGCGATTTATATTTTCTCAATGTTCTATTTCTCTTAAATTGTCAGAAATATTTTTCTCTTATTTATTCTAAATCCCATGCGGTAGTGCGTAAGGATGCGTTGTGAGAAAATTCTAAGTCAAGGATAACTTATAAAAAATATAGCACCATAGACCCATAGAATAAGGTAGCGTCAAGAAGGCATCCAATTACCTGAACTAGTTAACGACAGGGAACCAAGCGTCCGCTTAAGAAAAACCCTATTAGTACCTAGTAGCTATCGCTCCAATTTTCGGTTCTTTTTTTTATATATTTCTAGGAAAAAGACTTGGGTGAATTAAAATCTTTCCTTTGCAGTTATTCCTATCAAAATTATTTTGTAACTTCTATTTTATTTTGGGTGTTGTCTTCTGATGTAGTAGTAGCTTCAGATATGAGCTGCTCTCTTAAATCACGCGACTTCGACGACTCCTTTGAATACATTTTATAATTAATACCACTAATACTTAAACTAATCTCTACCCAAATACTTACTTCTTGAAATTACTTTATATACTAAGTAATGGGTGTTTTGTTTTTGATTAGATAGAAATTTCCAAAGGTTCAAGTATCGAGCAAGCTGTCATACTGCTGCCACTTTTGGATATTTATGATCAGTATAGGTATACTCTGACAAACAGGGGCGGATTTGATCACTTGGCCGCCCTAGGCCTATGGAAGATTGCCGCCCCCTACTCCCTGTAAAACACGAAAAATTGAATGATCTATATCCAGTGAAGGGACCCCAGGCTAGAATTAGCGGAGTAGGCTGCCTCATAAATCGGAGTAGATTTGAAAAAAATGGAGTAGAATTAAAAATAACACTTTCCAACGAATTATTTTATTTAAAAAAACGAAAAAGTATAAAAATGTAATGAAATACCCACAACTACAAGAAAAAATTTTAAGTTTTGCCGCCCCCTAAATCTGCAGCCCTAGGCCCGGGCCTACTCGGCCTATAGGGAAATCCGCCCCTGCTGATAAATTATCATGGAGAGACTAACGCTTGAACAACGCTACGAAATTATTCAAATTTGCTTTGAAAATCAGTCATCGATTCGCGCAACTTATAGGGGACTTCATGTGTTTTATGGTGTACATACTTGTCCATCTGAGCAAGCCATCCGTCGAACTGTGCATAGCTTTCGTACCAAATATCTCTAGAAGATGCAAGCTTACCAACACGGCGAAGGAATGTGCGAGATTATCACCTCTGTTGGAGGCCAACATTGTTCGTGTTATTCGTGACACACAGCCAGCAGTACTCGAAAAAGTCACCCAAAGTTCGACGTCCAGAATGCGCTACGTCAAGAACAGTCACGGTGGCCATATTCCAGAATTCATTTTGAATTTGAATGTGGCTAACTATAAGAAATTAACTAAGATCTATGTCAAAAATCATTCAAATGTCTTTCAGATAAATACTTACTTTATATAAACATATATGTACAAGCATACTTTCAGTAATATAAACTTCTAAAATATTCCTTAAATTTTGTAAATAGCTCCTAGTTCAAGGCCGCGCTGCACACAAGCCTAGCTTATGTGAGTCATTAGCTTAAAAATCTTCACTAAATTTAAGATTTGAATTGTTATTGTACAATAATTAAGCTAATAAACTAATAATAATAATAATTTTCAAATTGTAATGTCATAAATAATTATTGATCTTTCGAATTAAAAGGAAAAAAAGATGTCTAAGGCTGATTGTTTTCACAGTATAGGTACATAAAAATCCAAAAAAAATTTAAGGCAAAACCAGAAAGGTGTTGCCCAATTTATCCCATTTTTTAAATTATATTTACTAATTTTGTAAAAAGATTGTACAAAATTTCATCTCTCTGCATTGACGCACTGTCCATTTATGTCGTGAAAAATGAAAATTTTGTATGGCAACCCTACGAAGGAGCTATCCGATTTGTCCCATTTTCGAACTTAAATTTACTTTTTTTCTGGAAAGTTCATGTGCACAATTTCAGTTCTCCAATTAGACGTCTTCTCGAGTTATCGTGAGCATGGACGGACAGATGGACATACAAAAATAAAAATAAATTTTAATCTTATGCACTGGTGTCTAATCCATTTGGTTTTACCATGATCATTTCTAGATATTACAAAAGGTATGACAAACTTGTTGCAAAGAAACCACATAAGAAAAGGATATTAAAATGGTTTCCTTTAGTAATGTGCCGTTTTCAAAATTCATTTCGATATAATGAGAATTGATATAATTTTTGAAGATGCCGATGGAGGAGGAAATAGTGGCAGCTCTAGCTGGGAGATTGAAGATGAGATGCCTTCATCGATTATTGGAAAGAAGGCAATAACTGAAAGAGCTCTTAAGCAAAATGGAGGAAATACTGTTTTCTGAGGGGTGAGTTTTAAGCTCAATCTACTCATATAGTACCAGAAAGTTAGGAGGTGATTTTACATGTTTTTATACAAGAAATATAGGATTGCATCTCAGTCTAATTTTTATGCACTTCAGAAAATAGGCGAAAACAGTGCAAGGCTTATTCAAACATATCAAAGAATTTCTAGAAATTAATATCAACTGACGATTTCCAAGCGTCAGGAAATACTCCAGTTGACAATAACAAACTAAAATTAAAGACTATCAAAGCATTCTTTAAGAACAATACTAGAAATACCATCCGTTTCAAGAAAACAGGAAGAATCCAGATCACCATACAATAGATGATCTCCTAATGAACTAATCTAACATGCATGGTAAAACGACATCGTCCAAACGGCATGGATTTCGTGTTTGCTTGTCACTCTTGCATGCTTGCAAAAATCTTTTCTCTCTCCTTCATTTGACGCTATGAACATGAGCACAAACGATGTAGTAAAACCTCAGTATAAATTTAGAACCATGTATTGGGAATTTACAACAAAACAGCTGTAAAATGGAACTTGCACCTTAATCTTTAAATCAAAGTCTTATAATAATTGAATTGTCCCACCGCTTTGTACACAATTTTTAAGTTTACTATATTATAGAATAAGTTATTGAGACCAAATACTTCCTTTTGACGTAATTCCGCAATGAAATCTGCTTTCTAGATTTCATTACATTTACATCTATTATAATTGACAGGGCAACAGATTTTTAATTTGGCAGCTTACCACTACTTACATATTTCGTTTTGACGACGTCACTTTACTATGCATTATAGATTTGGCCTAATTTACAAAATTCTTGTTATACCTGCATACTAAGAAAAATCGCTGTTTTAGCAGAGATTCACGTGATGCTATTAACTGTGCCACCATCGTTACTATCTCTAAGATCTTATTCGTTCTCACGGTTTTGTAGTCCTTTACCTAATCTTGAGATGTGTAGGTACATCTGTCCGAAATGGACAAGGAACCCTGAACTGGTGTGAGAAAGGAAAGGAGACGATATAATTTACTTTATCAACTACATCTAGTCATGTGCATGAGTATGTATGTGTAACGCGGTCCTATTTCTGTGGCAGTATCTAATACACACACTTGTAAGAATTTTTCAAAATAAACAACTCTATTTTCACACAAAGAACACTTTGGCACCTAATTCGAAGCATAGAAAGAAGCTTGTAATTAGTGTGTCAATTGAACATAAATTCTATTACATATAATGATTGACACCACAAATGGCGTGCGTGTTTTATAAATTTTTAATCTAGGTTGGCTGTAGGTGGTCGGCTGGGGTTGGCGGATGATGGTTTGTGACGTGGCTTTGCGAAGTCTTGCAATGATATCTTTTTCGCAATTACGAGTATTCTATTCAGTTCTGTTTTGCAACTCAAATTGTTCAAGGGTTCCCTGAGCCAATTTTTTGTCACGAAAAGCACTAGTTCGGCTCCTCAATTTGATCTCATCGAAAAATCTTTGGAAATACCTGGTTATATAGCACCGATGAGTTCTAACCACACTATGGGTCATATTATTATTGGTGCTCTGAAATATGTGATTGTTCTGCCTTGTTTTATTGTGCTCTCAGTTTTATCACAGAAGAATTCTCAGTTTCATTTTCATTCTATGCTATTACTTTTGTCATCAATTCAGGTAAGAAATTATATTGAAAATATTATTTTTATTTTAAATGTTAGGCCTTGCAATAAATTTTATAATTATATAAAAAAAAACGAACTTCGAAAATTCGAAATTGCCCTGATCCATACAATTCTTATTCAACCTTTATTTGAGCACGTTCCTAATGTAATGCAGGCAATAACGAAAGTTCTGATTTTGTGGCTCCTCAAAGAAGAACGAGAGAAATTATCGAAATACGTAAGCGAATTCACATCCTCCCTAGATACAAGCACTAATGACAGTTTTAAGGAAATTGGAAAAAAGTACGGAATGTACGCAAGGTGAGTATTAAATAATGTGCCGTACTTGGAAATAGTTACCTATTAATGCTTATCACATGATTCCTAGGAGAATTGTGACAATTACTTTTGTGGTGTACATTGTGGCAGTAATCGCATACATTTTTTTTCCACTTCTTGGTTCAGATGAATGGAAACTTCTTCTACAAGCGCCCAGTTATGGAATTTCGTAAAAGTAAACAAAGTGCAATTTTTTTTAAATATTTTGAGGAATATTTTCAGACACCAAAGTCATCCCAGCTACGAAATGCGCTATGTATTGAATGTAGTTCAGATTTTGATCATGCTTCCTTCTACTATTGCATTCGACGCATGTTTTTATTTATATTGTTTATTTACAGTACTAATGCTCGAACTTTGCAAAATATCATGCGCTGACATTGGAGATAAGACGGGTGAATATGATACCGAAGAGAAACAGCGGGAGCTTGTGCAAGATGTGGCGAATATGCACTCAGATGCACTCGAGTTTTTAAAGAAAGTCAAAGCACATTTTGAAACTGGCGTTTTGATAACTATTTTAACATTTATGGCAATCAGTTGTATAAGCATCGATCAAATAGCTTCGGTAATTATTGTGTTAATTGAAATTTTAAATATCTATATTAATTAGGAAGTTTTATACACATCTATTACGGTGAATGATATAACACTCAAGAAAAATCTGTCGTGGATAAAGTAAAAAAAAAAACGAGTTTCATTATACGAAATTAGGGATAAGACATTTAGTGGGGGAAAAAGTTCAAAATATTAGGACTGAATCTTTTTTTTTTACTGACATTCAGGCCACGAAAAGATAGTGGGAAGATTAGAGGTTACAGGATTTCGTTTGATTAGGACTGGAGTTATTATGACGCATCCCAAAATTTGTTGTGAAACTAAATTAATTTTCTGAAAATATACTTCCTAGGATATTGTTACGTGCCACAAAGTGACACAAGCGACATCTGTTGGAAATGGAAACAACTTTAGGTTAGTGACATCCTAGTAAACTAAGGGTTCGAAGAACGGAATATTCAGGAAAGTTCGAGGATAATTCGTAGAGTATAAATACGGCGCTTCTCACATCAGGAGGCGGAGTATTATTTCAGACAGCGAAGTGAACGAAGTAAACTATTTGGATTGCGATTATTAGAAGTACAGTACTAGCGATAAATAAAGAGTTGATTTGATAATTATTTGTGAATTTGTGAGAGTAAACAGTAAAGTTAAATAAAGAAAGAACTTTTGAATTATATCTGAAACATCGTGTTTTAAATAACGAACTAAGGCCACGCTCGTAACAACTGGTGTCAGAAGTAAAATAAAATCGCGAAATAAAGTGGTGGCATTTGACTTTGAAATTCAAAGAGTGATTAATTTTGTGAAATCGCGC
This sequence comes from Dioctria linearis, assembly GCA_963930735.1. Classification (NCBI taxonomy): domain Eukaryota; kingdom Metazoa; phylum Arthropoda; class Insecta; order Diptera; family Asilidae; genus Dioctria; species Dioctria linearis. The sequence goes on along the minus strand of OZ005740.1, from coordinate 342,056,557 downwards.
AAGAATGGGACGCAAACTAGAGGAGCTTCGCATACAGGAATTGAAAGTGGAGTTGGGGAAGCGGTCATTACAAACGACAGGTCTAAAGAATGTTCTAGTCGAGCGACTTAGACAAGCGTTGATAGAGGAAGAAAAGTATCCCGATACATACGTTTTCGAGGAAGAACCAGAAACTGAAGAAGAGCCTGCGATGAACATAGAACAGCTTTTGGGTACTTTAATGACCAAAATGCAGCTTTCAACCCTGCAAGTGAAAAATGCTCTTGAGGAACAAAAGAATTCTCTGGAATCCCGTCTAGATGAACAAAAGAATTCTCTAGAAGCCCGTTGGGATGAACAAAAGTGTTCTTTGCAGTATTGTCTAGAAACCTGTTTGGAGGAACAGAAGACTTTTCTAAAAAATTCATTAGACGAGCAAAATGTAAAAATTGAAGGAATCCAGCAGGAAGTGCTGGAAGTTCAACAGCAAGTGTCGGAAGTGCAACAAAATGTTACGGAGAAGCTTGACAACTTTAAAGCAGATTTGGACAGAATGAAGTATCGACAACCTCGGCACGAAGGAACTGAAATATCCGGTGCAGGCAGAATGAAACCTCCAATATTTGATGGACAAAATTCGTGGCATATTTTCAAGAGACAGTTTGAGGCAGCTTCCGAAGTAAACGGATGGAATGATGCAGACAAAGCTACAGCTCAGGTATTAGCACTTCGAGGTCCTGCGTCAGAGTTATTACAAACTATTCAGATTGAAAAGCAACGTGATTACATTTCACTAGTACGAACGATAGAATTACGTTATGGAGATGAACACATGCAGCAAGTATATCGCCTGCAGTTACGCAACAGGACTCAAAAGCATGGCTGCAGGCTGATGTGGAAAGGTTAGCTTATCTTTCGTACTCTAGCGTAAATGCGGATTTCCTTAATGAAGTGGCAACAGAAGTATTTGTGAACGCCATTGCAGATCAAAATTTAAAACAAGCGTTAAGGCTAGCAGGAAAGAAATCAACAGCAGAAGCACTAGCGTATGCATTAGCGTATGAATCTGCCAGACAAGCTTCTCGAAGTGCAGTACGAGTGAGAGAAATTTCGGTGGAGGAATGTACTTGTAATAGAATGCAGCCATCACAGAGCAATTCTTCACGCGGTATTCTGCGATGCTGGAATTGAAATAGACTGGGACACCTCCAAAGGGACTGCAGAAAACGCCGACGAACGGAAGCGCTAGAAGGAGGGCAGAGATATCGAGATGGGCAAAGATATCGAGCTGGGCAGCAGACTCACAGCAGAATACCGTCAACAGAGACCACTCCTTCGCGTGGTGTCATTCGATGCTGGAAATGTATTAGACTGGGACACCTGCAAAACGACTGTAGGAAACGAGGACGAATGCAAACAACAGAAGAAGAAGGGAGAAGATGGCGAGCGAGAGAGTAAGCTTTCCGTGGAGAGACTAGACTGCAACCTCATGACTTTGAAATCCCATACCGCAAAAGACGTATCCACGGAAATGCAGAAGCTTTTTCACAACGTCCATGCAATCCTTAATGGCAACATTGCGGACGGATGGAAGAAAAAGATGACGATGACTACAATGATGATAACGAAAGTCGAAAGAAGAAAGGAAAGAAATCCAAAGATGATGATGATTACGATGATAAAACTAAAAAGAAGAAAGGAAAGAAATCCAAGAGCGAGGACAATGAAAGAAAGAAAAAGACGAAAAGTAAAGGGTCTAAAAATGCTGATAATGACGATGATAAGGGTATAATGAAGGTCGGAAAAGGTAAAGACAAAGGTTCTGACGATGATGATAATAAGAAGCGCAAAGGCGGCAATGAAAAGGATGACAACGGCAATCAAAAGGGCAAGAAATTTGAGGACAAAGGAATCAAAGATAAAAGACGAGAGAAAAATCAAAGCATGGAAGAGTGTTTCAACAGAACATTAATCAAACATCTCAGGAAGGTCTTCAACTATAATCAGCGCGATTAGGTTCGACATATTCCTATATTTCTAATGGCTTATATATCAGCTGTTTACAATATGACCAGACAAAGCCCATCTAAGGTCATATTCGGAAAGGAAATGCGCTTACCTAGCGACCTCAAGTTTGGTATACCCAAAGGCGAACAAAAGTTACCAGAAGACTACGTACCAAAGCTGAGGCAACGATTAGCTGATGTGCACGAGGCCACGAGACGCTCTTCAAAGTTATCACAATACTGGGAGGGACCGTGTGCAGTTAAAACTAAAATTAATAACATGCCATACAAGAATCAGCGCGGTACAAGATGCAAAAAAAAATCGTTCATCTAGATCGCTTGGGTCAATAAGGAGAGCATCAAGACCGTGGATCATCTGTTGTTCGGGACGAACAAATTTTAAGAAGGGGGCAGTGTTACGTGCCACAAAGTGACACAAGCGACATCTGTTGGAAATGGAAACAACTTTAGGTTAGTGACATCCTAGTAAACTAAGGGTTCGAAGAACGGAATATTCAGGAAAGTTCTAGGATAATTCGTAGAGTATAAATACGGCGCTTCTCACATCAGGAGGCGGAGTATTATTTCAGACAGCGAAGTGAACGAAGTAAACTATTTGGATTGCGATTATTAGAAGTACAGTACTAGCGATAAATAAAGAGTTGATTTGATAATTATTTGTGAATTTGTGAGAGTAAACAGTAAAGTTAAATAAAGAAAGAACTTTTGAATTATATCTGAAATATCGTGTTTTAAATAACGAACTACGGCCACGCTCGTAACAATATTAACTGTGAAATAAAGTAACCGAGGTAATTTTTCAATCTCTACTACTAAGTGTATCGTGTGTCGATGTATACAAAATCTAGGGAATTTTGCTAATTTGCTTTTGCGATTTTTTTCAATATTAATAGCCACTTCGATCTGCTTTGTATTTATGTTTAAATTTCATTGATGTGTACAACTCAACCGAATTGGGTTGTTAACTTTTTCATCATAACTATTTCACTTTAATCAGAAGTGTAAAAGTTCAGGGTATTCTCATTAAATGCCTTTTCGTTATTGCTCCTTGCTGCTGTAAATATCCACACTTTGATATGTATTTGCTATATGCTTAATCTTGGGAATATCAGCACTTAAATATTCAATACAATTTTTCCAGAACTTAACTTTCCGCACGTTGAAATTTATGTTGAATAGAAAAGGAAGACTGAGTTTGCTCTAGTAAATTCAACTTTAATTGCCGCGTCGTACAAAGACTCGATTGGAAGTGCGTAAAACTTTATTAGCACAAGAACTCTTTATCAGCAAAACAAAACAATAGCGGATTTGTGATACATACATGTCAACATTTTAAACAATTGTATTGTTTTTAGTTTTTACTTGAGTTTTTAACACACAGGGTGACAATTATTTGATAGATAGCAAATCAAATTGTAAAATCGATTGGAATTATTATTAAAAAATTAGAATACGAAAAAAAAGAGATATTTATATGCTGATTGTAATTCTGCACAATCGTTGTGCAGAATTCGAACTGATTGGACGTGTCTTGCCCTACCTTATGACTAGTGTCTTTACTGAGTGAAATTTTAATACTTATCATCATATGGAACACTTTTGCTTTAAATGAGACTATTTAAAGAAGTATACAAAAGAATAGAAAAAAAAAATTATTTGATAAAATTTAAAAAACCAGATTCATTCGATACGAATCGAACCCGCAGTGAGCTGGAAAAAGAAAAAGGAGGAAGAAGAAGCGTTTCGTGTTAGCAGAAAACCTTAAACTCATCGGTACAGCTTGGTTTTCTACATGTTCGATTCTTTTTAAATGAATCTGTTTTTTTTTAAATTTTTCAAATTTTTTTAATAATTTTTTTTCTATTTGTGTAAATTTTTTTCATTTTGTCATTTCTTTTCTTTATTCTATCTTTTCATTTTTTTTTTTCAAGTCACTCAATTTCGCTATTTGGGACCTGTTGATGAGTCAAACCACGAATTGAGACTTTTCAACAAAAATATAATCGGGTTGTGTGATGAAATAACAAATTGAAAACATTTTTTAGCTTTTGCTATATATTGGAGAATCCAAATAAATTTCTTCTTGAACAAATATATGTACCCCGGTCAAAAATTCTAAAGAGTAATCTCTACTGTTATAATCTTAGATAAATTCATCCAGGAAAACGCTCATGCGTGTGATTATTCTAGAAATTGCATTTTATGATTTGGATTTCCATAGGCAATAAAACTATTAGGTTGCTCGCCAGTGTACTAGTTTGTGATTCAGTTTGTAATGCACTGCAATAATGCGCATTTTATTAAAGTTATTTTGATTTTTGCATCCTCGTCTGTTTGGCCGTCCGTCTGTCCTTCCGTCTGTCTATCTTTCCGTCCGTCTGTCTTTCCGTCCGGCTGTCCTTCCGTGCATCTGCCCGTCCGCCCGTCCCGTCTGTTCACTTAGAGAGCTCAAATTTTGCATACGGGCCTTTACAAAAAAACTAAGTTCGAAAATGGGACGAATCGGGTAACCCCCTCGTAGAGTTGCCATACAAGAATTTAGTTTTTTACTATATATTTGGAAATTTTGCACGCGGTTTGAACAAAGAAACAGATTTAGATGGGACGAATCGGACAACTCCTTGGTAGGATTGCCATACAAAAATTTTGACTTTCACTATATATTTGAGCACTCCCTGAAATTTTGTACGAGGTGTTTTGAAAGTAGTAATAGTAAAAAATCTTCAAAAATGGACTAAACCGGGCAACGCCTTCTTGGTGTTGCCATATCATAATGTAGGTCTTTTACGTATGCTGTAAAAACAGTCACTCCTAGACGTTCTTATTGTACTAAAAAGCTCTCCAGAATATTAAATCCTATGAAATTGGTTAGAATCATTTTTTCTGTCCGACGAACCATTCTAGAAATATATGCCAAAATCCACTTCAAATATCAAACTTGTACAGATGGGTGACCATATGAAATGATATACGGTCCTTCAACTAGGATATCATAAGAACTCGTCTTTGACCAATTCTACCTTTTATATTTTTTAGTATAATGAAAGGATCTTTTTCCAATTTCTATGAAATTTTATAACCTAAAATTTTCAGCCTGTAGTTGCAAATTTGCACTGTGAGCTAATAAAATAGAACAAAATAGTTGTTTCTTTGTATAAAATGAGGATTATTAAAAAAAATTGAAATTCTATTATATAACGTTGATAATAAAAAGAAAATTAACATTTTTGTTTAGGATTCTAAACCTAAATTCTGAGATTCGTCACAATAGGGTTTACGGTCACCGTCTAACTTAAAAATATCAGATTTTCTTACCTTTTTATTTTGACATCTATTTTTTTTTATTTATTTTTTTTTAAATAGGTCATTAACATAACTTTTGTTTATAAAAACTGTAAACTGTAGACTCCTCCTTAATTTGACCTTGCAGCCATTATGGAGTGATTAGTTTAGACCCTATTCAGGTCATACCGAAATAAGCTGATATTTTTTAAATGACGTGTTTTCAGTCACTAAGGGAGAAAACATTCCATGAAAATAGGTTTAAGTATAGCTTTGAGAATAGCTTAAGACCTAATAACTCATTAACGGTTATATTTCAAATAAATTTGAAATATATTACTGGGCACATATTAGAATCAAATACATGTATGCTATCTTTTTTAAATCAACATCAATCTAACATAGTATAGTACATCACTATCACATACATTTATGTTGAATCACAGTCAAATATCACACTACAGTTACATTAGCCATATCTATTCTTGCTTTAGTAAAATAGAGAGTCGAGTTTGGTCATCCAGTCAGTATAGTTATAACTAGTGTTGGACTATGATTATTGATGATTTGAAACATCGATGTTTCTTTCAGAATGTTCGATGATTTCGTATCAATGTCGTCACATTCCAACGTCGAATGACATCTTTGTTATCTTTCAGTCTTCGGAAATGATATACTATAGGGCAGATATGTACTATATCATGGACTGCTGCATTTCCTATTTCAGACCAGTTTTTTTGGTAGGGATGTGACAATTAAATTAATTTAAAGTTTCATTTTCCGCTATATATTAATATTAAAAAATTCCAAATACATTCCTTTTTTCTTTTTTTTTATATTGCTAAGCCAAGCTCACGGGATACCCTATGATCCAAAACACAACATGGTAGGGAGGAGATAAGGAAAGGATTATGGGACATGAGGAAAGTGGCGGAGGTGCTGATGTATGCCACTCTGGAACCGTCGCAGATTGTAGGCCCTAGGAAATACAGTAGACAGTAAATTGTTCCATAATCTCACAGTTCGAGATAACAAGGCACCACGGAGTTTTACTGTACGGCCGAAAGTATTTTGAGGGTGGAAAGATGAGCATGTCTTGGAGCGCCAGAATTTCGTGCAGGAGACATTCTACAAGGGATAAGACAAGATATTTCAGGAAAGTATTGACCAGCATGTAGCAATAAAGGAGCGAAAGGCATCCAACATTGCGGCGGTTCTCGAGTGAGTCGATTTGACAAATAATTGTCAAATCGCCAATGAGCTTGAAGGCTATGTGATATTATTGCTTTTATTGGAATATTCCTTAAGTTCAATTTTTAAGGAAATAACATTAAGCAATTAGGTATGAGGGACAGAGAAAAGATTACAGTTATTAAAAAGCCATACATACAAGGGATTGCCCGCGCGTATGTGTATGGGCAACAACACGAGCCATACTTAAATCTGTAAATGCCGTTTGGAAAATCGTATGGTTTTCTTGTACACGATGTTTTAAGTTTTCTCATATTTGAACGCGATTGCCTATCTGGTTTTATTCAGCGTATGTACATCGTGATACTAACAAAGTTTTAATTCTAATTTTGAATGTTTTCTGAAAAATATAGAAAAAGAGTAATTTCTGAGTATATAACATTATTTTTTTTATATTACAAAATTTTAAATATATATACGAGTACGAACAATTGCATTTTCACCGACTGGCATTATTTATGAAATAATAGGAGCGTCTATCTCGACTCTGGAGCGCACAAGTTTTGCACACTCCAGATGCTATTCTTCTGAAATGAAAACAACAACAATTTATGGCCGTACAATCTTAAGCTCTAAGAATGTACGCGCAATTGTTAGGGAAAAATGTGTGGTGCATGGGCAAGTAGCCTTTATCAGTCCGTAGGCAACCCTGCGGGTAATGAATGCTTCACGCAATAATTTAGCAGATTGCGTGCGAATAATTCATCTTTAAGTTCCGTTATCTCGGACACCGGATACACGCCCCCCCCCCCCCAAATTCCCAACCGTACAATTTTTTCCTAGGCTTACAATTTTTTCCTAGTCTAAGTATGAATTATTCATAGCACTCGGGTTTCACAACACTTATGAGTATTTACATGAGCAGTTGTGTCGCGATTTGTCGAGTATACAAATCCTGATACAAGTATCTAAATGTAAACTAAGCTTAACATGGTATTTTGAGAATTTGTGCAAGAAATATTACTTGATTGCATCTTAATTAGAAATAAAATAAGTAAAAAACGAGTTTTCAAACAAAACTGAGGCCAAGCCGCATGAAAAAGTAGAAAATAAACTTTTCTTCACACACAGAGGTGGACTCAGATTTTTTGATTGGGACATTTCTCTTGAATATTCTTTCTCTTCATGAATCAAATCACTTATTACCTCTGATTGATCATACTGAAATATATCGGTGATTGTCAGCGAATAAAATCTGAGTCCACCTCTGTGTGTGAAGAAAAGTTTATTTTCTACTTTTTCATGCGGCTTGGCCTCAGTTTTGTTTGAAAACTCGTTTTTTACTTATTTGATTTTCTGCCTTTTTTACGTTAACTAAATTGTTATTACATGCTGCATGGAGATATTTTAAAACAATTGTTAAGTCATGTTTGGTGCCGATCCGAAAACAAAAATTTTTCGAGTATCAAATCGTTGAAGTACTGCAACGGTTTTCTGAAATTCAAATTATGTTTTCAACAGCGCTTTTTAGCTGTATTCCAACTTGATCCCATATAACATGAACTTTCCCGATTTTCCATGTTTTCACACAGACTTTTGCTATTACTATGAATTTTTTTTAAAAATGTACATGAATTTTCCTCGATTTTTCATGCACGTTTTCATGATTGTTGAAGAGAAAGTATTGATGCCAGTAGGACGGAAAAAAATGATTCCGCATAGCTTATAAAACTTTTTTGTCGGAAAATTTTCCGGAAAAGTCTGAAAATTCCGGAAATTCCAGAAAAATTGGAAAACTTTGCACTTTTACTGAAACAGATTTATCACTAAACATATAGATGAAAATTTATCCGATGACTTCCCCGCTTTTCCGGGTTTTCCACGGAGTTTTCCACAAAAGCAACTTTATGCAACTCATTTCGCTCTACAACTTTGTCTTAGATTGCAAAACGCTCCAGCGCTTCCTTGGTCTGAAAAACTCCGGAAAAACATGAATTTTCCTCGATTTTTTCTGCAAGTTTTCACCATTGTCGGAGAGAAAGTAATGATGCCAGTTGATAGGGAACTTGATCCTGCATAATTTAGAAAACTTTTTTACGGAAAATTTTCCCGAAAAGTCGGAACATTCCGGAATATTTTTTGGAAAAATCGGAAAACACTGCATTTTTCCCGAAACGGATTTATCACTAATCAAATTTGTACCAAATTTTCAAATGATTTTTCCCGATTTTCGGGGTTTTCCATGAAAATTTCCGGTTCAAATTTTGATAGATTCAATTGTCACGCAACATGAACCTGTGTGCCAAATTTCAGCTCGCTGTGATGACGAAAAGTTGGTCTACGAGAGTGTCGAAAATAGTAAATAAATAGACAAATTCGTGTACGAGTTAAAGGAAATGGCCTCAAAAAAATGTTGCTTTGGATTGTAATATTTTTTTTTGCGTTATTAAAGTCAATTTTTACAAGAAATTGTGAAAATTGTGTTATGTTCTTTTGTATATAATTGCAACAAAAAGATCGAGAGGGTCAATGTACCATAAAAGATGGGCTGCAATCAGTGATATCGGTTAATTGTTAATGAACTTACCGTCTTCTTCCAAGGATCCAATCAAGGCTCCGAAAATAAAAGATTGCGAATTTGGTACGCTTGCTTCTCATGTAATGTCTATTAAAATAATAAAATTATTGTTGTTGCTGCTACTGTGCGGGGTGTTATGCGATAGACACACAGCGCTCATAATGAAAAAATAACAAACTATACTGATTAGTTCATAATGCTTCATTATAAACTGCAGACACACAGCCATTTCTTTAATTAAGTTGTACTGTCAAACTGGTTTTGATATATTTATGACATTAAAGAAGCGATAACAGTAATGCTAATAACTTTGTTTTTATTCATTTTATTTTTCAATTCAACAATTACTAAATGAGAAAAACATAATATTAAAAATAATATTGACAATATAGTTTGTGATTTGCATGCGGCGCTGCAGATGTATATTATATGCCAAATCTAGCACATTTTTGCTCATTATAGCTATAATAAAGGAAAAAAAACACTCAATTATGATTTGATGATCTGACGCATACTATGTGACACATGGGATTTTAATGAATAGTTAGTAGGTACTCATGATTCATCAGATCGTGCAAATGCAAATGCTGAAATTCAGTCGAGGATTGATTATGATATCGGCTAGTTTTTAGGGCAGGTAGGAAAATATCGAAAAATTTAAGGAATAATGTGAACCACAGATTGGATATTCATATTAGAATATTGCCTATTGGAATCGATCCAACTGATTTCACGAGGAAAATTACTGGATTTTTGTTGATTCTCGCTTTATCCCTGAATACCATTTGAATGGATTGAAGAGATGTTTAGATCCCTGGCGAGATCCCTGGAACGCAGGCCACAACAAGGCTCATTTTTCACTAAACTGGATTCCATTTATAATCAAGCTAGTCCCGAGATCCGCACGAAATGTGGAACTTAAAAAAAACAGATTTCAGCTTATTCTAGAAGTTGGTACAATCTCAATGCGGGCCAAATGAATCGATTATGATTATGTCAGTGGTAGTGCTGCACAAAAGGTGCTAGACAGAAAATACAGGAAGTGTGCTAGATGAAAACAGAGTAAATGTTCTGGATGAAATTGGAAATCATGATATAAATGGAATAATTTGAGTCATTTATTTGACTTAGAGAATGGCAAAGGCTGCGGTATCCATACAATCAATTTTGGGATATCCTATTGAATACGATTTTTTTAAGATGGATATATCTTCCCGACTTCTCCGAAATAAATTGAGATCCAAATATATACAGGGTGCATTTAATATGATTTTTAGTTAACATTAATTTTGACACAAGGTGATTTAGTCCAAAATACAGCATGAGTGTTAAATTTTGTTCAAAACTGTCTTAAAATTTGTCAGTTATTTATTAGAACTGGAACAGAAATTCATACGCCTAACGTTTAATTTCACAAAATTGAATTCCACATTTTTTGTTATCTTTCTACGCAGAAATCGCTCTCAGGTTATTTCGGCTTACTTATCGCTGCCGTTCAATTATTGCTGTATTCAAGTTTTGGACAAATGATAATTACAAAACAGGAGGAGCTCGCTGAAGCTATATTTTGCAGCTATTGGTTTGAGCTTAAAGATGTTTCAACGCGGAAAATGGTGTACCTTATGTTGATGAATGCTAAAAAAAGCGAAGGGATTCAATTGAAAGGATTTATGGAACTATCTTTAAAAGCCTATTGTGAGGTATGTTTCTTTTGTACGTAAAGAAAATTTAAATTGTTTATTTTCATTTTATTTGACAGATGGTTATGGTTATAGCCTGTTACAGTCTTGCTGTATTTCTGATGAGCATTCCGTAAAATAATTCCATGTTTACCACAATTTAATTAACACAAAACAATATTATTAATTTTTTTTGTCATATTTGCACTAAGAATGTGAATAACTATTTATTCTTGATGATTGATAAATTTCGCTCTATTTCAGATCAATTAAATGTTTGTTCGAATTCATTTTGATGTTTCATTGTTATGAAATTAGTAATCGCATATACGAGAGACGACCAGGGACTACTCTAGGGTAGATGAGTCAAGCACTTTATACACGTTTGTACAATAGCCCAAGTCTTTCCGTTTTTCCTTTCTGTTTCTTCTAGTAATATCGTTGATCATTTGTTAATTTTGTTTTTACCTTCTAACAGACAGAAGATATGAATTACTATTTTATCAGCAACTTTCCTTTCCAAATCCCTGATTATCTTTCCTAAAACTCAATTAGAATTATACGAAGAAAGAACAAAAGGACTACTTAAAGCTCATCACCCAGAACTTCAATAAATTTCGCATTTAATAACGTTACGCAGCGGCATTTTTTGGAATTAGCAGTGTGCACTCGGATACACTAAGTTTAGTACGAACAATTCCAGAATTAAGAGGACAGTTTGACATTTTCTTAAATCCATTTTCTAAAAAGTATAGATTTGTGTAGTACATATATGTATATAGAATTACTATACAAAGTGTCATTTATGCCAGAAAGACCGAGAGCAGGTAGTAATACGCATAGCAAGACGAGGGTCTCAGAGGAGCTTAGGCGCTTGAAGCACCAAGGTTGCAGCTGGCGTATACCTCCTTGACAATCGTCCCTTTCCGTATTATACATTGAGTAGCTGCTCGTTTTCGTTTCGGTTTGGGAGCTGAGATAAATTTCGTAGCAGGTGACCATATCCATTTTCATACAAAATTCAATTTTTTCGATGTATTTTAGTAAAAAAAAAATTAAACGCGTTTTCTTCGGGGAAACGTTTTTTGGATTGGAACACTTATTTTAGAAAAAAAGAAATGTTGCACCTATCTAGCGGAAATTTGGAACACTTATTCTACACACGTATAGCTTCCGACTGCCCCATTAAGGAAACTTAAAATATTAATAGGTTTTAACAGTTCATAATTCTGTTTGCTCGTGATTTCCATATGCCTACTCCTATAAGACTTCAAAGTGCCTCAGATATGCGAAATTGAGGACCGTGAAGTAGTCTGTTGGAAACATATACAAATTCCTTATAATACTTGAAATCCTGCCATATTCTCAATAATTACCTGACTTGATCGATCTGTTCCAACAATTTATATAGCACTTGATGACACACCTACGAAATGTTCAAAGTAAATCGCATTATTATATTCAGTGATATCTGTAGAGGAGCCAACGATACAAAAGGATCCAAAAACGAAGATATTTTCTAAATGAATTGAAGAATACACAAATTTTCTATTCTCACGTAATGAATATTTTCCTTCTGATTTACAGGATACACGCATATTGTAATTACTACGTCAATAGAACAGAACGTCCCTATGATGGTTGACATATCTGGAGTAATTGTTTTATAAATTTTTAATGCAGGTTAAAGTGAGCCTGCATCGATATGATTTTCCCAATAATTCCAGTTTAGTTTTGGTGTGGTGTTCAAGATGCTAAAAAGCCTCTCTCGCGAGGCTTTTGCAACTGATACCATAAGTTGGTCTTTTCAATTTAATCTAATCGAAAAGATTCTGGAGATACCAGGATATACGACGCTGACGAAAACTAACAGCACTACTTGCTTTAAATTGCGTTGTGCTCTGAGATTTGTGATTCTGTGTTCGCTGCCATTGTTTTTTTTTATTTCAGTTTTAACAGAGAAGAATCCTCAGCTTCGCTTTGACTCTATGTTTTCATTGGCCGGCGGAATTCAATTTCAATTTCAATTTATTATATATATATATATATATATATATATATATATAACTACAACACTATACATATATATTCATGGCAATGCACCAGTAAGATACAAGATCTTTTAGTAGGTACATGTTTAGAAAAAAATAAAATAATAGAAGTGCCTATGTAATAGAGAGGCTTAAAGCTACTTTAAATACATTGCATTGGTCTGTATAATACAAAGGAAAAGCATACAACTAGAATTAAGTACATAATTCAGATTCAGAAAAAGTGTTTACAAAATAGTGCATAACATTGCTAATCCATACTACACTATTAAATCTCAGTTAAACTGCTGAGTGACTTGACCGAACATAAACAAAATCACATAATTAAAATGCGCGTAATTCTGAGGACCTAAGATGTTCCATAATGAGTCTCCTGATCGAGGAGAGCGAGCCTGCCCAGACGGATCGCTTTATAGAAGCAGGTAAGGAGTTCCAAAGCTTGATTGTATGAACGAAGAACAGGCACTGGGAAGTTAAGTAGGAAAATCTGGGCAATATTAAATTGCTATTTCTGTTAGAATTTCCGAAATTGAGAATGCGAAACAAGTATGCTGGACAGCGAAATTTCATTAACTTCGCTGTCCAGCATACTTGTTTCACGTAAGGAATAATATTGCAAAGTCTCTGAAACCGTGGTTCTGCAATGATTTTCCTTTATAATTATATAATAATATTAATAAGAAAAAGTCGGAGTTAATTATGTCAAATTTTTATACCTTAATACATACTTATATGCAGGCATTAACGAAATTTCTGTTTTTGTGGCTCCTTAAAACGAAACGAGAGAAACTGTCGAGGTACGTAATTGAAGCTACATCCTCCTTAGACACAAGTAGTAATGATGGATTTAAGGATATTGGCAAAAAGTACAGAATGCTTTCAGCGTGAGTATTAAATAGTACTTTATACCTGTAAATATTTATTGCTGATATGTTTCACACTTGAATTATAGCAAAATTATGGCAAATACTGTTATATTATACATCATGGCAGTATTAATATACGACACCTTGCCACTCTTTTCGCTGTCAGATCAATGGAAACTGCCTCTACATTCACCTATTTATGGAATTTCGTAATATTAACTGTTCGAACCAAATCGGTTCGAATATATTTTGGTTTTACCGATCCTAAAAACAAAGCATTAAATTTTTAGGAAAATTAAATCTAATTTGATTACTCTTAATCAAAAAACAGGTACACAACCTAACAAAGCCATGCATTTGTCATCTACATAACACATTGCACAAATACAATACAACAATATAGCCTCATTGAGCAGATCAGATTAAAATTCTTATCATATGATTGAAGCAATTAGTTTCGTGCTAACAACAATTGCTGGAAAAGAACATATGCAAAAATACCATGCTAAAATTGAGTTCTAAAAGCAAAACAAATTCAATCTAATTACAAGTTTTCCCAAAAATAGGTACAGCATCTAACCAAAGCATGTGTTGCCATGTAGCATACAATGCATGGCACAAATACAATCAGATCAAGCAGATCAATTTCCAACTCTATCATCATTATAAGTTCTATCGAACGGGAATTTCTTCTCTACGTGATAGAGATAATTTTTTTTGCAAATATACAGAATTCAATTTAACACAGCAGCATGGGTTGCTTTAAATTTCTTGTTACTATGCATTTTTGTTCGTTGCTATGCATATTTTATCTCTAGTACAGTAAAATTACAGAATCACGGCCAATTCTTGTGATCATGCGCCTCTGCCACTCCATCATTGGTGTCGTGTGCAAGCAAGGGCTATATAAACAGCAGTTTGACTTGATTCGATCTCCTTTTGTGATTTAGCAGTGCAGTGATTAACTTGGCGATTTTATTCTTTTGTGTTCTTTCCAAGTGATTTTTCCTAGTGTGTGTTTTATTACTAAATTAAATACTTGGTTTAATTGACAGCTAAAATAAAATATTCTTATTCTGGGTACCGACTGGATTAAGGAGTTTATTTTAGATAGCGATTAAACTAAAGGTTTTTTTTATTGTGGGTAGCGACTGCAATAAAAAATATTACTAACAATACACTTTATTTCTGGTCTCGACGGAAATCAAGAATCTTTCTTCGGGTCTCGACTTAAGTTAAGATATATACTAACATTCACTTTAAGTCGGGTCTTGACTGACTTAAAGAATATTATCTCGGGTCTCGACTGAGATAATATATTACTAACAAATAACTTTATTGCGGGTCTCGACTGTAATAAAGTTTCTTGTTGCGGGTCTCGACTGTAAAAAGACAATTACTAACAACACCACTTTATTGCGGGTATCGACTATAATAAACAGTCTTACTGCGGGTATCGACTGTAGTAAGACAATTACTAACACAAACACTTTATTGCGGGTCTCGACTGTAATAAAGATTCTTGCTGCGGGTCTCGACTGTAGTAAGTAAATCACTAACACAAAACACTTTATTGCGGGTATCGACTGTAATAAAGAGTCTTATTGCGGGTTTTGACTGTAATAAAACAATTCCTAACAAATCCACTTTATTGCGGGTATCGACTGCAATAAAGAATATCCTCATCCCACACCTCAGTCAAATAAAAGGTCAAGTAAATCAACTGCTATATATCGATCATGTGAGTACAAGTCAATTGCTACAGTTGTGTAAATCAAATTTATATATTAATCATTTAATAAACAGTAATTTCAGCTTTTTATATTACAATATATATATATATATATATATATATATCTTGCAGCTCTCAAGTTTTAGTATTTATTGAACTTGAAACATTTAGTGCAGTGAACAATCAGATAAAAACCACTAGCTTTATACCAGTGGCATAAATTTCACTACACCTTTCATTTATTGCATGTACGCTCTAAATACGGGCAGTACATTAATATTCGCTTATTTATAAAATGCTTTCATGAATATTTTCAGGTACCAAAATCATCCTGGCTACGAAATTAACTATTTGTTTGTAGTGCTTCAGTTTTTACTCGTCCTTTCATGTACTGCAGCAATTGACACATACTTTTATTTGTACTGTTCATTTACAGCATTAATGTTTGAGCTTTGCAAAACTAAGTGCGCTTATATTGGTGATAAGTCGGGTGAGTGCAACACCGAGCAGAAACAGCGACAACTTGTGCAAGATGTGGTGAAAATGCACTCAGATGCGGTGGGATTTTTAAATGAATTTAAAGAAATTTTCGAGACTACCGTTTTAGTAACCATAGCAACATTCATGGGAATGAGTTGTGTAATCATCATTCAAATAGCTTCGGTAATTATTTTATTTATTATAAATAAGGAATGAAAAGTAGTACAGGAGAAATCTCCCATAGAAAATTTCAAGTTGACCATAAAGTAGGTTTTATTTTATATAAAATTATGCATTGTTGAGCAAGCTCAATAAGTCATGGAGAAATAAATGGTTATATTCTTAATACACAAGATAAAAGGATTAAAGTGTATAATAAGTTCCACCCTGGCAACATATATAAATATATTTTTAAATTATACCAATTAATGTCTGGCATGTTTTCAACATTTTTTGGAATCGGTTAATTCTGCAACCAACTGCCATGAAATGAAGTGCTTTTGCAGATTAAACAGAAAAGTGATGGAATTTAAGCACTTTTATAAAAAGTATAAAAAATAAACATTGCCGGTTTTAACAAAAGTACATTTCAATGATAAAATAAAAAACACAAATGAAAAATAGAGAAAATAATTATTTTAAAAGGACTGTGCTTCAAATCGTACACCAGAAAATAGAAAATAATAATTTATCCCTTCACTTAGTGAGTGCATTCACTGCCTTCTTTGTTGCAGACCATGGCGTTATACTTTTTCTTGCTGACATTGTATGAGAAACGTGTCCTTTGAAGGCTTTTTAGTATTGCTATTTTTGGAATATCAAGCACCTTTCATACGTCAAACTTTACACTCAAAATTACTTTAACTTTTCTAGGTATAGTACCCTTCTTTACGAGCCAATAAGAATGCATTGGCGTCATTGCGCTGTTTTTTTTGCACCATATCTATCGGAAATAAATTGCACTTGTCTTTGAAGTATGAGGTGCCTAATTTATGGCATAAAATGTAAGCCATTTCATTGGATCCTTTAGGTTAATGTCAATGAGTCTGAATTCAGACTTTGAAATTTTCAGACTATGACATTCTCAGTTCATTGTTTAGGATGTCACACTAGGCTGAGCTTTTCATATAGATAACTCCGAGATTAGTGCGGACATGCGAATGTTTGAACGAAGAATTTTTATAATAATGTTTTGTGAATATTAAATTAGAAAAACCGTGTTTTTTCCCATGAATTTTTTAAAATTTTCTGATGTTGAAGTTATTTGTATTTCAATTTTAATTGATGCTAGTGACGAAAAAAATCGAAAACATTGGGTGCATCTATTAAACTTATCAAGAAAGCATGAAGGAGAACTTAATCAGTTATATGAAAACTTAAGACTGTATTATAACCCATTTTTAAATATCTTAGAATGTTGATAGAATCCTATGACAAATTATTATCGAACAATCAATACAAAATATCAAAGTCTACCACAGGATCGAAGCAGAGCACTTCAGCGGAGCATAGATTGACTTTACTTCCAGTATTAAAGGATGATCTAATTTCTACAAAGATATCTTACGATAAACGGATGAAATAAATTTTTTCCTCACAAATTTTGGCCTTCTTCGAAGGTTCACGGCCTTTATCTGACTAAAAAATTCATACTCGTCTGACCGGTATGAAAGAGAATCTGCAAATGCATCGCATTTAATTCCAAATTCTGAAAAGACTAGAATTTTTGACTCATGTGATATGGCATAATTCATTTCTGTGCATTTTCATAAGAAAAATTTCTGAAAAATGCACATTGGTACTAGTCTAACGATATCCTTTTTAAGCTGGATTTACCTTTTCCGTTGTTAGTTTGTGGAGTGCAGAGCTCGGTCCTGTACTTTTGCTAACAATAGATTTATATTATATAACTGCAGAGCGCAGTAGTCTCCCAATCTGGCAATAAGATCTGGCACCAAATAACTTTCCAAAAATTTAATACCATATTAATATTTGGTTGATATAAATGATATTTCTCGGGATTGTGACAGACGTTTTTGTCGGCCCAAACAGTTTTTCGGAATATAAGAACTTTCAAAATTAGTGATAAGAATTTTCACTGTCCACCGATCCTTTCTCGAAAGTAATACGACAAATGTGACTCTAGTGATCTAAGTACCTACTTCTGATGCTGGTGAACAAAGACTGTATTTTATAACCTTATGATTTCTGCGAGTGATCCCACAGGAAACTTGGCGAATCTAAGATCGAGGGAATATTCCCAATTTTCTAATTAAAGGACTCTAGTCGGATGGCACATTTAATATCACGGCACAATGCAAAGGCTACTTTAAGGTTATATAACTTATTTACTTATTTAACCTTTAAAAAATATAAGTAGTGGCCGTTGTGGGTACTTGAACTAGAGTGAGTTCTGATGAGCAAAACTAAAGCAATTTGACAAAGTTGTACTGTTCTTTGAACTATAGGCATTATAAATTTCCATGGATTTTAAATATTCTGAAGTAATTACCACGCGCACTTGAATTAATTCTCCCAGCTAAATATGCCCTACATATAGTGAGATACGTAATTTGTATATTTACTGAATGAATACTGTGTAAGTATGCTAATAGATGTAATCAAAGCCAATAAATGAAATATAATTAAACATGAAGTTTCATATCAAATTTTGAAGAATTGTTTTAATAGGTGAAGGGTGAACAACTTCTTTGATAGAGTTTTTCTTAACTTATTGATAATCAGATTGTAATCATCTTCGCACTTCATTCTGTGCAGGATACTCAACTATCATCTCAGTTTGGGTTAGCAGTTGCTGCTTTTGAATTATTGCTGTATTCAAGTTTTGGACAAATGATAATTTCAAAAAAGGAGCAGTTTGCTGATGCTTCTTATTCTAGCAAATGGTACGAGCTTAATGATATTTCGACACGCAAAATGGTACTACTAATGTTGATAAATGCTCAAAGATGTGAAGGAATTCATTTGAAGGGACTTACTGAGTTATCTTTGGAAGCCTATTCTAAAGTATGTTACTTTTGGTATATATGTTGAAGAATTTCAAATAAATTTTTTTTTCTTTGTTTTGCAGATGGCTAAAGCATGTTACAGTTTTGCTGCATTTCTGATGAACATGATGTAAAATTTATGTTTACTTGCAACAATAATATTGTATGCCGTCTTAAGTAAAATAATAATAATAACGTTTTTGATATTCCTACACAGAACTAAGAGCACGAATTATACATAAATCTTTTCTTGATATTTGTTGGATTTCACATTCACATAATTAAAAGCTTGTTTCAGTACATTTGTTTCACTTTCAATAAATTTTAGTAGCATTTTCAATTATCACCATTTGGTAAAATTTCATTATATTTTTTATGCGTGAGTTTCTGTGGTCTACTGAAGATCCACAAAATCGCTCATTTTCTTGGTCCATATTCAGGGTTAACAAGCTATAAAAGGTAATGCCATCATAGATACTGTGAATGCGTATCATATTTCCTATAAAATTATTTTTTTCTATTACAATTTTAAAATAGTAAAAAAAAAGCCTCCAAGTCCTATGATTTTTCGATTCCTTGTATTTTGTTCACGTATTTGTTCCACCATTGAATGTTAGTTAAAGCGACGTCACACTTAAATGTTAAAATATTATTGGACATACTTTGGATAATGCCCTAATATTTGTGCATACAGGCCTAGCTACGAGTTTGTGATTATCCCTGAAAACTAATTTATTAAATATTTTTTAAGGTCTCGGTTTCAAACCCGGGACGAGGTGGTTGTTTTTCTTCTTGTATTAGTAATTTAATTCAGAATCGTTAAAAATAAAAATTCTTCCATTCTTGTTTATAATGCCAAGCAAAATGAAAAGTGAACAATTTTGCTCTGACGTTGGTTTTATATTCTTCCAAAAGTATACCCAGCCAATATGAGTTTGGTCTATATATTTTTCTTACGATACCAAGTGGTTGCGAAATTCTCAGTAGAATAGCTACAGAGGAACTTTATTGCAATTATAATGTTAAATATCTGCAGAAAGTAGTCGAATAACAGAATTTCTTCCAGGTGTGGGATAATTATACATCATATAGGTCAACTAAAAAGACACTTCTTTTTGCTTCTTATTCTACCGATCTCAAATTTTACGAGTCGCTCTTTATTATATTTTGAAATCTCCCGAACTTACATATCTACGAACAAAATTTTATTTGAAATATTGTTGTCCTACTTCGAAAACTAAGATGTGCTTTCTTTTCGCATTTTTTTAAACATGTTGTTTTTATTTCATTGTTGTGTAAACAGTGTGTTGTGTGACATAAATTCAAAAAAAAAAAAAATACAAAAAAGAGAGCGTTTTGTGTGAACTTGATATTTCTTTTGGCATGCACGGCAAACAGGAATGCAGATCTACAGAAACGTATATGGTTCCTGTTGATACAAAACGCCGTTTTTAAAGAAATTTCTTTTATTAAAAGTTTTTATTTTTTAAGGCTTTTTCTCACTTGATTCTCGAGCTGAAGACTTAGCAGCAATCTCGGTCAATTTTATATTGACGACATTCTCTATGAACTCGTTTCATATTGACTAAATCATATTTTCTACATCTAAGTGATAAGCCTGTAAGTACTTTATTATTTTGAATAACACATTCAGTTTGGTTAATACACAAGCCATTTATAACGTTGCCTATCATATTTCATACAATGTTGCCTTCTTCAACGATCCATTGATTAACGAGTGATTCCTAATTATTTCGATTTGTTGAAAAATATGACTGAATACCCAAATCTGAAAAATCACCTGGAAATAATTTCTAACTCGGGCCAGCTTCTATTTAGATCCATTAAAAACTAGTTACCCTAAAAAGAGAATCAGCTGCTCTTACTATAAATGATCCTAAATATTAAAACACAACCATATTGTGGGCTGCGAGGGCTATATTCTAGAAAATGAATGGGTGGCTTTTGAGTATAGGGCATTTTCGAATACATCAGTGGTCGAACAGAAATGCATATGTTTAATTCCTAAAAATTTACAGAAAACGCATAAAACTGGATAAATCAATGGGCTTTCGAAATTATTCCACTATTATTTTAATAGTTTGTGTTACTTTTGGTGCCCTTCCCGGCATGTTAAGAAAATAAAAAAATGTGAAATATGATAGGAGAAAAAAATAAAAACTAAATGGACATGTACCTTTCTGACTGCACAAACTGTACCTATTGATGGACATGTTCCTTTTTGTTCAGTTGTTGGCTTTAAGAAAACAATAGATTTTCGAGGCCATATGCCATTCTGTACGTAAATATAGTTTTAAGAGTGATCTGTGACTTTTTGTGTTTTGTGTTGAGAAACTTCAATAGGTATAGCGGACACAATTCCATAAAAAAACGACAAACGGCCGACTTCGGACCTGTCCTCAAGGGTATAATCGGATATGGAAATTTTCAAGATGTACCTACTTAAAAAATATATATATACCATCAATCGTCAGAGAGACTATCATTAGTTATTGACTATAGTAATAATTCCCATGTCAAATTAACTTTATTTTAATGGAAATTGAAAATAATATTATAGTAGACAACGGGTGATAAACAGGCCTAATTCACACCAATATTATTTTGGTTGCGAGTAAAAATTGTGATGACTTCAGTTCTTCATAATTATACCAATGAGCGATGCAAGTACATTATACTAAGCATTTGTCGTGTGTGTCGTTTATCTCAAATTTTTATATATAAGTCAATGTTCCATTATAACCTTCCAAATAGCATTATTTATGCGGTCCAATCATTCGTTACGTTCCGATTTTTATTACACAGAACGGTTGTAAGATATAAAAGTTCTGTAGGTACTCTTTAATCCAAACGAAAAGGAATATAAAATTTTCCCGGAATTAAATGTATATTTCTTAACATTTTACACACCACTATGGCTATGTTTTATATTATATGACAAAAAGTAAATTTTTCAATTAATAGCGCGGATAAGCATACACAATTTAGCAAAAATTAAACTCAATTATGATATTTTTTTCAGGCGTTTACCACACCTTTCTATAATGTTCTAATTATTACTGGAAAATTGCTCTCCGTGGAGTGGAGGGTTCCGTACCATCGTACAAAATTTAACACTAAGTAATTATTATATATTTTTTCAAATGAGAGTAGGCGTCATATGAAAAAATAATTCCTGCTATGATAATAATAATGAATGCGAATAAAACAAGGAAAAAAACGCCGAAAAAATCACGTTTCTTGTATGGGGGCCCCCTTTAATTTATTTGATTTTTTATATATGTTATTATATCGCCTATAGAAATACACAGTCTTTGAAAATTTCAACTGTCTACTTATTACGGTTCAAGAGATACAACCTGGTGACGGACGGACAGGAAGTCTTACTAATTGGGTTCCCGTTGTTACCCTTTGGGTACGGAGCTCTAAAAAGGCGAAAATAAAGAAACAAATAGAAAAAAAAAATGAAAAATATTTAATTAAATACAAAACAGAAAGGAAAACATTTCGAGGTACAAATCTGCAGACCTACACCCTCTAAGAAAAATGTTCAAAAGGTGCAGGACATAGTATGTGCTTCGAATAGCAGCCAGTACCTACAATCTTACCAAGTCAGGAAGAAACACCTTTGGTCTATTTTCTGTGGCCGCATATATAAATCTAAACACCCTGCTGGAAGGCGTACAAAGATAGTCCCCTATTAATGAAATTTTTATTTTTTTTCTGGTATCGTTCTGAGGTACCAAAGACTTAGCGGACAGCAGAGAAATTCTTATGAAAAGAAACAACTTTTAATATGAGCTAAATCATTAATCTTTGCTGTGATCTTCTTAAATCTACCGGGAAAATCTTAGAATATATGTAGGTACTTTCAAGTGATATTGAAACTACGCATACACTTCCCCAAAGGCCACAATTCTAAATACATTAATATGTACTCTACTCTATACAAAGCAAAGATACATGTATAGTACAGAATTTCTTAATAATTAAATTGGTGGAATTATTAACAGATTAAAGATTATTATTCTTTGAGCCAATCACCGTAGACCTTCGGCTAATCTGGGACTAATCACAAACCCTCGAAAGAGTAGGGAGAATAAAAAGTGCAATGGTTAAAATAAAGTCAGAAAGCCAAAGAAAAGCACACTGAAATTGCTGATGGCCAAGCAAAAGGAATAGAAACTAAGATTAAAAACTCTTGGGAATATACATATGTCCTGTGGTATCTCTGAGGAAGGGGCTAATGGAGGACAGAGCAATTTACAAAATTAAGTTAACAAGGTACAATTTTTCTTTATATCTGAATTGCAGCGTATGACGCAACTTGTAATTATAGTGCTAACAGAACGGAAAGGGTTTTTTTATCACTTAAATGGCGTAATTGCTATATCAATTTTTAATTCTGGTTGACGACAGCTTGACATGAAACCTTTTCCGCAATAACCTTTTTTAGTTTTATTCTGTAATTCAAGATGTTTAAAAGATTCTTGCGCGAAGTTTTTGACACGAACACCACAAGTTGGGCATCTCAATTTTATGTCCTCGAGAAGATTCTGGAGGTTGTTACGTACCTGATATGCACGAAATAGGCCTGGTCAACGATGTAGAAAGGGCTCGGTCGAGCTTCTTTAAAATTACCACCTTCGTTAATACTTTTGGGCGCCACGTGGTTTTAGATTCCACGAACTCAAAATTGAGCAACATACTCTGATAGTAATTCCTTCTTTTAATCAATTATCACGTTACAAAACGTACTTAGAAATAACTTTTTTTGTTTTAACTTTACACGATATTCAAGAACAAAAGAACCAAGGAAACTTTGAAATTAACAGAGCAAGCAAATTAACGCGCGGATTTTACTAATGTATGTAATCAATATAGACTCAGAAACTTACAAGATAAAAAAATTCTTCCGTAAAGGAACGGTACTTATTTTTTGTTGTATTCCCTGCGTTTGTATGTTCACCTTTTCAATTAATTAATTAATGATTTCAGGTCCAGACTTCCGTTTCTATTATTCTCCTCCATTTATTCTTCACCTTACTTCTTTCCTTCCGCGTTTTCTATTTTCTTTTAACCTTCTTTCTCCTGCTGACCTTTGCCTGACCTTTTATTTATCTCCCTGCTGTAGTGCTGTCCAAACTTGACTTGATCTACTTCGACTTCTGACTCTATTGCCCGATCAACTGCCTAGACTCACCACCTGCTTGAATTTGTCTTTCTCTAGGGTTCACCCGCTTCACCTACCAACGCTGTTATACAAAATCCCATTATATTCTAGCAGTTTACTCCGAATTCTTATTTTGAATTTGAATATTCAGAACTTCGATAAGAAATATTCTAATTATGCAAATGCAGGTAATTCTTTACAATTTTCTGCTTGGCTTCCCAGTTACATTTGTCTTAAATCGGGCGGTTCGCGTTCATGAAGAAAACTTGTCACTTTTCTGTTAGTGAGATGATTGTATATAGTGGCTGCATTTAGTCGCGTTAGAAGGCAAACTGGACCTAGTGAGTTTCATCTAATTCTAGTACTACAAATTTCATTTCTAGAAAAGAATAAAAACCATTTCTTACATTTCGGGGTTTTCAACGAAAACTTCGCGCGGTAATTTGCTTGCTTCACATCATCTTTACAAAAGTGAGTTTAGATTCATAATAGTGAAATTATTTAAATTCATAATAATGAAGCTATTCTTAAATCTATTTGACGCCTTTGACCTTAATCCTACTTAATACTAATTCCAGGAGCACCAAATTCCACACATCAATACCTTTGAGACCCAGGAAAATCCTCTAGGATACAGCTCAACAGCAAAGCTTCCTTATCCGTACCGATCGCTTCAATGAACGGAGCATTATTTCGATCCGTATCTGACGTGACTATTGCAGGGACGTTGTAAATCCATTTTGTAAATACGACATAGCATATGGCTTTGTGAAGGGGACGTATCGATGCGCTAAGATGTGTGATCTGAAAATGTGATAAGGACTCTGCAAAATCATCGAATTCTCATATTGGAACAGAAAAAACAAGAACAACATGTATATATTTCAAATAAATTCTGTTACATGATCAATATTTGGTTTAAATCTTCCTCCCGGTACGTCCCCACGTTTTAATACATAACAAGGTAGTTGGATATACGATGATGAAGGAATCTAGCAAATCTATTTGTTATAAAATCAATTGTGTTCTGAGATTTGTAATTCTTTGTTTGTTCCCAATTTTTTCTTTGCTCTCGGTTTGTATAGAGAAGTGCCCGCATCATCGCTTCGAAATGCAGCAGCAACTTGTCCAAGATGTGGCGAAAACTCACTCAGACGCCGTCGATTTTTTAAACAAATTTAAAGCAATTTTCGGAACTGTCATTTTGCTAATTGTAGCAACATTCATGGGAATCATTGGTATAGCCATCGTTCAAATAGTTTCGGTAATCACTAAATTAATTAATATGATGAAAACATATTTTAATTGGGAGTTTTTTTACTTAGTACGTAGCTCCATGAAAAATAAACTCAAATAAAAGCTTTAAAAGAGTGGAAAAACTAGAATTTTGTGTTCTATATAAAATCATGCAAAAAGGCATAAATTTCAAATATAACGAGAAAAATTCACTTAAAACTGACAAAGAAGTTGGTGTTATATATATTTTTAAAAGGAATGTGTTAAGCGAATATTAAGCCTAATTCAGAAATCTAGTTCATGTAGTTTTCCAAAAATTAACTAACATTCAAATTTCAATATTCAGTATTTCTATGAATTGTGATGTTGCTATAGAAGACTACTGTGTGACTGGATTTGAATATTAGATCTAGTCGCAACCGCAAAGTTTAATTATATTTTATTTTTGCATATAGGTGGAATTAGCTCAGCAGTAATTTAGGACATTTCGGAATATAAGTAATATTCTGTAACATGTAGGAAGTTTACTGCAAATCATTCGAATCCAAAGCAATACAAGTCATCCATGCTATAGACCTGGAATTGCTGAGCTTCGATATTCTACAGATTTCCATATAATTTATTCCAATTTTTAGAATTTTATGTTCTGAGAGTGAATTAAGACCTAGAACAAAGTAATCTTTAAAATATGAAATTAGCTTTGAGTGTTAATAAATTGAATGCAGGAGTCGAACAATTTTGAATGATGCTTGATATGAATTCTGTGATAACAAATTGCAAAGATAAAGAAATTTGATGGAACATGTTGAGCGTTCAAGTTTTATTTATATTTTTCCATTTTGAAGTATTATAACCTGCAGTTTCTGACCAGTGTGAAAAACTTTGTCCTTTTCCTGATTTCTTCAGAAGAGATGTGCATTAACACGTCGAAACAACAAATTTCCGAATTTTCAACAATTTCAGTTTTGCTTCTTTTCAATTATAGAACGTCTCGCGAAATATTTTCCGAAGAGAGAATAGCAGGAGTGGGTATGTAAACCAACAGCGCGGCCTCTGGCAATGTAAAATTGTAAGGAATCCCAAAGCCTCTCCTCCTATCGAAATGAAGTCTGTTCTAATATTCCTTTATATAATTAACAAAATATCCCTTGATTTGTTGTCTTTACGTCACCTCATGCATTTTATACGGGAGGTGGCCCCCTTACTACTCAAATGGTCAATTTACACGCAAGTTTCTAGCGAATTATATTGATAAATACTTAGGATTGGCACATGGAATACTTTCGACTAATATCTGTCACACTTTCCACTGCTTCGGCCCGTTATCCTTGTACTCAAACATTAAAACAACTATGAAAAGACGAAGCCGAAATATTGCTTTTCTTAATATTTATTGGTAGCTAGAAATTTAGTTCTTTACGATCTATTTAGGATAATCAGTTATCAGATTACTTTGGATTAATTGTTGCTGCTTCTGAATTATTTCTGTATTCAAGTTTTGGACAAATGATAATTTCAGAAAGGGAGGAGTTCGCTGAAGTCATCTATTGCAACAAATGGTACGAGCTGAAGGATATTTTAACGCAGAAAATGGTACTCGTCATGTTGATGAATGCTCAAAAATGTGAAGGTATTCTCTTGAAAGGACTTATGGAGCTATCCTTGGACGCCTATTATGAAGTATGTTGCTTTTGGCATGTAGAGAAAATTCAAATTAATTCTTTTTTTATTCCATAGATAGAGAAAAACTGTTAAGGGTGTACAGATTTTTTTTCAGATCCTTAGTTATTCATACAAAATAAAGAGAAAAAGAGAAAAAATTGACTTTTAATTGCTTTAAAATACTATAGTCTAATACTGAGAAAAAGGAATTATGCATATCATTATTTATACGAGTGCTATACACTACAAAAGTGGTACATATAAGGAGAATGTTGCTTATTGATACAATATTACAAGTAAAAAAGCTAGAATTGTTCGTATGGTCACCGATCTATGCAAGTTTGATTATTGAAGTGGTTTATCGTATTTATTTCTAGAACGGTTTCTCGGCCAGTAGAAATGGTCACACCAATTTTCATAGGGTCCTAAGTCTGAAGACTATTCCAGTACATCAAAAACGTATTCGACTGAACGTTTTCTCAATCGGTATACATAAAATAACGTAATTTTGGTATGATAAAACCATTGATGTGCTCTCAAGTTATTGTGGTGACGGACAAGCAAAAATCAAAATAATTAATAATATCTATGTATGGGAATCCAATCCATACAAATGGAATGACAAATTCTGCAGCATTATGAGAATTCATCTATTTTGTTAAAACAATTTTGGAACGTAATATGATGAGGATTTAAAAAGGATATTTGTATTCAAATGTTCAGCATCTTCAATCAAAAATAGCCAATAAAATCCAATGAAGAAGAAGTATAATAAACTCAATTTTAATTCGGTCTCGCTCCGTTCCTAGTACAGACAATTTCAATATCACACGATCATAATATGATGTTCTACGTATGGGAAAAAAAATTGATGAATTTGTAAAAATGTTGTTTATATTTTCGAAAATTTCCCAGATTCGAATGTTTAGAATTATTCATCAACTACATCATTATATGTCGGTAAAATAAAAACTGTAGAAAGTGATATGAATACACCACAATATATTAAATCACTTGGAACATTGAACAGCTGCGATTACAATTACAGGAATTTTCATGCATATTATTTGCAATACTATTACGATTACAATACTTCTTTATCAGTTTAATATTTTACATCATTGAAAGAGTACATTCACATGTACATTAATATTTATCATGGTAAACCTTTGTAATGTTGCATTCACTCCTTCCATTTTGTGTCATGCTGCTGCAGTGGGTTGCTAAAATCAATACAAAACATCGAAGCTCAGCAAAAAAGGTTCTACAATTGCATTCAAACTTTCAGATTGAGCTTTCACTTATTGGTTCACAAAGTAAAGTAAATCCTGCCATCTCTTTAGCTTTTATTACTTTATGGTATTAGCAGTAAAGGATGCTAAAAATGTCGTTGATTGATGTTGATCTGTCCTTAAGAAGGCAATGTCTAGAGCTAATTAAGGGTTTAAGTACAATTGGGACGGTCCATAAAAGGTTTGAATAAATTGTATACTTCCTCAATTTATAAAATTTCATTAAAGCGTTTATCAATATAATACAATTGGCAATAAAATTGTTTTATATAAATTTTATATACAATTCAATCAACCTCTTGTATAAAATGTGTTTATAACAGTCTTAATTAAAATAAATAAATATAACTTATGCTTTTTTATATATATGTTATATTAAGTATATATCATTTCGTGCCTGGGCTAATGATACTCTGGGGTTTGTAAAAAGATGGTCAAAAGAGTTTAATAGTCCATTCATAACGAAGATCCTTTATTGCACATTCGTTAGACCCATTTTGGAGTATGCTAGTCCTGTCTGATCTCCCTTCTATGCTGTATGGATAAATCGTTTCGAGGTTGTGCAGCTGAGATTAAATTTAATGGACTTCATTAGGACAACCCCATTATTCTACCTTCATACTCTTTCCATTAGATTCTCTGAGAATAGGCGAAAAACTTCCAGGGTTGTTTTTGTATTTCAGTGTATACAAGGAATGATAAATTCCCCCAAGCTCTTAAATACTTTCAATATATCTGTTCCTGTGGTCTCCTTGAGGAACTGTGACTTCTTCGTTGTTCCTCAGCATATTATAAACTATGGCATGCACGAGCCGGTTTCATCAACGTCTCGTCTCTTTAACTGCCAGTTTGATTGCATTGACTTTCATCTTCCAAAAAGACAAATAAGAGATCAGCCTAGTTAAAGTTACTTTTCTTTTTCATTATTATTGTTATGTAGCTGTACTTTTTATCGGTTATATTTTAATTTTGTAAACTGAGTAATCAGATCTTTGATGAAGTTCTAAATAAATAAATTAGAATAAACCTTTATACTGATTGTCTACTATTCTACACAAATTCAGTATACACTATGCACCGCTTAGACCTTATTGGTGTATTCGATCGATCGAATTGATTTGAATTCAAACAGCGTAGTTTTTTGTAAGCTTCTTTGTATGCTTCGTACTCTATTCGATAGAATACTAAAAATATTTTTAATTAGAAAAACAATGTTAATTCTATGAAACAACCTAAGTATTTATTTTAAAAAAATATTATCACTCACTTTAACCAACCAACTGTACTATACTATAGTGCCCATAAAACAACAGTACTTAGTCATACAGTCTTATCCAAGAACGTCGATATACAGGTTTACCTACTTGACATCGTATGATATATTTCTAAGTATTTCTATTGATACAAATAATTTGAATGGTTTCAATATTAGGTACTCAAAGGATAGAGTTTTCACCCTAATAGTATCAGGCTCTCAAATATCTAGTTATACCGAACGTAATTGATCCTTATATTTAAATAGATACAGTTTATCCTTTGGTCGTCTGTACTATGTTTTTGTACTAAATTCGGATAAGAAATGATCCTTTTTTGGTATTAGAGATGCCGATATCCATTTATTTATTAAATTTTATATAAAAAATTAGATCCGTGGAACTAATAAGATCGAAAGTATAAGAAATGTGCCTCGTTTTACTTATTTTTTTAACCGTGTAGGAACAATTTTTTCCAGGATCGTTTTATGGAGCGAATATATCACAGGAATCTGCAGTTGAATTAATTCAATTACCGCTAACAGAGAGGCCGACCGCCGACGACTATTGCAGTCAGAGGAACATTTTTCCACATGCCACTATTCGTTTCCTGACAGGGGATGCCACTTCGAAAGCCTTAATGACTTACAATCGAACGTCAGCATTTCACAAACCATGCTTTCAAAAACCTTGGATACAACAGATAATTTAGCAATTATTCTATAAGTGCTCTTGCCATTTTCATAACTAAGGATAAAAAATAACGATTTCCGAGCGTCAGGAAATACTCCAGTTGACAATAACAAACTAAAATTAAAGACTATCAAAGCATTCTTTAAGAACAATACAAGAACAATAGATGATCTCCTAATGAACTAATCTAACATGCATGGTAAAACGACATCGTCCAAACGACATGGATTTCGTGTTTGCTTGTCACTCTTGCATTGGAAGATTCATGCTTGCAAAAGTCTTTTCTCTCTCCTTCATTTGACGCTATGAACATGAGCACAAACGATGTAGTAAAACCTCTTGTGAATTCAGTATAAATTTAGAACCATATAGTGGGAATTTAGAACAAAACAGCTGTAAAATGGAACTTGCACCTTAATCTTTAAATCAAAGTCTTATAATAATTGAATTGTCCCACCGCTTTGTACACAATTTTTAAGTTTACTATATTATAGAATAAGTTATTGAGACCAAATACTTCCTTTGACGTAATTCCGCAATGAAATCTGCTTTCTAGATTTCATTACATTTACATCTATTATAATTGACAGGTCAAAAGATTTTTAATTTGGCAGCTTTCCACTACTTACATATTTCGTTTTGACGACGTCACTTTACCATGCATTATAGATTAGGGCTAATTTACAAAATTAGTGATATACCTGATACTAAGAAAAATTGCTGTTTCAGCAAAGATTCACGGGATGCTATTAACTAATCCACCATCTCTAAGACCTTATCCGCTTTCATGGTTTTGTAGTCCTTTACCTCATCTTACATCAGTCCGAGATAGACAAGGAACCTTGAACTGGTGTGGGAAAGGAAAAGTAGACGATATTATTTACTTTATCAACTACATCTAGTTATGTGCATGAATATGTATATGTAACACGGTCCTATTTCTGTGGCAGTATCTAATACAAACACTTGTAAGAATTTATCAAAATGACCAACTTTTCTACTTTCACACAAAGAATACTTTGGCACCTGATTTGTAGCATACAAAGAAGCTTGTAATTAGTGTGTCAATTGAACAGAAATTCTATTATAATGTGTGACACCACAAATGGCGTGTGTGTTTTATAAATTATTAATCTGGGTTTACTGTAGGTGGTCGGCTGGGGTTGGCGGATGATGGTTTGTGACGTGGCTTTGAGAAGTCTTGCAATGATATCTTTTTCGCAATTATTCTATTCAGTTCTGTTTTGTAACTCAAATTGTTCAAGGGTTTCCTAAGCCAATTTCTTGTCACGAAAAACACTCGTTCAGCTCCTCAAATTGATCGCATCGAAAAATCTTTGGAAATACCTGGTTATATGGCACCGATGAGATCTAACCACAATATGAGTTATAAAGTTAGTAGTGCTCTGAAATTTGTGATTGTTCTGCCTTGTTTTGTTGTGCTCTCAGTTTTAACACAGAAGAATTCTCAGCTTAGTTTTGATTCTATGCTTACACTTTTGTCATCAATTCAGGTAAGAAATTATATTGAAAATATCATATTAATTTTAAATGTTAGGCCTTGCGATAAATTTTATTATTGTATAAAAAAAACGAACATGAAAACTTCAAAATTGCCCTGATCCATACAATTCTTATTCAATCTATGTATATTTGAGCATGTTCCTAATGTAATGCAGGCAATAACGAAAGTTCTGATTTTGTGGCTCCTCAAAGAAGAACGAGAGAAATTATCGAAATACGTAAGCGAATTCACATCCTCCCTAGATACAAGCACTAATGACAGTTTTAAGGAAATTGGAAAAAAGTACGGATTGTACTCAATGTGAGTATTAAATAATGTGCCGTACTTGGAAATAGTTACCTATTAATGCTTATCACATGATTCCTAGGAGAATTGTGACAATTACTTTTGTGGTGTACATTGTGGCAGTAATCGCATACATTTTTTTTCCACTTCTTGGTTCAGATGAATGGAAACTTCTTCTACAAGCGCCCAGTTATGGAATTTCGTAATACTAAAAAAAGTGCAATTTTTTTTAAATATTTTGAGGAATATTTTCAGACACCAAAGTCATCCCGGCTACGAAATGAGCTATGGGTTGAATGTAGTTCAGATTATGATCATCCTTCCTTTTACTATTGCATTTGACGCGTTTTTTTACTTATATTGTTTATTTACAGTGCTAATGCTTGAACTTTGCAAAATATCATGCGCTGACATTGGTGATAAGACGGGCGAATATGATACCGAAGAGAAACAGCTGGAACTTCTGCAAAATGTGGCGGATATGCACTCAGATGCACTCGAGTTTTTAAAGAAAGTCAAAGCACATTTTGAAACTGCCGTTTTGATAACTATTTTAACATTTATGGCAATCAGTTGTATAAGCATCGATCAAATAGCTTCGGTAATTATTGTGTTATTTGAAATTTTAAATATCTCTATTAATTAGGAATTTTTATACCATCCTATTACGGTGAATGAAATATCACTCAAGAAAAATCTGTCGTGGATAAATTCAAAGCAAAAAAAAAAAGCCAAAACATCAACGTATTTCGTTATACGAAATTAGTGATAAGACATTTAGCGGGGGGAAAAGTTCAAAATATTAGGACTGAATTACTGATTAACTTTGACGTTTTCGATTGCCGAATTAATAGAGTCACTGCACGGTTTTCGTAATACAAGGGTCGATAGTAATTTGAATAAAACTAGTTCGGCTATTCCCGTTATATTTTTCATATAATCTATGTATGTCAAGTTACAAAAGTAATTTCACGAAAAGATAGTGGGAAGATTAGAGGTTACAGGATTTCGTTTAATTAGTACTGGAGTTATTATGACGCATCCCAAAATTTGTTGTGAAACTAAATTAATTTTTGGTAAAATATGCTTCCTAGGATATTAACTCTGAAATAAAGTAACCGAGGTAATTTTTCAATCTCTACTACTATTTGTATCGAGTGTCGATGTATACAAAATTTAGGGAATTTTGCTAATTTGCTTTTGCGTATTTTTTCAATATTAATAGCCACTTCGATCTGCTTTGTATTTATGTTGAAATTTCATTGATGTGTACAACTCAACCGAATTGAGTTGTTAACTTTTTCATCATAACTATTTCACTTTAATCAGATCATAATCAGAGTGTAAAAGTTCAGGGGATTCTCATTCAATGCCTTTTCGTTATTGCTCCTTGCTGCTGTAAATATCCACAGCTTGATATGTATTTGCTATCTGCTTAATCTTGGGAATATCAGCACTTAAATATTCACTACAATTTTTCCAGAACTTAACTTTCCGCACGTTGAAATTTATGTTGAATAGAAAAGGAAGACTGAGTTTGCTCTAGTAAATTCAACTTTAATTGCCGCGTCGTACAAAGACTCGATTGGAAGTGCGTAAAACTTTATTAGCACAAGAACTCTTTATCAGCAAAACAAAACAATAGCGGATTTGTGATACATACATGTCTGCATTTTAAACAATTGTATTGGTTTTAGTTTTTACTTGAGTTTTTAACACACAGGGTGACAATTATTTGATAGATAGCAAATCAAATTGTAAAATCGATTGGAATTATTATTAAAAAATTTGAATACGAAAAAAAAGAGATATTTATATGCTGATTGTAATTCCGCACAATCGTTGTGCAGAATTCGAACTGATTGGACGTGTCTTGCCCTACCTTATGACTAGTGTCTTTATTGAGTGAAATTTTAATAGCTATCATCATAATGGAACACTTTTGCTTTAAATGAGACTTTCTAAAGAAATAGAAAAAAGAATAGAAAAAAAAAATGTTATTAAAAAAAATTTATAAAACCAGATTCATTCGAAACGAAACTAACCTGTATACGCCCGCAGTGGGCTGAAAAAAGAAAAAGGATGAAGAAGAAGCGTTTCGTGTTAGCAGAGAACCTTATACTAATCGGTACAGCTTGGTTTTCTACAGGTTCGATTCGTTTCGAATAAATTTTTTTAATAAATTTTTTATTTTATTTGTGTGAATTTTTTTTCATTTTTTCAATTCTTT
The DNA here is from genome assembly GCA_963930735.1 of Dioctria linearis. NCBI lineage: Eukaryota > Metazoa > Arthropoda > Insecta > Diptera > Asilidae > Dioctria > Dioctria linearis. The sequence goes on along the minus strand of OZ005740.1, from coordinate 342,022,314 downwards.
TCTTTTTTCCATTTTTTCCTGTGTTTTTCAAGTTACTCAATTTCGCTATTTGGGACCCGTTGATGAGTCACACGAAGACTTGAAACTTGCCACCAAAAATATAATGGGTTGTGTGATGATATAACAAATTAAAAATATTTTTTAGCTTTTGCTATATACCGGAGAATCCAAATAAATCCAAATAATTGTCAAATCTCCAATGAGCTTGAAGGCTATGTGATATTATTGCTTTTATTGGAATATTCCTTAAGCTCAATTTTTAAGGAAATAACATTAAGCAATTAGGTATGAGGGACGGAAAAAAGATTACAGTTATTAATAAGCCATTCATATAAGAGGTTGCCGGCGCGTATGTGTATGGGCAACAACACGAGCCACACTTAGCTCTGTAGATGCCGTTTGGAAAATCGTATGGTTTTCCTGTACACGATGCTTTAAGTTTTCTCATATTTGAACGTGATTGCGTATCTGGTTTTATTAAGCGTACATACATCGTGATACTAACAAAGTTTTAATGCTAATTTCGAATGTTTTCTGAAAAATATAGAAAAAGAGTAATTTCTGAGTATATAACATAAATTTTTTAAATTTTCAAAATTTTAAATATATATACGCGTACCAACAATTGCACAATTTGAAGCCATTTTCACCGACTGGCGATATTTATGAAATAATAGGAGCGTCTATCTCGACTCTGGAGGGTACAAATTTTGCACACTCCAGATGCTATTCTTCTGAAATGAAAACAACAACAATTTATGGCCGTACAATTTTAAGCTCTAAGAATGTACGCACAATTGTTAGGGAAAAATGTGTGGTGCATGGGCAAGTAGCTTTTATCAGTCCGTAGGCAACCCTGCGGGTAATGCTTCACGCAATAATTTAGCAGATTGCGTGCGAATAATTCCTTACATCAGAAGTTACAGGGTGAGATACAAAAGTTATCCAAACATCTTTAAGTTCCGTTATCTCGGAAACCGGATACACCCCCCCCCCCCCCCTCCCATACCCAACCGTACAATTTTTTTCTAGTCTTACAATGTTTTCCTAGTCTAAGTATGACCTATCCATATCTTTCCGGTTTCACAACACTTACGGGACACCCTGTATACAAAATGTATGAGCATTTGTGTGAGGTACAAACAAATGTATGAGTTTTTGTATGAGTGTCGCGATTTGTCGAATATACTCGTGCAAATAAATATACTCATACAAATCCTGATACAAGTACCTCAATCTAAACTAAGCTTAACATGGTATTTTGAGATTTTGTGCAAGAAATATTACTTGATTGCATCTTAATTATATTTTTTTTCTGTTAATATAGTCAATGTTTACAAGAAATTGTGAAAATTGTGTTTTCTTCTTTTGTATATAATTGCAACAAAAAGACCGAGAGGGTCAATGTTCCATAAAAAATGGGCTGTAATTAGTGATATTGGTTAATTGTGAAATCTTGTGCTAATATTGTATTGAAATTGCAGTCAGACAATCCTTTCTCTATATCTGAGTTATTAAGGTGTAATCCGTTGTCGAAAAATTAATGACCAATGTTAATTACGTTATAATTAAATCAAAGAATTCATTACCAACTATCGTTTGGTGTCGCATAATGTGACATGGCCACATGCAAAGAACTTACCGTCCTCTTCCAAGGATGCAATCAAGGCTTCGAAAATAAAAAATAACAAATTTGGTACGCTTGCTTCTCATGTATTGGCTACTAAAATTATAAAAGTATTGTTGTTGCTGCTACTGTGCGGGGTGTTATGCGATAGACACACAGCGCTCTTAATGAAAAAATAACAAACTATACTGATTAGTCCAAAATGATTCATTATAAACTGCAGACACACTGCCATTTCTTTAATTAAGTTGTACTGTCAAACTGGTTTTGATATATTTATGAAATTAAAGTAGCGTAATGGATTAAATTAACACGATAAACTCTGTTTTTATTTCTTTCCTCATTATCGCAATAATAAAGGGCAAAAACACTTCATTATGATCTGATGATCTGACGCAATCCTAGAAATTACAGCGCTTTATAATTTTTTTGTTTTCTGATTATTCTGATTCTGTTTATTACCTACTGCAATTTTACTAGATTAAATTTGATTGTTTCCTAATCGAGAATAATTATGAAATTATCGTTCTTACAGAAACTGTCCTGTCATAACGCGGGATTTGAAAGCCACTAATTTGACTGATAAATCAATTCTGCCGGTTTTTTAAAGTGCAGTAGCGGTTTAGATGTAAGTTGTTAATTAATATTTTGATTTATACATTGTTCCATTAATATTTCACACAATTTCACTATTTTCGCGCAAACTAGCTCAGGAGACAAGATGGTTCTTTGGGGGAATATTTTTTTTATAATTCTCCTAATACTGCTGTACTTTGACCAATCGCCACTGAATATGTACTACCCTGTTCGTGCAATTCAATTGCAGGTGGAAAACAACTTCCAGCTAGTACCGCCTAAGAACTTGCGTGAATTTTTCACTCAAATATTCAAGAATGCCTGTACATTATTTCTTCCGTGATGAAAAACAATATCAAATACGGTGGAATGTACTGGGCCCGGCTGATAAATTACTCTCTTACCTACGACACTCTTACCGGCGACACTAAGAGGCATAGCAAAGCTAGCTTTGTCGCTGTTTAGTGTGACTCTCGTACACTGAAAACATTTCGCGGCTGCTGAATCACCAACCTTCCCTAACGATTTCCACGGGGCCACAGCGGAAGGTCTACTATTCTTTGGACAGTATCTAGCTATATGAGCTCCACGTCTGTATATATGAAACATTGAATTCTACCTTTGATTTTGATCAGGATTCCCTTCCCACCATACGGGCAACAATAATATTGTGGACATACCGATGAAGAGGAAGCCAACGATTCCTTAGGATTATGGATTGTTTCTAGTCATCTGTCTTCCCTCGCCCGAGAAATATTAGATACTCTATACGCTGAATCATGACTGGTATTGAAATCTATCAATAATCTAGCTTTTTATTTCACCGGTTAAGCATATTCATTGTTGCTCGGTGGTAAGCCGTATTCCCCAGATCTGACAAAGAATTCATTTTACTCTTACTGGTAAGAAATTAAGTTAAAACACGACCGCAAATGATTTCATGTCCACCATGAACAAGTAAAAAAGCTAGAATTGGTCTAAGACCAATTCTTATGATACCAAATGAATTCCCATGTGTAATTTTGTATTATCACCTCTCTGTGCGCGTTTGATTCTTGAAGTGGTTTTTCGCATATATTTCTAGAATGGTTCGTCGGACAGTAAAAATGGTTATTACCAATTTCATAGGACTGAAGAACTTTTCAGTACAATAAAAATTTCTAGGACTGGTCGTTTTCACAGTATACGTAAAAAACCTAAATTTTTATATGGCAACATCTAGAAAGAGTTACCCGATTTAGCCCATATTTTAAATTGAATTTGCTTTTTCTATTAAAATGATGCATACAATTTCAACTTTCTAAGTTGACGCATTCTTAGGGAATGTCCTAATATACAGGGTGTCCCATAAGTGGTGTGATACCCGAAGGCAGTGGATAGGTCACACTTATACGAGCAAAAATTTGTGTGGGTGGGGTGGTGAAGTTGAGGGGGGGGGGGGAATCCTGTCGGTTTATGAGAAAACGGGACCTCAAGATATTTGCGTATGTTTTTATAGATCACCCTGTAACATCTGATAATGATTTAAACCTTGGTGAATAGATAATCGCAGGACCTTTCCATTGGTCTATAATTTTTTTCCTCCTTGCGCCCACTTAGAAGTTATGGCTCAACAATTTAAAATTTCGGAATTTTTACTCGTTTTTTTTTTGTATTTAACTATTATTTGTAATATCAATTTTTTATATTGGTTTTAAGAAGCTCAAAACCTTAGCTGTAAAATGTCCTATCACACCCTGTACCGAAAATATAACCCTTTTTGCATATTTGCACTTTCATCTAGGGTATCGTAAGAATTGGTTTACAAAATAAGTCACCTTAAAGTAAGACATCCGGCATTTTTAGGTACACATCCCCACGGCACACAAGTATATTTTATTAGATACACGAGTATTAAGCAAGAATATGGGGAATCTGTATACATAGATATTTAGGTGAAACCGTTATATCTTCATCGTTCCAGCTAAATAATGACATACCCTATAATTTTTTTTAATTCCAGTTACTTTTCCTTATCACTACCTGTGTACATAAATACAACAACCTCGCCTTTCAAAAACAGGTTATGGAAATAGGTTTGGAGTAGCACTAAGAAATTTAGTAAACCGGCGGACCAAAAAAACTTTTTGAGAGCTGTAGTCTAAATTCCACAGCGGAGGCTAAGAAAATATTGCTGATGATTTACTGCCATCGTACGGAAGAGGTCTTGAGATATATTATTTGTTCAGAGGAACAAAATATCGATATATGTTCTGCTCAAACTGCCGCACTTGCACATGGATGAATATAAAACTGTGCTTATAAGTTCGAAATATTCAGCAAATGCTGAAATTCAGTCGAGGATTGATTATGATATCGGCTGGTTTCTAGGGCAGTTAGGAAAATATCGAAAAATTTAAGCAATAATGTGATCCACAGATTGGATATTCATATTAGATTAATGCCTATTGGAATCGATCCAACTGATTTCACAAGCAAAATTACTGGATTTTTGTTGATTCTCGCTTTATCCCTGAATACCATTTGAATGGATTGAAGAGATGTTTAGATCCCTGGCGAGATCCCTGGAACGCAGGCCACAACAAGGCCAATTGTTCACTAGACTGGATGCCATTTATAATCAAGCTAATCCCAGATTTCAGCTTATACTAGAAGTTGGTACAATCTCAACGCGGGCCAAATGAATCGAGTTGCTGATTATGTCAGTGGTAGTAGTGCAAAAAAGGTGCTAGACAGAAAATACGGGAAGTGTGCTAGATGAAAATAGACTAAATGTTCTGGATGAAATTGGAAATCATGATAGTAATGGAATAATTTGATTCATTTATTTGACTTAGCGAATGGGAAAGGCTGCGGTATCCATACAATTAATTTTGGGATATCTTATTGAATACGATATTTTGCAAGATGAATATATCTTCCCCGCCGCAAAAATTAAAAATGTTGTAATTTTTAAATTGAAGTAAATAGTAAAACAGTGAATATCTGAGCTTAATTCTTATATTTATATTTTAATAAGAAAAATTAAACAAAAACAAAATCATTATCAATTCAGTTTATTAAAAATAAAAAATAACAAAACAAATAATAATTAAAAGTGAATTGTTCTCGGTTTAATTCTCCAAAATCCTTAACCAAATCTTCCATGTCTAATTGATCAGCAATTTCTTTTTCTATGGAAATCTTTGCTAAACCAACTAAACGATCTTGACACATTTGTGATCTCAGATATGATTTCATTATTTTCAGCTTTGAAAAACTTTTTTTAGCACTTGCAACTGTAACTGGTAACGTTAGCAGTATTCGAAGTGCTATCGACAGACGTGTAAACATATTTTAACACACTTTTTGGATCGCTTTTCGAAGTATCAAGTCATCTTCCTATAGCTTTAATTTTATCCCAAAATCGACCCCGTTGATGTCTGATTGGCCATCGGATGTAAGCGCTAACCGCAAGTCCTTACATTCTTTCGATAATTCGTCATCCCTAAATTTCTTACTGCCGATATTGTAAAGAAACCCAAATAACTCGTTATATTCCGATAATTGGGAAATCTATCATTTGTTGCTTGTATTGCGATGTCCAATATTCGATTAAAAAAACATACTCTGAAGTTTAGTTCTGGTGCTACTATCCGTTCGTACTTCGTATAAAAATTGTGTACTTTATCTGCGAACACGTATGGTTTCTTCCTCACAAAATCCTTCAAAAATTTCAAGTTCAGTTGCCAATTTTTTAGCTATTTAAATCAATTCTGCAAATGCTTCATCAGAACTATAATCGCACAGAAAAGATTTGGTAGCATTTAAATGCTCTAAATCCAGAGACAAGTCTAAATGCTGTGATTGCAGCATTTTGCTGACAATGTTAATTTGCAATAAAATGTCATATCACAAGAAACATATTTGAAGTTTGAAACATTTCTGGCTATTCCCTTAGCCTCTACGCGACTTTTTACTTGTGGTGGAGTTGTTAAAGTGTTGTCTTCAGCTATTTCAAGTAGGACATCGTAAACTCCACTAATTTGAAATCGAAACGCCCGAACGGCAACTAACCTATTTTTCCAACGAGTGACACTTAACGGCTTTACAGTAATATCGTGTGCGTGTTTTAATAGTATATTCCAACGGCGAGTTGATGCTGAGATAGAGTAATAAATGCATTGAACTAAATCAAAGAATGCGACAGTCTGCATACAACTATTAGCTGCATCGTTCAATACCAAGCTGAGAGACTGGGCACTACAAGGTACGAAAAAAGCTCGAGGATTTATTTCACGAATTCTGACTTGAAAACCATTATATTTTCCGCGCATGTTGGCTCCATTATCGTACCCTTGTCCCACTCATGTCATCAAAGATTTACGCACAATTCCTGCAACTTATCGATTACAATTTTTGTCATATTTGCTTCAGTTGTATCATGTAATTCAAGAAAAGTTACGAAGTGTTCAGAAACTATGACTTCAGCTGCTTTTTGTGAAGATGGTTCAGTTGCACAGACAAACTTGAAAACAACTGTCATCTGCTCCTTGTGGCTTATATCGAGGGTACAGTCTAAAATAATTGAGTAGTACTTTGCTTGTTTTAGTTTTATTAAGACGTGATCTTTGAATTTATTGGCAAGCAATTCAACGATTTTATTTTGAATTGTTTTTCCGAGATATATGGTGTGAATTTCACTTGTTGTTATTCGTCGAATATGTTGTTCACTCATAATAGGATCATAATTTCCTAAGAATTCAATAAATTTCAAAAAATTTCCGTTATCTGGCTCGAAAAGCTTTTCACAGGTTCCTCTTAATGCTAGATTTTGTCCAGTAAGAGTCCTTATTAATGTATTCTTTCAAAAACTTTTCGCCAATGTTGTGTTTCAGATTGAATTATTTTCTGAGTAATTTCATCAATGTTACTCCCTGATTTAAGTCTCACCTCCAGCTCTCTCCAATATGAATATGCAGTAGTGTGGGCACTTGATGTTTCATGTCGTTTGATAATAACAGGCAACTTTTTTCCAATCTCGGCATTCGCTTTCGATGACAAGTAGAATTTATTCGGATTGAATATATTACACCAAAAGCAAAATACAGTGACTTTTGTACTAGAGTATACAAGCCAAGTGCGTTTAATTTTATCACCGTTAGACATTCGGCGATAAAAATGAAAGCAGAAAAATTGTCTACCTTCTTCATCTTCGGGAAATGATACTGGAATTTTCTGAATCGGGTCATACTTTACCAGCAATGCTTTAAATTTACGGTCTATTGTAGGCCAGTTTGCCGGATCATTAAAATTGATCACTTTGATTTTCATTATTTTCCTTTTGTCCTATATCATCGACGTTTTGTGCAACAACTTCATTTAAATTGGAAATAACTTCTACTTCATATATTTCTGGTTCTTCAGCAGTATTTTCGTAATCAGAATCTGATTCGCTATCTTCAATAAGATTCTCCGCACACTCTTATTTCTCCGCCGCCTTCGATTTCAATTTCGCTTTCATTTTGGTTTAAAGCTACTGTAGGTGCCTGTGCTGTACTGCTTGACGAACTTCTCAAAAACTGCAACAAAGCATTCTTCTGTTTGGCAGAAATTAACTCACGTTGAAGCCTAATTTTTTGGTATTGTGATCTGGACAAGCGTTGCCTCTTATTCCGGTCCATTATATTGTATCGGTTAAATAATTTAAACTTAAACAAAAAATAAAGCATTTATATCCAATTATTTATATTTAATTAATTTACTTACCTGCTCAATTAAAAGTTTAAATTATAATATATTAATATGATAATTAATATTGATTTTATATTTATATATACATACCTATGTGATAATTAATATTGATATTATGGTACACCATACACTTGAGAACTGAGTATTTGTAAAACTTTGTAAAAAAAAATTTTTAATGTTTATTCTTCGACTCTTGATACAAATATAAAATATCCATAGCAACGCTTGTATATTTATGTAAAAAAATTACAATGTTCCCGGCAAACGCACCGCCACGCCTAAGCAAAATAATTTCGTTAGTTAAAAAAAATAATAATACCAAAAAAAAATAGGAATGAATTTGCTTTGTTGCAATTATAATGGAGTAGAACAGAAGGTATTAAAAAAAGAAATTTTGTTTTTCTGGTTGAAATTGGCAAAAAAAAATTAGAAAATGCCGCCCTCGAAAAGTGCCGCCGTCAGCAGTCGCCGACGTCGCCTACGCTTAAAACCGGGCCTGAGGGTGCATTTAATATTATTTTTAATTAACATTAATTTTGATACAACGTGATTTAGTCCGAAATACAGAATCCGTGTTAAATTTTGCTCAAAACTGTCTTAAAATTTGTCAATAATTTATTAAAACTGGAACATAACTTCAAACGCCTAACGTTTAATTTCACAAAATTGAATTCCACATTTTTTGTTATCTTTCTATGCAGGAGAAATCTTTCTCAGGTTATTTCGGCTTACTTATCGCTGCCGTTCAATTATTGCTGTATTCAAGTTTTGGACAAATGATAATTACAAAACAGAAGGAGCTCGCTGAAGCCATATTTTACAGTTATTGGTGTGAGCTTGAAGATGTTTCAACGCGGAAAATGGTGTACCTTATGTTGATGAATGCTAAAAAAAGCGAAGGTATTCAGTTGAAAGGATTTATGGAACTATCTTTAAAAGCTTATTGTGAGGTATGTTTCTTTTGTATGTAGAGAAAATTTAAATTGTTTATTTTCATTTTATTTGACAGATGGTTATGGTTATAGCCTGTTACAGTTTTGCTGTATTTCTGATGAGCATTCCGTAAAATATTTTCATATTTACCACAATTTAATTAACACAAAACAATATTATTAATTTTTTTTGTCATATTTGCACTAAGAATGTGAATAACTATTTATTCTTGATGTTTTATAAATTTCGCTCTATTTCAGATCAATTAAATGTTTGTTCGGATTCATTTTGATGTTTCATTGTTATGAATTAGTAATCGCATATACGAGAGACGACCAGGGACTACTCTAGGGTAGATGAGTCAAGCACTTTATACACGTTTGTACAATAGCCCAAGTCTTTCCGATTTTCCTTTCTGTTTCTTCTAATAATAGCGTTGATCATTTGTTAATTTTGTTTTTACCTTCTAACAGACAGAAGATATGAATTTCTATTTTATCAGCAACTTTCCTTTCCAAATCCCTGATTATCTTTCCAAAAACTCAATTAGAATTATACGAAGAAAGAACAAAAGGACTACTTAAAGCTCATCACCCAGAACTTCAATAAATTTCGCATTTAATAACGTTACGCAGCGGCATTTTTTGGAATTAGAAGTGTGCACTCGGATACACTAAGTTTAGTACGGACAATTCCAGAATTAAGAGGACAGTTTGACATTTTTTTAAATCCATTTTCTAAAAAGTATAGATTTGTGTAGTACATATATGTATATAGAATTACTATACAAAGTGTCATTTATGCCAGAAAGACCGAGAGCAGGTAGTAATACGCATAGCAAGACGAGGGTCTCAGAGGAGCTTAGGCGCTTGGAGCACCAAGGTTGCAGCTGGCGTATACCTCCTTGACAATCGTCCCTTTCCGTATTATACATTGAGTAGCTGCTCGTTTTCGTTTCGGTTTGGGAGCTGAGATAAATTTCGTAGCAGCTCACCATATCCATTTTCATACAAAATTCAATTTTTTCGATGTATTTTAGTAAAAAAAAAAATTAAACGCGTTTTCTTCGGGGAAACGTTTTTTGGATTGGAACACTTATTTTAGAAAAAAAAAAATGTTGCACCTATCTAGCGGAAATTTGGAACACTTATTCTACACACATATAACTTCCGACTGCCCCATTAAGGAAACTTAAAATATTAATAGGTTTTAAAAGTTCATAATTCTGTTTGCTCGTGATTTCCATATGCCTACTCCTATAAGACTTCAAAGTGCCTCAGATATGCGAAATTGAGGACCGTGAAGTAGTCTGTTGGAAACATATACAAATTCCTTATAATACTTGAAATCCTGCCATATTCTCAATAATTACCTGACTTGATCGATATGTTCCAACAATTTATATAGCACTTGATGACACACCTACGAAATGTTCAAAGTAAATCGCATTATTATATTCAGTGATATCTGTAGAGGAGCCAACGATACAAAAGGATCCAAAAACGAAGATATTTTCTAAATGAATTGAAGAATACACAAATTTTCTATTCTCACGTAATGAATATTTTCCTTCTGATTTACAGGATAAACGCATATTGTAATTACTACGTCAATAGAACAGAACGTCCCTATGATGGTTGACATATCTGATGGAGTAATTGTTTTATAAATTTTTAATGCAGGTTAAAGTGAGCCTGCATGCTTTTGCAACTGATACTATAAGTTGGTCTTTTCAATTTAATCTAATCGAAAAGATTCTGGAGATACCAGGATATACGACGCTGACGAAAACTAACAGCACTACTTGCTTTAAATTGAGTTGTGCTCTGAGATTTGTGATTCTGTGTTCGCTGCCATTGTTTTTTTTTATTTCAGTTTTAACAGAGAAGAATCCTCAGCTTCGCTTTGACTCTATGTTTTCATTGGCCGGCGGAATTCACGTAAGGAATAATATTGCAAAGTCTCTGAAATCCGTGGTTCTGCAATGATTTTCCTTTATAATTATATAATAATATTAATAAGAAAAAGTCGGAGTTAATTATGTCAAATTTTTATACCTTAATATATATATGCAGGCATTAACGAAATTTCTGTTTTAGTGGCTCCTCAAAACGAAACGAGAGAAATTGTCGAGGTACGTAATTGAAGCTACATCCTCCTTAGACACAAGTAGTAATGATGGATTTAAGGATATTGGCAAAAAGTACAGAATGCTTTCAGCGTGAGTATTAAATAGTACTTCATACCTGTAAATATTTATTGCTGATATGTTTCACACTTGAATTATAGCAAAATTATGGCAAATACTGTTATATTATACATTATGGCACTATTAATATACGACACCTTGCCAGTCTTTTCGCTGTCAGATCAATGGAAACTGCCTCTACATTCACCTATTTATGGAATTTCGTAATATTAACTGTTCGAACCAAATCGGTTCGAATATATTTTGGTTTTACCGATCCTAAAAACAAAGCATTAAATTTTTAGGAAATTAAATCTAATTTGATTACTCTTAATCAAAAAACAGGTACACAACCTAACAAAGCCATGTATTTGTCATCTAGATAACACATTGCACAAATACAAAACAACAATATAGCCTCATTGAGCAGATCAGATGAAAATTCTTATCATATGATTGAAGCAATTAGTTTCGTGCTAAAAACAATTGCTGGAAAGAACATATGCAAAAATACCATGCTAAAATTGAGTTCTAAAAGCAAAACAAATTCAATCTAATTACAAGTTTTCCCAAAAATAGGTACAGCATCCAACCAAAGCATGTGTTGTCATGTAGCATACAATGCATTACACAAATACAATCAGATCAAGCAGATCAATTTCCAACTCTATCATCATTATAAGTACTATCGAACGGGAACTTCTTCTCTACGTGATAGAGATAACATTTTTTACAAATATACAGAATTCAATTTAACACAGCAGCATGGGTTGCTTTAAATTTCTTGTTACTATGCATTTTTGTTCGTTGCTATGCATATTTTATCTAGTACCGTAAAATTACAGAATCACGGCCAATTCTAGTGATCATGCGCCTCTGCTACTCCATCATTGGTGTCGTGTGCAAACAAGGGTTATATAAACAGCAGTTTGACTTGATTCGATCTCCTTTTGTGATTTAGCAGTGCAGTGATTAACTTGGCGATTTTATTCCTTTGTGTTCTTTCCTAGTGATTTTTCCTAGTGTGTGTTTTATTACTAAATTAAATACTTGGTTTAATTGACAGCTAAAATAAAATATTCTTATTCTGCGTACCGACTGGATTAAGGAGTTTGTTTTAGATAGCGATTAAATTAAAGGGTTTTTTTTATTGTGGGTAGCGACTGCAATAAAAAATATTACTAACAATATACTTTATTTCTGGTCTCGACGGAAATAAAGAATCTTTCTTCGGGTCTCGACTTAAGTTAAGATATATACTAACATTCACTTTAAGTCGGGTCTCGACTGACTTAAAGAATATTATCTCGGGTCTCGACTGAGATAATATATTACTAACAAATAACTTTATTGTGGGTCTCGACTGTAATAAGGTTTCTTATTGCGGGTCTCGACTATAATAAGACAATTACTAACAACACCACTTTATTGCGGGTATCGACTGTAATAAACAGTCTTACTGCGGGTATCGACTGTAGTAAGACAATTACTGACACAAACACTTTATTGCGCGTGTCGACTGTAATAAAGATTCTTGCTGCGGGTCTCGACTGTAGTAAGAAAATCACTAACACAAAACACTTTATTGCGGGTATCGACTGTAATAAAGAGTCTTATTTCGGTATTTGACTGTAATAAAACAATTCCTAACAAATCCACTTTATTGCGGGTATCGACTGCAATAACGAATATCCTCATCCCACACCTTAGTCAAATAAAAGGTCAAGTAAATCAGCTGCTATATATCGATCAGGTGAGTAGAAGTCAATTGCTACAGTTTTGTAAATAAAATTTATATATTAATCATTTAATAAACATTGGTTTCAGCTTTTAATATTACAATATATATATCTTGCAGCTCTCAAGTTTTAGTACTTATTGAACTTGAAACATTTAGTGCAGTGAACAAACAGATAAAAACCAGAGGCATAAATTTCACTACACCTTTCATTTATTGCATGTACGCTCTAACTACGGGCAGTACATTAACATTCGCTTATTTATAAAATGCTTTCATGAATATTTTCAGGTACCAAAATCATCCTGGCTACGAAATTAATTATTTGTTTGCAGTACTTCAGTTTTTACTCGTCCTTTCATGTACTGCAGCAATTGACACATACTTTTATTTGTACTGTTCATTTACAGGATTAATGTTTCAGCTTTGCAAAATTAAGTGCGCTTATATTGGTGATAAGTCGGGTGAGTACAACACCGAACAGCGACAACTTGTGCAAGATGTGGTGAAAATGCACTCAGATGCGGTGGAGTTTTTAAATGAATTTAAAGAAATTTTCGAGACTACCGTTTTAGTAACCATAGCAACATTCATGGGAATGAGTTGTGTAATCATCGTTCAAATAGCTTCGGTAATTATTTTATTTATTATTAATAAGGAATGAAAAGTAGTACAGGAGAAATCTCCCATAGAAAAGTTCAAGTTGACCATAAAGTAGGTTTTATTTTCAATAAAATTATGCATTGTTGAGCAAGCTCAATAAGTCATGAAAAAATAAAAGGTTATATTATTAATTCATAAGATAAAGGGATTAAAGTGTATAATGAGTTCCAACCTGGCAACATATATAAATATATATTTTTAAATTATACCAATTAATGTTTGGCACGTTTTCAACATTATTTGGAATAGGTTAATTCTGCAACCAACTGCCATGAAATGAAGTGCTTTTGCAAATTAAACAGAAAAGTAATGGAATTTAAGCACTTTTATCAAAAGTATAAAAAATAAACATTGCCGGTTTTTATAAAAATACATTTCAATGATAAAATTAAAAACAGAAATGAAATATAGAGAAAATAATTATTTTAAAAGGACTCTGCTTCAAATCGTACACCAGAAAAGAGAACATAACAATTGTTCACTTCACTTAGTGAGTGCATTCACTGCCTTCTTTGTTGCAGACCATGGCGTTATACTTTTTCTTGCTGACATTGTATGAGAAACGTGTCCTTTGAAGGCTTTTTAGTATTGCTATTTTTGGGAATATCAAGCACCTTTCATACGTAAAACTTTACACTGAACGACTATTTATAGGTCAGAAGGTAGAGACAATTCATAATTTTGTTGAAATACTCAGAATTACTTTAACTTTTCTAGGTATAGTACCCTTCTTTACGAGCCAATAAGAATGCATTGGAGTCATTGCGCTGTTTTTTTTTGCTCCACATCTATCGGAAATAAATTGCACTTGTCTTCGAAGTATGAGGTGCCTAATTTATGGCACAAAATGTAAGCCATTTCATTGGATCCTTTAGGTTAATGTCAATGAGTCTGAATTCAGACTTTGAAATTTTCAGACTATGACATTCTCAGTTCATGGTTTAGGATGTCACACTAGGCTGAACTTTTCATATAGATAACTCCGAGATTAGTGCGGACATGCGAATGTTTGAACGAAGAATTTTTATAATAATGTTTTGTGAATATTAAATTAGAAAAACCGTGTTTTTTCCCATGAATTCTTTAAAATTTTCTGATGTTGAGGTTATTTGTATATCAATTTTAATTGATGCTAGTGATGAAAAAAATCGAAGGCATTGGGTGCATCTATTAAACTTATCAAGAAATCATGAAGGAGATCTTAATCAGTTATATGAAAACTTAAGACTGTATTATAACCGATTTTTAAATATCTTAGAATGTTGATAGAATCCTATGATGAATTATTATCGAACAATCAACACAAAATATCAAAGTCTACCACAGGATCGAAGCAGAGCACTTCAGCGGAGCACAGATTGACTTTACTTCCAGTATTAAAGGATGATCTAATTTCTATAAAGATATCTTACGGTAAACGGATGAAATAAATTTTTCCCTCACAAATTTTGACCGTCTTCGAAGGTTCACGGCCTTTATCTGACTAAAAAATTCATACTCGTCTGACCGGTATGAAACAGAATCTGCAGATGCATCGCATTTAATTCCCAATTCTGAAAAGACTAGAATTTTTGACTCATGTGATATGGCATAATTCATTTCTGTGCATTTTCATAAGAAAAATTTCTGAAAAATGCACATTGGTACTAGTCTAACGATATCCTTTTTAAGCTGGATTTACCTTTTCCGCTGTTCATTTGTGCAATGCAGAGCTCGGTCCTGTACTTTTGCTAACAATAGATTTATATTATATAACTGCAGAGCGCAGTAGTCTCCCAATCTGGCAATAAGATCTGGCACCAAAAAACTTTCCACAAATTTAACACCATATTAATACTTGGTTGATATAAATGATATTTCTCGGGATTGTGACAGACGTTTTTGTCGGCCGAAACAGTTTTTCGGAATATAAGAACTTTCAAAATTAGTCATAAGAATTTTCACTGTCCACTGATCCTTTCTCGAAAGTAATACGAAAAATGTGACTCTAGTAATCTAAGTACCTACTTCTGATGCTGGTGAACAAAGACTGTATTTTATAACCTTATGATTTCTGCGAGTAATGCCACAGGAAACTTGGCGAATCTAAGATCGAGGGACTATTCCCAATTTTCTAATTAAAGGACTCTAGTCGGATGGCA
Source organism: Dioctria linearis (assembly GCA_963930735.1). Taxonomy (NCBI): domain Eukaryota; kingdom Metazoa; phylum Arthropoda; class Insecta; order Diptera; family Asilidae; genus Dioctria; species Dioctria linearis. The sequence goes on along the minus strand of OZ005740.1, from coordinate 342,006,715 downwards.
CACTTAATATCACGGCACAATGCAAAGGCTACTTTAAGCTTATATTACTTATTTATTAAACCTTTAATAAATATAAGTAGTGGCCGTTGTGGGTACTTGAACTAGAGTGAGTTCTGATGAGCAAAACTAAAGCAATTTGACAAAATTGTACTGTACTTTGAACTATAGGCATTATAAATTTCCATGGATTTTAAATATTCTGAAGTAATTGCCACGCGCACTTGAATTAATTCTCCCAGCTAAATATGCCCTACATATAATGAGACAAGTAATTTGTATATTTACTGAATGAATTCTGTGTAAGTATGCTAATAGATGTAATCAAAGCCAATAAATGAAATGTAATTAAACAAGAACTTTCATATTGATAGGGTGATAGGTGAAGGGTGAACAACTTCTTTGATAGAGTTTTTCTTTACTTATTGATAATCAGATTGTAATCATCTTCTCACTTCATTCTGTGCAGGATACTCAACTATCAGCTCAGATTGGGTTAGCAGTTGCTGCTTTTCAATTATTGCTGTATTCAAGTTTTGGACAAATGATGATTTCAAAAAAGGAGGAGTTTGCTGATGCTATTTATTCTAGCAAATGGTACGAGCTTAATGATATTTCGACACGCAAAATGGTACTACTCATGTTAATAAATGCTCAAAGATGTGAAGGAATTCATTTGAAGGGATTTACTGAGTTATCTTTGGAAGCCTATTCTAAAGTATGTTACATTTGGTATATGTGTTGAGGAATTTCAAATAAATGTTGTTTTCTTTGTTTTTCAGATGGTTAAAGCATGTTACAGTTTTGCTGCATTTCTGATGTAAAATTTATGTTTACTTGCAACAATAATATTGTATGTAGTCTTAAGTAAAATAATAATAATAACGTTTTTGATATTCCTACACAGAACTAATAGCACGAATTATACATAAATCTTTTCTTGATATTTGTTGGATTTCACATTCACATAATTAAAAGCTTGTTTCAGTACATTTGTTTCACTTTCAATAAATTTTAGTAGCATTTTCAATTATCACCATTTGGTAAAATTTCATTATATTTTATTTTTTATGTGTGAATTTCTTATGCACAAAATCTCTCCTTTTGTTGGTCCATATTCAGGGATAAAAAGCTATAAAAGGTAATCCCATCATAGACACTGTGAGTGCGCATCATATTTCCTATAAAACTTTTTTCTATTACAATTTTAAAATAGTAAAAAAAAAAGACTCCAAATCCTATGATTTTTGCGATTCCTTGTTATTTTGTTCACGTATTTGTTCCACCATTGAATGTTAGTTAAAGCGACGTCACACTTAAATGTTAAAATACTATTGGACATACTTTGGATAATGCCCTAATATTTGTGCATACAGGCCTAGCTACGAGTTTGTGATTATCCCTGAAAACTAATTTATTAAATATTTTTTAAGGTCTCGGTTGCAAACCCGGGACGAGGTGGTTGTTTTTCTTATTGTATTAGTAATTTAATTCAGAATCGTTAAAAATAAAAATTCTTCCATTCTTGTTTATAATGCCAAGCAAAACGAAAAGTGAACAATTTTGCTCTGACGTTGGTTTTATATTCTTCCAAAAGTATACCCAGCCAATATGAGTTTGGTCTATATATTTTTCTTACGATACCAACTGGTTGAGAAATTCTCAGTAGAGCAACTACAGAGCAACTTTATTGCAATTATAATGTTAAATATCTGCAGAAAGTAGTCGAATAACAGAATTTTTTCCAGGTGTGTGATAATTATAAATCATATGGGTCGATTAAAAAGACACTTCTTTTTGGTTCTTATTCTACCGATCTGAAATTTTACGAGTCACTCTTTATTATATTTTGAAATCTCCCGAACTTACATATCTACGAACAAAATTTTATTTAAAATATTGTTGTTCTACTTCGAAAACTAAGATGTGCTTTCTTTTCGCATTTTTTTAAACATGTTGTTTTTATTTCATTGTTGTGTAAACAGTGTGACATAAATTAAAAAAAAAAAAAAAATTACAAAAAAGAGAGCGTTTTTTGTGAACTTGATTTTTCTTTTGGCATGCACGGCAAGCAGGAATGCAGATGTACAGAAAAGTATATGGTTCCTGTTGATACAAAACGCCGTTTTTATAGAAATTTCTTTTATTAAAAGTTTTTATTTTTTAAGGCTTTTTCTCACTCGATTCTCGAGCTGAAGACTTAGCAGCAATCTCGGTCAATTTTATATTGACTACATTCTCCATGAACTCATTTCATATTGACTAAATCATATTTTCTACATCTAAGTGATAAGCCTGTAAGTACTTTATTATTTTGAATAACACATTCAGTTTGGTTAATACACAAGCCATTTATAACGTTGCCTATCATATTTCATACAATGTTGCCTTCTTCAACGATCCATTGATTAACGAGTGATTCCTAATTATTTCGATTTGTTGAAAAATATGACTGAATACCCAAATCTGAAAAATCAGCTGGAAATAATTTCTAACTCGGGCCAGCTTCTATTTAGATCCATTAAAAACTAGTTACTCTAAAAAGAGAATCAGCTGCTCGTACTATAAATGATCCTAAATATTAAAACACAACCATATTGTGGGCTGCGAGCGCTATATTCTAGAAAATGAGTATAGGGCATTTTCGAATACATCAGTGGTCGAACAGAAATGCATATGTTTAATTCCTAAAAATTTACAGAAAACGCATAAAACTGGATAAATCAATGGGCTTTCGAAATTATTCCACTATTATTTTAATAGTTTGTGTTACTTTTGGTGCCCTTCCCGGCATGTTAAGAAAATAAAAAAATGTGAAATATGAGAGGAGAAAAAAATAAAAACTAAATGGACATGTACCTTTCTGACTGCACAAACTGTACCTATTGATGGACATGTTCCTTTTTGTTCAGTTGTTGGCTTTAAGAAAACAATAGATTTTCGAGGCCATACCGTTCTGTACGTAAATATAGTTTTAAGAGTGATCTGTGACTTTTTGTGTTTTGTGTTGAGAAACTTCAATAGGTATAGCGGACACAATTCCATAAAAAAACGACAAACGGCCGACTTCGGACCTGTCCTCAAGGGTATAATCGGATATGGAAATTTTCAAGAAGTACCTACTTAAAAAATATATATATACCATCAATCGTCAGAGAGACTATCATTAGTTATTGACTATAGTAATAATTCCCATGTCAAATTGACTTTATTTTAATGGAAATTGAAAATAATATTATAATAAACAACGGGCGATTAACAGGCCTAATTCACACCAATATTATTTTGGTTGCGAGTAAAAATTGTGATGACTTCAGTTCTTCATAATTATACCAATGAGCGATGCAAGTACATTATACTAAGCATTTGTCGTGTGTGTCGTTTATCTCAAATTTTTATATATAAGTCAATGTTCCATTATAACCTTCCAAATAGCATTATTTATGCGTTCAAATCATTCGTTTCTTTCCGATTTTTATTACACAGAACGGTCGTAAGATATAAAAGTTCTGTAGGTACTCTTTAACACAAACGAAAAGGAATATAAAATTTTTCTGGAATTAAATGTATATTTCTTAACATTTTACACACCACTATGGCTATGTTTTATATTATATGACAAAAAGTAAATTCTTCCATTAATAGCGCGGATAAGCATACACAATTTAGCAAAAATTAAACTCAATTATGATATTTTTTTCAGGCGTTTACCCCACCTTTCTATAATGTTCTAATTATTACTGGAAAATTTCTCTCCGTGGATTGGAGGGTTCCGTACCATCGTACAAAATTTAACACTAAGTAATTATTATTTATTTTTTCAAATTAGAGTGGGCGTCATATGAAAAAATAATGCTGTCATTTGAAAAAAAAATTCCTGCTATGATAATAATAATGAATGCGAATAAAACAAGGAAAAAAACGCCGAAAAAATCACGTTTCTTGTATGGGGGCCCCATTTAATCTATTTGATTTTTTATATTTGTTGTTATATCGCCAATAGAAATACACAGTCTTTGAAAATTTCAACTGTCTACCTATTACGGTTCAAGATATACAACCTGGTGACGGACGGACAGTGAAGTCTTACTAATTGGGTTCCCGTTGTTACCCTTTGGGTACGGAACCCTAAAAAGGCGAAAATAAAGAAACAAATAGAAAAATAAATTAAAAATATTTAACTAAATACAAAACAGAAAGGAAAAAAATCGAGGTACAAATCTGCAGACCTACACCCTCTAAGAAAAATGTTCAAAAGGTGCAGGACATAGTATGTGCTTCGAATAGCAGCCAGTACCTACAATCTTACCAAGTCAAGAAGAAACAACTTTGGTCTATTTTCTGTGATGTAGGTTCACAACTGTGGCCGCATATATAAATCTAATCAGCCTGCTGGAAGCCGTACAAAGATAGTCCCCTATTAATGAAATTTTCATTTTTTTTCTGGTATCGTTCTGAGGTACCAAAGACTTAGCGGACAGCAGAAAAATTCTTATGAAAACAAACAACTTTTAATATGAGCCAAATCATTAATCTTTGCTGTGATCTTCTTAAATCAACCGGGAAAATCTTAGAATATATGTAGGTACTTTCAAGTGAAATTGAAACTACGCATACACTTCCCCAAAGGCCACAATTCTAATTACATTAATATGTACTCTACTCTATACAAAGCAGAGATACATGTATAGTACAGAATTTCTTAATAATTAAATTGGTGGAATTATAACAGATTAAAGATCATTATTCTTTGAGCCAATCACCGTAGACCTTCGGCTAGTCTGGGACTAATCACAAACCCTCGAAAGAGTAGGGAGAAGAAAAAGTGCAATGGTTAAAATAAAGTCAGAAAGCCAAAGAAAAGCACTGAAATTGCTGATGGCCAAGCAAAAGGAGTAGAAACTAACTTTAAAAACTCTTGAGAATATACATATGTCCTGTGGTATCTCTGAGAAAGGGGCTAATGGAGGACAGAGCAATTTACAAAATTAAGTTAACAAGGCACAATTTTTCTTTGTATCTGAATTGCAGCGTATGACGCAACTTGTAATTATAGTGCTAACAGAATGGAAAGTTTTTTTTTATCACATAAATGGCGTAATTGCTATATCAATTTTTAATTCTGGTTGACGACAGCTTGACATGAAACCTTTTTCGCAATAACCTTTTTTAGTTTTATTCTGTAATTCAAGATGTTTAAAATATTCTTGCGCGAAGTTTTTGACACGAACACCACAAGTTGGGCATCTCAATTGTATGTCCTCGAGAAGATTCTGGAGGTTGTTACGTACCTGATATGCACGAAATAAGCCTGGTCAACGATGTAGAAAGGGCTCGGTCGAGCTTCTTTAAAATTACCACCTTCGTTAATACTTTTGGGAGCCACGTGGTTTTAGATTCCACGAACTCAAAATTGAGCAACATACTCTGATTGTAATTCCATCTTGTAATCAATTATCACGTTACAAAACGTACTTAGAAATAACTTTTTTTGTTTTAACTTTACACGATTTTCAAGAACAAAAGAACCAAGGAAACTATGAAATTAACAGAGCATGCAAATTAACGCGCGGATTTTACTAATGTATGTAATCAATATAGACTCAGAAACTTACAAGATAAAAAAATTCTTCCGTAAAGGAGCGGTACTTATTTTTTGTTGTATTCCCTGCGTTTGTATGTTCACCTTTTCAATTAATTAATTAATGATTTCAGGTCCAGACTTCCGTTTGTATTATTCTCCTCCATTTATTCTTCACCTTACTTCTTTCCTTCCGCGTTTTCTATTTTCTTTTAACCTTCTTTCTCCTGCTGACCTTTGCCTGACCTTTTATTTATCTCCCTGCTGTAGTGCTGTCCAAACTTGACTTGATCTACTTCGACTTCTGACTCTATTGCCCGATCAACTGCCTAGACTCACCACCTGCTTGAATTTATCTTTCTCTAGGGTTCACCCGCTTCACCTACCAACGCTGTTATACAAAATCCCATTATATTCTAGCAGTTTACTCCAAATTCTTATTTTGAATTTGAATATTCAGAGCTTCGATAAGAAATATTCTAATTATGCAAATGGAGGTAATTCTTTACAATTTTCTGCTTGGCTTCCCAGTTACATTTGTCTTAAATCGGGCGGTTCGCGTTCATGAAGAAAACTTGTCACTTTTCTGTTAGTGAGATGATTGTGTATAGTGGCTGCTTTTAGTCGCGTTAGAAGGCAAACTGGACCTAGTGAGTTTCATCTGATTCTAGTACTACAAATTTCATTTCTAGAAAAGAATAAAAACCATTTCTTACATTTCGGGGTTCTCAACGAAAACTTCGCGCGGTAATTTGCTTGATTCACATCATCTTTACAAAAGTGAATTTAGATTCATAATAGTGAAATTATTTAAATTCATAATAATGAAGCTATTCTTAAATCTATTTGACGCCTTTGACCTTAATCCTACTTAATACTAATTCCAGGAGCACAAATTCCACACATCAATACTTTTGAGACCCAGGAAAATCCTATAGGATACAGCTCAACAGCAAAGCTTCCTTATCCGTACCGATCGCTTCAATTAACGGAGCATTATTTCGATCCGTATCTGACGTGACTATTGCAGGGACGTTGTAAATCCATTTTGTAAATACGACATAGCATATGGCTTTATGAAGGGGACGTATCGATGCGCTAAGATGTGTGATCTGAAAATGTGATAAGGACTCTGCAAAATCATCGAATTCTCATATTGGAACAGAAAAAACAAAAACAACATGTATATATTTCAAATAAATTCTGTTACATGATCAATATTTGGTTTAAATCTTCCTCCCGGTACGTCCCCACGATTTAATACATAACAAGGTAGTTGGATATACGACGATGAAGGAATCTAGCAAATCTATTTGTTCTAAAATCAATTGTGTTCTGAGATTTGTGATTCTTTGTTTGTTCCCAATTTTTTCTTTGCTCTCGGTTTGTATAGAGAAGTGCCCGCATCTTCGCTTCGATTTTGTGTTATCATTGGAAATAGGAATTCGTGTAAGAAATAATATTAGAAACATCCTTTAAATATAAAGTTTTTAAATAGCTAGATTATTTCTGTTTCCACAAATAAGTCAAATTTTCTCTTAATTTGTTCTTAAACAAATTAGTAGTTTTGTTAATATTATTTGTAATGAAATATTGTACTGTAGGCATTAGCGACATATCTGTTTTTGTGGCTTTTTAAAAGCAAACGAGAAAAGCTGTCGAGGTATGGAATTGAACCGCATCCTCTCAGTTCAGTCATAATGAGAAATTTATGGATATTTTCAAAAAGTACTGTAGTTTTTCATCGTAAGTATCAAGTAACAAAACGTAGGTAGATATATATTTATTTATTTATATCTTTATACACAAATTATAGCATAATTATGGCAAGTACACTTATACTATACTTTGTTGGAGGAATTGTATACATCACCTTACCACTTTTTGCGCTGTCAGATAAATGGAAACTTCCTCTGGAATTTCGTAATACTCAATAGAGGTTTATATATAAAAACCTTTTATGAACTTTTCAGATACCAAAATCATCCTGGCTACGAGATTAACTATTTACTTATAGTTCTTCAGACTTTTACATCCCTTTGTTGTTGCATAGTATTTCATGTATTATTCTATTTATGTTGTTCTTCATATACAGTGGCTCTATTCGAACTTTCCAAGATGTCGTGTGTTTACGATAGGAGATAAATCGGGTGAATACAACACCGAGGAAAAGCAGCAGCAACTTGTCCAATATGTGGCGAAAACGCACTCAGACGTAGTCGATTTTTAAACAAATTTAAAGCAATTTTCGGAACTGTCATTTTGCTAATTGTAGCAACATTCATGGGAATCATTTGTATAGCCATCGTTCAAATAGTTTCGGTAATCACTAAATCAAAATGATGAAAACATATTTTAATTGGGAGTTTTTTTACTTAGTACGTAGCTCCATGAAAAATAAACTCAAATAAAAGCTTTAAAAGAGTGGAAAAACTAGAATTTTGTGTTCTATATAAAATCATGCAAAAAAGCATAAATTTCAAATATAACGAGAAAAATTCACTTACAAGTTACAACTGACAAAGAAGTTGGTGTTATATACATCTTTAAAAGGAATGTGTTAAGCGAATATTAGGCCTTATTCAGAAATCTAGTTCATGTAGTTTTCCAAAAATTAACTAACATTAAAATTTCAATATTCAGTATTTCTATGAATTGTGTAGTTGCTATAGAAGACTACTGTGGGACTGGATATGAATATTAGATCTAGTCGCAACCGCAAAGTTTAATTATATATTATTTTTGCATATAAGTGGAATTAGCTCAGCAGTAATTTAGGACATTTCGGAATATAAGTAATATTCTGTAACATGTAGGAAGTTTACTGCAAATCATTCGAGTCCAAAGCAATACAAGTCATCCATGCTATAGACCTGGAATTGCTGAGCTTCGATATTCTACAGATTTCCATATAATTTATTCCAATTTTTAGAATTTTATGTTCTGAGAGTGAATTAAGACCTAGAACAGAGTAGTCTTTAAAATATGAAATTAGCGAGTGTTAATAAATTGAATGCAGCAGTCGAACAATTTTGAATGATGCTTGATATAAATTCTGTGATAACAAATTGCAATGATAAAGAAATTTGATGGAACATGTTGAGCGTTCAAGTTTTATTTATATTTTTCCATTTGGAAGTATTATAACCTGCAGTTTCTGACCAGCGTGAAAAACTTTGTCCTTTTCCTGATTTCTTCAGAAGAGATGTGCATTAACACGTCGAAACAACAAATTTCCGAATTTTCAACAATTTCAGTTTTGCTTCTTTTCAATTATAGAACGTCTCGCGAAATATTTTCCGAAGAGAGAATAGCAGGAGTGGGTATGTAAACCAACAGCGCGGCCTCTGGCAATGTAAAATTGTAAGGAATACCAAGGCCTCTCCTCCTATCGAAATGAAGTCTGTTCTAATTTTCCTTTATATAATTAACAAAATATCCCCTGATTTGTTGTCTCTACGTCTCCTCATGCATTTTATACGGGAGGTGGCCCCCTTACTACTCAAATGGTCAATTTACACGCAAGTTTCTAGCGAATTATATTGATAAATACTTAGGATTGGCACATGGAATACTTTCGACTAATATCTGTCACACTTTCCACTGCTTCGGCCCGTTATCCTTGTACTCAAACGTTAAAACAACTATGAAAAGACGAAGCCGAAATATTGCTTTTCTTAATATTTATTGGTAGCTAGAAATTTAGTTCTTTACGATCTATTTAGGATAATCAGTTATCAGATTACTTTGGATTAATTGTTGCTGCTTCTGAATTATTTCTGTATTCAAGTTTTGGACAAATGATAATTTCAGAAAGGGAGGAGTTCGCTGAAGCCATCTATTGCAACAAATGGTACGAGCTGAAGGATATTTCAAACCAGAAAATGGTACTCGTCATGTTGATGAATGCTCAAAAATGTGAAGGTATTCTCTTGAAAGGACTTATGGAGCTATCTTTGGACGCCTATTATGAAGTATGTTGCTTTTGGCATGTAGAGAAAATTCAAATTAATTCTTTTTTTATTCCATTGATAGAGAAAAACTGTTAAGGGTGTACAGATTTTTTTTCAGATCCTTAGTTATTCATACAAAATAAAGAGAAAAAGAGAAAAAAAATGACTTTTAATTGCTTTAAAATACTATAGTGTAATACTGAGAAAAAGGAATTATGCATATCATTATTTATACGAGTGCTATACACTACAAAAGTGGTACATATAAGGAGAATATTGCTTATTGATACAATATAACAAGTAAAAAAGCTAGAATTGTTCGTATGGTCACCGATCTATGCAAGTTTGATTTTTGAAGTGGTTTATCGTATTTATTTCTAGAACGGTTTCTCGGCCAGTAGAAATGGTCACACCAATTTTCATAGGGTCCTAAGTCTGAAGACTATTCCAGTACATCAAAAACGTATTCGACTGAACGTTTTCTCAATCGGTATACATAAAATAACGTAATTTTGGTATGATAAAACCACTGATGTGCTCTCAAGTTATTGTGGTGACGGAAAAGCAAAAATCAAAATAAAAAAATAATTAATAATTTCTATGTATGGGAATCCAATCCATACAAATGGAATGACAAATTCTGCAGCATTATGAGAATTCATCTAGTATACAAAAATTATGCGTTTGGAAAATTCCAAAATTTGTTAAAACAATTTTGGAACGTAATATGATGAGGATTTAAAAAGGATATTTGTATTCAAATGTTCAGCATCTTCAATCAAAAATAGCCAATAAAATCCAATGAAGAAGAAGTATAATAAACTCAATTTCAATTCGGTCTCGCTCCGTTCCTAGTACAGACAATTTCAATATCACACGATCATAATATGATGTTCTACGTATGGGAAAAAAAATTGATGAATTTGTAAAAATGTTGTTTATATTTTCGAAAATTTCCCAGATTCTAATTTTTAGAATTATTCACCAACTACATCATTATATGTCGGTAAAATAAAAACTGTAGAAAGTGATATGAATACACCAGAATATATTAAATCACTTGGAACATTAAACAGCTGCGATTACAATTACGGGAATTTTCATGCATATTATTTGCAATACTATTACGATTACAATACTTCTTTATCAGTTTAATATTTTACATCATTGAAAGAGTACATTCACATGTACATTTATATCTATCATGGTTAACCTTTGTAATGTTGCATTCACTCCTTCCATTTTGTGTCATGCTGCTGCAGTGGGCTGCTAAAATCATTACAAAGCATCGAAGCTCAGCAAAAAAGGTTCTACAATTGCATTCAAACTTTCAGATTTAGCTTTCACTTATTGGTTCACAAAGTAAAGTAAATCCTGCCATCTCTTTAGCTTTTATTACTTTATGGTATGTTGGTCTGTCCTTAAGAAGGCCATGTCTAGAGCTAATTAAGGGTTTAAGTACAATTGGGACGGTCCATAAAAGGTTTGAATAAATTGTATACTTCCTCAATTTATAAAATTTCATTAGAGCGTTTATCAATATAATACAATTGGCAATAAAATTGTTTTATATAAATTTTATATACAATTCAATCAACCTCTTGTATAAAATGTGTTTATAACAGTCTTAATTAAAATAAATAAATATAACTTATGCTTTTTTATATATATGTTATATTAAGTTTATATCATTTCGTGCCTGGGCTAATGATACTCTGGGGTTTGTAAAAAGATGGTCAAAAGAGTTTAATAGTCCATTCATAACGAAGAGTCTTTATTGCACATTCGTTAGACCCATTTTGGAGTATGCTAGTCCTGTCTGATCTCCCTTCTATGCTGTATGGATAAATCGTTTCGAGGTTGTGCAGCTGAGATTAAATTTAATGGACTTCATTAGGACAACCCCATTATTCTACCTTCATACTCTTTCCATTAGATTCTCTGAGAATAGGCGAAAAACTTCCAGGGTTGTTTTTGTATTTCAGTGTATACAAGGAATGATAAATTCCCCCAAGCTCTTAAATACTTTCAATATATCTGTTCCTGTGGTCTCCTTGAGGAACTGTGACTTCTTCGTTGTTCCTCAGCATATTATAAACTATGGCATGCACGAGCCGGTTTCATCAACGTCTCGTCTCTTTAACCGCCAGTTTGATTGCATTGACTTTCATCTTCCAAAAAGACAAATAAGAGATCAGCCTAGTTAAAGTTACTTTTCTTTTTCATTATTATTGTTATGTAGCTGTACTTTTTATCGGTTATATTTTAATTTTGTAATCTGAGTAATCAGATCTTTGATGAAGTTCTAAATAAATAAATTAGAATAAACCTTTATACTGATTGTCTACTATTCTACACAAATTCAGTATACACTATGCACCGCTTAGACCTTATTGGTGTATTCGATCGATCGAATTGATTTGAATTCAAACAGCGTAGCTTTTTGTAAGCTTCTTTGTATGCTTCGTACTCTATTCGATAGAATACTAAAAATATTTTTAATTAGAAAAACAATGTTAATTCTATGAAACAACCTAAGTATTTATTTTAAAAAAATATTATCACTCACTTTAACCAACCAACTGTACTATACTATAGTGCCCATAAAACAACAGTACTTAGTCATACAGTCTTATCCAAGAACGTCGATATACTCGTATACCTACTTGCCATCGTATGATATATTTCTAAGTATTTCTATTGATACAAATAATTTGAATGGTTTCAATATTAGGTACTCAAAGGATAGAGTTTTCACCCTAATAGTATCAGGCTCTCAAATATCTAGTTATACCGAACGTAATTGATCCTTATATTTAAATAGATACAGTTTATCCTTTGGTCGTCTGTACTATGTTTTTGTACTAAATTCGGATAAGAAATGATCCTTTTTTGGTATTAGAGATGCCGATATCCATTTATTTATTAAATTTTATATAAAAAATTAGATCCGTGGAACTAATAAGATCGAAAGTATAAGAAATGTGCCTCGTTTTACTTATTTTTTTAACCGTGTAAGAACAATTTTTTCCAGGATCGTTTTATGGAGCGAATATATCACAGGAATCTGCAGTTGAATTAATTCAATTACCGCGAATAGAGAGGCCGACCGCCGACGACTATTGCAGTCAGAGGAACATTTTTCCACATGCCACTATTCATTTCCTGACAGGGGATGCCACTTCGAAAGCTTTAATGACTTACAATCGAACGTCAGCATTTCACAAACCATGCTTTCAAAAACCTTGGATACAACAGATAATTTAGCAATTGTTCTATAAGTGCTCTTTCCATTTTCATAACTAAGGATAAAAAATAACGATTTCCAAGCGTCAGGAAATACTCCAGTTGACAATGACAAACGAAAATTAAAGCCTATCAATGCATTGCTTAAGAACAATACTAGAAATACAATCCGGTTCAAGAGAACAGGAAGAATCCAGATCACCATACAATAGATGATCTCCTAATGAACTAATCTTACATGCATGGTAAAACGACATCGTCCAAACGACATGGATTTCGTGTTTGCTTGTCACTCTTGCATGCTTGCAAAAATCTTTTCTCTCTCCTTCATTTGACGCTATGAACATGAGCATAAGCGATGTAGTAAAACCTCAGTATAAATTTAGAACCATATATTGGGAATTTAGAACAAAACAGCTGTAAAATGGAACTTGCACCTTAATCTTTAAATCAAAGTCTTATAATAATTGAATTGTCCCACCGCTTTGTACACAATTTTTAAGTTTACTATATTATAGAATAAGTTATTGAGACCAAATACTTCCTTTTGACGTAATTCCGCAATGAAATCTGCTTTCTAGATTTCATTACATTTACATCTATTATAATTGACAGGTCAAAAGATTTTTAATTTGGCAGCTTTCCACTACTTACATATTTCGTTTTGACGACGTCACTTTACCATGCATTATAGATTAGGGCTAATTTACAAAATTAGTGATATACCTGCATACTAAGAAAAATTGCTGTTTCAGCAAAGATTCACGGGATGCTATTAACTGATCCACCATCTCTAAGACCTTATCCGCTTTCATGGTTTTGTAGTCCTTTACCTCATCTTACATCAGTCCGAGATAGACAAGGAACCTTGAACTGGTGTGGGAAAGGAAAAGTAGACGATATTATTTACTTTATCAACTACATCTATGTAGTTATGTGCATGAATATGTATATGTAACACGGTCCTATTTCTGTGGCAGTATCTAATACAAACAATTGTAAGAATTTATCAAAATGACCAACTTTTCTACTTTCACACAAAGAATACTTTGGCACCTGATTTGTAGCATACAAAGAAGCTTGTAATTAGTGTGTCAATTGAAAAGAAATTCTATTATAATGTGTGACACCACAAATGGCGTGTGTGTTTTATAAATTATTAATCTGCGTTTACTGTAGGTGATAGGCTGGGGTTGTGCATGATGGTTTGTGACGTGGCTTTGAGAAGTCTTGCAATGATATCTTTTTCGCAATTACGAGTATTCTATTCAGTTCTGTTTTGTAACTCAAATTGTTCAAGGGTTTCCTAAGCCAATTTCTTGTCACGAAAAACACTCGTTCAGCTCCTCAAATTGATCGCATCGAAAAATCTTTGGAAATACCTGGTTATATGGCACCGATGAGATCTAACCACACTATGAGTTATAAAGTTAGTAGTGCTCTGAAATTTGTGATTGTTCTGCCTTGTTTTGTTGTGCTCTCAGTTTTAACACAGAAGAATTCTCAGCTTAGTTTTGATTCTATGCTTACACTTTTGTCATCAATTCAGGTAAGAAATTATATTGAAAATATCATATTAATTTTAAATGTTAGGCCTTGCGATAAATTTTATTATTGTATAAAAAAAACGAACATGAAAACTTCAAAATTGCCCTGATCCATACAATTCTTATTCAATCTATGTATATTTGAGCATGTTCCTAATGTAATGCAGGCAATAACGAAAGTTCTGATTTTGTGGCTCCTCAAAGAAGAACGAGAGAAATTATCGAAATACGTAAGCGAATTCACATCCTCCCTAGATACAAGCACTAATGACAGTTTTAAGGAAATTGGAAAAAAGTACGGATTGTACTCAATGTGAGTATTAAATAATGTGCCGTACTTGGAAATAGTTACCTATTAATGCTTATCACATGATTCCTAGGAGAATTGTGACAATTACTTTTGTGGTGTACATTGTGGCAGTAATCGCATACATTTTTTTTCCACTTCTTGGTTCAGATCAATGGAAACTTCCTGTACAAGCGCCCATTTATGGAATTTCGTAAAAGTAAACAAAGTGCAATTTTTTTTAAATATTTTGAGGAATATTTTCAGACACCAAAGTCATCCCAGCTACGAAATGCGCTATGTGTTGAATGTAGTTCAGATTTTGATCATGCTTCCTTCTACTATTGCATTCGACGCATGTTTTTATTTATATTGTTTATTTACAGTACTAATGCTCGAACTTTGCAAAATATCATACGCTGACATTGGAGATAAGACGGGTGAATATGATACCGAAGAGAAACAGCGGGAGCTTGTGCAAGATGTGGCGAATATGCACTCAGATGAACTCGTGTTTTTAAAGAAAGTCAAAGCACATTTTGAAACTGGCGTTTTGATAACTATTTTAACATTTATGGCAATCAGTTGTATAAGCATCGATCAAATAGCTTCGGTAATTATTGTGTTAATTGAAATTTTAAATATCTCTATTAATTAGGAATTTTTATACCATCCTATTACGGTGAATGAAATAACACTCAAGAAAAATCTGTCGTGGAAAAAAAAAAGCCAAAACATTAACGTATTTCGTTATACGAAATTAGGGATAAGACATTTAGCGGGGGGAAAAGTTCAAAATATTAGGACTGAATTACTGATTAACTTTGACGTTTTCGATTGCCGAATTAATAGAGTCACTGCACGGTTTTCGTAATACAAGGGTCGATAGCAATTTGAATAAAACTAATTCGGCTATTCCCGTTATATTTTTCATGTAATCTATGTATGTCAAGTTACAAAAGTAATTTCACGAAAAGATAGTGGGAAGATTACAGGTTACAGGATTTCGTTTAATTATGACTGGAGTTATTATGACGCATCCCAAAATTTGTTGTGAAACTAAATTAATTTTTGGTAAAATATACTTCCTAGGATATTAACTCTGAAATAAAGTAACCGAGGTAATTTTTCAATCTCTACTACTAAGTGTATCGAGTCTCGATGTATACAAAATTTAGGGAATTTTGCTAATTTGCTTTTGCGAATTTTTTCAATATTAATAGCCATTTCGTGTCGGAATAACAGAGATTTGATCTGCTTTGTATTTATGTTTAAATTTCATTGATGTGTACAACTCAACCGAATTGGGTTGTTAACTTTTGCATCATAACTATTTCACTTTAATCAGAAGTGTAAAAGTTCAGGGTATTCTCATTAAATGCCTTTTCGTTATTGCTCCTTGCTGCTGTAAATATCCACACTTTGATATGTATTTGCTATATGCTTAATCTTGGGAATATCAGCACTTAAATATTCACTACAATTTTTCCAGAACTTAACTTTCCGCACGTTGAAATTTATGTTGAATAGATAAGGAAGACTGAATTTGCTCTAGTAAATTCAACTTTTATAGCCGCGTCGTACAACGACTCGATTAGAAGTGCCTTAAAATTTATTAGCACAAGAACTCGTTATCAGCAAAACAAAACAATAGCGGATTTGTGGTACATACAGGGTGATTCAGATCAAGATACCTTTCGGTATACCGCGCGATTCCTTGAGGTAAGCTGATCAAAAAAAATTTCGACATATGTTTGTCATCCAGTCAGTATAGTTAGAACTAGTGTTGGACGATGATTATTGATGATTTGAAACATCGATGTGTCTTTCACGATATTCGATATTTTCCAATAAATGTCGTCACATTCCAACGTCGAATGATATCTTTGTTATTTTTCGATGTTCGGAAATTACATGCTACAGGGCAGATATGTACTATATCATGCACTGCTGCATTTCCTATTTCATTGGCAGACCAATTTTTTTGGTAGTGATATGACAATTAAATTAAGTTAAAGTTTCATTTTCCGCTTTATTGTTAATACTAAAAAATTCCAAGTACATCCCATTTTTATTTTTTTTTATATTATTAAGCCAAGCTCAGGAGATACCCTATGATGCAAAGCACAACATGGCAGGGAGGAGATAAGGAAAGGTTTAACGTACATGAGCAAAGTGGAGGAGGCGCTGATGTTTGTCACTCTGGAACCGTCGCAAATTGTAGGCCCTAGGAAATACAGTAGACAGTAAATTGTTCCATATTCTCACAGTTCGAGATAACAAGGCACCACGGAGTTTTACTGTACGGCTGAAAGTATTTTGAGGGTGGAAAGATGAGCATGTCTTGGAGCGCCAGAATTTCGTGCAGGAGACGTTCTACAAGGGATAAGACAAGATATTTCAGGAAAGTATTGACCAGGCATGTAGCGATAAAGGAGCAAAAGGCATCCAACATTGCGGCGGTGCTCGAGTGAGTCGATTTGACAAATAATTGTCAAATCTTCAATGAGCTTGAAGGCTACGCGATATTATTGCTTTTATTGGAATATTCCTTAAGCTCAATTTTAAGGAAATAACATTAACCAATTAGGTATGAGGGACAGAGAAAAGATTACAGTTATTAATAAGCAATACATATAAGAGATTGCCGGCGCGTATGTGTATAGGCAGCAGATAGCTCTGTAAATGCCGTTTGGAAAATCGTATGGTTTTCCTGTACACGATGCTTTAAGTTTTCTCATATTTGAACGTGATTGCGTATCTGGTTTTATTCATCGTATATACATCGTGATACTAACAAAGCTTTAATGCTAATTTCGAATGTTTTCTGAAAAATATAGAAAAAGAGTAATTTCTGAGTATATAACATAAATTTTTTAAATTTACAAAATTTTAAATATATATACGCGTACCAACAATTGCACAATTTGAAGCCATTTTCACCGACTGGCGATATTTATGAAATAATAGGAGCGTCTATCTCGACTCTGGAGCGCAGAAGTTTTGCACACTCCAGATGCTATTCTTCTGAAATGAAAACAACAACAATTTATAGCCGTACAATCTTAAGCTCTAAGAATGTACGCGCAATTGTTAGGGGAAAATGTGTGGTGCATGGGCAAGTAGCTTTTATCAGTCCGTAGGCAACCCTGCGTAATAATTTAGCAGATTACGCGCGAAAAATTCCTTACATCAGAAGTTATAGGGTGAGATATAAAAACTTATCCAAACATCTTTAAGTTCCGTTATCTCGGAAACCGCATACCAACCGTAAATGTTTTTCTTAGTTTCACACCACTTACGGGACACCCTGTACACAAGACGTATGAGCAATTGTGTGAGGTACAAACAAATGTATGAGTATTTGTATGACCAGTTGTGTCACAATTTGTCGCATATACTCGTGCAAAAAAATATACTCATACAAATCATGATACAAGTACCTAAATCTAAACTAAGCTTAACATGGTATTTTGAGATTTTGTGCAAGAAATATTACTTGATTGCATCTTAATTATATTTTTTTTCTGTTAATATAGTCAATGTTTACAAGAAATTGTGAAAATTGTGTTTTCTTCTTTTGTATATAATTGCAACAAAAAGACCGAGAGGGTCAATGTTCCATAAAAAATGGGCTGTAATTAGTGATATTGGTTAATTGTGAAATCTTGTACTAATATTGTATTGAAATTGCAGTCAGACAATCCTTTCTCTATATCTGAGTTATTAAGGTGTAATCCGTTGTCGAAAAATTAATGACCAATGTTAATTACGTTATAATTAAATCAAAGAATTCATTACCAACTATCGTTTGGTGTCGCATAATGTGACATGGCCACATGCAAAGAACTTACCGTCCTCTTCCAAGGATGCAATCAAGGCTTCGAAAATAAAAAATAACAAATTTGGTACGCTTGCTTCTCATGTATTGGCTACTAAAATTATAAAAGTATTGTTGTTGCTGCTACTGTGCGGGGTGTTATGCGATAGACACACAGCGCTCTTAATGAAAAAATAACAAACTATACTGATTAGTCCAAAATGATTCATTATAAACTGTAGACACACTGCCATTTCTTTAATTAAGTTGTACTGTCAAACTGGTTTTGATATATTTATGAAATTAAAGTAGCGTAATGGATTAAATTAACACGATAAACTCTGTTTTTAATTTTTTCCTCATTATAGCAATAATAAAGGGCAAAAACATTTCATTATGATCTGATGATCTGACGCAATCCTAGAAATTACAGCGCTTTATAATTTTTTTGTTTTCTGATGATTTATTCTGTTGATTACCTACTGCAATTTTACTAGATTAAATTTGATTGTTTCCTAATCGAGAATAATTGTGAAATTATCGTTCTTACAGAAACTGTCCTGTCATAACGCGGGATTTGAAAGCCACTAATTTGACTGATAAATCAATTCTGCCGGTTTTTTAAAGTGCAGTAGCGGTTTAGATGTAAGTTGTTAATTAATATTTTGATTTATACATTGTTCCATTAATATTTCACACAATTTCACTATTTCGCGCAAACTAGCTCAGGAGACAAGATGGTTCTTTGGGGGAATATTTTTTTTATAATTCTCCTAATACTGCTGTACTTTGACCAATTGCCACTGAACATGTACTACCCTGTTCGTGCAATTCAATTGCAGGTGGAAAACAACTTCCAGCCAGTACCGCCTAAGAACTTGCGTGAATTTTTCACTCAAATCTTTAAAAATGCCTATACATTATTTCTTCCATGACCAAAAACAATATCAACTACGGTGGGATGTACTAGACCCGACTAATAAATTACTCTCTTACCTACATCCGCGCATTCTAGTTGGGCGACATTACGACGCATAGCAAAACTCGCTTTGTCGCTTTTTAGTGTGACTCTCGTACACTGAAAACATTTCGCGGCTGTTGAATCACCTACCTTTTCTAATGATTTCCACGGGGCCACAGCGGAAGGTCTACTATTCTTTGGACAGTATCTAGCTATATGAGCTCCACGTCTGTATATATGAAAAATTGAACTCTACCTTTGATTTTGATCAGGATTCCCTTCCCCCCATCCGGGCAACAATAATATTTTGGACATCTAATCGTAAACTATATCAGGTACCGATGAAGAGGAAGCCAACGATTCCTTAGGATTATGGATTGTTTCTAGTCATCTGTCTTCCCTCGCCCGAGAAATATTAGATACTCTATACGCTGAATCAGGACTGGTATTGAAATCTATCAATAATCTAACTTTTTATTTCACCGGTTAAGCATATTCATTGTTGCTCGGTGGTAAGCGGTCATTCCTCAAGTATTCCCCAGATCTGACAAAGAATTCATTTTACTCTTACTGGTAAGAAATTAAGTTAAAACACGACCGCAAATGATTTCATGTCCACAATGAACAAGTAAAAAAGCTAGAATTGGTCTAAGACCAATTCTTATGATACCAAATGAATTCCCATGTGTAATTTTGTATTATCACCTCTCTGTGCGCGTTTGATTGTTGAAGTGGTTTTTCGCATATATTTCTAGAATGGTTCGTCAGACAGAAAAAATGGTTATTACCAATTTCATAGGACTGAAGAACTTTTCAGTACAATAAAAATTTCTAGGACTGGTCGTTTTCACAGTATACGTAAAAAACCTAAATTTTTATATGGCAACATCTAGAAAGAGTTACCCGATTTAGCCCATTTTTTAAATTGAATTTGCTTTTTCTATTAAAATGATGCGTACAATTTCAACTTTCTAAGTTGACGCATTCTTAGGGAATGTCCAAATATACAGGGTGTCCCATAAGTGGTGTGTTACCCGAAGGCAGTGGATAGGTCATACTTATACGAGCAAAAAATTGTGTAGGTGGGGTGGTGAAGGTGAGGGGGGGGGTGAATCCTGTCGGCTTCTGAGAAAACGGGACCTCAAGATATTTGCGTATGTTTTTATAGATCACCCTGTAACATCTGATGATGATTTAAACCTTGGTGAATAGATAATCGCAGGACCTTTCCATTGGTCTATAATTTTTTTCCTCCTTGCGCCCACTTAGAAGTTATGGCTCAACAATTTAAAATTTCGGAATTTTTACTCGTTTTTTTTTTATATTTAACTATTATTTGTAATATCAATTTTTTATATTGGTTTTAAGAAGCTCAAAACATTAGCTGTAAAATGTCCTATCATACCCTGTACCGAAAATATAACCCTTTTTGCATATTTGCACTTTCATCTAGGGTATCGTAAGAATTGGTTTACAAAATAAGTCACCTTAAAGTAAGACATCCGGAATTTTTAGGTACACATCCCCACGGCACACAAGTATATTTTATTAGATACACGAGTATTAAGCAAGAATATGGGGAATCTGTATACATAGATATTTAGGTGAAACCGTTATATCTTCATCGTTCCAGCTAAATAATGACATACCCAATAATTTTTTTAAATTCCAGTTACTTTTCCTTATCACTACCTGTGTACATAAATACAACAACCTCGCCTTTCAAAAACAGGTTATGGAAATAGGTTTGGAGTAGCAATAAGAAATTTAGTAAACCGGCGGACCAAAAAAACTTTTTGAGAGCTGTAGTCTAAATTCCACAGCGGAGGCTAAGAAAATATTGCTGATGATTTACTGCCATCGTACGGAAGAGGTTTTGAGATATATTATTTGTTCAAAGGAACAAAATATCGATATATGTTCTGCTCAAACTGCCGCACTTGCACATGGATGAATATAAAACTGTGCTTATAAGTTCGAAATATTCAGCAAATGCTGAAATTCAGTCGAGGATTGATTATGATATCGGCTGGTTTCTAGGGCAGTTAGGAAAATATCGAAAAATTTAAGCAATAATGTGATCCACAGATTGGATATTCATATTAGATTAATGCCTATTGGAATCGATCTAACTGATTTCACAAGCAAAATTACTGGATTTTTGTTGATTCTCGCTTTATCCCTGAATACCATTTGAATGGATTGAAGAGATGTTTAGATCCCTGGCGAGATCCCTGGAACGCAGGCCACAACAAGGCTCATTTTTCACTAGACTGGATGCCATTTATAATCAAGCTAGTCCCGAGATCCGCACGAAATGTGGAACTTAACAAAAACAGATTTCAGCTTACACTAGAAGTTGGTACAATCTCAATGCGGGCCAAATAAATCGAGCTGCTGATTATGTCAGTGGTAGTACTGCACAGAAAATACAGGAAGTGTGCTAGATGAAAATAGAGTAAAAGTTCTGGATGAAATTGGAAATCATGATAGTAATGGAATAATTTGAGTCATTTATTTGACTTAGCGAATGGGAGAGGCTGCGGTATCCATACAATTAATTTTGGGATATCCTATTGAATACGATATTTTTAAGATGGATATATCTTCCCGACTTCTCCGAAATAAATTGGGATCCAAATATATACCAGGGTGCATTTAATATGATTTTTAATTAACATTAATTTTGATACGACGTGATTTAGTCCAAAATACAGCATGAGTGTTAAATTTTGCTCAATACTGACTTAAAATTTGTCAGTTATTTATTAGAACTGGAACAGAACTTCATACGCCTAACGTTTAATTTCACAAAATTAAATTCCACATTTTTTGTTTTCTTTCTATGCAGGAGAAATCTCTCTCAGGTTATTTCGGCTTACTTATCGCTGCCGTTCAATAATTGCTGTATTCAAGTTTTGGACAAATGATAATTACAAAACAGAAGGAGCTCGCTAAAGCCATATTTTACAGTTATTGGTGTGAGCTTGAAGATGTTTCAACGCGGAAAATGGTGTACCTTATGTTGATGAATGCTAAAAAAAGCGAAGGGATTCAATTGAAAGGATTTATGGAACTATCTTTAAAAGCCTATTGTGAGGTATGTTTCTTTTGTATGTAGAGAAAATTTAAATTGTTTATTTTCATTTTATTTGACAGATGGTTATGGTTATAGCCTGTTACAGTCTTGCTGTATTTCTGATGAGCATTTCGTAAAATAATTCCATATTTACCACAACTTAATTAACACAAAACAATATTATTAAATTTTTTTCTCATATTTGCACTAAGAATGTGAATAACTATTTATTCTTGATGTTTTATAAATTTCGCTCTATTTCAGATCAATTAAATGTTTGTTCGAATTCATTTTGATGTTTCATTGTTATGAAATTAGTAATCGCATATACGAGAGACGACCAGGGACTACTCTAGGGTAGATGAGTCAAGCACTTTATACACGTTTGTACAATAGCCCAAGTCTTTCCGATTTTCCTTTCTGTTTCTTCTAATAATAGCGTTGATCATTTGTTAATTTTGTTTTTACCTTCTAACAGACAGAAGATACGAATTTCTATTTTGTCAGCAACTTTCCTTTCAAAATCCCTGATTATCTCTCCAAAAACTCAATTAGAATTATACGAAGAAAGAATAAAAGGACTACGTAAAGCTCATCACCCAGAACTTCAATAAATTTCGCATTTAATAACGTTACGCAGCGGTTTTTTTTGGAATTAGCAGTGTGCACCCGGATACACTAAGTTTAGTACGGACAATTCCAGAATTAAGAGGGCAGTTTGACATTTTTTTAAATCCATTTTCTAAAAAGTATAGATTTGTGTAGTACATATATGTATTAAGAATTACTACACAAAGTATCAGTTATGCCAGAAAGACCGAGAGCAGGTAGTAATACGCATAGCAAGACGAGGGTCTCAGAGGAGCTTAGGCGCTTGGAGCACCAAGGTTGCAGCTGGCGTATACCTCCTTGACAATCGTCCCTTTCCGTATTATACATTGAGTAGCTGCTCGTTTTCGTTTCTGTTTTGGAGCTGAGATAAATTTCGCAGCAGTTCAGTTTCATACAAAATTCAGTTTTTTCGATGTAATTTAGTAAAAAAAATTTAAACGCGTTTTCTTCGGAGAAACGTTTTTTGGATTGGAACATTTAATTTAGAAAAAAAAATTTTTTTGCACCTATCTAGCGGAAATTTGGAACACTTATTCTACACATGCATAGCTTCCGACTGCCCTATTAAGAAAACTTAAAATATTAATAGATTCTAAAAGTTCATAATTATGTTTGCTCGTGATTTCCATATGCCTACTCCTATAAGACTTCAAATTGCCTCAGATTTGCGAAATTGAGGACTGTGAATTAGACTTTTGGAAACATATACAAATTTCTTATAATACTTTAAATCCTGCCATATTCTCAATAATTACTTGACTTGATCGATCTTGATCGATCTTGATACAGAGTTTTTTATGTGATAGATATCAACAAGTGCGAGTCAACGATCGTTACTCTGATTTACAGCCGCTTTTCTGTGGCGTTCCTCAAGGATCAATCTTAGGCCCATTGCTATTTTCCTTATTCATCAATGACTTACCTGACATTGTTCAAGAGGTTAGTACCCATTTATATGCTGATGACCTACAAATATACAATAGTAGACCTCTCGGTCTTATTGAAGACTCCATTGTAAGGATTAATGATGACTTAGTACGTATCTATGATTGGTCTCAGCGTAATCTTTTGATGTTAAATCCTAATAAGTCTAAATATATAGTTTTTTCCAATAATACTTTGGAAACTGACCTTCCGCACATAATGTTTGGGGGTGAAATATTGACTAGGGTAAGCGAAATTACGAATCTCGGTGTTGCTCTTAATGGGAGAATGAAATATTGCGATCATGTTCGCGGAGTGTTGGGTAAGGTGAATGGAGGTTTGCGACGACTTTGGCTCTCTGCAAAATTATTAAGCACGGACATTAAATGTAGATTAGTGAAAACCCTCATCCTGCCCTACTTCTCCTATGGAAACTTGATTTTTCCTAATTTGGATAGCTACTGCTCTCGTCGAATAAATGTTGCCTTTAATGATTGTATTCGCTTTATTTTCAACTTACGTAGATTTGACCATGTTTCTAATTTTATACCCAGAATACTGGGCTGTCCACTGAACATTTACCTAAGACGACAAGCAATTCTATTCCTCTTCAAGCTTATTCGTACTAAACGCCCTGATTACTTAATGGATGAGCTTCAGTTTCTCCAATCTAGACGTCGTTATGATCTTCGGATTCCACATCATAATTGCTTGCTTCAGGAAAGTTCTTTTTTCATTCAGATCCCACGGCTTTGGAACACATTACCTGCTATTGTGCAGAGAGCGATTACTGTCGGTGAATTTAAGAGGTTGCTATATTCAATTCAGATCTAAATGGTTTCAAGAGTGCTGCTAATTAATTAGTTATATTCTTGCTTTATGGACTAATGTCTTTAACATAACATAATTATTTATCACTTGCTTGAGTATATTTTTGATAGAAATATTTTCATGGAATAATTCTACTTGAATTTAGTGTTTGCTATGCGATTTTATTTTAATTAATATTTGATTTTAACGCTTAGTATAAGTAACTATTTGAACATTGTTTTCACTGTAACTACATTTTTGAGTGCTAACAAAAGATTGTTTAATCTTGTGTACCAGCCCAGATAATAAATTAAATTGAATTGAAATTGAAATTGAATTGAATTGTTCCAACAATTTATATAGCACTTGATGACACACCTACGAAATGTTCAAAGTAAATCGCATTATTATATTCAGTGATATCTGTAGAGGAGCCAACGATACAAAAGGATCCAAAAACGAAGATATTTTCTAAATGAATTGAAGAATACACAAATTTTCTATTCTCACGTAATGAATATTTTCCTTCTGATTTACAGGATAAACGCATATTGTAATTACTACGTCAATAGAACAGAACGTCCCTATGATGGTTGACATATCTGGAGTAATTGTTTTATAAATTTTTAATGCAGGTTAAAGTGAGCCTGCATGCTTTTGCAACTGATACCATAAGTTGGTCTTTTCAATTTAATCTAATCGAAAAGATTCTGGAGATACCAGGATATACGACGCTGACGAAAACTAACAGCACTACTTGTTTTAAGTTGAGTTGTGTTCTGAGATTTGTGATTCTGTGTTCGCTGCCATTGTTTTTTTTTTATTTCAGTTTTAACAGGGAAGAATCCTCAGCTTCACTTTGACTCTATGTTTTCATTGGCCGGCGGAATTCACGTAAGGAATAATATTGCAAAGTCTCTGAAATCCGTGGTTCTACAATGATTTTCCTTTATAATTATATAATAATATTAATAAGAAAAAGTCGGAGTTAATTATGTCAAATTTTTATACCTAAATATATATATTCAGGCATTAACGAAATTTCTGTTTTTGTGGCTCCTTAAAACGAAACGAGAGAAACTGTCGAGGTACGTAATTGAAGCTACATCCTCCTTAGACACAAGTAGTAATGATGGATTTAAGGATATTGGCAAAAAGTACAGAATGCTTTCAGCGTGAGTATTAAATAGTACTTCATACCTGTAAATATTTATTGCTGATATGTTTCACACTTGAATTATAGCAAAATTATGGCAAATAATGTTATATTATACATCATGGCAGTATTAATATACGACACCTTGCCACTCTTTTCGCTGTCAGATCAATGGAAACTGCCTCTACATTCACCTATTTATGGAATTTCGTAATATTAACATTAGCTTATTTATAAAATGCTTTCATGAATATTTTCAGGTACCAAAATCATCCTGGCTACGAAATTAACTATTTGTTTATAGTACTTCAGTTTTTACTCGTCCTTTCTTGTACTGCAGCATTTGACACATACTTTTATTTATACTGTTCATTTACAGTGTTAATGTTTGAACTTTGCAAAATTACGTGCGCTTAAATTGGTGATAAGTCCGGTGAGTACAAGACCGAGCAGAAACAGCGACAACTTGTGCAAAATGTGGTGAAAATGCACTCAGATGCGGTGGAATTTTTAAATGAATTTAAAGAAATTTTCGAGACTACCGTTTTAGTAACCATAGCAACATTCATGAGAATGAGTTGTGCAATCATCGTTCAAATAGTTTCGGTAATTATTTTATTTATTATAAATAAGGAATGAAAAGTAGTACAGGAGAAATCTCCCATAGAAAAGTTCAAGTTGACCATAAAGTAGGTTTTATTTTAAATAAAATTATGCATTGTTGAGCAAGCTCAATAAGTCATGAAAAAATAGAAGGTTATATTATTAATACACAAGACAAAGGGATTAAAGTGTATAATAAGTTCCAACCTGGCAACATATATAAATATATTTTTAAATTATACCAATTAATGTTTGGCACGTTTTCAACATTTTTTGGAATCGGTTAATTCTGCAACCAACTGCCATGAAATGAAGTGCTTTTGCAAATTAAACAGAAAAGTAATGGAATTTAAGCACTTTTATCAAAAGTATAAAAAATAAACATTGCCGGTTTTTACAAAAATATATTTCAATGATAAAATTAAAAAAACAGAATATGAAAAATAGAGTAAATAATTATTTAAAAAGGACTGTGCTTCAAATCGTGCACCAGGAAATAGAACATAACAATTGTTCCCTTCACTTAGTGAGTGCATTCACTGCCTTCTTTGTTGCAGGCCATGGCATTATACTTTTTCTTGCTGACATTGTATGAGAAACGTGTCGTTTGAAGGCTTTTTAGTATTGCTATGTTTGGGAAATCAACCACCTTTCATACGTAAAACTTTACACTGAACGACTATTTATAGGTCAAAAGGTTTGCTTAGAGACAATTCATAATTTTGTTGAAATACTCAAAATTACTTTAACTTTTCTAGGTATAGTACCCTTCTTTACGAGCCAATAAGAATGCATTGGCGTCATTGCGCTGTTTTTTTTTCACCACATCTATCGGAAATAAACTGCACTTTTCTCCGAAGTATGAGGTGCCTAATTTATGGCACAAAATGTAAGCCATTTCATTGGATCCTTTAGGTTAATGTCAATGAGTCTGAATTCAGACTTTGAATTTTTCAGACTATGACATTCTCAGTTCTTGGTTTAGGATGTCACACTAGGCTGAACTTTTCATAAAGATAACTCCGAGATTAGTGCGGACATGCGAATGTTTGAACGAAGAATTTTTATAATAATGTTTTGTGAATATTAAATTAGAAAAACCGTGTTTTTCCCATGAATTCTTTAAAATTTTCTGATGTTGAGGTTATTTGTATTTCAATTTTAATTGATGCTAGTGACGAAAAAAATCGAAAGCATTGGGTGCATCTATTAAACTTATCAAGAAAGCATGAAGGAGAACTTAATCACTTATATGAAAACTTAAGACTGTATTACCACCGATTCTTAAATATCTTAGAATGTTGATAGAATCCTATGACAAATTATTATCGAACAATCAACACAAAATATCAAAGTCTACCACAGGATCGAAGCAGAGCACTTCAGCGGAGCACAGATTCACTTTACTTCCAATATTAAAGGATGATCTAATTTCTATAAAGATATCTTACGGTAAACGGATGAAATAAATTTTTCCCTTACAAATTTTGGCCTTCTTCGAAGGTTCAAGGCCTTTATCTGACTAAAAAATTCATACTCGTCTGACCGGTATGAAAGAGAATCTGCAAATGCATCGCATTTAATTCCCAATTCTGAAAAGACTAGAATTTTTGACTCATGTGATATGGCATAATTCATTTCTGTGCATTTTCATAAGAAAAATTTCTGAAAAATGCACATTGATGCACTGCAGAGCTCGGTCCTGTACTTTTGCTAACAATAGATTTATATTATATAACTGCAGAGCGCAGTAGTCTCCCAATCTGGCAATAAGATCTGGCACCAAATAACTTTCCAAAAATTTAATACCATATTAATATTTGCTTGATATAAATGATATTTCTCGGGATTGTGACAGACGTTTTTGTCGGTCCAAACAGTTTTTCGGAATATAAGAACTTTCAAAATTAGTCATAAGAATTTTCACTGTCCACCGATCCTTTCTCGAAAGTAATACGAAAAATGTGACTCTAGTAATCTAAGTACCTACTTCTGATGCTGGTGAACAAAGACTGTATTTTATAACCTTATGATTTCTGCGAGTGATCCCACAGGAAACTTGGCGAATCTAAGATCGAGGGAATATTCCCAATTTTCTAATTAAAGGACTCTAGTCGGATGGCACATTTAATATCACGGCACAATGCAAAGGCTACTTTAAGGTTATATAACTTATTTACTTATTTAACCTTTAAGAAATATAAGTAGTGGCCGTTGTGGGTACTTGAACTAGAGTGAGTTCTGATGAGCAAAACTAAAGCAATTTGACAAAGTTGTACTGTACTTTGAACTATAGGCATTATAAATTTCCATGGATTTTAAATATTTTGAAGTAATTGCCACGCGCACTTGAATTAATTCTCCCAGCTAAATATGCCCTACATATAATGAGACAAGTAATCTGTATATTTACTGAATGAATTCTGTGTAAGTATGCTAATAGATGTAATCAAAGCCAATAAATGAAATGTAATTAAACAAGAACTTTCATATTGATACCAAATTTTGAGGAATTGTTTTAATAGGTGAAGGGTGAACAACTTCTTTGATAGAGTTTTTCTTAACTTATTGATAATCAGATTGTAATCATCTTCGCACTTCATTCTGTGCAGGATACTCAACTATCAGCTCAGATTGGGTTAGCAGTTGCTGCCTTTCAATTATTGCTGTATTCAAGTTTTGGACAAATGATGATTTCAAAAAAGGAGGAGTTTGCTGATGCTATTTATTCTAGCAAATGGTACGAGCTTAATGATATTTCGACACGCAAAATGGTACTACTAATGTTGATAAATGCTCAAAGATGTGAAGGAATTCATTTGAAGGGATTTACTGAGTTATCTTTGGAAGCCTATTCTAAAGTATGTTACTTTTGGTATATATGTTGAAGAATTTCAAATAAATGTTTTTTTCTTTGTTTTGCAGATGGCTAAAGCATGTTACAGTTTTGCTGCATTTCTGATGAACATGATGTAAAATTTATGTTTACTTGCAACAATAATATTGTATGCCGTCTTAAGTAAAATAATAATAATAACGTTTTTGATATTCCTACACAGAACTAAGAGCACGAATTATACATAAATCTTTTCTTGATATTTGTTGGATTTCACATTCACATAATTAAAAGCTTGTTTCAGTACATTTGTTTCACTTTCAATAAATTTTAGTAGCATTTTCAATTATCACCATTTGGTAAAATTTCATTATATTTTTATGCGTGAGTTTCTGTGGTATACTGAAGATCCACAAAATCGCTCATTTTCTTGGTCCATATTCAGGGTTAACAAGCTATAAAAGGTAATGCCATTATAGACACTGTGAATGCGTATCATATTTCCTATAAAATTATTTTTTTCTATTACAATTTTAAAATAGTAAAAAAAAGCCTCCAAGTCCTATGATTTTTGCGATTCCTTGAATTTTGTTCACGTATTTGTTCCACCATTGAATGTTAGTTAAAGCGACGTCACACTTAAATGTTAAAATATTATTGGACATACTTTGGATAATGCCCTAATATTTGTGCATACAGGCCTAGCTACGAGTTTGTGATTATCCCTGAAAACTAATTTATTAAATATTTTTCAAGGTCTCGGTTTCAAACCCGGGACGAGGTGGTTGTTTTTCTTCTTGTATTAGTAATTTAATTCAGAATCGTTAAAAATAAAAATTCTTCCATTCTTGTTTATAATGCCAAGCAAAACGAAAAGTGAAAAATTTTGTACTGAGGTTGGTTTTATATTCTTGCAAAAGAATACCTAGTTGTTGCAGCCAATATGAATTTCGCCTATAAATTTTTTTTAAGATATCAAGCGGTTGCAAAATTCTCAGTAGAGTAACTACAGAGGAACTTTTTTAAAATTATAATGTTAAATATCTGCAGAAAGTAGTCGAATAACAGAATTTTTTCCAGGTGTGTGATAACTATACATCATATGGGTCGGTTAAAAAGACACTTCTTTTTGGTTCTTATTCTACTGATCTGAAATTTTAGGAGTCGCTCTTTATTATATTTTGAAATCTTCCGAACTTACATATCTACGAACAAAATTTTATTTAAAATATTGTTGTCCTACTTCGAAAACTAAGATGTGCTTTCTTTTCGCATTTTTTTAAACATGTTGTTTTTATTTCATTGTTGTGTAAACAGTGTGACATAAATTCAAAAAAAAAAAAAATTACAAAAAAGAGAGCGTTTTGTGTGAACTTGATTTTTCTTTTGGCATGCACGGCAAGCAGGAATGCAGATCTACAGAAACGTATATGGTTCCTGTTGATACAAAACGCCCTTTTTTTAAAGAACTTTCTTTTATCAGAAGTTTTTATTTTTTAAGGGTTTTTCTCACTCGATTCTCGAGCTGAGACTTGGCAGCAATCGCGGTCAATTTTATATTGACTACATTCTCTATGAACTCATTTCATATTGACTAAATCATATTTTCTACATCTAAGTCATAAGCCTGTAAGTACTTTATTATTTTGAATAACACATTCAGTTTGGTTAATACACAAGCCATTTATAACGTTGCATATCATATTTCATACAATGGTGCCTTCTTCAACGATCCAATTGATTAACGAGTGATTACTAATTACTTCGATTTGTTGAAATATATGACTGAATACTCAAGTCTGAAGATTCACCTGGAAAGCCAGCTTCTATCTAGATCCATTAAAAATTAAGGTAGTTGGTCTAAAAAGAGAATCAGCTGTTCATACTTTAAATGATCCTAAATATTAAAACACAACCATATTGTGGGCTATAGGCTAGAAAATTAATGGGTGGCTTTTGAGTATAGCGTCTATTCGAATACATCATATGAAGTTGACGAGTGGCCGAACAGAAGTGCATTTTTTTAATTCTTAAAAATTTACAGAAAACGCATAAAGCTGAATAAATCATTGGGCTTTCGAAATTATTCCACTATTATTTTAATAGTTTGTGTTACTTTTGGTGTGCTTCCCGGCATGTTAAGAAAATAAATTACCGGCAATGTGCGAGTCGGACTCGCGCACGAAGGGTTCCGTACCATCGTACAAAATTTAACACTGTGTACTTTTTATTTATTTTTTCAAACGAGAGTAGGAGTCGTGTGAAAAAATAATGCTGTCATTTGAAAAAATTATAAAAATGATGTCATTTGAAAAAAATTCCTACTTATGATAATAATAATGATTGAGAATAAAACGAAGAAAAAACAACGAAAAAATCACGTTTCTTGCATGGGGCCCCCTTTAATTTTTATATTTGTTGTTCGAGGGGAGAAAAAAGTTGGAAGAAGTCCCTTTTAATTTTTTTTCTATCATATTTAAGTTAGATATCACAAAACCCAATATTCGGATTGATTTGGAAAACCTGTCGATAATATGAACCACATCAATGTCGATATCAGAGTGGACAGACATAAGGGCTCATATCCAGATTCTCTTTCTAGTGCAAAGATTATAGAAATAGATGTGACGCAACCGATTCTGTCACGGGTGAGAGTGTTAGCTTGCAATTGAAGTCACATTCAAAGGAATAGAGTGGAAGTGCATGATATGTCATGACTATATGATTTGAAGGGAACTTAACTGATCCTGCTGTTTTCTGAATGGTCG
Organism: Dioctria linearis; assembly: GCA_963930735.1. Taxonomy (NCBI): domain Eukaryota; kingdom Metazoa; phylum Arthropoda; class Insecta; order Diptera; family Asilidae; genus Dioctria; species Dioctria linearis. Next base: position 341,974,536 of record OZ005740.1, on the reverse strand, counting down.
TATCAGTCTTCTCCTTTCCATTTTCGCCACTATTTCTCTCCATCGCCAACTAGTGCTGCAAGTTTATCCTTCTCCTACAAATTAAAAGTAAGCAATAAGTTAAATTAAACAAAGTACAAGCAAAGCAACGGTAACTACCGCAGAGGAAAGCGAATGGTTTTTATTCTTATAGTCTTGCTGTAAAAATTGGGAAGAAAAATTGTAGAATCAATTTTAGTGGCATCAATCCAACTAATCGTTTTCAGCAACCAATAGTGTATAAGAATTCGAAAGAAAAATGTTTAAATAAATTTCTAAGAACAAAATGTATCCTTACCTACGCTCATAAATATCTTTAGCGACCCAGATCAGCCAAGGCACCTGAATCAACATAACTCTTTGGAATCGTTGTCCGCCACCAATAGTGCATGAAAAATCTAAAGAAAAATTATCAGATCTTTCTAAGAAAACTGAATACTTGTGTCCCTGTCCGCAAGTGTGCAGAATCAATGCACCAATTAATTCGTTTAGACCGTTGTCGGTGAATAGATATTCAGTCAAATTCTTAAATTCTAGTGTTTCCCTACGAACGTAAAAATTTTAAACAACTCTTGAATCAGTGTCGTTGAGAAAAATCAACGGGTAGCTAGACGTTGATTGCGTGGAACTAGGGTTCTACTGGAAGTTGTAAGAACCGTAAAACAAAATTTGTTAAGTCAAGGCTTCAATACATACAATTGTGACGGGCAACGGCAAACGACGAAAAACGCTGTCAAACTTCTAAAAGCACAGCGTCTTATGCGAATATCCAAATTTCGACAGGTGACTGTCGGTGGTGGTCGAAGTTGCTGTCGGGATTGATCAATTTCTAATTTTGCCATCGTCGCGTCGCCAACAAAATCAATGAAATGAAATTGTTGTAGCTTTTATTTTTGTTAAAGCTATGAATTTTGATGAAAAATTGATTGAGCAAGTGCGAAATATAAAATAATTTATGATATACAATACAACCAGTATAGACTAGTTGTCAAAAAAGACATGGTTTGGATGGATATTTCGAGGCGCTTAAATACAAATGGTAAAGTTGTGATATTTTTGGAATTTAGTTTGATTTCAATTTAGTTGATTTCTGTATTTTAAATTTTTCCTTTCCACACTTTGGTCGATTGCAATTCTTTCAAAATGATGATAAAAATCTGTTTCAAAACGCTTAAAACTAATAACAAATGAAATGTCAGTATCTTCTTCTTGCACAATAGTCGCTTTTCGACTACCTGTTTTGATAGCGAATTTCCTGCTGCCATCTACCGTCGGAAAATCAGATACGTAAAAAAAATTATGATCGCTTACCAATTTCTTAGAAACAATAACACGTTTTAAACTCAAAATTGTCTTCTTTTTTATATATATGAGTAATGGGCACAAGAAAAATATAAAAGCATCTTCATAATTGGGCTGCTAAGCATTGTTTGTCATTTTCTAAACAATCAAATACTAAAATATATATGTATCCCAAAATTACTTACTATCCTGTAATAGATATATGATAGATGACTTTTCGACACTATATAAAAACGCAAGAAAATTCTAAAAAATTTGTACACATTTAAAAGACGATGAGCTACGATCGAATGCTTATTATACCTAATGCACTATTACTACTCACATCACCGCGAAGGTTAGGTGGCGTGCTTGAGGTTGGGGGGGGGGGGGGGGGGGGTCATGACCCTGTGCCCCCTGTATATGCGCCTGAGCTCTTGTGCCATCTATGCTATGACTCAATAGGTGAAAATTGTGCGAGAATAATATAAGAAAATATGGCATGGAAGCCGCAATAGTTGTATACGTTGGGATGAGTGAAATGCAATGCCTTAAAGAATTCGGCAGAATTATTATTGATTTATTATGCATCATGGTGCATAACAGGCAGCTCAAATAGTTAGCTAACATACATTCAAAAGTTTGATTAAATATTTATATATACATATAACGCTTTCACTAAATGCCACATTGGGATTACTACGACCTGCAGTGGCGAATCGACCCCCCCCCCCCCCCCCAAAACACAATTAAAGGTCAGTTTCTCTTTAACGTAATTTACAAATCAGGAATCAAATATAGTCTGTATATTGTTACACAAAATATTCGACAGAATGACCATTAAATTTAAATATGAATATGAAATTATGATTATACCTATCCCCACAGTCGGTGATTAACAGCTATTATATGAAATAACCTCATAGGAGAATAGTGGAGGGTATTGATTAATACTAATACATGGGGTAAACGAATAAACGTGTTTATTTCTATGGTACGCGTTACCAGATAAGTCCGATCTTGGTTGCGAGTAAAGAGACTTAAAAACTAAATGGATTGGGATGACTTCAGTTCTTCATAATTATACCAATGAGCGATGCAAGTACATTATACTAAGCATGTGTCGTGTGGAAGTACTGTGAGAGAACGATATAGGCTGACGAATGTATCAGCTTCGAGTTAGTACATCTCAAATTTTTAATTATAAGTCAAGGTTCCATTAGAACCTTCCAAATAGCACTATTTATTTGTTCAAATCGTTCGTTACGTTCCGATTTTTATTACACAGAACGGTCCCAAGATATAAAAGTTCTGTAAACTTTCATCCAACCGAAAAGGAATATAAAATTTTCGCGGAAATAATTGTATATTTCTTAACATTTTACACACCACTATGACTATCTTTTATATTATATGACAAAAAGTAAATTCTTCAATTAATAGCGCGGATAAGCATACAAAATTTAGCAAAAATTGAAATCAAGTATGACATTTTTTTCAGGCGCTTATACCCCACCATTCCAATAATGTTCTAATTATTACAGAAAAATTGCTCTCCGCCGAATTATGGAAAGGTGAGCGAATTATAAATTATGAAATGAACTCTAAAAAAAAAAAAAAGGAAAAAGCATGAAAAATAATATAATAAATAACCGACCAAGTGCGAGTCGGACTCGCGCACGAAGGGCTCCGTGCCATCGTACGAAATTTAACTCTGTGTACTTTTTATTTACTTTTTCAAATGATAGTAGGCGTCATGTGAAAAATAATGCTGTCATTTGAGAAAAAATTCCTGTTTTGGTAATAATTATGATTGAGAATAAAACGAGAAAAAAAACGGCGAAAAATCACGTTTCTTGTATGGGGGCCCCCTTTAGTTTTTTTTTATTTTTCTTATTTGTTGTTATATCGCCACAGTCTGTGAAAATTTCAACTGTCTATATCATGAGATACGACCTGGTGACGGACGGACAGCGAAGTCTTACTAATAGGGTTCCCGTTGTTACCCACTGGGTACGGAACCCTAAAAAAGCGAAAATAAAGAAAAAAATAGAAAAAAATGAAAAATATTTAATTAAATACAAAACAGAAAGGAAAACATTTCAAGGTACAAGTCTGCAGAGCTACACCCCTGAGATAATTTTTAAAAATTTGCAGGACATAGTATGTGTTTCTAATAGCAGCCAGTACTATCTTACCAAGTCAGGAATAAAAACCTGTGGTCTATATTCTCTGATGTAGGTTTCCAACTGTGGCCGCATATATAAATTTAAACATCCTGCCGGAAGGCGTACAAAAATACTCCCCTGTTAATGACATTTTTATTTTTATTCCTGGTATCGTTCTGAGGTACCCAAGACTTAGCGGACGGTTTTAATCAGCTGAGCTACACAACCATCATCTTTCTTCAAACAGACCTTTAATCCAAAAGTATTTAAAGCCATATTTAATCCTAATTTATTTTGCCTTAAAAAACGGTAATTTCTTCTCTCTAGATAAAAATTCATTTATATAAATTGGGAGATCCTCTGAGGAGCCCAACATTTTAGCAGATAAAGTTCTATGTAATTTGGAAGCGACTAAAGTACGATCTCTAATAAATTCAGAACTATACTTAACAATAATCGGCCCAGGCAGCCCGGAAGTGTGTTTCTTGATATGCTGCCTATATGCTTTAACCACATCCACATCAGCTGTTGGAAGATTAAGCTATTTGTGCAGGCTGGTGACGTTCAGCATTATTTCCAGAAAGTTTGACAGGTATCTATCCCCTAACGAAGCTATACAAGCTTTTAAGACATTGATGTCATCCAACGCATTAGAATTGACATCCTTCAGCATTCTGATTGTAGAAGAATGATCCTCAAGTGTTACAGACATTCTGCCAATATCATTGAAGTCATTGACAAGCATAATAACAGATATGTTGAAGTCATTTTGTTGTTATCATCTGATTCGGTGTCACTCACTGACTTATAACAATGGACTGAGCGACTTGCTATTTCATGTGGCACAAATATTGTGTTTCTGTGTATCACCGTTAGAGCACCCTTTACAACGTTTTACTACATAAAAAAACATGTAAAACTCAACAAATCAGATGAAATTTCATATCCGAAAGTCGATTTAAATTAAAAAAATATATTTTCTTGTGGCTAAGTCATATTTTAATCGCTCATAAGGAATTAAATTCATTCCGACTTTAATTTTCAAAAGTTATGTTTACCTGAATCCTGCGAGAGACGGAGCATGGTAAACACTACCTTTACCTTATACTTTCTGCGGTAATTGCATCTGTAGCCAACTAAAAACATCAAATGGCATAAGAAAACATTCAGGAAGCAATATTTTGTGTTGGTAGCTGCAACTCTGCCTTAGGGCGAAAGAGAAAACTATAAAACTTGTAACATTCTTTCCTATAGGAAAATACGCTCAGTCCATTGTTATAAGTCAGTGGTGACACTGCAACCACCACAACGAAAAGCAACTGCTCCACTCGTTATGCTCGGGACACGGTCTGATAATATCTTAGAACATGATACATGGAATTGTTTGCTACAGTTTAAGTTTACGCACTTACAGACCATATTATTCTTGTTGTTATAAGATGAGCAAAGCATACATTTAGGCGCAATTCGGAAGAAATATATCGGAGACACCGATTGATTATTGTACAAACGTCACAAAAAGATGGCAGCAAAAAAATGGGGCGCAAGTCCAGAGCCTTATGTGGCGGATTAAATTGGTTTCATATGCAAGCTACAGTAGATGCAAATAAACAAAGAACAACAACGGTAGATGAATAATCCGATAAATTGAAGTGGAAGAATAATCAGGAATAATCAACAGACAGCAACCACAAGCAGAATAAAAATGAGATGTCATAAACTACGCGACACACAAGATTAAACGAATAATGATGATTATGCTAATTGTACATTAGATTAGTAGAATACTCCAAGTTTACAAAGAAATATAAATGTAGGCTGCGAGGTGGACACACAAGAAACTGTTTAAATGAATAAAAATAAAGTATAAAAAGTAAATGAAAAATAAGTTGAAAAATTAAGTAACACTTGCTAATTCACTTCTTCTTCTTCTTCTAATATTACATTCACGCTGTAATTAACACAAAATTAAGTTTTTGAAGTTCGTACTATTATTATTTATTATTATTATTATTATTCCGGGGGATGCAGACAGGACTCCCGTCTCTCATCCAGCCACCGCGACCTAGGAGATCTTTTGTGACATTACCCATAATCGCCCTAGGGCGCCCATTCGAACTTAAGGTCTTTAATGAAACCTATAATGTCCTTGGGGGCCATTTTAACAACATCCTCAGGCAGTGGAAATGCCTTTCCTAGATGTCTTAGCCTTATGCGGCATAGAGCTTCACAATCACACAGGATATGCTCAGCAGTTTCATCATCTTCCATACAGAATCGACAGGTCTCATCATCGACCTTACCCATCTTCTTGAGATGGTATCTAAGTGGGCAATGCCCAGTAAGTAGGCCCGTTATGAGCCTTAGTTCCTTTCTGCTGAGTGTGAGGAGTTCTTTTGTCCTCTGTTGCGAATACTTTATAAATTTTTTCGCTTGGCTCAGCCCCGGGGTGTTTTCCCAGTATTCCTTTTTACTTCTGTCCTCCCAAAGCCTGATCTGAGCCAGGAGGTGACCCTTTGGGTGTCCAAAGACAGGCTCCGGGTCAATAAACGGAGATTTGGCTCTTTCCTTTGCAAGGCGGTCGGCAATCTCGTTCCCCTTAATGCCTTCATGTCATGATACCCATATTAGTGTCACCCTATTTGTCTCAGCCAGTTGCTTCAAGACAGTAAGACAGTCCCAAACCAGCTTAGACTCAAACGTAAACGAGTTTAACGCTTTAAGTGCTGCTTGGCTATCTGATATTATGTATATTTTTGCTCCACGGATATTCTTATGGATTATCTCGCAAGCGCAGAGTTCTATTGCGTGTATTTCTGCCTGAAAAATGGTTGGTGAGGCCCCCAGTGCCTTTGCGAGATGGCACCTTGGCCCATATATGCCCACGCCTGCTTTACCTTCCATTTTGGACCCATCTGTGTACCATTTAAGAGATCCTTTTTCAAAGGGTAGGTCCCCAGTGTGCCACTGTTGACGGTCCCCAAGATCACCTTAAATGGCGTTTCAAAGTTATGGCGTTTTTGCATAACATCTGAAATTGGGTTAGTCATCGGGTCCTCTACGAATTCCTGGAGGACTCTCAGGTGGCCAGCCAAATTGTTTGTGATTTGGAGATTTGTCCTTTGCAGTCTTATTGCACTATGTATGGCCTGCCCTCTCACATGCAAATGTAAGGGTAGCAGGTCCAACATAGCCTCTAAGGCTGTGGTTGGGCAGGTACGCATGACACCTGTAACCCCTAGACATGCAAGCCGTTGTAGTTTTTGCAAACTAGCTTGAGCCGACTTTTGTTCTGTTTTTGGCCACCAAACGAGTGAAGCGTATGTGACCATGGGTCTTATAATAGATGTATATGACCACAGAGTCATTTTTGGTTTTAGACCCCAAGTTTTGCCAAAAAGCCTGCGGCATGTCCATGTTGCAACTGTAGCTTTATCTAGTATTCTTTTTAAGTGAGAGTTCCAGGTTAGTCTATTATCTAAGGTAATACCACAGGTAATACCCAGATATTTGACCTCCTTTGAAAATTCCACTGTTGTTCCCTCAAGAGATGGTGCTTTCAAACAAAGCCTCCTTTTTCTTGTGAATGGAACTACTATTGTCTTGCCTGGGTTGACTCGAAGTCCCATTGTTTGGCACCAGTGAAGTTCGTACTAATAAGGAACATTTTTTGCACTATGAACATGCATTATTTCTATCTCTACTTTGATGTTTGTTTGACTTTGATCAATTAAAAATTGTGTAAAGATATTTCGATAATTTATTCTTATGAATTGGTACTAGTAACAATATCTGAGTTCTGGTCAAAACGTTTCGTTTGTCGAAGTCTGTCGTTTATGCTAAAGCTATTGGTTACACTTCCATTGTCGTAAACTCTGAACTTTGTATTGTTGAGAAGACCCATTTTCAATAATAAAGGAATTTGGCGTCAATGCATTGCGTTAAGTCGTGTCAATATTCTTCCAGAGCTGGGCAAGTACCAAAGAAAAAGTATTTAAGTACAAGTACCGAAGACCTGAGTACTTCAGGGTAAGTACAAGTACCGCATATATGGAAAGTACTTGTAACTAAGTACCAAGTTTATAAAAAGTACTGAGTACTTTTTGAAGTAGGTACTTTTTAAAGTACTTTTTTAGAATCTTTATACGTTGGCTGTAATATAATGAAGTTTTCGAGTTCAGTTAATAGATATTAATAAATAAATACCTTTTGAAAACTACAATATGTATGGTAACCAGTGGCTACTATTTATAGTTTTCGGCGCTGCAGGTAGAGTAAAATTTTCACCAGTCATTGCTACACTCATAAAAACTATTAAAGGTCCGACCAAGGCTCCATTACCGCCTCCAATAATGCATAACAATTCTTAGGTAAAAATTTCCAGTAAATTTCTATGAAAAAACTCAGGCCTTCCCTATATCAGGTCGAGGCATCGTTGCTTTTATATTAGAGCGGGCATTGCTTGCTTACCCTTCATTCTGTCCACTGACGTATATAATATGGACTGCTTAATTTTCTATTTCACGTATGCACAATTGCTTGTGTCAAAAAGAGATCTTACGTCGTTGCCAACATTGAAAAATTCATTGGCGGGAAGTTGAAAAAGTGAGCACGCAGCTCGCCGACCCCAGTTTTTTGTTAAATATTCTGGGAAAAAACTTACACTTACTGAAAGAATCCTTCCCGTTCCTGATGATCTGATTGATAATAATTTATTCATAGAAGACAAGAAGAAAAGGAATTCTGGATGTCTCACTTCTCGTATAAAGTATATGCAGGATTGAGATACTTCGGGTACAAAATAACAAACGCTTTATAGTTGGTTTATAAAGAATTATATGTATTATGAAGTTAATCCAATTTTGTTAAGAACTAGTTTAAAACAAAACGGGTTTAATTATTAAAAGGAACGAAAATACTTGTACAACAAATCAGATTAAAACGGACTTACGGCGAAGACTCGACTGTCCGCTGATAAGCCACTTGTTGCTTGGCTGAAGATAGGTTCCGTTAACCCCGCAGTAGGCATGTCGTTTTTATTTTCATCATTTACTTTTTTTTTCCAAAAATCATTTTGAGGTTCCTACATACATATATGTGAACAAAAATTACAGAACTCTGGCGGAATTATCATTCCATAAAACAAAAGTCATAGAAAAACTACACGGCTTACCGATAGTTCGTTTAAATGCAATATTGCAACTGAACCCGTTGAAAATGCAGGTGAACTCCTTTCTCTTATGTGGTGGCGAAACTAACGAAGCACCAATATTTACTTATTAAGAACTTCGTTAACTCTAATTTGTCCAGAATATACATATATCCCTATAATCAGATAATATTAAATGACAAAAATCTATCTTATTCCCGGAAGAAAATACTATGTCGAAGTAATCTACCGAACTCGATTTACAGGCTCTCTTAAATTACTCGACTTAGTGGATTTTTGAGTGGGACGTCTAATGATAGCAATACCGTTAGAATTGATTTTGGAAATCCTGATTTTTCTGCTGAAATTGCATGAATTGACAAAGATTTAATTGAACGGTATGCCACGATTTTCCAGACCTTAGCGTCAATCAGCAAGATAAATACCGATAAATTTACGGACGTTTCCCTAGAAATTGGCAGACAGACTGTTAAGACACTTACCTGGCATTATTCACATCTCCCTGGTTCTTTTTGTTCGTCTATGTTTACGTTTGTCTGCCTATTTTGCTATCTGTTTCCCATCCACACCATATCGAACAGGAGAACACGTTTACTTAGAGAGTTAAACTTTTTTTTTTTTTAATAAAAGTAATAGATTTAAGTTTGAAAATTTACAAAATCGGACAATTTTTACTTGGAACTGTCATAGAGTTGAATACGTTTGTTAAAAAACGGATCATTCTCGGATGCTTTTAATGTATTGAACAGTATTTCGGAAAGTAAAAACTTATGATATCGCCTTCTAGAGTTCAACCACTTAAAGAACCATTACACTAAAATCAATGCGAAAATAAAATAAAATAAAACAAGATCAAACTTAGAAACATGTATAAAAGTCCTGTCTTCGCCTTTGAAAACATTTCGTAATTTCTAACACGAATACTTAACCTAACCTCTACGAGAAGGTTTTTCATAGTATTTTGTTTACTGTATGTACCTAGTTCCATTAGATCCAGGAACTGCAAACTGTGTGTATTATGTGGGAAAGGAATCATAGCTTGGACTTTCACGATAATACCACATTCCATCAAAAAATTTGGAAAATCAGCTAACTCAATTTTTTTTTGTGAAATTAACTTTTTTATTGCGAGCATATAGTAAGATAAAATGAGGTGCTCGTTTTACTATTTCCCGTTAGTACTTTTCATATGGGTAAATTACCAAAATGAAACCAAATAGCACGTTGCTCCAGTGTGACAGATCTTTTAAGAAGAGCGCGCAAACAGGATTTAAAATAAATTAAAATCGTGTTACTAAATTTAAAAAGTATAAAGTAATTTCTAGGTAATCAAGTAGAATTAGTTATTGCAAAAGTACAAAATTTAACCGGGCAACAATTATAAAGCTAAACACAAAGCAAGTTTTAAATTATGTAATTTCCACCGGCAGTAAAGTTTATGTGAACTTGAATTTTGTGTGGGATTTTCACCAATTTCAATAAGTGATAATGGGGCAAAGATGATTTACCACTTTACCTATGGCACCTTTAATATTCGACTAAGCCATTTCGAGCACACAGAGAGATTTTTCAAAGCAAGTTTTTTATAATTTTCTAAATGGCTTTGCAATGAAACCGCATGAGAAAAGAAAACTAAAACGGTTCCCTTTAACCACTGTAAATTCTACAAAGTGTAAAACAAACCATGCCAAAGATTTTTGAAAAAGTGCAATTAAATTCCTTTATTATCTTTTACAACTGGTGGTAAGATTCTTGACTATTATTATAAATTCAACCGATATATCACTTTTATGTTTTGTGTCTAAATCTTCAACATAAATATAACAGTATATGCATACATACAAATTTAGAAAATGCAATTTCAAATAGTTTTCAAAAAGAATTTCAAAAAAGACATATCTCTCATGGTATGTGCCCTTATCGAACAGGACCTTGGTAAGTCCATGTAAGCTTTGGAGACCTTTCTGTATTTCCCAAATTTCTATATAGATCTTACGAGATCACAATGTTACTTGCTTTATTACAGAATCTTTTATTTCTTACATACACTTTTTCCTTAAATTGCAAAAAAGCACATGATAATAAAAAAAACCAGAACAAAAAAAATCATATAATAATTTTCTTTTATTATTTTAATGTAATTTGATGTTAACTTGCAAATTTTAAAGTTGTTGCTTCCTGTGTAAATTTTTAGATATATGCCCTTTTTGAAATTCATTCAATATAATAGGATGGCCTCGCTTTTGGCTAACATCATACAGAGCTATCTTCTCTGTGAGTAACGGATCCTGCTATTCTGTCAGCCCAGAGGTGGGTGAAGTGAAGGTGTTGGCCTTGGGGTCATCTACTTCCACGTAGTGCGAGGGGGTAACCGCTGTTCAGTGGGCTTGACACTAATTAGTGCGCTAAAAGCTGATCCCAGCCCAAGCCAAGGTGAAACATCATACGTCGAGGGCTGCATGGGTGAGAGGGTGCTCAGTCGATAGTATGCGAACTCTGGATACCAGGCGACCTCCAGTTTTAATTAGCCATGCCATCGGTGACAGTTTTTCTCCGCTACTCGGGGAACCAAAAATGAATAATCCTTTGGACGATGGTAGATCCACTTCTAGTAAGTGTGTTGAGAATCCACGAATGCCTCAGGAATCGGGGAATTTTATCCCTGAGATCTCGGCATCCATGGAAAATCCTCTGCTGCCGGGGAGCTCGACTGATGTGGGCGGTGTGACTCCTATGGAGATCACTCATGCTCTTCAAGCGGCAGAGCAACTCAACTCGGGCGGGCTAGCTGAGGTTGTAACCTCAGAGTCGCTGATGGTGGCAATCGAAGCGGGACCTTCCGACGCAGGAGAGTAGGCAAAGCGGAGAGGAAGAAAAGGAGAAGAGTTAGGGAGATGGCTAATGCCGTCCCTGGGCCTTCTCCTTGTCTCTCTTCGCAGGTGGTCCGGCTGGGCAGGCAGGGGCAGTGGTGGTGAGCCCCTAGCGTCGGTAAGCACTGCGAAGAAGTATAGATCCGCTGCGGAAAAAGGAGAAGGAAGAGGGAGAAGGCAGGAGAGAGCACCTGTCCTGGTCTTGACCCTTGTACCCAGCCTCCCACCGATATTTCTGCTAGCATTGCTTATGATGTGGTTTTAACGACCAATAGAACCAAGCGCGTTAGATCAGACGGATCTGGCGAGCAGGAGGGTAACAGCAACAAGCTGAAGAAGAAGTCTGCTGGGGGTAACCTCAGCGGACCCCGTTTTAATGGTTAACAAGCAGGACGTCACACTTTAGAAGGGGTTCCTGGGTCAACCAAGGAGCTCCCGAAGAAGGAAGGGAGTCAGCCTGTGTCTACTGTGCCTGAGCACGCGGGGGGACCTAAAGCGACTGGCTTTTCGCAGGCTGCTAAGGAGGCTCTTCGTGTGTCGTTTGCGCGAGCGACCCATAGACTCCTCCAACCGACAGCCAGATTACTGCCTTTGAGGGCGGTATATGGGATGCGATCGGCAAGCAATCAGCTGCAGCACCAGTGTTCGGTGGATTCTATATTCGCGATGGGTCCATCTGGATCAATTGTGAGGACGAGAGTTCGCTGAACTGGCTGAGGCGAGCGGTTAATGACCTGAAGCAGGTTGATGGAACTCGGTTCGTCTTAAAGCGGGCTAATGAAGTCGATCCTCTCATCCGCATGAGGGTTTGGATCCCTGGTAATACCGGCCACAGTCGGGATGGGATAGCAATTGATTTGATTTTTGAAGATATCGATAGAGAACGAAACATGACTGTTGTCTCCCAGCAAATTTGCATAGAATGAATGGTTTGTTTTGGTATTCCCCATCATTCGGAGTCGTTGAATCTGGAAGAATCCCCAATTGGCCGGGTGGTTTCACAGAGCTCTCCATGGAGGAAGTCGCCGCGCTATATTGTGTTCCATATATTTTCATTTAAATGTATCTCTAATAGATAGTAGGCGCTGCACAAGTGTCTCTGGTACAAATCTTTGCTTTCGACTTGTTGGATGTTCAAAAAAAGTAATTTTAGTACTTCCTTCTTTATCGATAATTTTAGTATTGTGTAGTAAGTCATAATGCACTTTTATTGATACTTAATTCAATGAGATTTTTCAGAATTTTTCATTTTTTCGACAAAAGAACATACAATGACTTGTCGTGCAGGTTTCAGACGCTCTGTTGAGCACAGCTAAAATAAAATAAAAAAAACATTAAAAAACAAATATGTTAAATATTTCATACTTCCCTCAATTTCTTCCTGATTCCTCCAGTCACCTCTTCAGATACATCCTCCAGGTCAGGAACGTGTCTGAAAATAAAATTATATATATAGATTAGTTTGGAACAACTAATTAAACAAAGTATGTAGTATACAAAAAACTACATGAATAAGCAAATTACATGCAAAACTGCCAAGAAACCAATTTCTTGGCAGTACAACAACAATTGCATGCAAATGTAAATATTGCCAATTCTTGCAAAATTCATATTCTCTGCATAATAAGCATTTGCAAATTATGCAAATATGCTTACATATGAAAATTACATGAATTTGCATTAGGCACAAAGCGTATAATTAACAAAAATCAACAATTTACCTCATTGTTGACATGTCACAAATCAGTTTCCAGCATAAATAATTTATAAGAATTTACATATTTCCTACAAATTATTTGTGCCGGAACTGACACATAATTAAAACTAAACACTTAAATAGTGATAAAAGACACTTACCTGGACAATTAATCCACAATTTGCAGCGAAAAACACGAAAAACAACACGACACTTTCGAATTAAAACACCGCGATTGCGACTGTCAACTTGACACGGTGAAAAGCTGATTATACGAAGTTGGCTATGCGCTACCTGTTGGTAATGCTTAAAAGCCGCGAAAGTTACCAGGTAAATAAATATTCGCGAAAAAAGGCAAAATTCCCATAATAAGTGGGAAAGAGAAAGATGCGAAAACGAGATGCAAGAAAAATGAGAAATATTTGCGTTCCACAGTGGAAATTGTCATAATATGGCAGGGAGCCGCCATCTTGATAAATTTCTGAAAAATTAAAATATTTAATAAAATAAATTACGAAAATTCATGGATAATTTTAAATAAATTAGTTGAAGGAAATTGGCACATTTTGACATAAGTATACAAGTCAAGCAAAGTCGAAAAATATGCTTAATTTGCATTTTTCGTGTGGAACGTATGTCAAAATGGCCGCTTAGAGCGTATAAAAAGGGGGCAATTCCTAAGATCGTCCTCAGTTTTTCGACAGCGATCACACATGCATAAGCATAAGATCCAAGAATTAAATCAAGTTTTCTCTGAGTTTTCACTAAAGCGATCTAACATGCAATTTATAGCATCAGATCAAAAAATAACATTTCATTTCTTTTCATTTTTCAGCAATTAAGCATAAAATAAAAAGTGCCATATTGAAGGTACAATATTTTACATGCTTAAAATTTGTGTGCAGTTGGTGTTGGCAAAGGACAGGAATTTTTGGGTTCTTTTTGTTCTAAAGATAAGTATTGTGTTAAATTAGTGCGTAGATTTAGTAAGTTTTTTGCATAAAAATTAAATATATGCCAGCTCTCGGCATTTCAATGATACATGCAATGAAACAAATTAGTTAAGTAGTTAAGTTAAAATAAGCGCAAAGTGAATTAAAAAATAAGTGTATAACGCGTAAAAATTAGAAAAGGCTACAAATTGCATTTAGTTGAATATATGCCAAAATACGGCATAATAACTGCACATGCAATCGAGCCATTAATGAACAAATTAAATTAGTGAATTTATAAATTTGAGTGTTTCGCATTAGAGTTATTCAATAAATACAGCATTAAACATAAGCACACATATCTTTTTTTCATACCGCTACATTACAAAACACGCTTATTAAAAATATTGTCCTCAGTTCCTAGTTTGGATGGTGCTTAAGGATTTTCAAATGATATCCTTTGCCATTTAACATCACATGAAAAACGGAATTATTTGAAACTGAAAGATCTTGCGCAATGTCTCATCTAAGTTCACCTCTCTCGATATTTTCACTTGGAAAATATGCCTCCATCCACTTCTGTATCTTAAGCCCCAACATCAATTTATAGATTGACCCTGCTACTCACAAGAGATCAGCTGAAATATTATTTGTGTAGTTATTACATAGGTTTCCGATATATGTATGTACAAGAGATTTAATTCGAATGTGCTTTCAGTTTACGCAGTTGGGAAGATTCAAAAAATTTTAACCTATGGACATTTGTTCTGTTAATGGCGAAGGCATTTACAATGGTTATAAAATTGCCATTATTTGCTTAACAATCCTTTTGAATAATCCTTCCTTCACAGTAAAAAATTTGCATAATTGGTGCCACAAACTTAGGTATTTTTTCCTAAAATGTAGGGAATATTCCCTATATTGTGCGGAATATTCCTTTAAATTCTAAGCCAAAGTTTCAGAAAATAATTCAAAAGACTCAAAAATGTAAATTTGAAGACAGAGGAAGTGCGAGATCTTATTTTATGTGATCATTTCTTCTCTTATTGCAGGCAACTTTAAACGCGTCTTTCAAACAGCACTCGAAACTGATAAAATGCCCACAATAAAAAAGTTACGAGAAATTGAAAAAAAACAAAAAAACTGGAAATTGGAAATAATTTCACAAAATTCTGATCACAGATTGCTATTATCAAGCTCTTTTTGAGGAACAAGACTTCGCACGCCCGTTGTCCTTCTAATGACTCCGACGGATTGAGCATAATTCTTATTCCATGGTGTTCTTTTAATTAAAACTCTGCGCTTAATAAAGTAAATGAAACATATATGAGAAAGTTTCTACTCAGAGTGCACAGACACGACAATAATTCAAAATACTTAATATTATTTTAAGCACATATTTATAAGAAGTATAAGAACTTTGAATGAATTAAAAATTAGTTTTTGAAAAAAGTTAACTTAAGTGCACTTACCTTAAAGTTAAACATAATCGCTTAAAGGGCGAAATTTTTGCTCTAAAATTAGAAAACTTTGTAATTGAATTTCTGATAGAATCCAGAATGTATTCGTAAGTGCAGAAACTCATTCTATTGAAAGCCAAACAAATTTTGGGCGAAGTAATATTTACAATTTTGCAGATAATGTACTTAATTCTAAACAATTCTGGAGAGTTCTATGTCGAGGTGTTCTCCAGTTCTCATGTGGTTAGCTGAACAGACGGTCAAGCACAAATCTAGTATACCCGATTATTTCACCTAGGATAGGTGAATGAATAATTTTGAATAGAATCTCAAAATATGCTTTGTATGTAGCATGTATTATAGTTTTTCCTTACACCCTCTTCCTATTCCATAATACTTTTCGAATCACACTTCATTGCATAGTAACGAAGGATAAATATAAGATGCAAGGGTTCATGTGAAAGACAGCTTACAGTCAGTCACCAGCGTCACCGTAACCCTCATCGCTTTTCCAAATCGAGCGGCACTTTCACAATCAAATTTCATTGAATCTTCCCTTCCTTGAATGCTATATAAATCGCAGGAAATTTGTGTGCACTCTTTAGCTGAATCATAATGCAATTAGATGATTGAAGTGGAGCGAAGACCCCTTGTTACATCCTAATGCTATTCCAACATACCAAATGAGATGGAAAAATTCATGTCTACATTCAAGAAAAGTGAGGACGAAGAAAAGGGATGAGAATGTGCAAGAAACTCTATTGGGTTTTGGATTATTCCTTCTCAACTTTTCAGAAATGTATTTCCTCCCTGGATGTGTTTAAATCAATTCGATTAGGAATGGAGAGATTTAAAACGATGGAAAAATATGTAGAGGGAATATTGACTTAAGAAATGAAATCTCATGGGTATAAATTTAAAATGTTTTTTTTTCCTTTTCTCACTAGTTTTCTCTTATAGTCTTGTTAGTTTTTTTTTTTTTTAATGTCATCTCATTAAGTCTTCCTTATTCATAAAAAGCTCTTGATTATTCTCAATCTTGAGGAAGCATCTTGTTAGTTTAAGCTAAATTGAGATTAATTTCAGGCTAGGATACACATGAAAACGTAAGCCTCTTGTATGCTTCAATTCACAACACAATTTCAATGCTTAATTTAATATTGGTTACTGTGCTTTATGTACATATTTTGAATACGGATAAACAAAACTTAATCTGCAGAGTTTTAAATTTCTTTAATTTGGGCTAGAGCAACAATTGAAGTATCTTCGAAAATTCTTAAAATATTTCTAAATACTTTTATTCGTTTATGTTTTTCACGGCAGGAGGAACAAAAAATCGGCCAAGGCGGCGCCAAAGATAACCTAATAAGAAGATTGAAATCAGCCAAACAAAACTGCAAATTCTTCGTGTTTTTTCTTAGAAAAAAGCGAATAATGTCAAATACTTTCGTCTTTTGCTTGAATTGGGGAAAACAACTTGGCTATGCATTATTGTAGTGCGATTGAGACAGTGAGTTACAAAAAAAAACGAGATAACGTAGGATATCGACAAAATCTTCTTGTAAATTTCCAAAATCCTTTCAAATTATTCACAATAATGTACATCGGGTCACACTACCACAAGTTTTTTTTAAGAAAAAGGTAAGTTTCGCTTTGGCCAAGGTGCTGAAAGGAGATGTAAAATTCTTCTCAACGAAAATTTTCATTTTTCCCGAAAATATCAGAGCAAAGCACGTGCAGTACAAATATCATAGGATTGCAGCAACAAACATTGGGTTTTCAGCAATGGGGATAAAACCATTTTTCTCAATAGCGCTGCAACATTTGATGAGAGTGAAATCTGAAAACTCAGCCCGTTCTCATTTATATACGAAAATGAATCATTTATCATTCTGTTTCTTTGCAGGTAATCTGCGCTTTCATCTTTATTTCTTTATTCATAAAAGTTTTAAGGAAAGTTTGATTTTGTTTTTTTGCCATTTTTTCTTCATTTTGCTTTCCTTTTTAGCCGTGTACATTTTAAATGTGAAACACTCGGAAATCTCGCCTGTTTCTTAGCTTATGTTATGTTAACTTTGGGGGCGCGTTGTGGTGTCCCAGTTTTGATAGCCAGTGATGATGCCAACCATGGTCCTGTGTCGCGTTATTCCGAGCATCAAGAGATCGGACTTAATAGTTATATGGAAGTTATGTGGAAGCACTTTGTTTTTCGTTTGTTTACAGAAATTCTCTGATAGATAATTTCAGATGAAGGTATATAGAAGAGAAGGTATCCCCATTAAAATGTTGACACATTGCAGCTGACCGTCTTGCGTAATTTTCTGGCTAATGTATATAAATTTATTTATAGGAAAGGCAGAGAGAGGAGACTGAGTATTGTGTTCTCTGTACCGTAGTTTCCTACACATTCTCACAATATTTCTTCACTAATGTGGCGGAACGTGGTTCATAATGTGAATAGCTTGTATTCTGTATACCTTGACTGCAGATCAGCTTAGTACTCAGTGAAGAAAACTTGAAAGTATTACGAAGTTTATAACATAATTTTGCATGATCAACAGAATCAAAAGCCTTAGAGAAATCAGGAAACACCAAAATGGAATGCAAGTTAGAGTCCATAACAATTCTTACATCAGTAGAGACTTTGAGGGGTATTCGGAATTCCTGAATCGAGGACTTAATGTAAACATTTTATAGACTCATTGAAAAAAATGAGAATAGTGAAAACTTCCCGCCAAAACCGAAGTTGCACAGCAACTAAAAAAAATCTAAAAACTAAACTTTTATCACAGACAAGAAATATCCAGATATCGGCTAAATATATCAGTGGCACGAGACAAAATATATATTATTGGTACAGGTACCTATCTGATGTGATATGATTGGATTTGCTTGGCCTTGAACTCATTTCATATTGAGAAATATATTTCCTTCGGCTTCTGTTATATTATTCGTGGAAGTTGGATTGATTTGGTGGCCTGGGCTTGGCAGATACACAATTTTTTGACGACGCATCATTTGTTTCAGGAGCTTCCTCTAAAATTGTTGCTCAGAACTCTGAGCAATCAAAAAGATTTCGATCGATTCATGTACTTAGGTTTCTTCAGAATTCGTATGCACTATTGTCGGTGAGATCATCTTATATATCACTTTGTTAGTATTGTAGTCGATATCTAAGTATTTTTTGTCTATACTATTACCACAAATAAGTAAAATACAGATAACCATCCACCGTATTTCAAACTGACACCAATTATTGCGGCTAACCGACAACGTCTAACCGACAAACATGTGCTTAAAGCTTTTCTCTCACAAGCCATCTACCAAACTGTCATTTTTCGAGAGAGATGTAAAGATAAAATTGGATACAAAAGCGGAGGGCTGTGAGAGAGTTCAAAAACAATCAAGTTTAAACATGTAACCATTGAGGCGCTGTATCGTAGCGTTGCCCCCGGAATAATCTCAAAGAGACATGTTTCTCGCATAGAATCTCTCGCAAAAGCTTCAAAGCTCTTTTTCGAAACAATGTGCTTTCTATTTCAGTTGTTGACTGAACGTCACTGATCCCCATAAGGTCTGGACATCTGGGTTTATCTGTGCTATTACTGTAATAAGCTAGCACTTCTCAAAGTTTAAATACAGTAAATCGATCGGGATGGGAAGCAGCTTCTGTTTAATAGCAAATGACATTATTTATACACATATCCAGCAATAGTTAGACCTACAAATTATCAAGAGGTCGAGTATCAGCTTGAGGTCTTAAAAATTTTTAAAGACGAGCCTATTATTTTAAGGGTCAAAAATATTAAACATCAGCGATCCTTAGGGCCAATACAGACGTAGTAAGCATGTGCGAAGCACTATCATGTTAGTGCTCAGATGTGTCATCACAATAATTTTCTTCACAGTTGCTCCTTATAAGATTAGTTTAATTGTCGTATTCAATCAAGTTACAGGTATTGATAAAAAATAAACCTATCACTAATCCACAGAACGTAATGATAATTTAATTATTATATGATCACATAAATCGCAGGTGAAGAATTGCAGAGCAGTTCGATCAGAAATTTCAAAATCTTGCAGTAATATTGGCACAGTGTGTGCCGTATACTAGCAGCGTCTGGGCTCTATCTTATAGCATCAGTTTTAGGTTAATCGAGTATCATAACGCAATAGCTGTTATAAATGTTTTAGCCACGATTATATATTATTGTAATATCCGAGCTGACAAAAAAAATGCGACAAGTGTAATCATTACCACTCTGGATAATTATCAAGATCGGATTTCGGAATCGGGCGGCACGACCCTTCCACTACTCCGCAAATTAACAATGATTTTATTTTTCTTATTGTTCACATTATTTTTCCCAACTTTAGTTTTACTAAATTTTAATTAAATTGCACCACCACATAACAATTTTATGTCTATTCATTAACCTGTTTCTGCATTAAATAATTTTCTAATTCTCATCTGTTGCTTTTACAACAAAGACTTCAATTAGTTTTTTTTATTAGAAAGTTTTATTCGTTTCTCAGCAAAACAGGTTATTACCAATTTTATAGGATTTTATATTCTGAAGGACTTTTCAGCACATTAAAACCGTATTTTCACAGGATACGTAAAAATCTTACGTTTTTATATGGCAACACCAAGTAGGGGTTGCCCGATTTAACCCATTTTCGAAATTAATTTTACTTCTCTTTTTAAAGCCCATATGCAAAATTTCAGCTCTTTAAGTACACGCGTTCTCGAGTTATCGTGAATCGGGTAGACGGACGGACAGACAGATGGACAGATCAAAATAACTTTTAATTTTATGCATGGGTGTCCAATCCATTTAGCTCTACCGTCATTATTTCTAGGTGCTACAAGCAGATTGACAAACTAAGTATACCCTTTAGATTTCATTTAGGGTATATCTATGTATATAAGTAAAATTATGTAAGTTCGAAAATGCGACAAATCGGGCAACTCCTTCGTGGGGTTCCCATACAAAAATTTCGTTTTCCACTATATATTTGAACACTGCCTGAGAACGCGACGACATAGACATGGTGTTTACATAGCAATAGCAAAAAAGATTTCAAAAATGGAATAAATCGGGCAACCGCTTCTTGGTGTTGCCATATAAAAATTTAGGTTTTTTACTTATACTGTGAAAACTATCAGTCCTAGATATTTTTATTGAACAAAAACCTTCTTCAGAATATGAAATCAAAATTGGTTATAATTATTCTTTCTGTCGGACGAACCATTCTAGAAATATATGCGAAAAACCACTGCAAAAATCAAAATTGCTCAAATGGGTGACCATAAGAGATTTCCTACGGGTATTATTCATCTAGGGTATGATAAGAATTGGTCTTAGACCAATTCAAGCTTTGTTGCTTGTTAAATTCTATTATTTATCGGCCAGGAAGATTAAGTTGATGTATGGTTCATTATTGGTATTATTTTTGGAAACATAGATGTCCTTAATCTACCATATCTGTTTTATTTATCAATATCGCCTTTGCTTAAGGGACTACATACGAGAGACCATTAAATCTATAATATAGCCACACATGCGGATCATATACCATCTCCCATACATTTGGTTTCCAGTCTCCTTAATCATATTACTTTGAGAGACAAAGCTCTTCTTCAATTATGGTTATGATCACTTGTACTTGAAATATAAAATTCAAATTTATTGCGTTTTACTTATCTACTTAGTAAAAAATATCACGTGGATTTCAAATAAAGCTGCGTGGAAATAGCATATAAATAATTTGCTATACCGATATCATAGTGGGTGTCTGTATAAGATGACGTGTAAGAAATTCACGTGCAATAGTTACTTATATTTATCGTGGAATCTTCGAACTGAAGTTTACTAGAGTAAATTAACAATGCATTTTAGGAACAAACAAGTAAGACGCTAGAATTGGTGTAAAACCAATTCTTATGATTCCCTAGGACCTATATGAATGCCCATGTCCCATATCGTGTGATAGCCATGCTAGTTGGCTTTTTGAAGTGGTTTTTCGCATTATTTTTGAAAGATTTGTTTGTGGGACAAAATAATAGATTAGAACCAATATTATGGGAATTATAATCCCGAGAAATTTTTATTTTTTCCACAGTAAGTATATGTAACAATCTTAAATTTTTATGTGGCAATACCAAGAAGGGGTTGCTGGATTTACGCCATTTTTTAAACTGAATTTCTTTTACTATTTTTATAAAAACACTATGAACAAAATTTCAGCTCACTATGTTGACGCGTTCTCAGGCAGTCTCCACATAAGTTGTGAAAATTGGAGTTTAGTAAGGCAACCCAACAATTTGTCTCATTTGCGAATTTTATTTTACTTTTTTTTTAAAAAGCTCTATTGCAAAATTTCAGCTCTCTAAGTACACATGCAGAAATAACTTTTAATGTGATGCGTGTGTTTCCAAACCATTTCGCTCTAGCATAATTATTTCTATACGTTACAAACAGAATGCCAAACTTATTATAACCTATAATTTCATCCAGAGTATCAACAACGTAGATTTTATGCAAAAAGAACAGCATTGATTTGTGAACACAAAATCTTTTATATCAGTGCCAAATTGCACCTAATAAATCTAAACTGAACTTATAGGCCTTCATTCTTGGTACAAGAAAATAAAAAATTTCTCTTATAAATGGAATCGAAAGAAGAAGACCCGTTCGCTTTATACGTGGATAGATTTTTTATTGAGTATCTATCTTATTTTCTAATATTGGACATTTCTCTTCGCTATGAGATCTGAAAAACGATATTTTATCATTCGATGAATCCTGAAATGCAAACTTGACGAGAAAGAGAAATGTGGAAACAATTTCACATTTCTTATAGATTCAACGATAGACTGTAGTCTCTCACCACTGCACATCTTCAAACTTTATTCATTCCTGATAAAATAATAAGAAAAAAAAATGAGATAATATACATATAATAATAAGTACAACCAAATTGGGAACGGGAAAAATGAAAAAAAAAACTTACAACTTATAATAAAATTGTGTTAATAAAATCCTAAATTTCGGAATATCTTCTACGTTAAAGTTAGATGATTTCCTGTATAAATTTATTTAAAATTAGTTCCATCGCAGACCACCTCTGAAGATTCTCTTTTCAAAAAGTTTCGTGGAAATTATTCGTAGCTGAAACCATTCAGCAGCTATACTTTCCTTCCTTCAAGAAATTGAAGCAATCCAACACCGAAAAGTTTTGAATGCAACTTTCTCAACAGGGCGCTTCTTGGGTAATTAGCATCGTTACGCCTTTATAACTAGTTTTATTTCTCAAATTTAGTTGTAGCTGGGCCAACAATTGCGAGTTTATCATCTCTTGGATTTCTGATTTTATTTTAATTAACACAATGCCTTAGAATTTCTCAAGTCTGGATAATTCCACTAATGCATCTAACAAAAGGAAAACAATCAGAGTCAGCGAAAGGAAAGTCTCTGACGGAATTTACTTAGAGGGGGAAAGTTTCTTTGAATTTAAGTTTGGTACTTTGTTAGAAACTTTCCAAACCTTGCACCAGATGAACCTGCAACTTATAATGTTTGTACGTTTTAAATTCATAGTTTTGTAAAAATTTATATACATAAAATTAGAGAATAAAGGATTTAGATACTTTAGTCATAAGGTATGGGTAGATATAAGATAATTAAAAAATTATAGCAAGATTAAATAAAGCGCGTTATAATACTGAAACCATGAGGACAGATACTTTCAAAACGTATCCTAATTCTTATTAGTTTTTCTTTGACCTTGCATTCCTCCTTTACTTCTAATATTTCAATCTATATAAATATTTCGTCACTCTCTTTAACATTATATGTAGGCTAAAGAGACTAAGTACGATCTCAAGGAATTTTTAATGCACTTTCCTTTGGATTTATGTACATCTCAGAAATCTATCAGAAAGCATATATCGACAATGTACATTTTGGCCTAAACAATAACATTAGATGTGTTGCAAGTGGTTTCACTGTATACATATACATATATGTGTGCATATTAGTCACGAGATCGCTCAAGTTCAGATGGCCTAAATTGAAAATTTCATTAAAATGTATTGTTCTTGGGTTATCTAGACATTTTTTCGTTTAACAGATATCTGACATCTAGATGCAATTTTTTCTGAGTAATGCCATAATTATTCGCGTATTGTTAATTTTGCAAGTGATTTTAACATCATCTGCATATATGAAAATGCAAATTATTGACTTTCGGAGTTTTTATACAGCCTTCAATTGGTAAAGGCCAGTAAATGTAGTGAGCTGTGTGATTAGTAGAAGGCCTCCTGGCTACGACAGGCTGACCAAAGGTACTTAAACTAAATGTTCTTTCCAGAACTGAGTATTTAATTGTGGATGTCCTAAAGATCAAAGCAGATGCAGTGCAAGATCTATAAGAGGTAAGAATTAAGTATTATGTTTCCATGCGGAGTTCAATCCGGATTGAATCCGAATTAGTGCTCATGGAAACGAGAATTGAGTTGAGTTTCGTTCAATTCATATTAACTTCACGAAACCAGTCGGATTGAGTTAGGTTTGGTGTAGGTATTACTTAGAATAGTTCGGATGGGTGTCTTATCCAACATAAATCCGGCTATTTTGTATCAAATATATTATGTGTCAACTCAACTCAATCCGTTCATGGAAACAGCATCGAGTTAACTCAGCCAGCAAAACTTAACGCTAACTCAATCCTAACTCAACTTTGGCTCAGGAAAATATAGGAAAGGATGAAAGGACTGAAGTATCCTCTTCTTACTGACGTAGCTCAAGAGACAAACGTATATGCCGCACAAAATGAAGCAGCCTAGAACTGGGTTTTTTGACCCTATCACAATATGTAAAAGAAGGATAAGACTTTTAAGATTTGATAGAAAACAGTATTTTGTCCAAAGCGGAAGGTAAAAGGTCGTTTAGTGACTGTGTTGTAGATGTGACAGTGTGTTGTAAAAAAATTACGAAGAATTCAATTGTATTTCATAACACAAAGTATATTTTTACAGGTGAATTAACGAGGCTACTAAAAGCGAATTAATAGACGATATTTATCACATTACTTGATAGCTTGACTTCTTATGAGATTGCGAATTTTGGCTACAAGAAGTCGTTTAAGCCAACTGACTAGAGACTATATATTATTATTTGTATCATAAAAAATTACCTTTATACCAGATATCGTGGTGGTCTCTCTCTATTCGGAACATTTTCCAAAAATTCGTAATTTCGGAAGAATTTAAATTATTATTGACAATTGTTATTCTCACTTTCTTCTTGATATGCAGATGCATTTTAATTACATGTGTCCGTGCGGGGACTGAAAATAATAACGTAGATTAAAATCAAATTTTAGTGCTTTATTAAGTCCACGACAATTGATTTTACTACTTCATATTATGACTAAATACCACTAGGAATTTGAGATCACTAGGATAACTTAAAATATACAATTCTGAATATAAATTATTAATTAAAGTCAAATTTCACTCACTTATTCTACACTGCTAAATACCTATGACCAGTTCAAAGAGACTTGTCAATTAATTTTATTATAAATACATTCATGGTTTAAGAATGGCAACAAAATATAATATAAGTAATAGGAGCAATAAGTATCAATACTCACCAATCTAATTGTAGAATCGACTTTATGGCGGTGTAATGGAGTTAATATATATCTTGTTCTCATCATTCCCCGGAACAATATACTTTACTTCAGTTGAGACCCAAAGATTTGCTTTAGTAATATTTATTCTAGTTTCTAGTCGATATCCAGAATAATTATCTCAGTTGACACTCAAGTTAAAGTTATTTTGTGATTTTATTAGTACTAATCAAGTCGGTTCCCGATGTGCAACCGCTAGGTATCTGAAGCGACAAAAGACTGGATTCGACTTTTATTTCACTTGAGATGCGCACGACACCAACAAAACTGTTTAAATTTTGGGCATAGTAACAACTTGGCCTTGAAAACAGCAGCATCGTTTTCCATAGCAACAGCAGATCGCCCTATAAGCAACAATGCTGTAGGCATATAATCATGATACTAAGCGACGATATATCATATTTTTACATATATTGCCATTCCAAAGTTTTTTTTTATCCATACAAAGTTTCAATGTTTTTTCTAGCTACAATACATCATTTGCTGATGACAAGATGTTTTAATATCGATATTAAAAATTATATTGTGTGGATCATGTCAGGAGTTTGTAATGCGAATCTTTTCGCAATCCTCAGATGACTCCTCTACGGTTGTAACTGTATTGGCGACTCATTTTGACAGAGATGTACTGTTCCCCTGTTTCTGGTTAACGTTTGTTGTTTATCTATTTTTATCGCAAACTACTGATAGTGTTCTATCCGGGAAGAAATAATTTTTTTAGTTAAGTTTCGTCTTTTATTTAATAAAAAACCTTATTCTTTGTATTTGTTTTTTTCCCTTTTCAGCGTACACGCAATATACATCTGGAAAAGTCATAAAACAAGTTAATTTGGCGGTGGTAAGCTTCGTCGTGGGAGTTCGAGGTCGAACAACAATATCTAATAATCCTCAAGTTTACTCCTCAATAAACTTCATTAACTCTAGAAGTGAATTGAGCGTCGCGTCGGTTAACGGTAGCTTCCGTATTATGATACACACTTCCTGTTCCTTCAACTAAAATTAATTATATTAAAAAACAACTCCTATACTAAAAGACAACTTAATCGGTACCCCAACCTACTGTAATAGGTAATCAACAAACTAGACAAGACTTTTACCTTGTAATAGAAAGAATGAACAATTTTAAAACCTTCTGCAGAACATATTCATAAAGGTTAATCATAAGCATGTAAGCACAAAAAATAATTTACTTAGATGTTGAAAGGGGAATGCCCATTTTAGGCCCGAGAGCTCCACACATGAGAGTTGTCTTAAACGTATTATGATACTCTGAACATTTTTGATTAACAATGTTTATTTCTACCTAGCGTGGGAAAGCTGGCGGAGGTGGTCATAGTATGATCTAGTATACCTTAGAACCGAATTCCTAAGGTCCTTAGAAGAAGTTTGAGTACCCACACTCCTATACTCGGAGGCTTAAATCCGAAAACTGGGTTCACTGTTGGCCTCAGTTTATTACCAGCTACAATTCGTAGATGAAAATGTTTCTCTGCCTTCTTTTGTGGGTAGGGAATAGGGGAATAGGAAAGGTCTCGTCTCCGAGTGGTGTATATTTTTCCAGATTCAGAAAGCTTTCTCGGAACGTTTTTGCCGCCGGAAACCCCATTTCCTTATACTTGGATCACATGCACCCCAGCTACTACATTTCGTATATATTTTTGCAGTTATTTCTTCCATGACCATTATAGTTTTGTTGTGAATATTTTCCTGACAGGACGTCATTTTCCACAACGCACCAATTCCGTACAATCACGAGAAGTAGAAAAGTCCACTTTTTCACCCAAGAAAGTCACACAAGCTTTTTTTTTATGTAAACAAAGGTAATAGAATGATAATATTCATGGAAGTTATTAAGCATATATTTAGGTATACAAATAAAAAATGATTAAAACAAATTATTAGTAAATAGCGACACCAGAGCCTTTCTCGCGAGGCTTGTCGAATTTAAAGCACTCTGCGGCACGCAGTGTAGCTGGTGCAATTTTGAGTTGGGAAAGAAAAAGAAAGGACCACTTAGTCTACATGCTCATAGCTGGTGAAGTACGTAGGGATTTTTGAAAATATTAATTTTTAGGGTTCCGTACACAAAGAGTAACAACGGGAACCCTATTGCCAAGACTTCGCTGTCTGTTTTATTCTCATTCATTATTATTATAATAAGTAGGCATTTTTTTCAAATGACAGCATTATTTTTTCACATGACGCATACTCTTATTTGAAAAATTAAATAAAAAGTACATAGTGTTAAATTTTGTACGATTGTACGGAACCCTTCGTGCTCGAGTTCGACTCACACTAGCCGGGGCACACCGAAAGGGGGGCGAACAAAAAGCGGTAATCATTTGTTAATAAATAATGTGTAAATGGACGTATCGAAAATCCCGTACGTATTTCACTTCAAAATGTTATTTTAAATATATTGTAAAAAATTCAAATGAAGAGAATAAAAATTGTTGGAGTTATGCTGTGTGCCGTTTTGAAAAATCGTATTTCGAGAAAAACACGTTTAAAGTTTTGAAGTGAGTTATTGACATAAAAAAATTCGACTCTTTAAATTTTACATGTACTGACGCTAAACTAACGTACTTTGTTTGGAAATGCTTTTAACTGAACACAAATACTTCCTAACGACATTTGTTACTGTATTAGTGTCAGTAAGGCTAGAAAGCACCTTCCCGGTAAGGTTTATTTGGCGCAGGTATTCGTTTCGGAGGAAACCGACGGGCTCGAGGAAATGCCTAAAATTTCAACGAAAAAAAACTCTTTCAGGAATAAAAAAAATTGCCTCGCATTCTAGAAAGTTCAACGCATCTTTTAAGCCATTAAAAAAATCTTAATTTTCTGAAAAATTTACGGTGGTGTTACCCCTTAATAAAATATGTTGAGAGTAACTTAATGTATCGTTTATGTAATCTCTCATGTCTGGAGGTGTCAGGCCTAAAGTTGTATGAAAAGTTCTTCATAATATGAAATCCTATTAAATTGGCCATAATCATTTTTACTGTTTTACGTTTAATGATTGGCACGCAAAATCTCTTAATGTTGCCGTGTAACCGGCAGCCATTTAATTGTTGTCATTTTCAACAGAAGCTATGAAATGGCTTAATTTATTGCCAGTATATAATAAAATTATAGTCCTCCTTGCTTGGAAGCCCCCGCAACTCAAAAAAGTTTATGTACAGTTACGAATATTTTGCAATTACGTATGTAATTGGAAAGATTTTTTTTCCTCCATATATCAAAGCCGATTATCATAGTAAGTAAAAGTGTCCTCAAATTAGGGACATTAAAAGGAAAGAAGAAAAATCCCGAAAAATTAATTCAGAATTTTCCCTTATTACATACAAGTAAAGAAAAGAGTACGTCAAAACACTTTTATTAACTGCAGAATTGTTACTATAGATAGGTAGATAGGTATATCCCGGGATACTTAGTGTCCCCTAATAGAAAGATTGATAAAGAGAATCCCTCCAATTTGGGATCGGAAAAATGTCCTTCCGTCTCTCGTTTACGCTTTTTGATATGTAAAAAGGATATAAATTGGATTGCTTAATATTCTAGAGAGGTTTACTTGAGACGAATTTGAGTATTTTTGCTGTCCTTGAATTTTTTTTCCCGTTATTACAAGTTCTTTCATTTCTACAGAGAGCTTATGAAGTTAAATTCGCATAGAAAATAAAGCCGCTTATGTAAAATGTCAGATCCCCAGGTAGAAAAAGAAAATGGCTCTAATTATAGATGTAATTGGAAAGAAGTAGAAGAAAAAAGTTATGTTAAGCAAAACTGTAGAGGCTTGTTAGTCTTCTGAAGGATTCATAGAACATTAAGCAAGGAACTTTCGTAAAATATTAGTTTACATTAAATTAAAATTTATTCTAATTTATTCTAATTAATTTCTTATAAACTTCTTTTGATGTTTCACTGCTTGTTTGAAAGGAAATCAAGTCGAGAATTACTTACTTATTATATGTGAAAGTGCAGTGATTGGAACTCGTATTAATTAATTAGATGTCGCATGGCATACTAGAGCAGAGTGATAGTGCATTCTGGAATGGACCATAACATGTGCCGAAAGCAAATGTTTTTATAATAGCAGTTTTATATACATTTGATCGACTTCCTCATCACTTCAGATACGAAAAAATATCAATCACTCGACGTGAACATCATTTCAAATGTTGTGATCCATTCCGGAATGAGCCACCCAACCATATAAATTTTGTATAAGTTTTTAGGACTGCATGTGACATCTAGTTCTTGTGCCATCTATGGTTTTACACATTGTACTCAGAATTAAGGAAGTTATATGGCGTGGACTCTAGATAGTATAACCGAAACTTTTCAAACGCAGTAATGAAGACAACCTTATAGAATTGTCACTGCAAGTTGAAGCGAGATGGAAATGAGCAAACATCATCTGCTGTGAATAAAAAGCAAGATTATATGGTAATTGGGACATCCACAAATTAACCTGGAATTTCCGGTATTGCGAACACGCATTAAAGCTCAAGATTGTGCTAAGCAAATTGAAATGATCTATCCGGGTTGACAATTTTGTCAAGTGGTTTTGAGAGAAGGTATATAGACCCGGGACTTCTAAAGCTGCGTACAAGGAATAATTCGAGGATTTTTGACAGAAATTAGAGTTCTTATGATACAAAAGAGAAACTTATGAAAAGTTATCGGAAGCAGGATATCTGTTAAGATCCAAATTAACCTTAAAGTGGTACGATGCTTTTCGTTTTTGTATCCCTTTCAACAATTGTTATTAGTAGTAATTTACATTATCGCTAGTTATATAGCAATAAAATATAGTAAAGTTTTTTTCGTATTATTTTTGGATATGTAAGGCATACCTGTTTAAGTGTCTTTACAATTCTATTCTTATACTTCGTAAATAGATTTGTGCTATTCTTTGTGGAGATGCAGACTTTCTTGAGAAGCCTTATAGTTATTCTCTCGGATATCACTTTCAAAACTAGGATTTAACTACAGTTTTTAATTTTCACTTCGAAAAACATCTTGATTCTGCTTTTTCAGCTTAAAATTTATAATTTTTGTACTAGAACCCGTGAGATTTTAACATTTGTAAATGAATTAAACCTTAGATCGATATCGATTTTCCTACAGCTACACTTTCTCTCTATATGCTATCGTTGCCATGATTTTGGTTATATTTGCAAAAGTTCTTCCTTTAGTTGAAAAGTAAGATATCTTACTCACAGCATACCTACATCAGTAAATCTTCTAGGACAATTCAGAGCTGGTCACTGGATTATTTCTACTTACGTACCCAAATTCAATGGATAACTATACGAATTAAGTTTTGAAATGTATTAGCTGCAAAGACTATATAAAACTTCCTTTCAATAATTTTATTTCCGATTTGCTACATTTGGTCGACAACATATAAAAAAAAATGCCTCATACTTTTCCTTAGACGCAAACATTTCTTGAACCCTTCCTAATAAATGTTCTTACCTTATCGTAAGGAATTCTTTTGTAAATTCCCTTATTCGTCCAGAATTGCAAGTTTTGTATACCTTTTGAAGTCCCTGCTGCCCGTAAAGTTTAATGAAATAACTTCTGTGTAGAAACAAATTCATTTTAGAGAAGCCTTTGCTCCAACTGAATTTTCTTAAAAAGCTTTTTGAATTGAACCAATATTGGCATAGCTGTATAAAGTCAAAACAGAGCTCCCCAAATATTTACGTATCCAAATGAATTGGAAAAACTTTTATGAATTTCGAAATAAAGTATACCTGGTCGATCACAGGTACATGATGATTATGATGAATTTCTTCCGAGATATTAATCAACTTCTCTTTCTTTCTTACGAATATTTATTTGTTCTACCAATAAACATGACCGGCCTTAAATGTGGGGGAGCTACTCAAGTTAAATCAAGAAAATCGATTATCGCATCTGCAGCATAATCCCATCCAATAAACAAACTCTTGACGCCATCTGTTACATTTTACGTCAATCACCATAAAAGATAAAAAGCCATCATAAGCCGTAACGGACACATTTTGTATACCATAGATGTGTACTATCCCAAGAGATTTAATATTGCTTCTATATAGAGACGCCTCTTAATTCTGGTTCACTTGGTTACACTCGAAGTCTTATTAAGTGTCATCCAGATAAGTACACAAAGGCCCTTTTCTTGAAATTCAACTGTGGTATGCTGGAGCAGGCAGCCGCCACTCATGGAGAATTTGCTCCCTTCATGCTTCGTACTTGAAAGAAGAAGTATGGCTGCAATTGATGGGCCTACTAATTGCCTCGTCTACTCACCAAAGATAAGAGGCCTCTCTTGCTATTAAGCAAATTAAAAAGGAAATGAGCTGAGAATTTCGGCTGGATATCACCAGATAGCATTCGACCTAATTGGCTCAATGGTCCATCTATCAAATGGACGAAATTTTCCTTCTTTCATCATTTTTCCCCAGAAGACACTAGAACTTTACATTCGCCTTGCAGTCTCCGCTCTTTATTAGGTTCATCAAGCTCAAGATAAATTACCTTTTTAACGGATTTTTAATGTCCAGCCGGCAACAAAATTCTGTATAAAGAGCATATTTCAGTGGAATCGCTGCTTTTGAGTGGGAAAGGGGCTACAATTAATAGGATTATCTTGATTTCCTGTACAGAGGCGGCCATTTTCATTCAAACTGTGTTAGAATGTTGAAGGACGAAGGTCGTTATGTGCTGTAGAAAAATGTTCAACCTTTTCCTTTCAATTAGCGATAATAGCTGATTGTCTAATTAGGATTTCCCACTCCTTACACTTGGCTAAGTATCTTTTGTTCAGAATTGCGAAATTCAGCAGTTGTGCTAAAGAATTTTGAAAACAGTTAGTCAACAATTTAAAGATAGAGAGAGATATGGAGTAATTTACCTTTGTGTATTATTCATCCCTGACCTGATTAGAGGAAGAGAAAAAAAAATTGCTTGAGTAGTTATTAGAAAACCGCTAATTGAGAAAGACATTCAAAACATTAAGCCTACTGTGGATTGCACGTTCATACTAATTCTAGTGAGAAATTGAGTGCTTACGTCCGAAGAAAATAAAATAAGTTAAGAAAATGTCAATGAGAAGAAAAATTATGTCAAAATATATGGGGGCGGGGGGAATTTAAGAACTGTTGTGCTGGATAGGCCACAAAGCGAGGTAGGTATGCATCAGTATCACGCTGGGCTCTTGAAAATATGCTTAGTTAGCTACCTACCCCACTAACAACAAATTTAGAAAAATGCGATGAAAGCGGCTTCTAAGTTGAAATGGAACCTCACCTCAGATCACAAGCATGTTATAACCTCGCATTGACTTGCTAGCAATGTGAATTTTTCTGTTTCCCTATGGACTCTTCTTATAATATTCGGAGGAATATCAGATGAGGACAGTGGAACATTGAGGTTATCGGTGTTTCACATGATATAAGGATGACGTATTGAGAATAAAGAGTAATTGGTCTACCCGTCGTCAATACTATCCTTTCGTTAGAGTATCGAAGAAGCTGACTTAATTTATGGAATCGGGAGAGCCTGAGTGTTCAGACTTTAACATCCACCCAGGTTTTCCCGTAAATTGTAGATAAGATTCCAGAACATTTCTTAGTATAGACCTGGCTATATAGATAATTTCATAAAGTTAAAACCTAATATTAACAGAACTGTCACAGAGGCTAACCACGCGATTCTATATAAGAGACTGTTAAGAAATCTCTTAACCTCTTAAGTTTAGCAAGTAGGAGATTTTAGCAGAATTAGTATTCTACATAAATTTTTTGGAGAAACTTTAATTTTAAGGGGTTAAGAGGCTTTGGAGGATTTAAACAATCTCTTTTCAGTCAGCCCAGCTGTTTACAAGAAGGAAGAAGAAGAAGAAACTTTTGGCGAGGCGATGATGGCAATAGGGCGAACCCGCACGTAGGTATCACGAAGGGCCAAAAATTTAAAGTGACGATACCATTGTCGGGTAATGTAGATCATCCTAAGGCTATGTTATATCAGGCAAACAATTCTGGCATTCTGAAATTCTTTATGAATACAGCCTCAGAAATAGTAAACGGATCCCAGTCATCTCACATATTCCTCAGAATTATTCTCTGTGCACGGCTCATATTGCATAATTATTTCAAAAACTTGTCCATTACTTATGTAATATGTAGACTTACTTTAAAGCAATTTTATCCAAAACGTCAGTATTGGAAACAAAACAATTTTTGCGACTATCACGATAAGAAATTTAGGTGTACTTCGGTGAGGATAAGAGCAAGATAAGAGAAATAAATCTCTTAAAAAAATATCCACAAAAGTTAAGAGATCAGCTGACGTCGATCATCTCTTTACTCTTTACGCAGGAATACCTTCTTCTAACGGGCTTTGACAGCCAATTTAAGAGGATAGGAGCTCTTATCTCTTACGTAGAATCAGGAGATAAATTTCCTTGAAAGGCTTTTAATGAGCTTTTTATATCAAAGGTCACACAAACACCTCAAACGAACATAACTCTAAAAAAAGGCATTCAATTAAAAGTTGCTTCTAATGCACTTAACTGATATCGCCCTTGTTTTTTAATAGGAAGGAGACGGACGAAAGATCCCAAGCATGGATGAGAAGGCGGCCCGTTGTACTATCCTGCTAACAATTTCAAACAACCTCCACCAGAACCTTCCTGTCCTCTTAATGACGAGCATCAGGTCTAGGACACCATATATGTAGATAAGTTAATCTCCATATAAACCCGCATCACTTTTTCAAAGCTCTTTAACTTTATATTCAACCAAAAAAAGCTATCAGTAATAAATGTTGTGAACAATTTATGTGACATAATACAGCAGAGAGATAGAGAGAGAATCTATAGAGCTTTCTATTACGGGCCAGTGCTTTTAATTCAGACCGCTTATTTTTGAGGTTTTCATATCAAATAGTAAGTTTGGGTCAGTTCACAGATAGGAGCGCTGCCAGTGCGCTCTGGGTAAAGGCCGGAGAAGCGCACAGAAAGTTTTCGGTTTTCTCAGGCTCTCCTTCCAGACAGGACGGACACTCGAGACTGACACTTAGGACTTTCAACAACTCCCATCTTTGTAAGATAAACGTTATGATATTGAACTTGCTACGGTGCAGAAATGAAATAGCTATAAAGAACTATAAGAGGTTCAATTTAATCTGAGACAAAACACCCGGAGCATAGTAAAAGAAATTATTATGAGGCAAGTGAAAAATGAAAGGAAGAGACCTTTCCGATTGCTCAATATATGTTTAGTAGGAAAACGTTCGTTGTTGCAGACCACGAAAGGGCATTTCCCGTTTTCCAATGACTAGTGGGAGATATTTTTAAAAAAATACTAAATTTAACAAACTTGGTATTGCGCATCTTTTGGTCAGATACGTTCTGTCGTAAGGCTCACATGTACTTAGTCAAAAAATAGCTGCATCTATACTTTAATTCCTAAACTAATAGGTCGTCTATATCAATTTAAATAATGCAACCTGAAGCACACAATCCATGGTTTGAGCAAGGTAGGGGATGGACAAAGAAGAATTTTAAGAACTTTTATTTTTAATGATTCTAAATCAAATTTATAAATACAAGAAGAAAATACAACCGCCTCGTACGGGATTTGAAACCGGGACCTTCCTCTTGCCGGGTGACTGCTCTTACCACTGAGCTAACGAGACAGATGATTTTCCTTCTTGCATTTATCAAATTTGTAACTAGCCTACTAAGCCACGGTTGCTTTCAGCTGGCATTAACCAGTAACGAAGAAAGCGCACAAATAAATTGTAAATTCAAAGGTAAGGAGCCAATTTTTACAGGGGATTAAAACTGGAAATTTCCAGGAGCTTTTAACCACTTAACAAACTATCCCATCCGATTGATAAAATCTGATTTTTAGGTAACATTGACATCCGTATCTTTTTTCACTATTTTCGTAATGGTGATATACGTAGGCTGGTTTTCATATATAGATTTGTGATTTACACTCAAACGATTACAGCAAAGTGATTTGATAATCTCCAAGTTACACGTGATTAATGCACCATGTTTGGGTGCTATTTATTCATTTCTTGAAGTGATGAAAAGACATATTAAAATTAATTTATTAGTTAGTTCAATTCCTCCTTTTCAACTTCTCTGTCGGAATACAGCACCTCCTGATACAAGTTCAATTTAATTTCGACTACAGCACAAAGTATAAATCTTAAAAATTTCCTAATTAAAAAAAAAAAACTAAAAAAAAATTCTGCAGCATTTTTGAACAATGCTATATAGAAAGTCCTTGGGGATACGTCCAATCTGGGAACTGTTTTATGTTTCTTTAGCCACTAAGACCCGTTGAAGAATTTATGTTTGGAATCATCACGCGGGGATAGCATAGGATAAAATTAGGAATACAAAAGATTTTTAGAACTATCTTTTCAATCCGAAAAACTTTCTTATTGATATATACTACATTTACTACCACATTTTGACTAATGGTAGTCGTAAATGAGTAGTATAAGTCTATAAGTCTTAAATGTAAAATTTTTATTTTTTATGATGCAAAAATATCGAATATTCATTTGTAATTACAGTGCGTGTCTTATTTTTACGGTCTCCTATCAGTTGAATTGACAAAATAATTCCATATTCAGTTAGGAAAATTCAATGAAGATGCGATTTTAGCCCACTTATTAACAATAGGTTTCAATTTTTTAAGAGACAATATATAACTAAGAGGGGTGTGTAATAATTAGCCACGGAAAAACATACAATCAGATGCCAATTTGTTGAAAGAGTTTGAGAGAAGTCAATACATCAGCAGATTTGCACTTTGGTCAACTTTTTATACTTGTAGAAAATCGCTTATAGGATATGTACTTGTAATTTCATGAAATAGGTATGTGTAATTCCAGAAATGGACTAAATTGGCACCACCTTCGTAAAGTTATCATCCACAAAATCTGCTTGTCAGGTACCATCTCCAGATATTTGCGTTATTCAAAATATTTTTGTTAATGTAAAAGGCTATAAAAAGCTAAGACGGATTTAAGTGTCCAATTAAACATCCTAGAAACAAATGCAGAAATCAACTTTAAGGATGTAGTTAGCACATTTTTAAACAGATGTGTGGCATATTCCACAAATTAGTCATTTAATACCAACAATAACTTTATTCATCATTTTAAAGGTTTTTCTTACTTCTGCACATTCCTTACTGGTAACCTCAAAACATGTTTTGGGAATATTGACCTGATACTGAGATTGCCTAAGTTTGAACAACTTGCCCGGATTACACTCGCCGCAATATAATCAAGACAAAAATTCAATTTTATTTTTATTTATGCCAGACATTTCAAAAAGTTCTAATTTATTAATAAAAATCATAATTAATATAATAAATTAATGCATACAAAAATCAATATAAATTTATTCAAAGTTGATTGAAGACGAACTAACTACCACAAATAAGTCCTTCTGATCTTTGCTACTTTTTTGTGCTCGTGCTGTAATCTTCCATGTCACGTAGCAAATAGAAATAACGAAAAATCCGATACCTTTAAATATAGAAGCTGATATTTGTCTATTGTAAAATGAAAAACAAACATTAACCTACCCATGAGAAAAATAGCTTCAGATTTGTCATCTGTCAGATTCTTTGAAACAAAGAAAAGCAAAGATATTCCACCAAGAAAACAAAGAGCTCCTCCTATCGCCACGAAAGTAGTGACAATTGTCAAGTGATCAGCAGAAAACATTCTAGATCTCGACAGACTCCGGAAATCGGACGTGCAACTCTTGATTTTATGCAAATGCCAATAAAAATTTAATTCACAATTTGATTTATTTCCGAATAGACATCTGCAGATTAAGATTCAGATCCCTAAGAAACGGAGGCGTGCAGCCCATAACCAGAACTAACAAAAAACCGTTATAAGCTGGCCTTATTTTCTGATCATATGCAGCTATTTTTAGGCCAAGACTGTTTTCTTAATTTTCACATTCATTTAATGTATGTCTGGGGAAGTGTCTGCGGTCCCTCATCCAAGTCTAGGAAGTAAATCGGGTGCGTTTCCTAGATATAAAGTCACTCGGGCTCCGGAAAAATTAATATTAGTCATTGTGTTGTCGTCGTCGCCGCCTTCGTCGCCTTCGTTGTTGTCGTTGTCCGCATCTATTTTTGTAACATAATAAAATTTATGATGCTGCCACGTAAAGAAAATTGGCTGGAAATCCAGTGACGTCATTAATTTATGTCAGATGATTTTTACAGCTCCAACTCCAATGATCAGATGGTATCTCCAGATGTAACGAAGTGGAAGTGAAAAACGTGCCACAGTCACAGTGTCTTGTTTCTTTCATCCTTTCCGCTGTATCTTATCGTCTTCGTTGGGGAAGTGAACTCAACTGAAAATTTTCCTCGCTTCATTGGCTTTTACGGATCATTTAAAGTTCCTTGGGATCTATCTGCTAACGTTATATATTTACACCTTTGGGGTGTAAAATATATTATTTTCTGATATCCGTATACACCTAAAGTCATGTCTAAAAAATTAATGTTTACATTTTTCCTTTTTCCGTAGCTGTTTGGGAAGATTTTCCCTCTGAACTTCAAGTAGTTATACGTTATAATCTCGTCTGAGATATTGGAAAAAGTAGCAATATTCTCGCGTGTTAAGTAAATGTGTGCTGAGCGTATTATATAGACTCTAAATCAGTATTAACTGACGGTGTTGATTGACTGTAATTACAACAAAAGAGCCCATGATAATGGCAACTACCCTCAATAAGGTCAACGAGAAAAATAGAAAAAAAGTTTAAAATTGGAATTAAAGCTACTCGTGCATCCCACCTAGAACTGTCGTATACTCGTACTCTTTGAAGCAGCAACCATAATGGGTTTTTGAGTCCCTTTTAACAGTTCGCCTGAAGGGCAACCACAAATTGAAAGAATTAGAACGCCCTACTTAGGAACAATGTGGGTTACAGCTGTGTTCTAGATGGAAATCCCACACAAAGGCGCACACACATATATGTGTATACACACACACACATGTACGCCCTTTTCATTGAAAAGTCGACCGATTCTAGGCACAGAGAGTGCTTTTGAAACATCATCTGTGACAAACAGAATGCACTTTAATACTCGAAAATGGAACTGTTTATGGGTAGTTTGCTTTACGATACAATGAGAAAGCCTTTTGTATGCAAGGACGTAAAGAAAGGGCCTTTGAATAGACGATTTATGTTAAATCCTTGTACTCTATACAAGGCCGTGAGCAATTAACATGCCTTCGACAAATTTTCAAAGAATGTCAGAGTCTCATTTGCTAGGGAACGGCATACTTCGTTAAATTGGCTTTTGTGAGGAAATATAAAGGTCTGTTTACCAAATAGGACCGTGTTATTTTCTGTTTATATGTAGACTTTTTTTATTATTTTGTTGCCTTTTTTTAATTGGAAGCTAAAGAAATTAAATACAGGATGCAGTGTGAAATCAATGTGGGAAGAATGATTTTAATAGAAGACACACAGTCTCAAGAATTTCGAACAAAACAGAAAATTTATATCTGCTTGTTTGGAATGTTTGATGAGAAACAATAAGTGACCCCATTGGCAATTGATAAATAGTTAAATCTCTCTAAGGACCCCTTTTCATTTAACGGTGATCAGATGATACTTTTGTAGAAGCGCAAGATGATACGCGATTGATGAGGGTCAACAAATTTAATTTACATCATAATAGAGCTGTGTAAGTCACTGTTACTTAATTGGATCATGGTAAATGAAATGCCTGACCTACTATCCAGGTCTGGCTCTGGCTCTCCAATCCTTGGAACGGAACCCGCCATAGGCATTTACCCCTCGGGTATCGGGTCTCTTATCAAAGCAGATGTTCGCAGAAAATATCAGCAGAGATTGACGAACCTGAGTATTTGTAGGTGCACAAAATTTTCTATATGAGCCCAACAGCAATTGCTCTGATTTTCTTTGGGGCTCGGAAGGAAACAATAAAATCTGTGGGCGGCATCAACACCGGCCGCAGGATGGGAGTTGTGGACAGCCCTGAGTGTCTGCCCTGCCTAGAAAGAGAGAATGACACAGGTGACCACTTTCTGTGTGCTTGTCCGGCCTTTTTTTTTTTTTTTATATTATTAAGCCAAGCTCAGGGGATACCCTATGATGCAAAGCACAGCATGGCAGGAAGGAGATAGGGAAAGGATTAGGGGATGTGAGGAAAGTGGCGGAGGTGCCGATGTGTGTCGCCCTTAAACTACCGCAGATTGTATGCCGGAGGAAAAACAGAAGATGGTAAGCTGTTCCACATTCGCACTGTTCGGGATAAAAAAGCACCTCGGAATTTTACTGTACGGCCGAAAGTAATTTGAAGGGTTAAAGGATGTGCGCGGTTTGCAGCGCGAGTATTGCGTGCAGGAATCATTCTACAAGGGATTAGACTAGATATTTCATCAGAACATTGACCATGGATAAAGCGATAAAGGAGCGAAAGGCATCCACCATTGCGGCGGTGCTCGAGTGAGTCGATATGACAAGTTATTGCCAAATCGCCAATGAGCTTGAAGGCTCTCTTTTGGACAATATCCAATGAAGCTAAGGCTGTGAAACCAGCCCCGGCCCATATATGGGAGTTGTATTCCATTCTAGGTCTAATGTAGGACTTGTAGAGGAGCGCTAGATTTGCACGGAGAACGCTGTATACGCTTGGGCCTGCCTTCCAATCTGTGGATGAACTGATCAGTTTACCTCACCAAGGCCTGCTGCTCTTCATTAGGAGATCCGATCAACCATAGCCGTAGACATAAATGAGAACTACCATTAAATTGATGAATACTAACAACCTACATTTCTTATTATGGTGTGACAAAAACTTCTTCTAGTAGCAATGCTCAAGAGAGGCAAAGAACTTACCTTTAAACACTCACTCGGAGATATAATTTATCTATCTTTAATCGACGTCACATATGCACAACTGATGGATGTTTAAACACCAATATAATTATTTTGAATTGGAAATAACTATTGGAGGCCCGGTTATTTACAAAAATATTTGCATATCACCTGTTTACTAGACAGAAAATTGACAAGATAGTCGGAGAAATAATAACCGCCCGTGGCGAAACCTTTGAAATCACGTGACTAATCAAGAGGATAGAGTAGAATTTTGCAACCCGTAGCTAATACTGCTACTCAACTTTCAACATTGAATGTGATAATCTAGATAGTGCCTCCCGCACTCAATGAACCGAGAGTCTTCTAAATATATAGGTGGAGGCGATGATAGTACATTTGCAGAGCCTTAGGAATCCTTTTAAACTAACATTTTCCTAACAATTATATTGATGTTAATTTAGCCCACAAAATCGGAATTTATCATCTCAATAGTCTGAGAGGGGAATCTGGCAATGTACTCGGCTAGGTGCATTTCATCTCTCTCTCATGCAGAGCTCCGTTAGCTTGACAATTGTAAAACTTGCATACCTTTTCAAGGCTGTAATATATAAAAATATGTTATTCTTCAGAGCTGTGGAAAGAAGTCAAGGTTACTTATGCATTCTTGTAGGTCTATAGCAACTGAAGAGGTCTATTTCCAGAAGTAGCTTGTTATACCATCATTACGTACATACAAAAAGAAAATCAATTAAGATGGCTCTAGACTTGGAAGTACAGTTCACTCCTTGAGAACCTTTAATGGTCTTTTTTAAACAAATTTTAGGTGTTAGGTATATTAAAAAGCCTTTCTGTTACGTAAATAAAAATACATATATCAGCCAAATGTACAAATGAATTCAGCAATAAACAGCCTGTCATCGATGTTATAATATGAAAATAACTGATGAAGGAGAGAAAGCAAAGTTATTTCTATCAAAACTACGAATCTAACCGCAATATCACATTATTATTCAGTAGTCAACTTAACATGAAATCATTAACCTAAATAAAAATAAGTAGTTCCTCTTCGTTTTACCTGAAAACTTTCAGCACAACAGCTAAGCGATCAAATTACAAAAAAATACAAAAGTTACCAAAAGTCCTGAGCTTCGACGGAGAACTTCATAAAAGCTTATCACGTTTATCCAATAACGTGAAATTTCAATGTCTTTTCCCAGAGGCGTCTTACTGTTAACATCACAAACCACTTTGCTCGCTGTTATATTGGGTGACAATTCAAACAACAAAGTCGGTAAATTTCAATTTTATTGTGCCTTCTGGGATTGGGAGAATCTTGGTTAACTAAAATGGTCAAAAGGCGAAAACACGTATAGGTGAGTTATTGAGAGAAATCACAACTTTCTGATATTAAGTAATATCTTGCGGGCACAACAAGAACTTTTATCGACTCAAGAGATTTCTCCATGGTTTATTTTATCCCCCGGTGCTCCATAGCAAACCAGGAATTTCGGTTAGAAGGGAGTCTCAATAGAACTAGGGTGATCTAAAACGAATTTTACTGTTGTGATATTAATGTCAATTTCAAATACTATGAAATTTATGAAGCACGGCTTGAGGGTGGTTCATAAATCTTTACCAGGGTATTCCCTATATGTGGTTTCATCTGCCCATTTTAGAGGTTTCACTAAAGCACAACCAACGTAGAGGCTATTTTGGCATACAGCGACCAACTCTCAAATTGGGGAAGGCTTTAATATGCAAGAATTAATGTATAAATTACCCGAAGTGGTCGTATATGTGAGAGAAGTTTGGTATGCAAATATTTATTTTGTCCTTAGTGCAGGATAAATTGGGTAAGCGGGTTATTCTATGCGACGAAAGGGAAAATTGTGCCATAGAACTGGCGGTAACTTATTTACTATAAGCTAACTAGATTCATCTACGACAAGTGTTTGGTTATTGTGGAAATTGGAATGCCGAAATAGAAATAAATTTCCTCAATTTCCCTGGGAGATTTTAATTGGTGGCGGTTTATAACAAATTTAATTTTTAATTTAATATCCAATTGAAAATTTTCTTGTT
This sequence comes from Dioctria linearis, assembly GCA_963930735.1. Classification (NCBI taxonomy): domain Eukaryota; kingdom Metazoa; phylum Arthropoda; class Insecta; order Diptera; family Asilidae; genus Dioctria; species Dioctria linearis. Next base: position 341,932,252 of record OZ005740.1, on the reverse strand, counting down.
CGTTATCGTGTTTGAGGGTGTAAGAGATTTAAGAGGACTATTCGACTTCAAAATAACTTATTGATTTTTGACATAATCATGGGCATAATAATCTAATAAAGTTATGTTCGTTTTTATTTACGTACATGCTTAGGAGTTAAAAAACCAATCATTATAAGAAATGTTGAATCTATTATGCATCGCAGCTTTTAAACAGAACCATTAAGAAGATATTCTGCTTTAGCTTCGAGTTTGCAATTAAAAAAAAAACTTAAAGTTAAAAGGAGTGAACGAAGTGCCAATGCATATTTCTATGCAACATCCTCAGATTGTATGGAGATTTAATCGTGACACACGATCCCCTTCCCTGCCCCCCTCCCGTAGAACTCTCATGAAATCAAAATTTATACTTTAAAATTTAAACCCTAATTCCATGAAATAAAAAAATATGAAAAGATCTTTTTAAAAAGGACTGCACTAAAAAATAGAAAATAAGTTTTACTTATATTTAATGAGTACCTACATCACAAAAGTTCTCTAGAGTTTCCCTTCATTTTGCATTTAACTAAATTTTGAAATTTTATTAGATTTATGAATAAATTTTAAAATTTTCAATGTACCCAAAGAAAGCAAATTCTGCAAGTTGAAATTTTAACACTACAGTAAATAAGAATTTCTCGAAATTGAGAAATGGAGCCCCTAATTTTAATCAAAATATTTAATGAAATTATAGCATGCTGGTAAGACTTAACTCTCTATGTGTACTTTAAAATTTTTTAAATTTATACCGAAATCTAAAACAATTTCAAAATTTAATTAAATGCAAAATTAAGCGAAACTTTAGAGAATTTTTAGAGTTTTTGTGATATATTTTTTATATTTAGTGCGGATTTTGAAGGAAAGCTTTTTTAAAATTCAGAATTTTTAGGGTTCCGTACCCAAAGGGTAACAACGGGAATCCTATTACTAAGACTTGACTGTCCGTCCGTCACCAGGTTGTATCTCATGAACCGTAATAGGTAGATAGTTGAAATTTTCACAGAGTGTGCCTTTCTATTGCCGCTATAACAAATAATAAAAATTAAATTAAATTAAAGAGGGCCCCCATACACGAATCTTGATTTTTTCGGCGTTTTTTCCTCGCTTTATTCTCACTAATTATTATTATCGTAAGTAAGCATCTTTTTCTTCCAAATGTCAGCATTATTTTTCACATGACGCCTACTCTCATAAATAAAAAAATCATAGTGTTAAATTTAGTACGATGGTACGGAACCCTTCGTGTGCGAGTCCGACTCGCACTTGACCGGTTATTTATTTACCTTGAACAAATGCACGCACTAAATTATATAGTTATTAGCAAGATTCGTGCATTGACGATATTTTGTTAGCATGGTCACACAAACGGTAGGGAGAGAGTGGGGCGGGGTTCACCCCAGAAAGTTAGTGTTTTATTAACGTCAAATCATAAAATGTAATCGGTATATTATTACAAAGTCTGATAAAATAAAATATAGACTGTGAAACTATGATTCGTCCTATTCACTCACACAGTCGGTGATTAACAGCCATGATTCCGAAGCAATAAAGGCGGAAGAACAGCTTACAATAAGATACTGAAAAATAATTTCAATAATTACCTCACAAAAATGGCCTTATAATTTCTCCCATAGGAGCAGCTATTGAGAATGATATGGAAGACAATCTGCGAAAAGTAGGTATTTGCCCAATTTTTCGGCGAATGTATCAGTTCTGTGTTAGTTCGTACACATCAAACGTTTATATTTAAATCAAGGTTACATTACAACGTTCCAAATAACGTTACTTTTGCGTTCCAAGCGTTACGCCGCGATTTTATTTATACAGAACGGTCGTAGGATATAAATGCTCTACTATTTCATCCCATGGAAAAAGGCATAACAAATTTCCTACTAATTTTGTATTTCTTAACTACTTACTCGTCACGTTGGCTGCCTTTATATTTTGTGACCGAAAGCCAACTTGCTTTTTTTAGTAATTGGATAAGCTTATAAAATGTCTACATTTCGCGAAATTTCGTGGTCCTCAGAGCCTCAGCAGCTGTCAATTGATCGATGAGATGACATAATTATTTTTATTCCGTGTGTAGAATAAATAAGTAATATTTACCTCGTTTTCGATATTTTCTTGTAAAGCGTGAACTAGCCCGGATGCCCTTATACGAGTCACTAACTAGGGAACCTACGTTTTACCTGCCGTACCCCATCCGAGCTAGCTGCGCACATTCTATCGCAGATGTGTTAATACAAGGAGACAGGGATTTCATCTCCTTCGCTTTGCCTACAATACTGCCAAGCCATACAAGAAAAATTGCAAACTTTAACAAAAATGAACACGAAATATAATGTTTTCCACAGAAATGTTTTACAGATAATAAAATATTTATTATGGTAAAAGCTTCAATAAAACTGCATTAAGTTACCGGAAGGAAGGTTAATTTTTAATCTTTCTATCAATTTCAAACGTACTCTACACGTCGACATTTATAGTCGATTTTCTTTTTATGAAGTACGCCGAGACTTTCAGTGATAGTAGTCATTCAGAAACACGGTACTTTTATATCCTTTGCATATGAGCTGCTTAATGGCATCAGAAGTGGAAAGTAAAGTATACGCCTATATTTCCAAACTCACAGTCCAGAAGAAAAAGACACGCCCAATGGCAGCGTCAGATTCTAAAAACGGACTGTATTTTTTCTATCAAAACGAATCGCTTAAATACACAATTTACCCTATGTTAACCTTCTTACTCAGAAAAATCACTTACCTAAATTAGATTTTTTTTACATTTGTACTACATATTATATCATTGATTCTTTTATCTAGTTTTCTTTTGTTTACGGCTTATAAATATTTAACCTAATTCTTAATCGAACACTGTGACTGTTACAAATATTCACATGGTGATTCATATTACTCAATCGCCTTATGTTACTATTGACCGAGTAACCAGGTAGGTACTCATATTTCTTTTATTTGTAATTGCTGTGTGCATAAAAACAATAAGCTATTGCGGATATCTATTCTATGCAGTTTCATTAATTAACTGAATATTTTGTGAGATCACTACATATGGTTCTATGGTTGTAAATAAATAAATAAATGGGTTTCATTGAATATGAAATTATGATTAATTTAAGATAAAGAAACCAGTGGTTTTATGGTCCATGCCGAGATTTTGCAAATAAAGCTTGAAATTCAGAACCTTCAAAAAAAGCAGTTCTTAAATGCTCAGATTGGCTCACAACGCGACTTTATAGCCCTATTTTTCTGACTGCTTTTGGCGGAGAGGCACATATACCCCCCCCCCCCCCCTCCCAGACACCCACGAATTCAAATCCTGGGTGCTCTACTGTTTATTATCACTATATATATATGTATTTCATCAGGTTCCGTAATTACGCTCGATTTACAAAGTTTTATCGATCTCGTTTTACATTTAAATGCACACAGTGGCACGCGGTCTATGATTCCGCACCAATGTTATTACCGTTTGATATTTGTGGCAAACGAATCTAGATCTGTAAGCTGCCATGCATTCCCGGTAATACTGCAGACGTACACGTCAGTCGGTCTCAAACTCTCCTCGCATGCGTTAATGGCTTGAAATTCTAGCTCCGTAGACAACATGACACAGCACATATCCGGCCAGGGGGTGCCACTTCCGGAAGATTAAGTTTACACAACTTTTTGTAATACTAATATTTACAAAAGAAATTCACATTTGGTAAGAATTCCGAAGCCAGATCGCACCATCGCAACCGTACGTGCGTGCTTTTTTTACGAAATTGATTTAAGATTTTTACAATATCTTGGTTAAAGTGCGTCAAAAATTCTACAAAAATGCTGTAGATTTTAAAGACTACGAAAATCTTTAGACGTAAATGGGAACTAGGAACTAATTTTCCCCAATTTTTTTTCGTCTTGTGTAATTTTCTTATTGTGATGTTAATAACAAAAATAAAATAATAAAAAATTAATAATTGTTTTCAATTCAAAACACAATTAAATAAAAAAAAAGATTAGACTCTTGTGGAGGATGCTTTCAGATAATACTATGAAACAAGAATGAGTGCTTTTTGCTGCAGATCGTCGCCTTTTTATAGCCGCTGCAGCCAGTTGTGGTTTATGTTCCATGATCTCTTACTTTAGTAACGCTAGTTTCATTCGTTATAATTTTTATTGTGTAAAAACCAGCTAGTGTGATGTCACTTTGATGACAGTAGAAAATGTAAACATTGGGATGTATGAAGGATTTTCGGTGAGCTTGCGATATTTTGGTTTATTTAGATGTATGTTATTAAGTTGTTTCTTTTTTTATTTAATACAGGCACTTAATAGGGAAGGCTTTTAAATTGGTATATGCTCAGATACGTATTTAGGTATTAGTAATGAAATGATACGTTGTGTTATTTTTTATATTTGTAGGATTAAGGAGCAAGGCATTTATATGCATTTGTGTGGGCCAAATGTAGTCTACCTAAATAACTAAATGAAAATCTGTTCCGAAACCATAGTTGCAATATCCAATTTGTTTCAAATTGGTGTAATTGGTATATAAAACAGTTTTGAGACGTTTCGATGACATCATTACAACTGTATTTAGTTTGATTTCATATAGATTCTAATTGAATCTGACCCAGTTGACGAAACTAATACTTTAGGGCTGATATGATAACTGCATGGCAGAATGGTCCAAAATTTAACATGATTTAAGGTATGGATCTAGTATTGCTTGTAATTTTCTCGGGTATCGTTAATATTCTAGTTGGCGCATTTATTATTTTAATTAATGACTCAATTTTTAATTAAATGGAGTCAAATGTGCCGTGTGTCATACAAATGAAGTCTGTCAAGGACCCATTTGTAACACTTCGATTCATTGATGAAATTTTAGTACAAGTGTGTTGACGGAGAAATTGAAATCCCCAATTGCTAACGTGGAATAGAAAAGTACTGTCAAGCAGTGGCAGCCCGTTGTTGTGGTTTAGAATGGACAGCAATATGGCAACCCTCATAAAGATCTCATTTTAAAGAAAGATATTAAATCTTGACAACAGTTGGTCTCAGGTAGTGACGGAGGGCAGTACCTTGAGATCCTTTTAATATTCAAGAGCCAACACATTGCACTCCAGGTCTTGACAAGGGGCGCAACAATGGGTTAGCCTAGCTAGGGCAGCTCAATAGCCTAAGTGTAGTGTGCTGAGTTAATCAAATGTGTTAGTGAGTTAACATTAATCAGAAATGGGATCACCTGAGCCTTGAGGACTACCGGCTGTGTTCAACAAATGAAGATAATTAAAAAAAAAAAAGATTCAAAGAATTCTAAAAAAAAATGATAACAAAATACGAATGCTTTTTGGTGTTCTGTCTCCAATATCCACCAATTTTCTAAGAAATGTGTACTGCTAATATTCAGTTTATTACACTACATACCAAAGAAAGTGAGTGGACGGAGACGAGCTATTCACATTGCCTGTACGTTTATGCGAAGGGCTGAGATCAAGGTGCGGTTCCATCTAAAAGGATCATAAAAATAAATTATACAGTAGATAGTGTTCATGGCTCTTAATTACGTTTTGCGCCCGGCAAGTCCTACTGACAATATTAAGATTATTGCTCTAGAGACTAAGTGCCTAGCAAAAAAATAAATTAAAAGGGTCGAACACGTCATAAAATATTAATTAGGAAACTTCAGCAAATCTTAAGAATGAAGTACGGTTCTTTTTTGTTAAAAATATCTTAAAAATATTTTGTGTACGTGGGTCAATAATATAGATGGGAATTAGGGACAGCTGTAAGGAGTACCACAGCGAAGGTGAGGTAAAATAAGGTGAGCTACACAATTTTTATTCTTCATTTAAGTATTGGATTTGTTGTGGGAAATATCTCCGTAATAGGTATAACGTGTTCTTTTGAATTAAATTGATCAACTGGGTGCAGTCAAAGTGCAAATATAGAATATACAAACATTATATATAGTGTAAAGTGTAAAGTGAACGTGTCGTGATATTATTTATCCAAAAAAAAATGGCCAGGAAAAATAGTAGGGATGCTCTTTTGAGAGAATTACAAGAAAAGACAAGTGAAATTGAACAATTACGTTTAGAGTTAAGTAGAAGTGCATCCACCTCAAGAAGCTCAGTTGCAGATACGTCAGGATCATCGATTCACTTGGGTATGGAAGAAGTGCGAGGTTTAATTCCACAATTTATGCCTGGCAGCAAAACTACTTTAACCGCAGTGGATTGGTTGGAAAATGTGGAAAAATTGCAGAAGATTTATAACTGGTCCGAGCAGCTTGCTTCTCTAAGACTTGCGGGAGCCTCGAAATTCTGGTATATAAGTCAGCAAAATGATATAAAAACTTGGTCGGAGTTTAAAGAAAAATTAATAATCAGTTTTCCAAGTGGGGAGGATGAGTCAACTATACACATAAAGCTGATAACAAGAAGACGAAATGCAGAATAGCCCATTGAAAACTACTTCTACGAGGTAGTATCACTGGCAAAGCGGGTAAAACTCAGTGAACCCGCTACAATTAACTACATTATTTCAGGATTAGCCGACAATTCTTTAATTAATGTATTAACTGCCGCGAATTGTTCAGGACTACCAGATTTACTCCAAAGAATAAAATCATATGAGTGTATTAGAGCTCAAGAAAACAGCCGGGAAGGCTTTTTAAAAGGTTCGCGTTTTGCAAACAATGAAAATATGAAGGATAGGAAAACACAATTGAAACGCGAAGAGGAAAACATTCCACCACCAAAGAAATTAAAGAGAAATTTTTATGGTAAGTGTTTCAGATGTGGACAGCAAGGTCACCGAGTTATTGATTGTGTTGTGAAAAATTATGAAACTCCAAGGAAAGTTATGAAAGGAAATACTATAACAGGTATCCCGAAACAGGTCCGAGCGGTGCATCGCAGTGAAAATGAATTATATCAAAATGTCGAAATTGACGGACAGATTTTGCTAGCATACATCGATTTAGGTAGTGAGTGCTGCACAATCAAAGAAAAAGATTGTCTATCGAGAAACTGGTCATTTTCGGACGCATCAGCCATTTTAACAGGTTTTGCCGGCGGTAAGTGTATCTCTCGAGGAAAACTCGATAAATTTACAAAAATTGGTGAAGTGAAACTAATGGTAGAACTAATAGTTGTAGCAGACAATGTTCATGATACTCCTGTCATAATTGGACAAAATTTTTTAAATCATCCGGGAGTAAAAGTGATCAAGAGTTGGAGGAAATTGCAAGTTATAAACGTTGATGATTACGAAACTTCTTCGTACAGCAAATCTACTGCTGCTCATCAGGAAAAACAGGTAATGAAAATTTCCTTAAAACCTTTATCATTAGAAGAAATAAATTTTGGTAAAATCAGTGATAATTGGAAAGAAGTATTACTGTTACTATTGAATAAATATCGCTATTGCTTTGCATTAAAAACTAATGAACTCGATCATACGTCATGGGTTAAAATGAATATTAAATTAACGGAAAACAAAATTGTGAATTACAAACCATATCGCTATGTAATATCCGACCTTCGTAAGAACGCCAGTAAATCCACTCATTCTGTGTATTCAGCTGATAAGATGCGATCTTGGTGCAACTTAGAAGAACTGAAGGAAGCAGAAGAAAGTTTTCATACAGACTATGATGACTCTCAAGAACAAGACTCCAACTAATCACCATTATCAGAGCTGCGTAATAGTTAAGCAATTTTAAGAACTTGTTTACCGACTTTAAAAAAAAAAAAAAAATGTGGGATTTACATATATATTTAATGTGTATTATTGGAGATCCTGAACTGAGAACCGTAGCCTTGAGCTGTCCTGTTGGCTAATGAGATACGTTGGATATGCCGACTGGTAGTATGATCAGAATTGATAGATTGATTATTGAACGGTTATTCAAGATCAAGTTATAAGTCTTGTCTGATGTCAACAAGAAGTGTAAACTAGAGAGAATTAGTATGTAGAGAATAGTTGGTCCTTTTATTGCATGAAGTGTAGTAGTAGTAGTTAATTAACCACTGTACTAAATCTTAGTTTTAATATCAGTAGGATTATATTAGCATACATCATAAATTGTCGCTGAGGGCAGCGAAACGTAGGATGGCCGAATGTTGACGGAGCAATTGAAATCCCCAATTGCTAACGTAGAATAGAAAAGTACTGTCAAGCAGTGGCAGCCCGTTGTTGTGGTTTAGAATGGACAGGAATATGGCAACCCTCATAAAGATCTCATTTTAAAGAAAGATATTAAATCTTGACAACAGTTGGTCTCAGGTAGTGACGGAGGGCAGTACCTTGAGATCCTTTTAATATTCAAGAGCCAACACATTGCACTCCAGGTCTTGACAAGGGGCGCAACAATGCGTTAGCCTAGCCAGAGCAGCTCAATAGCCTAAGTGTAGTGTGTTGAGTTAATCAAATGTGTTAGTGAGTTAACAAGTGTCAACCACCGTCATTTAATTTATTGGAAAGTGGAAAGATTTTCTAATAAAGTCAGCAGTTACAGCCATCAGATCAGGAATGAAATCTCTTTGTGGCCTCATTAAAAAAAATGTGTCTAAATGCTTTGCAACTAGAGCAAATACTAGCAAAATGTTTTTGATAGCAACTAATTAAATTATGGAACGCTGCTTTGATCTTTACTCACAGTGAGGAACTGTTAATGAAATGACTGAATTTCAATATAAGTCATTATGGAGGCAGACTTCTAGGGTATTATAGATTTCGAAATCAATCACATAAATGATTTAAGAGGCAGAGTTAATGAATACAAGAATCGATGCCATTTCTACGTCAAACATCTTTCTTGTAACTGAAATTTAGGCATTTTCAAACTCACCAATTGGTTGTTGTTGGTAGCTACTTACGGTAAGTCAATAAAAAATCAACTTGCAAAAAAGTATGAGTATTTACCACTTGCTATTTATTTTAGGATTCTGAATAGAGTCAACGTGGTTTTAATATTTAGCTAATTATATGTGGAAGTAATATTTCCATAAAGAGTTGGAAATAAATCTGGAAGCTTTAATGGTTAATGACTCCAAGCATATACCTAATCGCGTACCTATGAATATAGGTACTTCCTTCCAAATCCTTCCGGTCATCGAAAGCATCTTATCACAAGTTATTAGGGTGCCTAATTAATGAATTACTGTAGCATCATCTCTTTTGTATACCACCAGTTGTAAAGCACACAAAAACTCAATCCCTATGGGCCAAATTATACCTCTTATACACAGCTTGAACCTTCAGGATGATATTTTCCGGTAGACTTTTATTTTATATTGCTATGAATAGGAAAAGGATGTACACACATACATCCTAGAATATGGTCCCAAATGACCATATACGTATATATAGAACACTCGGTTTTTTTAAACCAGGGACGTCTCCCCCAATTGCTATGTTTACTTCAATTCGTAAAATGATGCAAGTGTGGCCAGATCCTAAAGCGAAGGGACTTTTTTTTTGCACACAGAGTTTGAATGGGGTTAATTCATTGCGAGAAAAACGATAATGGAAATGGAATATACGGCTAAGTACAAGTGGATTCCAGTATATATGCCCGCAGGTTCCCTTAAAATTATTGAGACAAAAGTGATAAAGAAACTCGCCTCTTTCATGTATAAATTGAGAGAAACAACTCTTTGCAAAACTGAAGCCATTTACAAAAGTAGTCTTTGTTATAAATTTCGTTTATTGGCCATGGAATGCAATCCTTTAACCTTATAAATTCGAAACACGATCCAAACTTGGATGTAAGCACATGTACTGCCCGAAGGGATAAAGTCCCCTTATGACATATGTTTCTAATTTAGGAACACTGGTTGATTAAATTTTTTTTCTTTGTTCCCTTTTCCTTTCTTTTTCTTTTTCTTTTTCTGGAAATTTTAAGTACTCTTAGATGCTCTACATACATATAAAGGCATGCTCCTTGAAATATATAATTTCCAATGAAATTTAATTACGGCCAAATGAATTCATACTCGTGCCCATCGAGAGCAAAATATCTCGGAAATGCTTATTTGAACGATTAATGAAAAAGATTTCCACTCAAAGGAGGTTCTTTAAACTCAGTCCTCTTACCGTAAGCATTGATTGAGAAAATTACAAGTAGATAGCTCTTAAATAGCACTTTAAGTCAATATGTAATTAGTTTCACGATTCTCCTTGCTTCTAATCCTTTCACATCATCTTGAGAGTATCCCCCTTTGAGAAATTTCTTTCGTCTCTTGTTTTGTCCCTTGGCCATTATTCAGTCAATTAGAGGAAAAATAAAGACCGAATCCTCTCCACCTCAGGAGGAGATTAACACGAATCGATATATATCCAGTCGTTGCCCTTTTAATGAAATAAAAGCTCAGCTCTAATTAATCCGTTCAGGACCACCTTTTTACTCTTTTTTTCTCCTTTTCCTGTACATAGAGGAATCAGCAAAATTGCAATCATGTTCCTCCCTAATAGATACCTTGGGAGTACTAAGGATCTCTCTCGATATCAGCACTGTTATATGAATGAAAGAAGAAAATGAATAAAAAAGAAGGTTCAATAAAAATTTCCCTAGGGTCGGTATCAACAAGACTTAAGGGTTCATGATTCAGATCCTGCTGAGACTGTGATATGATATGAGATACGATGATTGAGCATGTATTTGTGGAATTCATTGTATGATTTCCATAAGGACTTATACTTATAACTACGACGATGCGGTAATTAATCGGCGCTTATTTATCCGAGCGACTGACCTAAATTTATTCACTTCGAATCCTTCTATCATCTTTTGACGGAGACAAATTTGTAGGAGATGAGTGCCTCTTTACGTGCAACTTATATGTGTGACAAATTGCTCCTGAGTGATGTGTGATGCATGAATGGCAATTTTTCAAAGTCCCATCTTGAGTGAGGAAATAAATATATAGTTGGGCGAAATTTATAGTTTTCGCACAAACTTCTGTGTTGAATTTTAAATACATGTTACTGTTGTTGGTTTGTGATTCAAGTTTAAGTGTTTGGTCCATCATATACTATTCATTCACGGAATTGAGGCTTATCACAATATACCAAGTTCTATGCCGAAACAGATTTTTTTAATACAAAATAGAAAGTGTGTCTTGGAAAATTGTCTGGAAGAAGATTATTTCTCATCCACATAATTCCCCTTTTTATCGAAATTATTTATTATAGAAATGAAGAATTATATGTGGCTTCCTTCATGAGATCTTTTTACTTTGAAGTCTGTCCCAATCCCTTTTGGGTTTTAATCTAGAAGTTGGTCAGGATACTCATTGCAGATGTCGATTGCGGAGAGTCCAATTCTTCGTTTTCTATGCATATAAGATCTCAGTAGATACTAATTAGCTGTCGTTACTCCTATAAGTTATGTAATTATTCCTTATATCAAGGTTGTATAGAACTTAAACACTCTAGTTAAAATAAAACTTTCACCAAAAACTTAACTAAATTCAAATATATAAATTTAAAACTACCGAATCCCTCTGGATATCATATCTCTTGGATCCTACAAGTTTAAGCTGATGAAGGTATTATAATTCCCTTTATATAATTGAATTTCACTAGACCGTGTCTTTTTCAGTCTTATATACAACGTAAAAAATACAACATCGTTGGTCTAAGAGTGTAAAAAATGCACTTACTAAAAAAATTTCCTGACAGCTCGAACAACAATGATACAGGAATACTGAACATTCATATTGTCGCACAAACACGGAATAAAAATTCAGTAGTTCAGTCAATAGCCAGCTAATTCCTATTTATAGTAACTAAAATGTCATAGGATAAGAAATCGACTTACAAATTGTCATAGCTTTATGTTCTTATTAAAAAAAATCAAATAAGAAAATATATATAATTCAAATTGAGATGCAAGTCTATTTGGTAAAATTATCAGGTTATTTATTAATTATAATTAATGTTAGGAAAATGTTAAATGTTGTTAAGGTCGTAAAATAAAACAGCTACTGTACAATTACTATTTTTATTAAAGATTAAATTTATATCGGTAAGTTAAGACCGCGAGGGCAACATGTAAAACAAACGACATCCAGTACCTACCTAAAAGACAAAACAGCAAGCTATTCGTTATTAAAGAAGATCTTTGATGAATTTGTGTAGAAGGAGAATATTTTGTAAATTCTGCACTTCTAGAATAAACAATTACTTTATGTCTCATAAACATTTCGTGCTCGCAAACCAATTTCAACTTCAATGAGTATTGGTGCTTCCTGGAAAAGTAAGACACAGAGTTGATTCTTAGTCCAGTGGAATTGCAGTGTTATCCATATATCAAAAACAATAGGTTCACGCTACAATTTGCTTTCTTTCATTCATTGTGACACCAATACAAATACTTTTTTCATATATGTATACCAAGAAAATTCTTTATAATACTACCAATTAGCAGAAGAGTATCTAGGGGGGAGCAGGGGAGCGATCGTTTCCCCTGGGCCACATCATCAAAATTTGATGCCATCTTACCAACGGAATCCAGATAATTCAAATTTAACTTTCCGGAAGTGCCGCGAATTATATTTTCAAGTAGATTGTACTAGAAATAAGATGTATTAGAAAAACTATTGAAATAAATAACTTTCGTAAATAAGTTGCACTAAAAAGTAAAAAATAATTTTTTCATTCTCAATGATATACGCAAAAAAGTTCATTGCAAAATAAAATAATGCTAAAACTCTGATTAAATCTTTAAAGTTTGGGCATCCATAACTACATATAATCACAATTGTCTAACTTCAAAAGCCCAAACTTTTAAGATTTAATCTGAGTTGCAGAATTTTTTATTTTGCAACGAAACTTTTCTGGTGTCTGTATATCACTGAGAAAGAAAAAATATGTTTTACTATTTAGTATAATTTATTTACGAAAGTTATTTATTTTAAAAGTTTTTTTTAATATATTTTATTTTCTACTTTTTAGCCAGAAATTCTATACACTCTCCCCACTCTCCACTCTCGAATCTAGCCTCTAGAATCAGGATTTAACTTAATTTTAACTGTTTTTTTACTCTTTCAGCTTTTTTAACTTTCTTTATCTTTGTCTAAACTTTATTTTTAATTTTTTTTAATTTTTCTACAGTTTTTAACCTTTTCATACTTTTTTACATATTTTAACTTTTTCAACTTTTTTGTTTTAATTTTTTTATTTGAATTTTTAGTTTTTTTAACTTTTTTATCTCAACTCACAGGCCTCAAATCTTGAGTCTCGAATCTCGATTCATATCACACACGGCCCAACTTGGGCAACCACAAGGGTGGTAGTTACCACACACAACCCAAAATCCCCAAAACGTAAGAAAATTTTACCCTATCGTAAGGCTCCCAATTGACTAATTCTAAATATAAGAAAAAAACATGTAAATCTATCCACGTTATTTAAAAATAGATGAACTTCGGAAATATGATAACACAGTTTATTATAAATTCAATTTATTTCCGACAACCATACAAAACTTAATTTTAGCTTTTTAAATAAAAGTTTCTTAGGGTTTCAGCGGAAACCATCTAGACCTACAAAATAGAAAATTTGTGGAAAACAAAGTGTTTGATTACATTTAGAACTTTTGATGTGTAAAAAGTCTTTATCAGCAAAAATGAATGAACATTTTACAGACTGGGAAAAAAGCTTTCAAGTAAAATGAAAATGAAATAAATGAAATTAATGAAATTAATATGCAATATATGAATTTATTGATTATGTTAGGTTGAGTGTGGAGTTGGGAATGTAAGTCGCGTGATTTTTTCAATTTCCATTCAATTAATAAAGAGTATTGTTTGCATGAATCTTAGTTTTTCTTATTCCTATAAAAAGCTAAGAAATGAAAATAACTCTAATAAAACACTGATTTCAAAAAATTTGCTAGGAAGCGCAGCGTTGTTAATCAAATACCGGGTTGAACTTTAATATTTCATTTTGATTATTTGATTCGTTAAAAAAATTTTGTTTCTTAATTTTAAACTGCTGCAATTAATTCATTGTTCTTAACTTGACAAAATTCTGTATTAGCACTCCTATGTCCATTCAAGCAGAACTAAGATCGCACACTGCCAGATCCGATAATGCACCAGTCAACCCACTGCGCATGTACATACATACATTATCACTTATCAGTTAACGATGAGAGTGATAGCTGGTGGAAAGATCATTATGTGGCCAAAACTTTTATTTTAATCAAATGTCGTTGTGTTATGTGTATATAAAATGCACAGGGGAACTCAACTTGGACTAACATCAATACTTTGTGACAAATAACGCAATTGTTTTTGTAATTGTATCTTAGTTGCACATCGGTATGTGCCGCCTCGATTTGCTGTATATATAAAATAAATAGGTCACTGATGCAGTACAACAAGATAATATGCAACTTGTGTTTATATGGATGTATGTATGGATATGCAAATACAGGGTGTTTCCCCTTAGGAGGTCCATAGAGCGGGAGGTGATAGTACTCACCTAGACGAACCAAAAATTGTATGGCAGGGGGGGGGGGGGGGGCAATATACACCGTTTAGGAGTTACAGGGTGATTCATAAAAAAAGCTAGGTTTTCACAAAACACCCTGTATCTTAAAAACTACAGGGCGTATGGTCACAGTTAAGGGCTCGCTGTATGCAGACTTCATGGCCTTTCCAACGACAGCTCAACCAGCCCCGTACCCCTCTCCCATAAGAAGTTATGAAGGTCTAAACTAAAAATTTCGGATTTTCTTTCCTTTTTTTTTAATTTGACCTCTATTATTTTTGCAAAATGGTCGTTAACATAACTTTTTTTTATAAAAACTGTAAACTGTAGACTCTCCTCTTTAATATGACCTATTACACCCAATGTGCTATCTGAAGCCCTTTAAGAGTTATTAGCTCTAAACCTATTCTCAAACCTATTTTCAAACCAATTCTCAACGATAATTTGTTCCCTTAGCACGTCATTTTAAAAAATATCGTCTTTTTTCGGTGTGACCTGAATAGGTTATGAGTTAATAACTGTTTAACGGCTACAGTTAACACATTGGATGTAATAGGTCAACTTAAAGAGGAGAGTCTACAGTTTACAGTTTTTATAAAAAAAAGTTATGTTAACGACCTTTTTGCAAAAATAATAAGGTCAAAGTAAAAAAAAAGGAAAGAAAATCCGAAATTTTTAGTTTAGACCATCATAACTTCTTATGGAGAGGGGTACGGGGCAGGTTGAGCTGTCGTTGGAAAGGCCATGATGTTCTGCATACAGTGAGCCCTTAACTGTGACCATGCGCCCAGTAGTTTTTAAGATACAGGGTGTTCTGTGAAAACCTACCTTTTTTTATGAATCACCCTGTAACTCCTAAACGGTTGATATTGCCCCCCCCCCCTTGCCATACAATTTTTGGTTCGTCTAGGTGAGTACTATCACCTCCCGCTCTATGGACCTCCTAAGGGGAAACACCCTGTATATCAAAATTACTCGAATTACGTGTGGAGATAAGAACTGCGAAAAATTCAAAATTTCAATTAATCTTGATTTTAGAGTATACTATGTGAACAATAACTAATATGATATTACATTCTAAGAACAATTTCAGCCTTAACTAAACAAGTGTGTTACAAAAAGGTTTCATGTACGGTGCTTAGGCTAGCTGCCTACGTTGAAATCAAGAATGTTTCGATTTTAATATACAAATCCAGTCATAACTGTTATTGTAAAACATATTTTTTATAGTTAATTTTAACTGTTAAAAAAAGTTCTAATATTATTGCAGTGATATAAAAATCTTTACATTCTATTATAAGAATAATTAAAAATGAGGTTTATGTTTACTCTCAAAAAATAAAACTCATAGTTCGAGTTTTTTTCTTTTCATCTCCTTATAACAGTTACAACTAATTTTTATTTTTTCCTCAGGAAATAAAACTAAGCAATGGGCGTTTTCTATTTTAGTTGCCATATATTTGTTACATGATAAAAAAAATTGTCAATAGTTTTTATGGAAAATAGATTTTATGCGAAATACATAACTTGCGTTGATCTTAAAATCTGTAATTGAAAACTTGTATGCATAGCTTTCAGTGCTAGAATGAGCGTTTGCTAGCTACGTATTTCGGTATATGTATGTACTTTAAATTATATTATAAAAATAAAATGTTTTTGAATAATGTGATATATTTTCAAATGTCCTACATATGATCGAAGAAATAATCTGTGTCGTCCTCATCAGACTGGGTCAATGTCGATTTCAACAAAAACTACATCTTCGTCACTATTTGGATCTGAGAATGAAATCATTTTCAGCTAATCACGTTTTTTTTTTTAAATATTCTTGCTTCGTATTCGTCTGAGGAAAAAAATAAAAAAAAGTTTTAACTGTTATAAGGCGAGAAAAATAAAAAACCATCCATTGCTGAGTTTTATTTCCTGGGAAAAAAATAAGACTAAAGACAAATGAAAAACTCAAGTGAATAGTTTTATTTTTTGTGATGGTTGATGGATGTTATATCAAGAATTCGCACCTTGCAAAACATTTTGTATGAGAGGATTTTCAACTCCCTGGGGAAGACATTTGGCTTCTAAAGTAGATCATAATGGTTATAGTTAGTTTTCCAAGAAGGAAACCTGGACAAAGGAGACCGTTGCAGTTGCCTTATTATACCGTAAATGAAATCTATAGGGTATACTAAGTTTTTCATTCCGTTTGTCACGCACAGAAATAATAATGGTAGAGCACCATGGATAAAATTAAAAGTTATTTTGATTTTTGCATGTCCGTGTGTTCGTCCGTGCGCACGATAACTCGAGAACGCGTTCACCTAAAAAGCCGAAATTTTGTACACGGATATTAAAAAAACAAAGTAAAATTAAATTGGAAAATGAGACAAATCGAGCAACTCCTTCGTGGGGTTGCCATACAAAAATTATATATATTTGGACACTACCTGAGAACACGTCGACATAGAAAGCTGAAATTTGGTACATTGTATTTTCATAGTAATAGCAAAGAAATTTTCAAAAATGAACTAAATCGGGCAACCTCTTCTTGGTGTTGCCATATAAAAAAATTAATTTTTTTATTTATACTCTGAAAACGATCAGTCCTACACATTTTTATTGTACTAAAAACTTCTTCAGAATAAGAAATCCTATAAAATTGGTTATAATCATTTTTTCTGTCCGACGAGCCGTTCTAGAAATATATGCGAGAAACCAATGCAAAAAATCTCAAATGGGTGACCACACGAAATTTCATACGGGCATTCATCTAGTGCAGTGATTATCAAACTTATTTCTTTTACCGCCCCCCTTTGAAAAACAATTATTTTTCAGCGCCCTCCATTTTTTATACACCCCTAAAACTTAAAAACCACAATTTCATTACTTTAATTAATTTAGTTATATTAGTCGGTTCTGATGTTTAAACTTACATTCTAAACTAGAAATTTTTACCAGTGAGAGCAAATAAAACCCAACTTTATAATATTAATACTATATTTTAATCAAATTAAAAGAAACAATATAAATATGTAATCAGTTTTCGTTTTTATACTAATCTAATGAGATGGATGTATTTGATGATTTTTAATAAGCTTGTTGATATCAGGTTCGATTTTACTCAAAAACAGTCGTAAGTAGCCGCGTTTGGTAACTTGCAAATGATTTCTCTTTTTAGTAAGCAGCGTTGTCACAGCGCTAAATCCACGTTCACACAAATATGACGATGGGAATGCTATCAAAAATCGTTCAACGATAGACCACAATCCAGGGTACAACTGCGGAATTGACTTTTGTAGCCAAAATTGTTGGTAACCATTTTTGTATTTGATTTTTATTTAGAGTCAAACAGATTGTAAAAACGAGTCAGACAATTTCCTTTTGATAGCCAACGTACTTCTGTGTGAAAGATCAATCTGTTGAAATCTTCATCATTATCAACACAAAGCTGATTAAATAATCTGTCGTTTAAAGAGTTGTTTCGGATTTTATTGACTGCTCTGATGACATGTTGCAATTATTGAAATAATCGTTCACTTAAATTTCTAGCAACTAAATGCTGTCGATGTATAACGCAATGTAAAGCAAGCCCATCAGGAATTTTGTTTTTTAAGTACGCTATGAAGCCTTTTTGACACCCCGTCATAGCTGGAGCACCATCTGTAGCAGCTGATATAATATTCTTCAACGGAATTCCTTTTCATCACAAAACTGTTCCAGTGTTTTAAATATGGTTTCTCCTTTCTTGTCTGTCTCTAAATTTCTAGCAAATAAAAGTTCTTGACATATTTTTTCATCTTTAATAAATCTCACGTAAGACAACAACAATGCTTCATTAGTTGGTAAAGTGGACTCATCCAACTGAATTGAAAATTTACTAGTCTTCAGATGATTGCACAATGACTTTTCAATGTTTTCAGCCATTTCATCAATTCGTCTTTGGACAGAACTATTGCTCAAAGGAATTTTTCGAATTATATCTGCCGCCGGTTTATGGAGCACAGTAGTTATAACTTCTTTTATCACCGGCAAAATTAACGTTTCTCCGATGGTGTGTGGTTTACCTGTTTGAGCAATTAACAGAGAGATATTGTATGAAGCTCGAAGTCCGTCATCGTCTTGCTTAGCAGCCATCGAAAATAGTTTCGATACACTTGACTGAGCATTATGCTTCTTTTCCAGATCTTGAAAATAGGCTACATTTCTGTCCTTCTTATCCGGATGCATTTTATTCAAATGATCTTGAAGTGTTGAAGGCTTCATCGCTTCGTTTGAAAATGTTTTTGAACAAAGAAGGCACAAAGGCAAAGATGGGTTCGTCGAATTTTCTATGAATCCATATTTAATATATTCTACACTGTATTGCCGTTTCTTCTTTTTTGCTTCCGACATGGCTTTGTTTTCGAAAATATGTAAATAAAGTGTTGAACTTAAATACTTGTTTAAAGACAGCGCGCGAAACCACAAATGAAAATATAAGAAAAATTACTAGCTTTTATATAGGATTTAAATACAGCAAGTAACGACAGGAATAAGACAAACACGCAGAAACTCGTTTATCTCTTTCGACGCTCAATCGTATTGAGAAAGCAAAGTCAACCTAATGACAATTTAAGACACAGAAGAGTTTTCCGATTGTTTTACATATAAAACGTACACAGCTAGAAAAGGAAGAAAGAAGAAGAAAAAAAAATCAAACTCTCTTTAAATATTTTTCCAATAAAGACAAAAAATGTGAAAGCGCAGATTACATGCAACGAAACAGAACGGCAAATGATTAATTTTCGTAAATAAACAAGAAGGGGCGGAGATTTCAGATTTTACGCTCATAAAATGTTCCCGCTCTTTTGGTGAAAACGGTTTTTTTTCTGAAATATTGAGAGAAATACCGAAAATTTCCAGAGTTTTGTTGCTGTGTAATCCTATGATATTTTAACAGCACGTGCCTCTGTTTACATTCGTTTTGCTTTGAAGAGATTAAGTGAGAGAAACTCATATTTACAGTGAAAAAAAGGTATTTTCAGTGAAAAAAGGGCATTTTTTGAGGATTTTTCGAGGCGAAATAAATAACGATAATTTATCAAATCTTATTCTATATAATCTTTTCTATATAATAGTCGTACATTTCAAGAATCTTATGTTAAATTTTTATGGAAAAAAATTAATAAGCAAGTGATTGGCAGCGAATCTCCGGAAGCGTCTCGAAAAAAAGTTGATTTGCCGTGCACACGATTTCTCGAAGTAGGATTATCTGAAACCAAAAATTCAAACGGCATTCGTTAAAGGAGATGTTTGTCGAGGTAACGCGGGCGGGATTTTTTATTTTTAAATTTTTGGCGTCATTTTGAAATCAAAAATGCGATTTACGCTGAAAAAAATCATCCTATTTGTTATTGTAAAATTGATAATTTTCAAAAAAACGGAAAAAGGCTCCCAGCGTTACTTGATGAATTATCAAGTTATCAGTTTTTTTCCTTATGTTTAAAATAATTTCTGGTGCAATGTGATTAAGGTAAAATTGCTCCAATTTTTTAACTATCATCGATCATGTTCCTTTATCCGCAGAAACTTGTTACAACTTGATTGTGTACGGTGTGCGGGCTATCCTACGAAATCTATTTTAAGTATTTTAAGTTTTTATAACATCATACAGGGTAGAAATATAAACTAATTATTCGTTATTGTGAAGTAGGTGGGTTTTAATTTTAGTGAAATTTAAAATACTATATAAAGTAAATGAAATTACAAATTATACATCGCCCCCCTAACCCACATCAACGCCCCCCCCCCATTTTTTCTGGGCCCCTTAACGCCCCCCTCTAGGTTTCAAACGCCCCAAGGGGCGTTATTCATATGTTACATATGTACATATGAATAATAATTTTATTTTGAAATAATAGATTTCTGCAGATGTTTTCCTTTCATATAAAATATGAATGTACTTATGATTGAACTACGTGAAGCTGGAGGTAATTATTTCTTTTTTTAATATGAAATAAAATTTATTTTTATCCAGTGGCGCTCTCCTAAATGTTAAAACCTAGATACGCCTCTGACCATGCCCCCATCGCTAAGACCAAACAGCTTTGCAAATCCAGAAACGTTCCTCATAACACTCCAAGCATAATAAAACAAAACTGTGTTTCAACTGAAAATTGTCTCGACCAATTTGGTCCATTGAATACGTCGTCGTTTTTTTTTATGAGATTTATTATATTGTCAAAACTATTCCAATTTTTTCGAATTATATCACGCATTATGGAGTACATAGAATATTCCCGAAGTTTTGCCAAATATCCATGTTCATAAGAGTATTTTATATCGCATCTAAATTAGCTTTAACGATCAATGTATCTATTTTTGCTTTTTATTTTTTGTGTGGCATTTTGATTATTTTGTTATTAAAAATTCTCGAAACAATTGTCACATTTATTGACAAAAACAACAACAGATGAAAAAATGACAAATAACTTTGAAATGTAAACAGCGAACAAATTCGAAATGATCGTTCATGTAAGTCAAACTACTAATAACTGAAAAATGATATTAATTTTAATATTACATAATGTAAAGCAAGCTTTTTATGACAATCATAATTGTGCAATTTTGACCTACACTTGGAATATAATCACTTTCGAAAAAGCACTAAACGGTTGAAAGAATCAACGACATACACCCAAATTGTGGAAAACATATTTTCTGAATGTGATATTTCACAAAAATTATCCCACCAAATTCGGTCCTAGTTCGAAATTTATTTCAGGATTGTCTGAAGAAGTACCCTTTGTAGCTGAAGTTTCTCAGATATCGCTTCTTGATCAATGATTCTCTTGGAAGTAATTTCATAACTGATAATTTCACTGACTTTTCTATAAGGCTTTAACTGGAAAACATTTCATTTCTAGGTTAATTTTGTGGAAAATGAAAGCGATTAAGTACCTTTAATAATAATGCCAGTTTCATCAGTTCTTGAACAGGACGAAGATATCGGTTTTTCCTGAACGGCGATTTTTAGGGTTCCGTACCAAAAGGATAAAAACGGAAACCCTATTACTAAGCCTCCGATGTCCGTCTGTCTGTCACCGGGCTGTATCTCATAAACCGTAATAGGTAGACAGTTTTCACAGAATATCTACTTCCATTAGCGCATAACAGCAAATAATAAAAATAAAATAAAATTAAAAGGTGCTCCTATAAAAGAAACGTGATTTTTCCGCCGTTATCTTCCTGGTTTTATTCTCATTCACTATTATTATGATAAGTAGGCATAATTTGTTCAAATGACGTCTACTCTCATAAATAAAAAATACATAGTGTTAAATTTTGTACGATGGTACGGAAGCTTTCGTGCGCGAGTTTGTTTGGTTATGATCATATCCATTATGAAGAAAGGATTTTTGCTTTAACAAGACAAAGAAATTCGAACGGAGATCATTTTGAGGAACGCGCACTATTTTTCACGAGATTGTATTTCAAGTTATTTGGCAAATATTGCAATGGATGAAACTACTACTTATTACGGACTACACGGCTATATATTTTTTAATAGTTGAATTATTTGTTTCTGTGTTAAATGTAGGTCAAGCATTTCTTTATGAAGTGAAAATGCAAGATCGGGCATATTACAACTTCTATAGAAATATGCACCGTAGAATTAATTTAGATATAATTTTCGATTAAAATACAAATTTATTAATTAATTAAATTTTCACTTGGTTTTATAAAATATGATTGAGGAACATATTTCTTAATATTAAAATAATTTTTTCACAATGGTATGTATTTAAATTTACCAACGATTTAAATTTTACTGTTAGTATTTAACACGCTAGATCGAAAATAACAAAGCGCCTCAAAATAAATAAATAAATAGGATGTTTAATTAATTACAGTTAAGATCAGTTATGTTTATTTGGTTCTCCAAATAAATGGAACTAATTTTAATTTATCTAGTTGTCAATAAATTTACCAATATGTCATTATTTTCATGTTTCTAAGTTAATTTACACCTAAATAAATTTGTGTCTTTTTTTTATTACAAATATGGCCGTCCAAGTAATCAGCAAACATGGCTGCTGGGTAGGGGTACATAAGAAGGAAATGATATAGGACTTCAGTTCTCCCTTAAAGATTATAAGACTTGATATAACACACAAAATTTCCTACTATGACTTCAACACCTGCATAAGTAGGAATAAACGCTTATATAGGTAACAAATTCCTATATAAAGATGTAAATTGCTGTGTTAAGAATAGATATTTTTATACCGTGCTATATAAGCATAGTAGAGCAAATTCCGAAGCAAGAACATTCATATAGCACTTATGTTCCTATTTAGTGATAATGATATAAAGATTAACAAGGTATGGCCGAAAAATTCACAAACACAAAAAATTCCTCTCGAATCGGCCATACCTTGTTATATTTGTATCGTAGTGCATTTTTAAAAGATTCTTGGCAGTTGAAAGAACAAGTTGCAATAAATTTTTGTGAACGTGCGCACAGTGGCATACGGTAATATTTTTAATTTAAAGCACTCACTCGGTCTATCAGAATTGAGTTGAATGTGTAAAACCATATAGACGAAGGAAAAATGAAACCAAAATCCAAGACGACCATTGGAGAAACATCAGGAAACTTGTGAATATTAAATAATATAGGCCAAAATTGTTCATTCGAACTTTAAAAATTGTTTATGTTAATCGATATCTGTGTTGACTGATTAATGTTTCGAAAACATTGTTTTAAACAAAACTCGAGCCCTTGGTGCCAATAGTGACCATCCGATAGTGATGATCCTATTTGTACAATATTACCACGATTCATTTTAGTTGATGGTGTGCGGAGCAATGTTCTTGGATCAGCAGGTAATAAGTCCGGAGTGTGTGTATTACAAATTTTGAACAGCTCTCTCAATGCTTTTTGTAATATATTATTTTGCAAAGCCCACACCTTCAGAGCAATTCTAAATGTTTCCTTTTTCATCGTATCATCAATAATTTTTTCATTTTCTTCATCATCAGAATCATATTCATCATCATACTGCTCATCTTCATTAGCAACAATTTTTGGAGCATCATCTATTATAGTAGGTGATTTTAGGAATTGAACATCTAAAATTTATAAGTTGTGATACAAAATTAGATAAAGGTCTACCGATTATACTATATTAGCAATATTTATGCATACCTGGAAGCATAGTAGTAAGCGGCACTGAAGATGAAGCAATACTGGGGCCAATAATCGTTGATGGAAGTTTTGATATCCTGCAACATATTTTCTTACTTTCCTATGATATGTACCGGATTTTTTTATTTTTTTCCACTCATCCATTAAATTCATTATTGTAATTCTAATTTCACTGTTCTTAGCCGCCTGTGCATGCAAAGGAGGGTAGTATATTAAACTTTTCCTCGGCGTTGTACTACCCGCGTGCCGCAACATGACACTTTAGCATCTCTTATGAGATTTGGTATAGGAGCACGATTTCCAAGTGTTCCCCCTGATCCTAAATAAAACTTCACAAAATACTGATTGCTTATATGAGTGTTGATAGCGAAAATGAATTCTTACTGAAATTACTTATTCCCCGCAGTCTTATATAAGGGTTGATTTGAGATTGATTTTTGATATGAAGCTTGATATATGAACATACTTCCCAAGAGCTGTACTCCCATATTTAAATTCCCCAATACTGATATAGGAATATTATAAAGGATCACAGTTCTTTGGGAATTTAGCCCCAGATACTCACGTTTATAGCACTTATATTCAAGTAGTAAATTCTTCATATAGGACTTATATAAAACAAAAAATGTAGATATGACACTCTAGTTATTTCTTTAAGAATTATAAGATCTATGCAAGAAGTTAAATGTTGATTGAGATTTATATAGGAGCCATATAGGAAACATTTCAAATTTTTAGCACTTGAAGTCTTAACGATGTTCCTTGGGAAGTGCTTTAATATCTGCTCCAACTTACATTCAAAGGAGTGAATGCTCACGGAGCTGGTCCTCTTAAATATCGTTAAGTGTTAGAGCCTACGGGCTGCTCTTCATATATATTTTTCTCTGCACCTTCGAAATCAATATATGAGGTACAAAATATATAATAATAGAACAGATTACAACAGCGATTCCCAAACTTTTTCTTTATGTACCACAGTATAAAAATATCAATACGTTTTTAAATAATAAGCTAAATTTATTTACTATTATTTTTAACTTCATATTACATATAAAAAAAATATAGAGAAAATATCGTATGAACATATAGTTAATGTGAAGTATGAAGTTGTTTATTACCCATTAAATGTGTAATATTAGGTTCAATTTTAGTTAGTTTCAAACGTAAAGGTGTTCTGTATGTATTTTGAATGGTCAACATAGCCGAAGTTTCTACTTCACATAAATATCACGAAACAAATGGCAACAAAAATTTCAAAGCTTTATCAGAAATATCTTCATATTCAGATCGTCGTTCGCACCAAAAATCTCTTAAATTTTGCTGTTTAAATTCAAGTTTTAAGTCGACATTACAAGAAATTTCCACTAAAATTCATCCAAAGTTAGCAAAGATGATACTTTTGTCTTCTTTGTATCGTTATTAGTGAATTGTAATTTAAGCACTGTTGCATTAATTTTGTCAGTTACGGAAAAGCATTAATATTTGTACCTTGTAGACTTAAACTCAAATAATTTAGTCGTCCAAAAATATCTGCTAAATATCCCAATCATGCTAAGCAAAGCCCATCAGTAAAATAGTCTGCAAGGTTAAATTTATGCTCTGTTTAAAACAATTGAACTTCTGAATGTAATTCAAACAAACCAATTAACACTTTTCTCTGGACAGCCACCTAACTTCTGTATAGAAAAGAAGTTTGTTGCTCTCACTACCCATCTCATTGCATAAAATTGAAAATTACCGTGAGTTCAAAGCTCTGGATTTTATAAAATTGACCATTTTTATAGATTTCTCTAATACTGTTTTAAATTTCTTGACATTGCTTTGGTAGCTAATTACTTTTGCAACAGCTCCTCCATGTACACCAGTCATTGCTCCAGCACATAATCCAACACAGTGTTTTCAATCAATATTATTTTTTGAAAAAAACTCATTAAGTTTTCTGATTATTTCTACTGCAATTGTATTATTTAAAAGTGGTTCATAGAATAAAAGCTCTTCATCAATAAATAAATCGTTTTCATATGGAACGCATGTCAGTAATTGTTCAAAATCTGTCAAATATGTCCTTTCATGTAACTGAATGGCAAAAAATATGCTCTTTTTAATATCCTCAATTAGATTTTCTTTTACATTTGATGCTATTTCATCAATTCTTCGTGAGACAGTATTATTTGACAAAGATACAGTATTTAATTTTTCAGCTGCTGCTGAACCGAGTAAAACTTTTACCACATCCTTGGCTGCAGGATGTAATAGTGTTACACCAATATGCGGTTTTGCTGTTTTACCGATTCGAAGACTAACCGAATATCATGCTTCTGTTGGTTGAGCATTTGTTGTTGTAAAAGACGTAAGGCTGTTTTTGTTAGAATTTAATTCTGTTTTTTTTTTTTCTTAAAAAAATCAAGTGGCTTTCCCTTAAAATTTTCTTGTTTGGCTTCAAAATGTCGTTTTAGCAGTGGTGGTTTCATGATATATTAAGCATTACAGGATTAGTTCATTTTCATTACCACACCAAAAAAATCCGAATTCAAGATAGTCTTCACAATATTTCCGCTTTACAGATTTTGATTTTGGTAAATTCTTGTCAGTGTCGATGAAAACATTATCTCCAGTAGATCCTTCAACTTCTTGTTCTGCTGAATGATTATCATTTACTTTCCCACTGTCATCAACAGGCACATTTTTCTTCAAATATCCAGTTCTAAGCCATTGATCCATCATGCTTAAACCTTTTGTGAATTTTTAATTTAAAGTAAAATTACTTTAATCAAGCAAGAATTTTAATACTTCCGAAAAAAAGTACTTTTGGTTAATCTGGGGACTTTTTCTTAATTTTGGTTAATTTGAGGAATATAAAATTACAGTCACTTGCCAACCATCTGAATATAACTGCAGTATTTGTCCTTTGCTATGGTGATAAATGGCTATCTTCGATTGAAAGTTTAAATTTTTTGTTTAGCTAAGTACCACCTGCCTCAGCTTATTGTACCACAGTTTGGGATCCGCAGTATTACAATATCTTGCTTAATTAGATTACACCCGTAAGTATCGGCTATTAATTTTCGAATCACGAATATTGCATCTTTCGCAAGGATGTAAGAAGTTATCTTACATTACGTTTTCTTAACTAAGCACAAGAAACGTGTAGTTTGCGCCTTTCTTCACAATGATGCCCAAGATGTAGATGTGATAAACATGTGAACGTCTACATAAACCAAGCCAAATTAATGCGGCTTTATTACTTATAGATTACCAGCAGTTTAGGAAGTTTTAAAAGAAATTCCCAAATTGATGATAAAGTCTTCAAAATATTTATATCGACCGAAAACTAGGCTTTAAAGAAGAAAACAAATTTCCTCAGAATAACAAATAACTGCTTTCATATATATATATTGTTCTAATCAAGATTAATCATAATTATTGGTTGTATTGATAAGCAAACACAACTACCCATAATTATTTTCTTGTTAAAGCTTCAACTCAACGCAATACCGTATTTATATGCTGTCGCATTTCTAAGGAAGGGGCGGTAAAAATTATATTCAACAATCGATTTTTTTTTTTTCGATTTACAGATAATAAGTATTTTGAATCTAATAAAAAACATTTTATAATGCAACTTATCATTATTTCGGCAAAAGAATGGAATGACAGCTATTATGGCTAGGACAACTAAAATAATTACTCATAAATTTTTAATTCCTACATATTTAAATTAGCTTGGTATGACATCTCTTTCAAAATATTTCCAGTCAGTTTTATTTTGGATTTCACAATGATAAAAAGTAAGTTCTTGCGCGAAGTTTTTGAAACGGAGACCACTAGTTGGGCTTCGACTTTTGACGTATTGGAAAATATCCTGAATTTATTGGGATATCCGGCAATAAGGAAATCTAGCAACACTATCTTTATCAAATTTAGTTGTGCATTGAAATTTGCGATTATTGGTTTGCTCCCATGTTTTTCGGTGCTCGCAATTTTAACAGAGGAAAACTCCCAACTTCGGTTTGATTCTGCATTTTCATTGGCTACAGCAATTCATGTAAGTAGAAAAATTCTACTATAATTTTTCTTTAAGTTTTATTAAAAGCAATATAAACAAGAAAATGTCGAAGTTAAAATATACATTTTATGGGTTCACATTAACATAATTTTTTCCAACATATAGTTAATCTAATTTTCTAAAGTAACCCTTCTGTAGTTGTTGTTTCTAAAAAGTTAATGTAATTCAGGTTTTAACGAAATTCACATTTTTGTGGTTGTTTAAAACAAAACGGGAGAAATTGTCCAAGTACGTAATTGAAACTACATCGTCTTTATGTTCTGGTAATGAGCATTATAAGGATATTGGCAAAAAGTACCGATTATTCTCAATGTGAGTTATAATTTAATTGTGATGTAATATATATGTATATATATATATATATAAATTTTAAATATAAATATATTCTTTTTTTCTTATACACGAATGATAGGAAAATTATGGGAATTGCATTTATTCTATATTTTGCGGGAATAATTGCATTCAACACCTTGCCTCTCTTTGCATCAGGCCAGTGGAAGCTGCCTCTTCATTCACCTATTTATGGAATTTCGTAATTTTAAATGTATACACAATTTTTTCAATTCTTTTATATATATTTTCAGATACCAAAATCATCCTGGCTACGAAATTAACTATTTGTTTGTAGTTCTTCAACTTGTGTTCTGTGCTACTTCTACAATTGTATTTGACGTAATATTTTGTTTATACTGCTCATTTGCAGTACTAACATTTGAGATTTGCAAGATATCATGCATTTACATTGGTGACAAAATGAGCGAGTACAATACCGATGAAAGACAACATGAGCATGTGCAACTCATGGTGAAAAAGCACTCAGATGCGGTAGAATTCCTAAACGAATTTAGGGAAATTTTCGAAACTGTTATGTTGGCAAATATTTCCACATACATATTAGGCAGTTGTTTACTTATCGTCCAGATAGCCTCGGTAATTATATACTAACACATATATATTTATATTAATTAGAAATTTTCATAAGCAATTTATACATAATTCAAATTCATAGCACTTATCCTTCCAAATAAATGTTTCGTAAATTTCAAGGATTGTGACCTACAAAATTTGCGAAAATCATCTTAGTTATCATATAATATTTGTCTGGAATTGCTGATTTTTAGATATCAGTGCAACGTTCCGTTACAGAAGCCTACAACTTGCATGTAAAAATGGACGTCGTGATTATATCTAAAAAAAAACCTTCCTTGGCTAACTCATTTCTACATCCCAGTAAACTCTTAAATACGTATGGCTATTTCGGGATGGCAGCGGGATACTCGAGGTAAATATAAGGTAGTATCCGAGGTAAAGTTAACGAGTGAAAAGTTTTTCTTTCCTTATGTGGCACGCTATTCTGGTAAGTCCTCGTTGCGCGATGTTGTTCCGTCATTACTACACTCTTTAGATGGATTCCAGATCTACCGTAATAATTGTTGTGGATAATCTGGTTGTGCAATCGAGATATATGAACAGGATATCGAGAATTAGAGGAGACATTTTAACTATAGTTAAACTATAAATTGAAAGTGAAAGGAAGACGTGAGATAATATCTATGAAATGTCTTGGATTTCTGAAAATGTGTAAGAAATACTTCAGTCC
Source organism: Dioctria linearis (assembly GCA_963930735.1). Taxonomy (NCBI): domain Eukaryota; kingdom Metazoa; phylum Arthropoda; class Insecta; order Diptera; family Asilidae; genus Dioctria; species Dioctria linearis. Next base: position 341,902,868 of record OZ005740.1, on the reverse strand, counting down.
GTCAAATATAGCGTTCCTCTACAAGTCCTGTATCAAACCTAGCATGAAACACAATTCTCACATCTGGTCCGGGGCAGGTCGTACAGCCCTAGCTTCATTAGATAACTTTCAAGCACATTGGCGATTTGACAATTACTTGTCAAATCGGCTCACTCGAACACAGCCACAATGTTGGATACCTTTCGCCTCTTTATCGCTACATCTGGTTTAATAAAACTGTAGTATTAGGATCGGCTGCGCATCGCCAATAGTAATATCGTTAATATGACGAAAATCCATCCCACATCTCGCCACTATTTATTTCCATTCTCATCTAGTTTTTTGGGAGCCAGGTGAAATGGAGTATTCGTGGAGTGTCGCATAATATCTGACTCAAACATTTCCTGATTTTTCGGTTTATCTGTGATCGACATGCTTCAGGAAGTGTAGATTACCGGTTTGTTATCGATGGTCTCTATATAAATTATGGAGATAGTTTTACACTTGATTCAGCCTTTTGTGGGGCTGGCGATGGAGATAGGTTTACACGTTTTAGCTTCTTCTTCTGTGAAGCTATAAATGGAGAGAGATACTTGTTGGCTTCATTTCTATTTAAGTAGTATATGGAGATCGATTTTCATTGGAGAACGTTATCGGTATCGTCTCGGTATATAATAAAGTTTCGTTGAGACCCATTTTCTGGGACTCGCTTTTCAAATCAACATATGAATAATTCAAATAATATTGCTCATAAAGATAAAATACATCAGATTCATTTACTTCCAGAGAAATGAATTTACTGTTATAGTTAATACTCGAACTGTATCAAGATAATAATCATAACAAATCAGGCGATCTTATAAGAGAATGGAGTTGCTTACCACAATTTGAAATGGGTTATCTAAGAATGAGCTAAATGAGCAGATTCCAAAGTTGACTTCGCAAATACGAGTCTTTTGTGAACAACGTGTTTATATTTCAGACAACGGTTGCCAAAGAAGCATGAAAATGTCTTGGTTTTTTTGAAAAGGTGTAAGAAATATTTCAGCCCATCAAATATAGCGCTCCTCTACAAGTCCTACATCAGACCTAGAATGGAATACAATTCCCATATCTGGGCCGGGGCTGGGCGCACAGCCTTAGCTTCATTGGATATTGTCCAAAAGAGAGCCTGCAAGCTCATTGGCGATGTGGCAATTACTCGTCATATCGACTCGCTCGAGCACCGTCGCAATGTTGGATGCCTTTCGCTCCTTTATCGCTATATGCATGGTCAATGTTCTGATGAAATATCTAGTCTGATCCCTTGTAGAATAGTTCCTGCACGCAATACTCGCGCTGCATCCCGCGCTCACCCTTTTACCCTTCAAATTACCTTCGGCCATACACTAAAATTCCGTGATGCTTTCTTATCCCGAACTGTGCGAATGTGGAACAGTCTACCATCTTCTGTCTTTCCTCTGGCATACAACCTGCGAAAGTTTCAGAGAGACACACATCGGCACCTCCGCCGCTCTCCTCATATCCCTTAATCCTTTCCCTATCTCCTTCCTGCCACGCTGTGCTTTGCATCATAGGGTATCCCCTGAGCTTGGCTTAATAAAATAATAAAAAAAAAACATCTTTGTAGCAGATACTGTCTGGTTTTAATGGATGGAGTTTAATTAGGTTGATCTCTGCTCCTGTATCAATTAATTGCGTTGTTGTTTGTATGTGCAAGGGGTCACCGAATATGACCCTCGCTGCATCCAGTTTGTCTATCTGAATGCCGATGTTACTGATGCTCTTTTGTTCTTACTGCTTGGAGATGGTACTCTTGTCGAGATATTAGCAATATTATATCTCAGCGGATTGTCCACATCTTGGATTATTGGCTGCTGCTAATTCCTAACTTGTGGCTGCTAGTTGCCGGAGTACTACTTATGTTTTGGAAATCATGTTGCTTTCGTTGGCTGCTATTAAAACGATTATTATTCGCAGCTCTGGTTTCTTCGATGGTATATCCAATCCATTTAATTTGAACAGTGTTACATATAATCTTTATGAAAGTCTTTTACATTTTCCTCCCGTTTTTGCCTCGAATTACTTAACTGAGACTGCAAGGTGGATCTAGGGGTTCTGACTTAGAAAGTTTGACTGAAAAGCGATTTTAATTCAGGCCAATCTGATATTTGGTTGCATCTGTAAATATCATACGCCTCGATGAATAATGAATTATGAAGTTAAAGACGGAGTTTCTTTCACTTACCGTCGTTGCCATCGCGTATATGTCATCACAACTTGAGATAAAATTGTGGAGATCTTTCGGATTTCCACTGAAATTGGGAATAACTGGCTTTGCATCTAATTCGGAAAAATGCGAAAATCCAGTTGTGGTATTTGTATACGAAGTCTCCACATTATTGTAAACGTCATTTTTAAAGTAATCATTATCTATGTCACTGGGGACAGCACATGAAATTACTTGAGTATGTATTGCTTCAAAATCATCCCAATATTTATGTAATAATGTTAGTTTTAGCGTTAGGTACGCTTTATTTGCCATTGATAGTGAATTACGATCGATTGATTCGATAATTTGTGATATTGATCTTTGTCTATCTTCTTGCAGTCTAAATGGTTTGCTATTTGTCTGTTCCTGGTCTATACTGTTTTGGTTATCTGTCGAAGTGGTTTTTTGAGATGTTCTTGGGGTTGAAATGTAAAATGGGTTATTTTCGTTAATCGTTAATTCGTAATCCCCGCAAATATAAAAATTCGCAAATAAGCGGATTAGTTAAAACTCTCAAAATATTCTATATTTGTGATTTTTATCGCACGCTGGTTTGAACAGAACTGAAATTAGACATTAAATTAACTAAACTAAAAATGGAAAATTGGTTAACTGGTACTCTTTTGTATAAAAAATTGATTGTGCAAAAGAATTGAGGGTATGTGTACCATAAGAATCACTAGAAGGAATGCAATTTTGTAGGAAATATTTGCGTATATGTTACTTATGCAGATTAACGCTTATTGCTCGTATGTATTTTATAATTGCATTCTAACATGGTCTTGTGATAGTCGGTCAAAGCTTTTGGTTTCAGTATTTTTTTCTATTTTTGATGAGCAAAGCTTATTGAGAGACTTGTTTTCATTCATTTGTTGTCATGCTTGGTCAGTTGTGTAATGCCAAGTAATGCTGGGACGTTAGGTTCACAAAGTCCTCTCACAGGAGATCGACTTTTGATTTGTTCGAAGTCCTCTGGCCAGCAAGTTCACGAAGTCTTGCCGAAGAGGTCGCTTTTAGGAAGAGCGTATTTGTATGATATGCAATTATCTATACCTACATAAAAAAAAAGTGATTTTGATTTTATATGAAACGTTATTTTAACTAGAAAAAAAATGGTTGAATCTACCTTAATAGTCAGTCTGAATGTAACTTGTTTGTTATGTTGAGTAAACGTTGTTGTATAAGGTAGTGCAGGGGTATTGTTCGAGCTTTTTCCCTCAGGTGTCCTGGTTGACATCTTGTTGTTACTGAAAGCGTTAAAAAAAGATGACGATGCTGATGGCGATACGTATGGTTTCTAGGAGGAGTCTTCCTTCTATAGATCGTCTATCTTTAGACAGCGATGAAGCCTCTAACGGGTCCCACGTTGCAGTACTTGTTGCGTGTCCCAAAATACACACAATGCTAGCTCAGGAGGTGGGGTAGGCAGTTTTCACTAAGAGAAAATTCTCTGATTTCAGTTGGGCGTGATCTTTATAGGGAAGATCACGAAACCTACACTCGGAGTATGTGGATTTGGGCAATACTGACTTCTCTTTTATAACTCAACACAGAACATACGCTTGGTCTCTTCCTTTAAATCGGTAAGCTACTCCTTTATATATTATTATTTTTTCTATTCGATTCTAAGGATTATTTTTCTTTTTTCTTTACTAATGACTTCAACTCGGAACTATTCGTAAAACTTTTTGACCTGTTCAAGCGAAGAAACACACCTGGTGCCGGATTTACTAACTCGGAGAGTTGTGGAGATGACAGTTAGTATAAATGCTTTGATTCTTTCCATAGTGTATGGAACTTTTAATGGTTTCAGCGTCACTTTCACGTAGTGACAAAATTATCGAGTTCATGAGTTTTTATTAATGTCGGCCTTTTTGGGAAATTTCGAAATATTGAATATATCTAATGTTTCTTTGAAAAGCAAAAATTACAAGTTTTAAAAGCTTTCCGTGGGTCTGCAGTATGAGGCTTCTGAAATTTAAAAAGTTATGTTTGAAAACATCTTCTTAACCCTATTTTTATTACATATTATTTACAAAATATAAAGGTCCACTTCCTATAAAAAAGAATTAAATGCAGAATGAAATTAATTTTTTCCTTCCTATGCAGTGTGAAAGTATTTCATCCATTTCAATTTTAATATTTCGATGAACGATTTTATTGACATGGTAAAGAAAGCGATTTGAAAAAAAATGAAAAGAAATATTTTATTCTTTAGAGCATTTTAAATATAACTATGTGATGTATGTAAGATGCCCTAAGAATTAAATAAATAATTTAAGCTATTTAAATAAAACCTTGGGGCAAGGCGCTCGTGGAAAATATTACTTATCATGGTACAATTAATTACAACAAAGTTTGTTGTTTAAAAGGAGGATTTACATTATGATGGCACGCATTTCTTCCAGATATTGTGAGAAAGATAGCTTATTGAAATTTAAGTGCTACCACAGCAATCACTACAACCCTCGCAGATACACTCCCCACTACTTTTTATGGGAAAAATCGCAAACTGTCATACACTCAAATTGTCAAAATTGAATATCTATTTCCAAATCATCTTAAATAAGTTTCGGAAAAGACCACTGCAACGAATCTGTGGATACTCTGGTTCCTATTTCTAGTAGAGGGACTCCCTCCGGAATAATTTGAAGCCTTTCAACAAAACAATATTTAGCAAATTTCCATTTCACAATATTTAATTACAAACTAAAAACACATTTTTACTTTTTTTTAATTTTGACAGATAATAATAATAATACTAATATGCTATAAAATTATAGCAAAAACATGTTGTCAGTAGTCAAAAATGTTAGATTAGGGTTTATCAGTGACAATTTTTTAGTTCCAGCACCCATAAAAACTTTGTATGCTTCAGAGATTTTTATGAGAATAAGGTTTTTCGGGCACGCACACATTGACAAAACAAGGTGTGGAAAAAATTTAGAAAGCGTTTGCTTCTTTCGTCAGTAATAAATAAATTTCCGTATACGATGTACTATCTCCCTCATAATATCTCGAAAAAAATGCAGTAGACCCACAATTAGATTTAATATTCCGTTTAAAATGTAAACAATATTTAAAATACCACTGCAGTTAAGGTACAGTGTATCAAAGCAAGCTTCCATCTACTGATGTATTATATGTACCTATATATATACCATACATACTGTACTGCTTATTTTCTTTCTTTATTTTGCATCCGTTTTTCCTAAAGTTGTTTTTTCTGAAGAAAGATATAAAATGACAAAACCAATTGTTGTGAGTCGCTACATATAAATATTTGTGAATAACAATTGGATTTATCAGATTAAGGAAGGTATAGGCTACAACATGGGGGGGTTTGAACCCCTCAAACCCACCCCATAAATATGGCCTTGCTAGGTATCTAGGATTTACAAATTAAGTTATCGACTCACCGCATATTCTATGTATACAAAAACAAATTAAGGAAATCCTTGCAATACTTACAGAGAAATATGGTTTTTGGTGTCTGAAGATTTCAGCTAAAAGTTTTAAATCACGCCAAAATAGTCAAATTAGTCGTCTACCAGTGCAGAAGAGAATATAAAATTTTTTGAATTTTTCCGTTATACACTGTTTTTACTAAATTCCAAAAGCACAGAGTCTCCGCTTTAATTTAACCAAATTTCTCTAACTACCCTGTATTAACGGAGCCCGGGCTCTTTTTTTCCTTTTTTGGTTTTGGTTTTTGTAAATCTTATGTTGTGGTTTATTATTAATATTTTTATCTGTTCTATGTATGATACGGGCTTATTTTGTTAGTTTATTACGGTGCCTCAAGTTGTTGTAGCTGTAGCAAAATGTTATTAATATTAATTAATTCAATTAATTCTAAATTTTTGTTTTTGGAATACGGCTGGCACCACTTGCACTTTGTTTCTTGATTTTTGTAAAAGGCACTGAGTTTCGGAAAATACCTCTACCACTAGTTGTCCGTCCGTTTGTCCGTATGTCCGTCCGTGCGCACGATAACTCGAGAACGTATACACTGAGAGAGGTGAAATTTTGTACACGGACTTTGCAAAAAAGAAGTTAATTAAGTTTAAAACTGAGACAAATCGGGCAACTTCTTCGTGGGGTTGCCATATAAAAATTTCGTTTTCCAGAGGGCTGAAATTTGGAACATGGGGTTTTCATAGTAATAGCAAATAAAATTTCAAAAATGGAATAAATCGGGGCAACCGCTTCTTGGTGTTGCCATATAAAAATTTGCATTTTTTACGGATACTGTGAAAACGATCAGTCTTAGTCATTTTTATTGTACCAAAAAATCATTTTATTGTCCGACGATCCGTTCTAGTAATATATGCGAAAAACTGCTTCAAAAATCAAATTTACATAGATCGGTGAACATACGAAATTTTATACGGGCATTCATCTAGGGTATCATAAGAATTGGTCTTAGACCAATTCTAGCTTTTCTACTTGTTTTCTTATCGCTTTCTCACGACACTGAGAAAACGTATGTGAGAAAATGTCAATAGTTATAGTAGAGTAAAATTGCATCAAGAAACTATAATTTGGTATGCTTTTTTTTGTCCTCTTAAAATATTAATTTTAAAAGGTCAAGAATAATTGTATGTATTTACGTGCAATTAGGAGGAATAAAAGCGTTATACATATGTAAGTTCTGCGTAGATGAGAAAGAAGAAGACTTTGTATATAGGTATTTATGGGAGTGGAATGTGTCTGATAATAAAATGCAATTTATTATAATAAGGGAACGAATTCTAAATGAAAAATGTATCAAATAATTTCTGTTTTCAGAATCATATTGTGATACATCTGTATATTGTATAGGACAATATATTGATGTATTGCCCATATGGTTTTGATTCGGGGCATTACGTACTTGAGTCAGAGTATTTTTCCTCTCTTACCAATTGTGCCCGTATTAACAAAAATCCTTACTGAGAAATAACGAGTTCTGCGAGGATATCTTTATATACAGGAGATGAGCTTGTTAGTTTGTTGGATAGGATGATTACCACAGCTGAACTTGGGCGAGGAGCAGGTTTGGCAAATATTACATAGCCAGAGTGTAGATATCTTCACCGCTCGAATCGTCTTGTGCAAAACTCGTTTCGTTTCGCCTATATCGAACATTTTGACAAAACTAGCAACCAACTAAAAATATTTTTGCTTATTAACTCTTGTGTAACTTTTGACTTTTATTTTTTACATATTTGCGTGTTCCAGCTAACTTAACTGGATGTGCTTCCGTTATATCCTAAAACTATTCAATGCAAACATAACTGTTTCAACAGATAGAAAGATGAAATGTTAAAAATATATTTAGAAATACTAATTTTTCAGCCCTACATTTATAATCACGTTGCTTCATGGATAGGTACCTGGATACCTAATATACTTTATATGGGAATAGAAGGAAGTAATGATTTCATCTGAAAATATATTAATAGAAAATCTTGATATGAAAGGATAAAGAAAATAACTTTAACTTTTTAGATTGAAATTTATTAAAAATAAAGTCGAATTAAAATATATTTATATGTAAACGAGGTACAACATAGCACAAGTACTGTATTTCGTAATTGGGTTAGCTAGCATTGATTCAATTCTCAACTTTATAGCAAAATGTTTACTGGCTTGGGAATTTCGGGATCTAATCAGGATTTATGGCATTGCTAACTGCTTTTCTAAGTCCTCTGGAGAAATGTACGTTTGCCATGGGTAGGTGGTGCCGTCGTTGGATTGTTCTCCGAATAAATTATATACACTGCGCCAGCGGCCATCGAAGAGTTGTTCTCTCTACTTAATAGTGGGACAGCTTTTTCCCATGTTATCTGCGCCCCCTTTAGTGCTGTTGTAATAATGTATTATATCGGGCTGAGAAGATAGTCCTTCTCGGTTTCTGTTAGGCATCATTTCTGGTGGAACATATTACTTTGTTTTCTTAATGTACCAACGAGTGATAAATCCCTTGAAATTAGTATACGAACAAGTGGCAATGTAGTAAAAAAATTGTCCATAGTGTTGTTTCGCCCTGACCCTTTGAATTGGTAGGACAGATCTCTGACTACGCGTTCCCCTTGGTTGGTTTCACGTCGGGTCGATGATTTCCCTATTCCCTCTATTCCGAATTTAGCAGTTTTCGAGGGAATATGCTGTGTAAGCTTGGTTCTGTCTCTGAAGGAGAAAAGCTGCTCGTCCACTGTAACACAGTCCGAGGGTATATATAACGAAGATAAGTTGGCGTTCATCATGCAACATAAAACGGTAATAGGTGCTGCTTTGTCCGTTTTCAATCGATCAGCTATTTTGTTGACGTTAACAAACCGACAAGACCTGCATATGTCCTGAAATCGGTTAATTGTCACAGTAGCACGAAACAGTGGATATGTATCAGATTTTCATAATTCAGTATTCTTAGAAAGCCTTCAGCAGTCAGTTTACGCCATTTTTTTCTATTTTACACCACTTTTCTCATTCCATTGAGCATAGAAACTACTGGCCTTCTTGTTAGTTCCTCTCAATATTATGTCACGCATTTGATCTGTGAAAATACGCTTGAATGTATTGAGCACAGAAAGGGTCCTTGATGACTGACCTGGTTCAGATCTCTGATGTAGAATATTGTGCCTTGCAGTGCGAGTACTAGCAAGAGGGTTCCTCTCCACATACCATTATCCCTGGCACGTAAAACTTGACCATCGGATGTATTGTCCTGATCAGCATCACTTTCCTCCTCTTCTTCATCAGAGTCGTTGTCCTCCAATTCAACATCTAATTCAATATCCGTATCTTCGATATCTGAAAATTCTTCATCCTTTTGCGGAGCATTTTCTCTGCGTGTTTTAGGTGGAATCCACGCATCTTCAGGGCTGTATTCGTGATCCCCATTATCACTATCCGAATTATCTGATACTAGTACTTCATTTGCTCCTCGTAGGACATTTAAGGTAAAATCATTCACAAAGTAGTATTACAAATCATCAACTTTGAGGACCCTAAACTAAATTACTAGATAACGCAAAAAACTTTTGAACGAATTTCATGTTTAAAAAAATATTACCTATTGAATGCCTCATTAGAACAATATTCATCATCTATATAAAAAAACCAATTCTAAATACTTATCAAAAAGATATCACAGTATAAATTTAAATAAATCCACCTTTTTGTTCAGCATTGAGTTTTAAACTGTACCGAATTGCAAATATGTATAACGCTTAAATTCTATTGGCTTGATATATATCTGCATAGGTTTTACTAATATATCTATTTAAGTATTTTCAAATCCTGTGGAAAATTTTTGGGGCCTTGTAGTCAATGCTTTCAGATTCAGGTAAATCTAAATGCATCATGCATTGGTACCTACCTTATCTAAGTCGATTTTATTTTAAGTTCTACTTTTTCTCAGTTGTTGGTATGTTAGAAAGTGTGACTCAACTATCAGGTACTGTCATATTACGACCGTACTAAAACGTACCATGACGTACTCACTTTATTACTAACCAGGAAGTACTATTTGGAGCCATTAAGGAGTTATTAGCTCAGAACCTATTTGGGTCAAAGCTGATATTTTTTTAAATGACGTATTTCCGCCATTAACGGAACAAATTATATTTGAGAATTGGTTGCAAATAGGTTTGAGAATAGATTAAGAGCTAAAAACTCTTTAACGGCTACAGATACAACATAGGTCAAATTAAAGAGGAGAGTCCCCAGTTACAGATATTGTAAAAACAAATTACCTATTCGTAGAAACAAAAACAAAATATGTCAATGTAAAAAAAATGGAAGAAAATCCGAAATTTCTAGTTTAGACAACCATAACTCCAAGGGCCATGAAGTTCTACATACAATGAGCTATTAATTGTGCCCCCCTCCCACCAGCACCCCGTTATACAATTTTTGTTTGGCTAGATGAGTACTATCACCTCCTGCTCGATTGACCACCATGTTGGAAACACGCTGTATATGTTTACAGGTTGTTTCCACTCAGAATACTCAGAATATTTTTAAAATTTGTTCTTCGGGCAGTGGAGATGATAGTATAAATATTTTCGTACCGGTGAGTTTAATGTCACTTCTTCTTATCTTCCTATATAGAGTAATCAGTTATCAGCATACTTTGGATTATTTGTCGCTTTAATTCAATTATTGTTGTATTCAATTTTGGGACAAATGATACTATCAAAGAAAGAGGAGTACGCTGAAGCCATCTATTGTAGCAAATGGTACGACATTCAGGATATTTCAACGCGAAAAATGGTACTCATCATATTGATGAATGCTCAAAAATGTGAAGGTATCCAGTTAAAGGGATTTATGGAGCTATCTTTGGAGACATACTGTCAAGTAATGTTGCTTTTGGTAGGTGGTAAAAAATTAAAATTAATGTTTTTTTTTAATTACTACAGGTGGTTAAAGCCTGTTACAGTTTTACTGCTTTTTTGATGAACATGATGTAAAATTTTCTTTTATTTACTACAACAATTTTATATGCATACTCAATTAGTGAAATATAATGATTTTAAATAATTATCGTTTGCACTAAGAAAGTAAGTTTATTGCTGTATGTTTCAAACGAGACTAAAGACCATAGTCGAGAAATTTTTCGCACAAGACATTATGACTCATTCGATTGAGTTTTCTTTTCAAGAAAAATAAGTGTGAAACTGACAGTTAAAACTTTATTCACTTAAAAAATAAGTTTTTGATAATATTTAACAATTCTGTTGCAAATTAAATTACAAATGTATTACAGACAATTCCCAAAAATATTTCAACAAATTAGCAGCTTACACTAATGCATATTATATTTCCAGAATTTCCACAATTTGTTTATAATTTGTTTTTTTAATTTAGCATAAGTTTCTTTGAATTTTTCGTATGAGACAATTTATAATTTTTAATTATAGCATTCTAGCTACTACTTGTATATGTATTCCATTTTTGGTTAAGTTGGATGATAATTGGGAATTTTTCTTTCCCGTTTACAGTTGTCATAGCTACTTCTTCCTATAAGTAATAGAATTAAAACAACAACTGCACATTACACTGGCAGTTTATTTTGTTAATAATTCAAATATTTGTCACAAATTGTTGCTCAAAATTAATAATAAATGGTGTAAAAGCATTAGTTGAGTTTTTTCCTAATATGCTGGTGGTGAACTGAAACTACATATGTTACTGCAAAATGAGAAGTGTGCCATATTATTTGTTAACAATTATTAAAATCAAAACTTTGGATCTCCGGCAAGAAAAAATGAAAAACTAAAGTCAAACCCTTCCCACTCTTTAACTCTTCCAATAGATGCTTTTGGATATCTGCAGTTCTGTTGACCCAACTAGGTCGATATAGAAAATAATCGTAAAACCCTATCTTTTCGTAGATAGGCTTTATATAAACTATCTTTGAAAGTTCCTTTACAATAGCAAACTTGCAACCGAACTAATTTCTTGTCGTAATTAGTCAAAAATAATTTACAGACAATTTTAAATGACACGGTTACACTTCAAGCAATATATATAGAAGTGCAATCGCTATGCTATGCTATTGATGCTATAAAAATATTTATTCTGGGTATCGGCTGGACAAAAGAATTTATTTTGGATGGCAACTGTAATAAGACTATTACTAACAAATCACTTTATTCTGGGTATCAACTAGCATAAAGACTTATTTTGGGAATCGACTGAAATAAAAATACCCCAATTCCCAATTTCAATTAAATACTGAGCTGGTGAGCACCTTGTAAGTTACAAAAAAAAAATTGTCTATCATAAGCTTAAAATTGATTTAATTCTAATTATTCTTTTTATATTTATTTAATATTGAATTTAGCCTTACAGATAAGTTTTAAATTACATTTTATGACCTTTTGAAATAATATTAATGTTAACATATACCTACATATATTTGGTATTAAATAAATGATTGCATTTATTGAATTTTGAAGATCTAATTTGAGTGAGGTATAGTGTAGTATAATTGTTAAATAGGAGAATAAAGCAACGAAAGCCTTCACTTTGATGAACCAAGGTTATAATTTTCATCACACTTAATCATTAATTGCGGCCTCTTTTGCGAAAATTTGGCTAATTATCTTTATCTCTCCCCTCACTTTATGTGCTTGCTTGACTGTCTATATTTATAATTGTCTTCCTACACTGGTTGTTGCCTATCAGATATGTTTAAGCATTAAACATTAAAAACAAAATTCACAAGTCAGTAGCATTCATTGAAGAAAAAAAAATGCAACACAAATTCAATTTAATCATGTTAATTTCATGAACTTTTGCTGCATCAGCAACACCCGTAGATAAATAATAATTTTGTGAGATCAAATTTCACGCATGAAATTTGTTATCAATTACATTTGTTACATTGAATTTGTTGATTCTGCATATTTCTCATATTAAAATTTGTATATAAATATCGAGCTTTTGTAAATAGAATTTAGAATAAAGTTTTTATTAAATGAAAGCATTGTTCTGTTATTCTGGGTTTAATTAGGAAGCCTTCTTATAGCAACTAAATCTGAACTGTGGACTGTGGAGGTATCCTGCATGGCTCAAATAATATATTTAGGATAAGAGCTTATTTGCGTATTTCGCTGTAGTAAATATGTAAGGAGTTCTACTGAATGACAATAAATTTGAAAATTACAAAATCTGGGTAGTTTAACCAAAACATAATTTCCTATGTAAACGATTATGAAAGAACGGTAATTTGTAGATATTTATGTTTTATGAAGAAATGTTTAAGAAAGGAATTCTAGTTCTAGATGGAGCTTCCCATGACTTAAATGTAGTGTCGGGCTGTCTGCGAGCCCATTAGCAACATATTTGTAAACTTGAAAGTCCAAAATTCAGTTGAGTGTTTTGTTTTGCATTTGCATTGTACTCGCTAGGGCCGACTCCGGTCTATATACATATCAGCGTGCATTACAAACTTCACTATTAAGCGTTAACATACTATGTATACCCAAATCCAGCATTATATTAAGAGAATAAAATATGCATGGCTTTAATTTAGATCTGACCACCACTGAATTACGAACGTTTACATAAAGAAAGGAACTTAAGGAGATGAAATTTGCATCGACCTCTTTTTTAACTCCCTACCACTGTTTTCTCAGAAGAACAGAAAAGTGGATGTCTTCAAAGGCGAGATCGATACAAACTATTTATACCTACATAAGTACCTGGAAAATTTGGTGAAAAGCTGTTTTTGTTTTCGGAACTGTTTTCCACTTTGGAATGTCTTGACCCTACCAAATGAGCGAGCCGCTAGGCCCATTAGTTCCTGGAATGAGCTAAAAATTAAAGCTTTTTAGGATTACAGCGAATTTACAATACTACTTACATAGTCAAATTAAAGCTGAAATCAAAGCAACGAGAGATATTACAAACTGGTCATTAAGACAACAAACAACCTTGTTAGCTCTACGTACTATGTTGAAGAAGATCCAAGTTGAGGAGGGGGGTTTGAGTATTTCGAAACCCGTATAAATACATGTCTACAGACAATTTTCTGCCTACTGCGTGCTATGTTTCTATTTAGTTAGAATGAGATGTCCAAGAATCATTTAATGTGAATATACCCCTTTTTCTTTAAATTATTCATATTTAGATTTTTAAATAAATCTTTATATATACACCACACACTTTTGGACATCTGAGTTCACTGTAGTGTAGACAGCAGGCAGTTCAGGGCATCATTGCTGTCCTGATGAGATCACCCTGTACTGAAAATTCAAGTTGTTCTCCAGCTGATATATTACATATCTATTCGATTATTGATTAAAATTTCCAAATAATTTCCTTTCCCATAGGTCTCCTGAATCAATTTGAGAATGTATGGTCTCTTTCAATCAATAAAATCAACACATTTTAAAACGACTGGGATACATTAGAACAAGGTTAATTAAAGAAATCGACAAAAGACACAAGGTTTTCAATATTAAAATGAACGGAAAAGGTTAGTTACCTTTCATTTATAATAATGTAAACATTAACAAAATATAATTTACTTTGTTATAGTTTAAAAGAAAATCGGGATCACTACAAAAACATTGCAACTTTGAAAAATCAATGCAGTAGGCAATAAGGATCGTTTTGTGACTAGAGTGGTGGTCTATCACTTAAAAAATGGGATAGTTCTGGTGAAATTAGAGATGAAGTGTGCAATAGTAATTATCAGCATCAATCCTTTACGTAGCCAGAAAATGTTACCACAAATATTTTTTTTTAATCATCTTGAAGACATGAAGGAAGACATCACTAGCTGATAGAAAATCTAGTTAACTAGCAAAAAGGATCGCAACATTTAACTGCTTAGATCGTAGAGCTAGTCAATTGAATATATTTATTACTACTAGCTATTGTTACTATTGCTTGTTAAACTAATAGTAATTTGGTGAAAATTAAATAAAACATGCATAATTAATCTCAGTGTGATTTTTATTGACAGTGTCAAAAAATGCGAACTGAATTCTTAGAATTATTTTACAGGAAGACAAAAAAATTTAAGTATCTCTACAAAGGCAGTGAAGAACTTCAGCGATCGGTTTTTCTTTCATAAAAGAAGGCTAGAAATTTTTCAAGAATCTAAGCTGATCGTACTAATTATAGATTCACAGTATGCTAAATGTAGGGGAATGATCAAACGGTTTTATCATTTAACTCTGACGTAAATTCGTTCAGGAGGAGTAATTGCTTTGCTTGCACATATGTATATGGTTATATTTGATTTTTATGAATCCATACATTAAAAGAAAAGCAATTCGAAATTTCTAAACCCGACCATCAAAAATTGCTTTTGCTGAAAATTAAAGATTTATGAAATAAGAGTTTCACAATTTTTTGGGCTATGTTAAAACAATCCTAACTTTGGTTCTAATTATCACAGAAGCATGTCTGTAGTTTATTTTGAAGAGAAAATAACAAGTTTCAGAAAAATTATTCAAGGTATGTCTGTTATAGAAAGAAATATTAAGGAATGAATATCTCAAAATGCATCTCTTAATTTTTCTTATGTTTTTAAATCTTATTGCTTGCTATTTCGTAAGTAAGTTGTTTAATCTTAAAGTTGAGATGTTATTAGACTTAGGAAAGAAAATATTTTTCGGCCTAGTTTTTTTTTAAACAATGTCGTTTAAATTTGTTGCGTTATCTTTATCCCGAAATATTTTTACACCAAATATTACCAGTTAACAGTACCTTTAAGTAAAAATATTAACATAATTAAATAATTTTAAAAGTTTTTAATGTTCCTATGTTATGCAATAGAGCAACAAATATTCTGCACAAATCCTACATAAATAGAATGAGGGGAGAGAATGATTGCTAGTTAATGTTCAATAAATTCAAAACAATCTGTTGAGGAGAATTTTGTAATTTTTTTAATTAACAAGAACTATTGTTTGAATTAATTTTGCTATTAGCTTAGTACGTATGTTTATATGAATTCAGAATTTCTATTTGCTTTGAATCAAATTTGAATTGTTGCACCAAATCTCTAAATCTAATTGTAATCAATCGTTTGCAACTTCATTGTTATATTTTTCTGCCCTTTTTTATAATCTGCCAGTCAGTCGCACTAGAGTGCTCGCAGCGTGAACAAAACTTTGTACATTTTTGAAGATAATAATAACTCGAGGTTCACTACAACAGAATAGTTTCATTTATTAAGTTCACCTAATCATTTTTTTATATCCCAGAAACTACTGAGATTAACGCAGTCTATAAATGAAGTTTTACTAATTGGTCTGAAAGCAATTTTAACGTAAATCTGCAATTACTTCGGGAATTTTATGTAAAAATTGCATCTCTCCGCTTGGCCGCAGTAACTATTTTAGCGTCTCTTTACGTTTCATACACCTTTAAATATTTAGGATTTGGTTTGATGTGTAAGAATGTGTGAGAATGAGCACACATATTTTAAGAGTATCCAATTTGCGAAGAGTTACATTGGCTCTGGAAGTGTTTGGTACCAAATTGATGGCTTGGAGACTGTAACGGAAACTACAAAATAATTTTTATTTTTGTTTATAATTAAAAATAGAATAAAATATAATTTTTGTTTGTCAGAGTAATATTTGCGCTGACTGTTTGTCAGAATAATATTTGCGCTGACTGTAAATAATATAAAAAAATTCAAATTTGACGTTTAAAGAAAAACACTTTGAAGAAAAAAACTTTGAACACAGATACACACTACTGTATACATTTTGAGAAAATACACATCAAATCATTTTGGAATGTATTGTTTTTAAAAATATAGAATTTGTGTCAAGGATATTTGAGTTATAAGTTAATCGCCAGAGGGCAAACTTGAATATTAATAATTTAAACGCCAGAGGGTCAACTTAAAAATAGTATTATTTTAAATGCCAGAAGGCAAATTTATAAAGTTTTAATTTAAACGCCAGAGGGCAAAGCTGTTAAATAATATTTAAAAAACGTTTGCTATTACACTTCTAATAAAAATAAAAAAAATATTTTAAAAAGTTTAAAATAAAAAATAAAATTTTAAAACAAAAATTATTATCATTTTATCAATTTTTATCCTACCAAGAATTTAGGATACATATAGATATATATATATATATATATATATATATTTATATATTCATTTAAATAAAGAACTGTTGAAATGCAACATATTCATTTTGTCGCCACATCAATCAAACCAACCCACATAACCAGTTCAATTGGCAATCTACCAAACAGTTCAGAGACCACTGCGCTGTGAACTCATAAAATATAAATTAGAAAAACAATTAATGGGCGTTAAGCAATTAGCAGTCTACGAGGACCTCGGATAAATTCTCCGGAGATTATGTCATAACAGGAAGGAGAGTAAAATTTAAGGTGATAGCATATGCCATAACAACAACACACATACTGCAAACATGCCTAACAAAAACATGCATACATATTGGGTAAAAAGTAGTTCTTAGCTTTAGAAGAAATATATCGATACTCGTATATGTAGAGCCGGCCTTCATTTTCTAGTCTGTCTACGTCTGCGAGGTGTAAAGGCTTTTCAAAGAAAGCTCTAAGGGGGATTGCACAGGGTTCTGTACTGATTTTGTATTTATTTATTTATTAAGTCTACAGAGAAAAGCTCCTACAGACAAAGCACTAAAAGTAACTTAACATTAAGTCAAAAGGATACATATATGTATATACTATATGCAAAATAATTGTAAAGAATATCTAAAGAAGTGCTTATCGATAAATTTGCTGTATAGTATATCTGAAACTACTATGTTCTTCAGTAAGATCTACTAAAGTACAAACAACGTTAAAATTTCGAGAGCAATGAGAGATGGGTTCATACTGGCCGTAACACGTTCTATGAGAAGGACTATGTAATAAATCCCTAGATCGAATAGAAAATCCAGGCACATAAATTTTGAATCATGCAATCAATTCAGGTGAGCAAATCTTGTAGCAGAAAACATCTCTGACAAACATAATACTGAAAACCTTGCTATGAGACTCTAAAGTTTGGAGCCCAAGTAACTGACACCTCGCCTCGTATAAGGGAAGACCAGCTACCCAGTTAAGCCCGCGCAAAGCATAACGAGTAAATGATCTTTGTATAGATTGAATGCGTTTATTATATAAAGCAGTATAAGGGCATCGAACTACAGAGGAATACTCCAATTTGGAGCGAACTAATGAAACATATAAAGCCTTTAAAGTGCAAGGGTTTCGAAAAACAGTGCAGTTAAGGAACCAAGCATTTGAAATGCCTTTCTGGTGACGTAATCAACATGCAAAGAGCGGTTTCATTTGCTATCAAAACTAATACCAAGATCGTTAATCTCAGTAGGCCTATCTACAGTAATGTCTTTGATCACGTAATTAAACAAAATAGGATTAATGCAGCGATAAAAGCTGAAGCTCTTAAACTTGCTAGGATTGAGTTCTAAACCATTTAACGATCTCGGACTAGATTCCATCATGCATCTAAAATTCTAAATTCTAGTGCAAATAAAATCGCACCACATAGACTATATTCGTTGTGGTCTTTACTTAGATCTTGACTTCCTAAACCGGAAAGAAATATCTATCTTAAAAAAAAATGAAAATGATGGCAAGATCGTATTCATTAGAATATGCAAAAATTAACTCTGTGGACACCGTCACGTTGATACCACAGCCATTCTCTAAAAATTTCATGATCACGAATATCATGCTCTGATTCATTTCAATTATTCAATAATGTCATTGTTTCTAATTTGATCTAGGGCACTTCCCATATTTTCAATTTATTTGAAGCACGTTGAGATGATATCTTGAAGAGTGGGATCAATTCGAACGAGGTAAGCTTAATTAAAAATGTCATCCAGAGGTGAAAGGTTAGGTCCTAGGAAATGTAATATAAATGTGTAGATAAAGTCCACGAGGACACTATTTCACTAATTTTCTCCAGGTTAACTTTTCATATCTAATTTCTTAATTCTTGCACAAAAGCAAGATCACGCATAATTTACTCTTTACTCTGTTGCTGTGTGATGTTCAATTACATATCTCTAACTTTAACTTTAAAAGCAACATTTTCAATTCCTACAATTTGGATTACTTTTTATTACAAAAAAATAATTTGATAAGTTGATAAAAGTATTGCATTTGTGAGTTATGCCTATTAATTTTCGAATCACGAATACCGAAGCTTTCGCAAGAATATATGTAAAAAGTTATCTCTAGCTACGTCTTTATGAGTAATCACACGAAACTTGAATTTTGTGTTTTTCTCCACAATGATGCCCAAGCTGTCTGTGTGATAAACGTAGGAACGTCTAAACTAAGCCTGCTTTCTTTTGATTCTTTGGACCAGAATTAAGCCAGCAAATCCCTTATGGTATCACTCAAGTCAGAATTATCGTTTTCAAAGACTGCGAGTCATATAATTTTCATTATTCATAATTTCCAGACTAAGTAGAATATTTACATTCACTTGATTTTTTACTTATAACTTATCAGCAATTTACGCAATTTAACAAGTAAAAACAATAGAATTGATCTAAGACCAATTCTTATGATACCCTATATGAATGCCCGTATGAAATTGCGTATGGTGACCCATCTGTTGAAGTTTAACTTTTGAAGCGTGTTTTCGCTTATATTTCTAGAACTGTTCGTCAGACAGCAAAAATTATTATAGCAAATTTCATAGGATTTCATATTCTGAAGAATTTTCAGTGCAATAAAAACGTCTAGGACTGATCGTTTTCACAGTATATGTAAAAAACCTAAATTTTTATATGGTAACACCATGAAGGGGTTGCCCGATTTAGTTCATTTTTGAAATTTTATTTGCTACTACTATAGAAATACTACGTACCAAATTTCAGCTCTGTATGTGGACGTGTTCTCAGGCAGTGTCCAAATTTATAGTAAAAAACGACATTTTTGTATGCACTGATAAAAGAGATTACTTAGGAAAAATATATGTATATACATATATATATATTTTCACCTTGATTTTCAATATAAATCCGCCGTATTTCGGGGGAAGAACCCAAGAGTATCCGAAGCATTTGAGCATATTTGAGTAAAATATAGAATTTATTTGACTATAGCTTATTTCCTTCAAACAAAATATATTTTCCTTGAATATTGTTTTGGTTGAAATTTTTGCAAAATTATTTTCCACGAAATGAGTCCTTGAGTGTAAAGGTGTTCCTAAACGATCTAGCATAATGTCAGACAGCTGCCCACTTTTGTGGTTAGAAACTTGTAATCACGGTGGCAAATATAGACATATCTGGCGACAACGTCTGGCACTCAAAAATGTCCGGACGTGTGCCACTTTTTCTCTCTGGCAAATTTTGGAACTTCGTTTGCCAATCTGTCCAATAAAGTTTTAAATTTAGTAGATCTGTCCAGTTTACCTGTTAAAAAAATAGAAGTATAGAGCAGAATGCAGGAGACGAATTTATACAAGGTTTGCACTATATTATATAATTGTATGATATTCTCAAATTTATTTAAACCATTAACAAATGAGTTTAAACTTTAAACAAATAAATTTAAATCTTGAACAAATGATTTTAAGCCCTTAACAATAAATTTAAAACTTAAGCAAACAATTTTAAACCTTTAACAAATAAATTTAAGCCCTTAAAGAACGAGTTTCAACTGTTAACAAAAAGAGTTAAACCTTTAGCAAATAGATTTAAACTCTTAACAAATTTATATTAAATTTTTTTCTTTCAACTTTAGTAAGCATTTCATACAATTTTTTCTTTCAAATTTTGGGTGCATATTAATCTGCAATACTGCTGACTTTTCAGTGCAGCAGTAGAGCATCCACTGTCTTGCCTGCAACAAATCACACCAAATAACTGTATTTGGTTTTACTTATTGCTAAGGCAAATATTTTAAATATGAATTTGTTAAGGGTTTAAAATAATTTGTTCAAGGTTTAAATTTATTTGTTAACGGTTTAAAATCAACTGTTCAAGATTAATTTTTTTAAATGTTTGTACTCATTTGTTAATGGTTTAAATAAATCTGAGAATGCTATATATTATTATATCTACCAGGAGCATACAGTATATAAATAGCATAAATATACATAATTAACAAAATGGCAGATGAAAATAAGGCGATGCAGAGAAAAAAAGTAGGAGTCAACATGGACCAGTGATGAAATAATGCCATTGATCACCATAATCGAACAACATCCACTTTTTACATGTACAAAATGCACTATACACAATAAAAGCAGCCGCGTAGCTTTCTCTAGAAATAATTTTTGAAAAATAAACTTCACATTCGTTTATGTTGTCTTTGCCAGATAAAAGCAATATTTCATCAGATGAAGACTAGCAGGTCGTCTAATCAATAAAGACAGACGCATCCCAGATAACTGACCGAAAACTATCTGACAACTTTGTGACAGATGAAATCTGCCCGAATATCTGCTCCGGGTGTAATGAGTAGGGAAGATATCTGCCCACAAAAAATGTCGGATATCTGGCATTTTGCCAGATCGTTTAGGAATAACTTAAGAAAGTTTTGTTTTTCTACAACTTTTACATATTTTTAAAATAAGTGATCTATTTATTTGTGTTAAACCAATATTGTATTAGATGTAAATAGATAATATCATGTTCTTAAATTTGGTTGGTATTTTCTTGGCCAAATCAGGGGCTGATTCTAACCTTTTGTCGTACTTGAATGTCAAAATATACGCCTAAATGAAATGAACTTTTCTACTGATTTTTTCGTGTTTTTATTCAGGTCAGCAAGCCTTACATTAAGTATAATGAACTGAAAATGACACTTCGCAATACAAATTCAAAATATTATTTCGAAATTAAGCACTTGTAATGCTCTTATTAGGTGTAGAATATCCACTTACCACACTATGCAATTTTTGTCACAACCTCGGAAGCAGTTGACTAATTTGTCATACTTTTAGGCGTGTATTCTGACATTAATTCATTTCAAATACATTTCAGTTTATTTTGTGGCTGACGAAAATGATAAATCAAAATGAATATGGTGAATATAAAAGTACGATAAATTTGAGGTGAAATATCAAAATATGTGACAAAAATATACGCCTAAGCTACGACAAAGAGATCAGCGTCACCCCCCCCCCCCAGGTTTATTTGAAAGACAGATATTATAAATCCCTTAAAATATATTTCGCCTTTTCAGGAAAAATGTGAGTACATTTCAACACAGTTGATAATTACCCTTGATGCGCAGTAGGTACCAGTCTTCTCCCACTTTAAAATTTGGGAACAAGCAAAGAGAAATTGTAGTAAGTACACTGTAAAATTACAAGATTTTTCGTTTGCTTAATTTTTTAAAATCTCATGCATGTGAAATATTTCTTCCGACACTTATGTACATACTGTAACAGGTAAATATGATAAATATTTGGGCTTGCTTTGCTTTCTTATGCTGCGATCCTTTTATCGTTCTGAATGAATCTGTATGAACCGACAAAACGATGTCATAATTTAATTCTGTGCTCATAGAAAAAGAACGAAACGGAACCATTTCAAGTGTTGGACATTTATTTCAATTGATAAAAGCAAATATTAATTCGTAAAAATTGTTTTTTATGAAAAATAAAGCTATTTTCCAACAAAGGCAACTTAAACTCATCAATACTACTTCATCCAAATTGTAAACAACACATTTACGAAAACAAATTAAAATCGTTCTGCTTGAATCCGGGGAAAACTCCGGTGCATTTAGAACGATTCGGAGTCCGAAAAAAGCGATGAGAGATTGAAACTAAATCGTTCGGCCCGAGAAAAAGAACGACATGGATTGAAAAACTCATTCTGAACCAGAAAAGGAACGCAGCATTATATAATTATAAATTTACAGGAAAGTAATTCTTTATATTTTCACTGAGAGGTGCAGAGAAGAACTCTTCCTGTTTTCTTAGGAAGGTATGGAAAATAAACACGCCTTCACTTACTGGTATTTAAATGATAATTATCCACTTCTTCTTCTGAAATAATGCAAAATCAAAAATCATTACCTCCGACTTTTCTAAGTATTCTCTGAAAGGTACATAACATACTCAAAAATACAACTAATCAATATATGACGCCTACCTTCCTAAGCCTAATTCAACGTGAGGTATATACATGTATTTATTACTAATGAATTCCAGGTAATGCTTAGAATAAAACCTTATCTAAGTCAGGCATGTCAATTTTTCATCTGGGAATACGGTCCCTGTCACTGACATGTATAATATAGACTGTTGATACCACTGGAATTGCTTAAAGCGTCATATCACAACATCTGTCAATACTAAG
Organism: Dioctria linearis; assembly: GCA_963930735.1. Taxonomy (NCBI): domain Eukaryota; kingdom Metazoa; phylum Arthropoda; class Insecta; order Diptera; family Asilidae; genus Dioctria; species Dioctria linearis. Next base: position 341,879,810 of record OZ005740.1, on the reverse strand, counting down.
CCTGAAATGCAACAATGGCTAAGGAAAAATAACATAACAATTTGAGGAAAATAAAATACACCCTACTCCAAGAAACTATACAGTGGATGATCTGATTCGGAATAATGGGCATGAAGTTTTAAGTCTACCACCGTACCACCCCGATTTAGATTCAATTGAATTTGGACTACGGTTAAATCCAGGGTTGATTCCAGAAATAAAACCTTTAAATTAGATAATGTTAAGCAGTTAGCAACACCTGATTGGGTTTTAAGTAGCGACGATGAAGAAGCTGGTCCCTATACAAGATGAAGTGATATCAATTTCCAAATCACATTTTTCTCTTCAGAAGAGAAAGAAGGCTACCTCTATTGCATGTTAACTCTCATAGGTCTGACTTTAGCATACGAACTTATTAATTGCACGAGCATTGCTGTTAATAATATGGCTGAGAATTTTGTTGGTTGCGTTTCTAAGCATGTTTTAAAGAAATGTACATATATATAATAATGTTTAATTGGTTTGTTCTATTGAACTTTTTTAAATTTTTTTCTTTGTTCCATGTTTTTCCTGTTTGTTTGTTATATATCACCATTATTAAGAATATTTAAATACTCTAAAATCTGGAATGAAATTTACTTCTTTACGATATATATCACTGAAAAGAAATTTCAACATTACATTTTTCTAACAGTGTACCCCAGCGCAAATAAATATATCAAGGCTCATAAACTTTTTCATTTGTAAATAAATTTGTCTGCTTTTAACAGTCGCTAGAGGTGGTTGCTATGGGGCGTTATTTTTTCTTTATTGTACAGGAACTTTCTATATAGGAGAGAAACTTGTCATTAATATTTATAAAAAAATTGCATGCTTACATGATGCATGTTGTGTATGAATAGCAAAAAGGGAGCAATTATTTTTTAGAAAATTGAAACGTACTCTAATAGAGAGATATCTTTCGAAAGATGAAACTTTAGACAAAGTTAAATTAATGACCACAAAAGACACAAATAACAGAAATGTAGTTGGCATCATCACCGGCCACAACTTGCTTTATGTTCATCTAACAAAGATGGGAGTTGTTGAAAGTCCTGAGTGTCAGCAAAGTGACTTAATGACAAGTTAGGACACAGAAGAGTTTTCCGATTGTTTTATATTTAAAATGCACACGGCAAGAAAAAGGAGGAAAGAAAGAAAAAATATGAAAAAAATAAATCAAACTCTATTTAAAACGTTTGTGAACACATAAAAATGTGAAAGCGCAAATTGCATACAACGAAACAGAATGGCAAATAATTAATTTTCGTAAATAAATGAGAAGGGTCGGAGTTTTCTCGTTTTACTCTCATAAAATGTTCCCGCACGAGTTTAGTTACATGTTAAATACCACTAATATAGCTTGTCGTCACGTAACATGCTGTAAAATAAAGACATCGCGTAACTAATAGTTTTTTTTTCGGATAGGTAGTTAAAGTGTTAGAGTAAAATAAAGTCATTAGTGAATTAAAGGCCAAAATTAAAGCCTGTAGGAAAATCTTAATCAAATATCCCGGGATATCGGTTCTGTTTAAATCGTCATAGTTGAAATTGGTTTCGTTAATCGCGTAAGATCTGGACTTGGACTTAAACTTGGACTTGGACTTAGTCACATGACAAATGTTTTTCCTGTAATCCTATGATATTTGAAAAGCACGTGCTTCTATTTGCATTCGTTTTGCTATGAAGAGATTAAGTGGGAGTAACTAATACTGGATTCTCTGATATTTTCGGGAAGAATGAGAATTCCATTTGATAGGAACTTTTCAGCACCTTATCTTTTTATTAAAAATGGGAGGTAGTGTGACCCGAAGTACATTCTTATGAATAGTTTGATAGGATTTTGAGAAATCTAATAAGATTTTGTCGTTCGGGTAATCCTACATTCTCTCGATTTTTGTTTTTCACTCGTTGTCTCAGTCGCACCACAAAAGTGCATATCCAAGCTCTTTTCCCCTATCCAATTTTGCTCAGCTGCGTCCCATCTCCTTAATATTAGGTTATCTTTGCTTTAGTGCCTGGAAACCGATTTCCCTTAGGTATAGTTTATTTTTCTTAGAACAGAACCGGTTTTGTATGGCTCAGTTTTATTCATTCAGCATTCGAGCAGTTTCTTTCTAATTGTGATATGAAGCGGATTAGTTGTGGTGCTGGTGCCGTGGTTTTTTGTTTTATGTGGGAAAAATGCAGGGGTTTTTAGAAGGAATTAATTTCGAAGTTTATGTTCACATTTTTAAAGGTATGTACTTTAAATTTTAAATATAAATTTGTGACAATTTTAAGAACATTGTGTATTGTAGATCACGATATAATATTTGACGATATGCCGCACTTAACAGATGAAATGACCAAATCACTTATGCCAAAAATATGTCATCAAGCAGTGCCAAGGAAAAAAATTCCAAAGTAAAGGCGAAAGGGGTCAGAATTTAAAATTTTCCATACATGATGTGTCGACTTCCATGACGAATTTTTAGTTCTTGCATTGATCCATGGAACTTTGTTTGCTCTCTTTAATGAATTGGTGCACAACAGCGCACGTAACAATTAAAAGTTTTATGGTAAAACTCATTGATCAATATAAGTTTTACTTTAAAAGTACAAACGAAATCGTTAACGCTTTATTTTTTGAAGTCATTAATTAATAGTTCTCTCATCACAAATAAAAATTATTTCCTGATTTTCATATTTCTTAATCAATATTAAAAATCTTGATAACAAATAAAAATTGTGAATTGGTCCTTATTTTCTGGTCAAGAAATAAAAGTAACGAATTTGTGATTAGATAAAATAAAAATCATCAAATAATTTTTATTTGTTATGAGAAAAATATTAATTAAAACAAAACGTTTATTGATGACTTCAGAAAATAAAATCCTTTTTTCATAAGCATTTCACAAGGACTGAAATTCTATGTAAGTTTTATTCGTTTCGTTCGGGCTTTTTAAGTAAAATTTAAATACCTATATGCAATTGGTTTTCGATGATTTTTATAGTAGGTAATAGTCACAAATTTTGTAAACTTACTAGCAGTAAACAGAGCCACTTAATAGCTGCAAAGTGTATTAGAGATTTTAGCTCGATATATATTTCCATGTGATTTTTCTTTAAGAATTTTAAAAATAATAGTTATTTACGTACTTGAATAAATACATAAATTTTTTAAAATTACAGTATTGACTTTTATTATTATCCCGGTAGAACAATTTCCAAAATATTCAACGTTATTAAAACGCCCTGCATTTGATTCTTTTTAGTAAAAATTGTTATTTCTTTGTGGAGGACAAAGAAATAATTTGTAGCATATAACACATATTTATATCGAAACTGATATCAATTTGTTAAAAATAACATTATATGTATTACAAATAAACGCTTATTTAACAAAAATTAATGAAAGCTTTTATTGAAAAATTATTAGTCTCGAACAAACATTATTGGGAACATTCCTACACTTCCATTAAAGTTACAATAATTTTAAATAAAATTATTTCTTATGCGGTTTAAATTAAATCATCCTTTCCAATAACTTAACTTTCTATCTGTTGAAATAAAGATTGATTTCCTTTGAAAAACCTTTTGTACATTCTTCATAAATAATTATTAATCTAAAAGACACAAATATAATTTTTAGTCAAATATAGAAATAATTTATTAAAATAACAGAGCAAAACGCAATCATTAAATCATTTCTTCCTGTCAAACAAATCAACTCAAAACATTTGTTCAGTTTTAACAACCTAAATTTTGTTTCGCCATATTTAAAGCTACCCATTTGGCCCGAAGAGATAGAAATTCTTTCCATGTACGCCACAAACTCTTCAATCAGTATTATCGCAGATTGGTCTCATTTTCGAAATTAAATTAACTATTTTTTTTTAAAACGAGCTCGCGTGCAATATTTCAGCTCGCTAAGTCAACGTGCGCTCGAGTTACCGTGAAGACGGACATACGGACATTCGAAAATCAAAATAAATTTTTATATTTTTTATATTATGTGTGGTGGGTGTTCAATCCACTTTACTCTACCGTCATTATTTCTGTGCGTTACAAACGGAATGGCAAACTTAGTATACCCCATAGATTTCATGCAAGGTATAAATAGAAATTCACAAATTGGTGATTTGAGGCCTTCAAGAAAGATATATCGACAGAAAACTAGGATTTTAAGATAATGGAAATTTGTTCGGAAATTTCGCTGGAATAGTGACTTCAGAATATGAAATCCTATGAAATTGATTATAATCAATTTTACTGTCGTTGTTGAAATATACTCGCAAAACCACTTCAAAAATCCAACTTGGACATAGGAAATTACATACGGGAATTCATCTAAAATGTTATAAAAATTGGTCTCAGACCAATCCTTGCTCCTTTATTTCTTACATATCTATGAATTCGATCCTATAAATATTCTAATAATAATAGTAATAAACATTGACATATATGTATTATTTAGAATAGAAACTACAACACAACTACACTTAATTATACTCCCGTTAAAGCTTTTGACTTAAACAACTCTAGGGAACACATTATTGACATGAAGTCGCATCTATGAGGAAGGCGACGAAAAATTAGATCCAATAATCGATATGTTTTCTATTTTCAGATAATAAATATTTTTTGAATCTATTAAGTGGTATTTTACAAATAATGCAACTTATCATTATTTTGGCCATAATGGCTTCATAAATTTTTAATTCCTATTTAGGTTGGATTGATATGACATACCTTCCAATCAGTTTAATTCTGGATTTCAAAATGCTAACAAGTAAGTTCTTGCGCGAGTCTCTTGAACCTGAAGCCACAAGTTGGGCTTCAAACTTTTATGTTCTCGAAGATATACTGAAGTTATTGGGATATCCGGCAATAACGAAATCTAGCAACACTATCTTTTCCAAACTTAGTTGTCCTTTGAAATTTGCGATTATTGGTTTGCTGCCCTGTTTTTCTTTACTCTCTGTTTTAACAGAGGAAAACCGCCAACTGCGGTTTGATTCGGCAGTATCATTGGCTGCGGCAATTCACGTAAGTAGTAATATTGCAAATATCTTTCGAATGTTTCCTTCAATTAAATATATATTTTTAAATGTCATTACACAAAATATAACAAGACGAAGTCGAACACATACACTCTATATATCCATATTCCACACTAATTTATACTTTCAAAACTAATAGTTAAGCTAATTTCCTAACTTTTTGTTGTTGATGTCTCTAAAAAATTTATGTAATGCAGGTTTTAACGAAAGTCATATTTCTGTGGTCGCTTAAAATAAAACGGGAAAAATTGTCCAAGTACGTAATCGAAATTACGTCGTCTTTGTCCACTGGTAATGAGCATTTTAAGGAAATTGGCAAAAAGTACCGAGTATTATCAAGGTGAGTTTTAATATATTTTTGATATAATTCTATATATACGTTTGGATATAGGTACATATGCTTTTTACATTTCTTATACATGAATTATAGGAAAATTATGGCAATTGCATTTATAGTGTATTTTGTGGGAATAATAGCATTCAACACTTTGCCACTCTTAGCATCAGATCAGTGGAAACTGCCTCTGCATTCACCTATCTATGGACTTTCGTAATATTAAATATTAGTAAATTTTTAAAATTCTTTCACGAATACTTTCAGATACCAAAATCATCCTGGCTACGAAATTAACTATTTGTTTATAGTACTTCAGATGTTGATCGCCACTCCTTCTGCTATTGTATTTGATGTATTATTTTGTTTATACTGTGTGTTTACAGTACTAATGTTCGAACTTTGTAAAATATCGTGCGATTATATTGGTGACAAAACGGGCGATTACAACACCGATGAAAAACAGTGCCAGCATGTGCAACGCATGGTGAAAATGCATTCAGCTGCGGTAGAGTTTTTAAACGAATTTAGAGGAATTTTCGGTATTGTTCTATTGGCAAATATTTCAACATATATAGGAGCTGGTTGTTTATTTATCGTGCAGATAGCCTCGGTAATAATTTAGTTAATTAAAATTGTAGTAATTTTCATAAGTAATTTATACATAATTAAAATTCGTAGTATCCTTCGTATTAAATTTTACGTTAATTCCAAAAATGATCTTAACCTAAATTTTGTGAAAATCACTTTAGTACTGTGCAACAAAGAAACATTAAATATTTGTCTGGAACTAATGGTTTTGAGATATCAGTGCAATGTTCCCTAGTCGTTACAGAAATCTACAATTTGTAAGAAAAAATGCATGACTGCAGATGACAGTGGAATACTTGGAGATGAATATATGGTGGTATCCTAGGTAAAGTCGACGAACTGAGAGAGATTTTTCGTTGCTTAAGTTGCAAGCTATTGTGTAAGTGCTCGGTTCCAGGTCTACTACGGTATATGATTGAAGTGGAAGATCGAGTGTTAGAGTCGCGATATATATGCAGGATGTCAAGCCAAAGTTATTTTTTGTAGTTCAAATCAAATCAAATTTATTTCAGAATATAGTACAATAAGGTTAAACATCTTTTATCAGTTTTCCATCCGAACATTCACTACGGAAAGGAAAGTCATTCTACCAGTTGTGTTAGAATTAAATAAACTCCTTAATGAGGAACGTAGGTCATTTACTACAACCTTGATGTTCTTGTGCTGTCCGATAAAATCCGGGGCAAAAGCGAATCTTAGGATGATATCTGTACATACACGAGATAGTTGCTAAAGCATACCGCTCAAACTGACCAGCTGCACAGAAAATCCCTTTAATCATAGGTATTATTAAAAATAATTGTTGTTTTATTTGTTGTACTTAGAACGATCTTATCCAAAACGTAAAATCATTTTAGACTCCTGGGGTCGGCTTAGTCATACTCATACAGTAAAAAACGAACATGTTATAGGAAATTGAATATATCTTAGGAGAAAATATGATAAATGCTCTAATTCCTCACATCTCTGATATAAATATGGGCGCAATATTATTTTTCGAACTATTTTGAAAACTATTTCTTTGAATAGTAGAGATGATAAAATAAATATTTACGTACCTGTAAATTAAATTCCACCTCTTGTTATCTTCCTGTGTAGAGTACTCAGTTATCAGCTTTCTTTGGATTATGTGTCGCTTTAATTCAATTATTGCTGTATTCAATTGTGGGACAACTGATAATTTCAAAGAAGGAGGAGTTCGCTGAAGCCATCTATTGCAGTAAATGGTACGAGCTTAGGAAGATTTCAACGCGGAAAATGGTACTCCTTATGTTAATTAATGCTCAAAAATGTGAAGGTATTAAGTTGAAGGGATTTATGGACCTATCTTTGGAGACATATTGTCAAGTAAGATTGTTTTTGGTACGTTGAAAGAAATTAAAATTAATGTTTTTTTTTAAATACTGCAGATGGTTAAAGCCTGTTACAGTTTTGCTGCATTTGTTATAAACATGATATAAAAAAAATTTGCTTTATTACCACAATTATTTTATACTCACAGTCAATTAGTAAAAACTAATGTTTTTAAATATTTATCGTTGGTACTAAGAAAGTGAGTAAGCGTTTATGTCTCATTCGATTGAATTTTCTTTTAAAGAAATTAAATTGTATTAAAATTTTATTCACCAAAAGAACAAGTTTTGAGTATATTTAAGAATATTTTTGCAGTTATCTTAATGTCACACTATGTGCTTAATTTATATAAACAATTTTTTTATGTCACACGCAGGATCATGTCAATTTGATATTAACAAAAATAAAAATTGAATTAGAAATGTCTTACAGACAATTTTCAAAAATATCTCCATAAATTGGCAGCTTACACAATTTGTTGGTTTTGGGTTTGAGATAAGTTTTTTTGAATTTTTCGTAGCAGACTGCTCATAACATGTAATTGTAATATGCTAGCTGCTACCACCTTAAACATTTTTAATAAAAGTAGCAGACTTTTTAATGTTAGGTTTTTGTCTGCATAAATTTATATAAAACTATCAAAATTACATACACAAATTTAAACAATATATCCATAATTAGGAATTTTCTTATCCCGTCTACAGTTGTTATAGCTGCTTCTTCCTATACGCAATAGAATTATAACATTAACCGCACACTGCACTGGCAAGTAATTTTGTTAATCATACAAATATTTACACAAATTTTTGCTCAAAATAAATAATAAATTGTTAAAAGCATTAGTTGAAGCTCTTGCTGATATGATGGTGGTGAACATAATCTCAATATTTTACTATAAAATGGAGTGTGCAATATTATTTGATCATAATTATTAAACTCGAAATTTTGCATCTCTGACAAAAAATAAAGTCAAACCTCCCCCACTCTCCTAAACTGGTCATTGGCTATCAGACTGTTAACGGTTATGAAACGACCGTAATTTGTAGTTCGACATTGACCTTTCCATAACTTAAATGTAATTTTGGGGTATTTGCGACCCCTGTTAAAACACATTTGTAATCTTGTCCAGAATTTAGTTGTGAATTTTATTTTGCTTTTCGATGATACTCGCGACGGCCGAGTACTATCCACATACCAGCGTACGTTGCAACCCTCCCAACGAAGCGTTTACACAGTATATCCAAATCCAGTACTAGATTAAGAAATTTTGTTCAAGAAAGAATTTTTTGGGATTCTCCGGTATATAGCAAAAGTTAAAAAATGTTCTAATTTGTTATTTCATCACACAACTCATTAATTTTTGGTGACAAGTTTCAAGTCTTGGTTTGACTCATCAACAGGTCCCAAATAGCGAAATATAATTCATATAATTCACACCCAGAATTTATTCTGAGTTTATATGAGAAGAGATCAGTTTGATCTATTTTCAAGCGTCTGCAGCAGGCAGAAAACCAAGCTGCACCGATGAGTGGAAGGTTTTCTACTGACACGAAACGCTTCTTCTTCTTCTTTTTTCTTCTTTACTTTTCAGCCCACTGCGTGGCGTATACAGGTTCGACTCGCTTCGAATGAATCTGCTTCTTTAAAAAAATTTTTACATTTTTTTAATAAATAAAAAAATTGTTTTTTCTATTTTTCTCAAACTTTTCATTTCTTTCTTCTTTTTTTTCATTTTTTTATTTGTTTTTTAAATCACCCAATTTCGCTATTTGGGACCTGTTGATGAGTCAAACCAAGACTTGAAACTTGTCACCAAAAATTAATGAGTTGTGTGATGAAATAACAAATTAGAACATTTTTTAGCTTTTGCTATATACCGGAGAATCCCAAAAAATTCTTTCTTGAACAAAATTAAGTTTAACCCGGTAAAAAGTCCAAAAGATTAATCTTTTTATTTAGATTAAGAAAGTAAAAAATGAATGGTTAGTTTAGTGCTAATAATGGAGCAACGTTCACATGTAGAAAAAAGCTTAAGAGATCGCATTCCTAGCGAAAACTTCTCACTTCTCACTGTTACTCACTGCTGATAAAGACTTCTCTGTATAACACTTGATTCAGGAGCTAAAATTTGCATCGAGCCCTTCTTAAGCCCCACCTCTCTGAGTTAATACCATACAAATAAAAAGTGGATGTCTTCAAAAGAGAGACCGATTTATTCCTACCTGAAAAATTTAGTGAGAAGCGGTTTTTGTTTTCCGAGCTTTTTCCACTTTTGAATGAGTAGCGTAAATTGTAAATAAATAAATTAACTAGTTATTAAATACTGTAGCATTACTCAAAACTTAGAATCTTCACTCACAATTTCAATTTTCTTCAAAAATTAATTTCCTCAACTACAGCTGTCGAGGCTTTGCGCCTCTCAAGTTGAAATGTTTCAACATGGCGACAGGCGTCAGCAACATCCTTAGTGCATACTGAACCTACAATTGAGGTTGAGCAACAGCGTGCGCCGATCGTGACAAATCCACATTGTAACTAAGGCTTTACTCTAACCGCGACAGACATTAGGACAAATACCGGTAAATTAATAACGTTCTCTGTTGACGATTGTCTTCGTAACTTTAAGTCCCGAAGGACCTGTCGCAGCAGCAACAACGTGTTGAGTGCGTGCACGAAAATAGGTCAATAGATCATGTGGGCAGAGACCAGAGTCGGTAAATGTCGCCAAAATGTACGATAACTATACAGTTTATTTACATGATTTAGAAACCCCGGAATGATACTTTAATTTAACTATGCACATGTACCTAGCTAAATGCTACCGTTTTTTAGATATTCCTATTTCTATGATGCAGAATTTAATTAATTTTGCTAATTTGCGTGGAATTGCATAAAGTTAGGCGCGATATTTATTGTACTTAGCAATATTAATGAAATTCTGCTTCATAAAAACAGGAATATCTAAAAACGGTAGCATTTAGGTAGGTACATGTTCATAGTTAAATTAAAGGTAACTTTCCGGGGTTTCTAAATCATGTAAATAAACTGTATAGTTATCATACATTTTGGCGGAAAAATCGTTAAAATTTGAAAAAAAAATAGGACCTTTTTCCAATTTTTGAACTTTGACGTATCTACAACTTAAGATTGAAGATGACAGTAGGGCTGGTTGTGCATTCATTGCAAAGCATTGACGGTTGGTTTGCTATCATCTGAGATAAATCTCGCCTTGATAAGGTGTATATCAAGTAATTTACAGGGTTTAAAGTGGAAATAGTACTAATAATAGTAAACCCCCCTACCGCCCGCACCATGCATTTTCTGGCTCTCCTCCCATACAATTTATTTCTCGAAATTGATTGAGGAATTCAGGGTATAAAGGAAATGCGGTACGTCTGGGACACCCTGTATATTAAAAGATGATCTGAATATTAAATCATATTTTGCCAACCTTTCTAATTATAATAATCGGTGGCATCTTCCATCGGAACGTTTACTTCTATATAACACCCATCTACAATACAATTTATTTATTAATAATGAATAACTATTATTGGAAATTTTAGTCTACCCATGGCACTATAGCACTGCGGAAAGCCTAGTGCGGCAAATAACTATATCAATGTTTTCCTCAATCTTTGTTGAGTATGAGGATATCCAACGATAAACTCTTTCTCCATTTGTTTTTGCATATTTCCTCGCAAACTTCCCGAACTATTTCACCAACTGTAGACCTCCCAAAACCTCCGAAAATATTGGAAACTGTTCGATATTCCACAGATGACCCCCAGTGCATAAGGTGATATCGCAACACGCTTGGAATTGCATCTCTCATAACAGTGTCCTCCCGTCTTAAGGATTGCAAGCGTTCACTTAGCTCTTTAAGTAGGCTCATACGAAAGTTCTCTTTAAATTTTTTACTATCCTGAAGCGGAACATCTTCTTCCCAGAATTTTTTATTTTGGACCTGAAAAGTTACATATAAGTATAAAAAAATTAATAGTAGGTAACTAGTACGATTATACTTACTACAGTCCAAATTTTTCTCCTTTTTCTAACAGAATATCGCCTCCACACTGCTGCAAGTAGTAACATGGGTCTTTTATTTGCTCTGAGTCTTCGTGCACTATTATAAATATGTCTTTTTAACTTCTTACGTATATTTAAAAGAACTGTTAGATATAATAGATCCTAGTGGATAGACGGGGTGCGATCCTGAATTTTGGTGGGGATGTGCGTGGAAATTTCAGTATTTCACACATTAATGTCAGAAGCCTTATTTTGGATTTTGATGAATTTAAGTTTGTATTTGCTGATACTAAACTTGATTTAATAATGGTATCTGAGACATGGCTTTCTTGTGATATCTGTAACCAAATGGTTTATTTACCTGGATACAGAATTTTTCGGAATGATCGTAATTATTTACGGGGAGGAGGTGTTGCAATATATGTTCGTGAGCACCTCAATTGCAGCATTATATCCTTTTCTGACGGAAACTTTTTGGGACCCGAATACTTATTTATTCAATTACTTAACTTGGTAAAAAAGCTACTTGTAGGTTGCGTTTATAAACCATCCAGAATAAGTGATCTTAATCCATTGAAATTAAGAATTAATGCAACTATCGGGAGCTTTTGACATCAATCAGACTGAAGTCGCTCTACCCGGTATTAGCGACCATCATGCCACATTGGCCAATTTTGTGGACTTTCAGGTGACTAGATCCGATATACGTCACTTAACATTTAGAAAGCTAAAATCAGGCAACATGCAAAATTTGAATGAAGCTGTAGTCGCGGTGGATTGAGGTTTTATTTATTTCACATCCGATGTCAATGATCACGTAGAATATTTTAACAATGTAATTTTAAATTTATTTAATGAGGACGTTCCAGTTCGTTCTTAGTTTAATAATAGAATTAGAGAACTGATTATGGAGCCCGACTTCGCTTATAATACTTGGAAACGATATGGTGGATTGGAACTAAGAAACAATTTCAAAAGACTTCGTAACTTAACTACAGTTGCTACTCGGAGTGCGAAATGTAGCTTTTACCAGAATAAACTTGACACGTCTCAACCATCGAAAATACTATGGAAAAATATTAAACAAACGGGTATCATTTCAAAATCTAATGAAACAGCGAATATTAATCCTGATGAGCTCAACACCTACTTTGTTGATAGTATTCCCAATGTTTCCCTTTTAATTTGAATGACCTTTCGATATTTAATCCCAACGACGGTGATCAATTCTTATTTAGAAACGTTTCTATTGATGAAGTTATTCTTGCTATTAAATCTCTTAAATCAAATGCCACTGGAATAGACAATATAGATTTACGTTTTCTTAAACTAATTCTACCATTCATAATAAGACCAATATTGCATATTTTTAACACTACTATTACTACTTCCAATTAAAAAAAATCGAAAACCGACAAGTCCACAAGATTACAGGCCTATTAGTGTTCTTCCTGTCTTATCTTAAATATTGGGGCGTCTTCTTTATAATCAAATTAAAACATATATTGACATTCATAGTATGATTGCTAAACAACAATTTGATTTTAGATCTAAGCATAATACAATTTCGTTGCTCCTGTATCTCATTGAGGCCGTTCGTCGTAATGTACAACTTAATTTCACTATACTATGCTTACTTGACTTTACTAAAACTTTTGACTCAGTCGATCACTGTATTCTAACCCAGAAATTGATAAATCAATTTAATATTGGTAGCACTGCAGCTAATCTCATCATTTCATATTTAATAGATCATACCCAAGTCACTGTATGCGGATCTCGCAGCTCAGCAATATTAAGAACTTATTCAGGAGTACCACAAGGATCAATATTAGAACCTCTGTTGTTCGTGCTATACATCAATGATATAGTTCTGATGATGTGCAACTATTACTCTCCTCTCCCGCTAATAGCATGGCTATCAATATTTTTAAATTTAATTAAGACTTAGCTCGAATCAGTGCTTGGGCGGCTGAGAACAAACTTTCGTTAAACCCTTCTAAGTCCCAGAGTATTGTTCTTTATAATCGATACGTCGACACGTCCTCTTTGCCGTTTTTATCCTTAGATAACATCCCCATTAAATATACGGTCGTAGTGACAAATTTGGGGATGCATGTTGACTCTAGGTCATCCTGGCATAAGCATATAGATATTACGGTTTCATAAGTTTACCAAGCATTAAGAACACTCTGGCGTCATGCAAGGTACAAACCACGCCAACTCCGTCAACGGCTGGTCCGAGTGTTGCTTGTTCCAATAATCACATATGATGACTGTTTATAATGCAATTTGGATTCCTCATGTAGGAGAAAGCTCAATGTCGAATTTAATGCTTGTGCTCGGTATATATTCGGTCACATATCTGTCTTTTCTCGACACAAGTTTTGGGTTGTGACTTGAATAGTTATCTTAATCTAAGGGTATGCATAATGATATAAAAAAATTTAAATAATATGGCTCCGGACTACCTCAAGGATTACGTTGAACTTCTGTCATCTCGTCGAACCCAATTATTACTATTACCAAGGTTTCATACACTGTTTAGCACTCGCGCCTTTTTCATTCATGGAGTAGGAATTTGGAATACTCTTCCTTTGGGTGTGCGCACCGGACGGAGTTTGAGGGATTTCAGGATGGGGGCTTTGGATTATTTTGCTTAATGCTGACAATAATTAGATTCACTTATTTTTATAATATCTGTAGATGCATAATTTGTTCTTTTTTTTTTCTCTCTTAGTACTAGTGTCTGTAAACAGTAAGTTTTAAATTCAGAAATTTCGTAAATAAAGTTTTCAAATGATGCTAAATTATAAAATAAATTTTTCAGGAGTAAAAAATGAGCAAAAAACAGCATTGTCAATTAAACAAAAGCTGGAATTGTTGGATCACTTCAAAAATAACACTAAAACTAAAAGCAATTAGCCCGTGAGTACAAATGTGATATTTCAACCGTAAACAATATCGTAAGAAATGAAGACATAATACGTGCGATTGTTCATACTAATAAAAACATACAATGGAAACGTTTGCGAGAAAGTACCCACAAAGATGTTGAAAGTGCTTTAACAAAATGGTTTGATCAAGTGCATATAGAAAACGGAATAATAACTGGACCTTTGATTTTAAATAAAGCTAAAAAACTTGCAGTTAAATTATACTCAGAATTTCAACCAAGCAATGGCTGGTTCTGGCGGTGGCAAAGGTATGAAAATATAAAATTTAAAAAAATTCATAAAGAAAACAATGAAAATGATCATAATAGTGCTGCGGAATTTCTAAGGAATATTTTGACTCCAATTCTTGAAAATTATGCCATTGATAATGTATTCAACGCAAACGAAAGTGGTCTATTTTTTAAAGCTTTGCCTAATGGCACACTAGGCCGCACAATCAGCAATATCAAAGGTAGCCAAGATCAAAAGGCAGGCATTACCTTATTATTTTTGTGTAATGCAACAGGAAATTATAAGAAAGTTTTCGGAATTGGAAAAGCAAAAAATCCCCGATGTTTTAAAGATAAAAATGTTCCTGTCCCATAACTACTCAAACAAAAATGCTTGGATGACATGTTCATTATGGAATTCTATTTTAGCCAAATTTGATGAAGAAATGATTAAGGAAAAACGAAAAGTTGATTTATTTATACGCTGCTTGCCATAAATTTACAGTTGATCTGCAGAATATTTGTGTTAAATTTCTACCTCCAAATACAACGGCATTAATCCAACCACTTGATCAAGGGATTATACATGGTTTCAAATCTTAATATCGGCAAATAATTATCAGATTGTTTTAGAGAAAGGATTAAATTTGCAAGAATTTATAAAATCAATAAATATTTTGGATGTGGTATATTATGTTAAAAGAGCTTGTTGCCTTGTTAAAGGTGAAACAATTGGAAACAGCTTTCGGAAGATACATCAAGTATTGAGTTGATACCTAACATATTAGGTTTTTTTTTTTTTAGTAGGCTGGATTTTCTTCAACCAAACAAAATAGGGAGGTGGAAGAAATAGAAAATATTACTTTTGTAGACGTGCCTTTGACTTTGGCGAATTTTAATGATTATGTCTCGTGTGATACGGATGTTGAATGCTATGGGTTCCTAACTGATAATGAAATAATTCCGGCAGTACTGCAAGAAATCCATAAAACGGAAGTAAGCTCAAAGGGAGACGAAGAACTCGAGATAGCAAATGAAGAAGCATGTGATATTCCTAGTTTTAAAGATGCAATACTCGCGTTACACATTCTTCTTTATCATACATATCAAAATATGGGAAGGGAAGACCTTGAATATTTAGAAGAAAAGTTCATCTCTTAATTTACTTAATGGTTATATGTTACATTTAATAATGTAAAATTAGGTGTGTTTTTACATAATCTGCTCCGGATCAGACTACTGCTTTTACGTACAACGCAACAACACTTGTGTGTGCTAAATTTGTTTGCTCATTATATAGTTATTTCATGGATACGTGCAATGTTTACTTTTGCTTCTAATTGAACCTTGTTTCTGTAAATTATTTTTTATATTTATGCTTGTTTTTGTTTCTGTTCCGTTGTTGTCATAAAAGCTAAATAGTACATCTTTCGAGTTTTATAATAGGAAAATCCCTTCCGCAATTCAAGTCGAAACCAAATGATTTTATAAGTTTTCAAATTTTATTTTTTAATATCTTTACAAAACTCTTCGACACCGGAAGTTAAATTGTTTTAAAAGGCCTTTAATTCGTTTCGAACTATTATAAAATACTTATAGAATAAATTAGTTTCCGGAGCAAAACTGTATCTTAAGAGGTTCGGAAGGAGTTCTCGGTGCTGCCTTATAAAACAATTTAGCACCGGAACTCAGTTAGAAAAATCGGTACCTCTATAAAACATTTTAGTTTTCGTGTAGCTGTTACACAAACCTTATAAAATAAAAATCTAATTGCTGAAACTTAGTAGCTGCAAAAATGTCGATTGGAAGCATTCGTGTTTGAGAAGGGAAACGACTTCCTCACGAATACTGGGGCTAGTCCTCGATAAGACACAAGGCAAGACTAACCCCGATGACTTTAAAGTTATTTAGTTTATGCAGTAATATATGCTGCCAAATCTGCTGTGATTTTTAACTTACAAATATGTATGTGCAGAAGTCTTAAGTAGACTCACACTTCGTGGTCATCTATTCTAGTGGCAGCCACCTATTTTTTAGTTTTCCAATAGGAGGTGTTCCTTCGGCTTTTCAATGGAGACACAATTTTATGGCTCTATTATGGAGATGTTTATCACTGGTATTTGCGAATAAATATTTGTGACAACTTACTCACCACTGCCAGCCTTAGAGCTAAAAGCTTTTTAAAAAAATAAAGAAATTGAAAATAAACGAACTTGTTCAAATAATTCAAATTCCGCGCTTTTCATATCCTTGAATTTATTTTTAACAATAGTCAGAGTCTTAATTCGCTTTCTTTTACAACTTTCACATCAGGATTTTCTGTATTCCAATTCCAATTCCCGATTTTTATCTGTTCAGCAACTGTGGAAAATTAACAAGCCTTGAATTCCAGATATGTTCACTCGTGGCGGTGTAACCAGGATATTTGTTGTGGTTGACTTTTGTGGAAATCTTTTTAGGTAATCTATCACAGTATCAAACTCAGATTGTTAAAAATAGCTTTTCGCATTTCCTTCGAGTTGGTACTGTTCGTTGGACAGTGACAACTTTTCTTACTAATTTAGAACTCTTGGGTGCAATAAAAATTCGGCGACAGTCCGTAAATTTTTTCTATACCAACCCTTCAAAGAAGGTGGCCAATTTCGCCATTTTCGAACTTAGGTTAGTTTAGTTTAGTTTGAAAAAAAGGCCCATTGTTCACCCTACGGACGCTCTTACAAAGCTATGTATTGGCCCCCAGCCTTCCTTGCCGTCTTTGCGCAGCTCGTCCAGGTGGTGTGCGCCAAAGATTCTGCGTCACTTTCCTGAGAGTGCTGGAGAGTGACGATGAAAATGAATCACCGTTGGGGATTCTTCTTCATAACCGCTGCATATACGATCAAGAACAAGTCTTATACTATGAAGGTGACCCCTGAGAAGAGAGTGCCCAGTGAGATTAGACACTAGACCTCTCAGGGTTGGCTTGTCAGGACCCAAGAGCTTATTTGTTTGATTTGGGTTAGATTTACCCCGCACTTCCTTCGTAGTTCTACCCGAGGGGCCATCTAATCAACGGCGACTGTGCTGGCGGTCAATCCAAATCGAAATAATTGAGGCAAGGTGTTTCGGTGCAATCCCGCTTGTGGAGGGAGATTCAAAGCAAGCAAGCTTGCATCAAAGCAAGCAAGCTTGTTCGCCCTTTTGTTTCCGCTGATGTTGCTATGCCTTGAAACCCAATGAACAAGTAGGTACTCTGTTATTCCAAGAGAAAACTCAGGCGGGTTTTACATTCCAACACTAGATTGGAGGTCGTAAAGGATTTAGATAAAGGCTTGATAGCTGCTTGGCTATCTGAGCAGATTTTGATCCCCTTGTTCGCAGTGTTGAAGTTCAGGAGATGCCTTCCCGCTTCAAAAATGGCCTTGACCTCCGCATGGAGGACCGTGGCATGGCTTTCAAGGTGAATTTCCAAATAAAGCTCCTCGCAGAAAATACCAGCTCCGATGTTTCCTTCTGATTTGGACCCGTCAGGGTAGATAACAACAGGGTTTGTCAATGGTTATGCCAGTATTCCCTACATGGAATTCTGGATTCAAAATTGCTTTTCAGCATAGTCTCGAGGAGGTGGTTTCTGTCCCTTTCGATGCCAGGTGCGATAGACTGCATGAATTTAAAGATAGATTCGTGTGGACCTCTTGTTCTAGTGTGAATCTAGCGCTGATTAAGAAGAAGTCTCCGCGCTGTAATTAACGCCCCTGCTTAATATGTATTTGCGCAAGGTGAATGTTGGGGATAACATCAACAGCCCAAGTGTTAGTTAACTTAAGAGTGCCGCTTGTACTGAGGAGGCACAATCTTTGAATCTTCTCCAATATCTTACGATGATTGGCGAAATCCTTTGCTTCCAACCACAGGTCCGAATCGTATGATAACATGGGTCGGATGACGGTAGGGTATATGCATAAGATCATCCACGGTTTGAGTCCCCACTTTTTCCTATTGTTCTGCGGCACATTGCGAAGACTCTAAGAGCTTTCCTCGCTCTTTCATTAAGGCGTGGTTGCCAGTTTCACTTTTTATCTAGTAAAATGCCTACGTATTTTACTATTCCACTTAGCTCCAAACGTGTGGACCAATAGAAGACAGATTTAATTTGGGGATTCTCCTTTTCTGTCTAAGAGGCACAAGTGTGTTTTTCGCGAATTGATGCAGAGTCCAAAATTCGTAGACCAGTATATGATTAATCGGATCGCGTTTTGCACCAGTTACTAAGATCGTCAGGTCGTCCGTATAACATACTGCTTTGTACCCCATCTGGGTAAGAGTTAGCAAGAGATCAGCCATAATGAGCTTATATAAGAAAGGTGATAGGATACCAACCTGCGGCAATCTTTTAAACTGTTTTGCCTCTGCTTAACCCGCCTAGATCAGCAAAGATAGTTCCATTATTCAACATTTGTGTGCATTCTAATCTTCGAACTTAAATCTAGAATTATTACGACAATGTCATGTAAAAAATTACATCTGTCTGTTTAGTCGCATTAACTATTTTAGGGTTTCTTCGCGGATCATATACTTTTAATCAGTTAGGGTTTGGTTTACGGTGTAAAATGAACAAATAAAAAAATTATCATAATATGAAAGAAAGTAAAATTGAAGGTATTAGCACCTGTTAAAAGCTAACCTCGCCGGAATATGATCCCCGTATCATCTTCCTTGCTGGGCAATAACGAATATTTGTATTTTATGACGATGAGATCCAACAATAGAAGTGCACCTGCTAAAAATAAAATCAAACAAAAGATTTCAATTCCAAGTATTTTCGATTTATCGAAACTAGGTAGAAAGCAATGATATGATATGATTTTTAGTGGAGACAACTACCGACAACCTATGGCAGCATTTCAAATAAACTAACCGGGACACAATACAATTACAGGAAATTGATTTGTTATCTAAGTAATTTACATAAATCAGATATAATTAGAATAAGTCACCTTTTCGGTTGACTTTACCTTTTAAAGTAGCAAACTAATCAATCTAGTGTGGCTATGTGACTATGCGTCCTGCCAATTTCTTAAGAATATTTTGAACTTTCCTTAATTTAACTAATTATCTCATTAACTATAGTTGGTTCTATACAACAACACAACAAATGGTACATTTCTGATGGCGGGCGGTACTGGCAACTTGTGGATCGTCTTTCACCATATGGTGAGGTGGGCGGCATGGGTAATCTCTAGTCAATATCAAAATCTTAATGTGATGATCATCCTGCCAGTATAGCAATGGGTTAACTGTATATCCAGCACTACTATCACTTTTGTGCTTTAAAATAATCTGGTCAAGTTCATGATGTTTGCTTCTCATTATATAAGTACCTTATCACTTGTATAGCCATAGTCCAGTTTTTTCATACAGTAACCTCTTTCCTTTATTTTATTGAAAAACAATTCAAATTTATCACTTCTGTCAAAACAGTTTCAAGTTCATGAGCAATTGTAATTTAAAGGACTCGGCCTCGAGTCGCTCATGTTAAATTATATAAAATCTGACAACTGACTTCAGCATCATTTAATTCATTCAGTACTCGCAGATAGTTACCCGACGAGCATGCTAAGGTAGAGGCATCGCAGAAGCCGTGGAGCTCGAGCGTGTCTCTGTGTTAATTGTTCCAAGCCAGCGATTAATTTTAATTTTCTCGATGTATTTTAAATTATCACGGTAATCATGCTACTCACTAGCCATATGAGGCTGGAGCTCTTCATCCCAGTCTAGTTTTGCTAGCCACAACTTTTGTAGAAACATTTTAGCCACAATTTTAACAGGAGCGAGCCATCCAAGTGGATCGAACAGTCGACTAATGTCCAACAAAACATGTTTAAAATTCCAAAACATCTAAGTTCCTGATCAACTGAGGAGGCATCATAATTGCAATCATCTCCATGAAAACAATATCAACACCAGTATCGCAATCGTTTCTCTAACCCAGGCAGAGCAAACGTTAGATGACTAGTTCGATAAGGAATGCACTTTATTTCAGCATCACACTATATATGTAGGCATATAATGATAATAAATAATCAACCAAACTACCGACCATGATGCGGCATCATCCGAAAATGTTCTTTTTTATGATTATCTCTTGCCAATAAAGAGATAATGACCAGTCCGAAAGAAAATCTAATCGAGTCAACTGCTTCGCCAGGAAATCACAAGTGTATCAGAAAGTTAAAATAAATTTTGTAATCAAGAGGAAAGTAGTGTTATCCTTTCACCAACCCCTTTATTTTATTATTCACTGCACCCAAAACATATGGTCCTTCGAGCCGGATAACCGCTATCTACACTGGTGAGTAACAAAAGTTTTGCACATTTTTTAATTTAATTCCCCAACGCTTAGTGTTAAATTAAAAAAACATTAAACTTGTGCAACGGTGATTGAGGTGTACTTTCACTGCCCTTTTAATTTGTTATATTACTAAATCAAAATTAAACAATTGAATACGGTGAATTTATTGGTGGCAAACATAGTTTCTGTTTAACATCAGAAATTGTTGGAGCATATATTCATATACTGCTTTGTATATATATACGTACTATTTATATACAATCATCAATCATATACACAACAAACAAGAAGATGTTTCCCTCATAGCTCATTAAGAGTCGTTTTTTTCATTATCAGTAGATATCCGGACACAATTTTTTTTTCTCTCAATCGGATGATTTGACAAATTGCTGACGTGATTGTTTGCATCGTCGATAAGTGATAACTCATCATCTGTGAACAATAAAGAGATTACGCTACTCATTTTATTGTATACTTTGTTTAGATTTAATTTCGTAATTGCACGTTATACAAATGGGCAAAACCAATGTGGAAAATATTATTAAAGAACAGGAAGCTCTGTTCGAGCAAATCACTAAATTTGTAAAGAATTTCAAAAGAGCGAGTTTTGAACGACTAGATATAGTGGGGTATATTAAGGGAAGAATTGAAGTGTTTAATAGCTTATATCAAGAATTTTGTTCAATTGATAAAAAGATCCGTGTAGAAGCAACTGCTGAACAGAGGATGCATGATTATTTTACCACAGATCAATATGATACCTTTGATGATTTATACTCCGAGTATATAGGAATCTTATCCGACCACCTTGACAGGCTATATCCTGTGGTCCCTCCTGTGCAGCAAGCAGTTGAAGGCACTTCCAATCCAGTGCTAAATAATGAACTAAGCTCTTCAGAACATCGTGCTTCTTCTAGCAGGCTACCTCGTATTAGTCTTCCTAAATTTTCTGGTGACTATAAAATGTGGCTATCGTTTCACGAGTTATTTAAGTCGATTGTAGATAGTGACTCTGAGCTACCAGCAGTACAGAAAATGTACCATCTGAGAAATAGTTTAACTCGTGAAGCCGAAATAGTAATTCGACATTTAAATGCAACAGGTGATAACTGTCTTGTGGCATGGGACCTATTGTGTCAAAGATATTAAAATACGCGTGTTTTAGTTAACAGTAATTTAAAGACTCTGTTGACTCATCCTCAAATTCATTCTAAAAACGGCAATTAGGAAAATGCTTGTAAGCACTAATGAATGCTTAGCCGCTCTTACAAGTCTGAAAATAAAACTTGATGATTGGGACCCTATCATAATTTATATTTTAGTTGAACGTCTACCCTCTGGAACAAGGCAATTATGGGAACAAAAACTCGGCGCTTCCACTGCTATACCAACACTTTCAGATCTTAAGGAATTTTTGGAAGCACGATTTAGAACATTAGATGCCGTCAACTTAGCAAACGGTCAAAGAGTTTCTCATAAACTTTATGAAGGGAAACCGCAGGTCTTTCATTCAGCAAAATTGTGCAAGTGTCCCTCATGTAAAGGATCACATCCCCTTAGGAAATGCTTCAAGTTTGAAAGATTAAGTCCGCAAGAGAGAATTAAAGTAGGTTCGTCAAATTCTATATATAGCAACTGCCATACAGCCATAAAGTAAGCAATTGATCTAGTGCGATTGTTTGCCGCCATTGTAACAAACGTCATCATTCTCTCCTCCATATTCCCAATAATTCTAATAGAATTACTGATGATCAGCCATCTATTCCCCTTTCTAATAGTGTTGCGCCATCAACCCCCTCAAATTTGGAGCCATCAAATTCAAGATTAAATTTTTTTTCTCGTGAAAAAACAGACGTTCTGCTTGCAACCATGTTAGTTAGAACATTCTCTTCTCTTAGTGAGCCGCATATCCTTTGAGCGTTGGTTTATCTCGGCTCACAAGCCTCCTTTGTAACAACAAATACAAACCAACGCTTGGGTTTAAGAATCTTAGATGACTTAAATCGAATCGCTGGCTTGGGAAATACCATTACTGAAGAATCACAAGCATCAGTGTCTCTGTATATACAACCCTATTCGAAAAAAAATCCAAGTATAGAAGTAAAGGCAGTAGTTCTCAAATCTCTTACTGCCTTTCTTCCCCCTCAACAAATATCTTCATCCGGATGGAATCATATTGACGGACTCCAACTTGCAGATCCTTCTTTTGCGCAGCCAGGTAAAATAGACATTATAATTGGAGCAGAAGTATACGGGAAAATTATTCAGGAGGGATTAATTCGCGGCAGTCCAGGTGCTCCTACAGCCCAGAAAACATCATTTGGGTGGATTTTATTTGGAGAAATTTCTAATCACTTAACATCCTCCACATCCAAGAAAGTTGGTTATGCAGCTGTCAATTACTGTAGCCAAGTTCAAGAGTGTGACATGCTTAAGAACTTTTGAGAGTTAGAAGAAGTATCATTTCCATATCAACTTACCCCCGCAGATGCTATATGCGAGAAGTCTTTCCGAGAGACTCATTCCAGAAATTCTGAAGGGCGTTACATCGTAAGACTACCGTTATCCCATCTATCCTCCAACAAAATTCGATTTCAAAATTCTCGAGACATTTCGATGAAACGATTTTTTTGTTTAATGAAACCATTGGATTTAGATCCGTCCTGGAAGACTGAATATAGCGACTGTCTTGAAGAATACCTTAAACTTGGACTAATGGAGAAAATTGCAAAATCTGAGAATGCTTTATCTGACAATTGTGCTTATTATCTTCCTTATCACGCCATTCAAAAGGCTGAGAGCTTAACCACTAAGACACGTGGGGTTTTTGATGCCAGTTGCAAGTCGGCTAATGTACAGTCACTCAATGATCATTTACTTTCCGGTCCACCCCTTCAACATGATATAAGTCTGCTTCTTTTTGAATGGCGACGAAAGAAGTTCGTTTTTACAGCAGATATTGCAAGAATGTACCGTCAAATCCTTATACATTCGGAGGATCGCGCTTTTCAGCGAATCATCTGGCGAAGTAAATCTTCGGTTTCCCCTGAAGATTTTCGCTTATTGACAGTAACTTTTGGCATTCGAAGTGCCCCTTACTTTGCACTCCGAACGTTACTTCAGCTCGATGGCGATGAACAGCAATCATTCCCTATAAGAGCAAATATCCTCCGCACTGACCTTTACGTAGACGATGTACTGTCAGGTGCCAATACTCTAAAGGGAGCTCTAGAGTTCCGCATTCAAATTGACAGTATTCTAAAAAAAGGCCAATTTGAGCTAAGGAAATGGGCCTCTAACTGCGAAGACCTTTTGAGAGATATTCCCGAGTCTGAACGATTATCATCACCATCTGTAATATTAAATAAATTTCCAAATTTCAAATTTGGGTTAAAGATAGAGTCAATGTTTATGCATGGACAGACTCTACGATTGTCCTTTCGTGGATAAAGCGACATCCAAATAGTTTCAAAACGTTCATCAGTAATCGAATATCTGAAATTATTACAAATATGGGTTCTACTCGCTGGCGTCATGTTCCATCATTAGAAAATCCAGCTGAGGCAGCTAGTCGAGGTATTTCGACTTTAAAATTAATAGAAATGGAACTTTGGTGGCAGGGACCAAATTAGCTTTTAAAGCTTAAGGATGCTTGGCCCTCTCGTTTTGATATTCCAGAACACGATCCAGTAACATTGGAACTTAAACCTCTTCAAACATTTTTAACTCTTCGCACAGATCAAGATTCATCTGAGATTTTGAAAAGATTCTCACCGCTTTTTGTAAACGTTGGTTTAAAAAATATCAAAATAAATCTTTAAGGCTCTCATCCTGGATAACAACATATGAATTAGAGGAATTTAAAGAATTCCGGATAAAGCATGAACAGCTCACATTTTTTCCTGATGAAATCAACTTGCTTTGTGAAAGGCAGCCTGTTCAGAAATCTAGCAAAATAGCTTCACTTAACCCCTTTCTCGACCATTCCGGTATACTGCGTGTTGGTGGCCGTTTACAGAACGCATCTCTACCATGTAATGAACAGCATCCCTTAATGTTAGACCCACACAGTCAGTTAGCCCAACTCTTCATTAGAAGTGCTGATAGATCCTGTCTCCATGGAGGTCCGTCACTTACCCTTTCAACACTGAGGAAGTCGATTTGGATTATTAATGGTCGCAATATAGTTAAAAAATTGCTCAAGGAATGTGTTACGTGTTTCAGACATTCAAAGCGGATTCGAAATCAATTAATGGGATCCCTTCCATCTCCTAGAGTACATGTAGCTCACCCCTTTTCCAATGTGGGTGTAGATTACGCAGGACCCTTTAACTTAAGAGTTTCTCCTACCCGGGGCTGTCGCTCTTATAAGGGATATCTTGCCATCTTTGTTTGCCTCAGTACCAAGGCTATTCATATTGAGGTGGTGAGTGACCTAACAACTGACTCCATTTTGGCAGCATTTAGACGCTTTGTGTCACGTCGGGGTCTTTGTCGAAACGTCTATTCCGACTGTGGCACTAACTTCATATGGGCCAAGAATAAGCTTGATCATGCCGTTAAAAGGGCTTATGTCCAAGCTAGCCAACAAACAGCAGATGTGGTAAGGGTTCAAGGCATTCAGTGGCATTTTAATCCGCCGGAATCCCCTCATTTTGGTGGGTTATGGGAAGCCGGTGTAAAGTCAAGTACCACTTAAAACGCATTGCCGGAAATGTCTCTCTCACATTTGAGGAAATGTGCACATTGGTTTTAACTCTCGTCCACTCTGTCCACTTACTGACGATGCAAACGATCTCAGAGTTCTAACTCCAGGACATTTTTTAACAAGGGATGCTCTTTTAACACCGCCTGAAGAAGATTTCACCAATTGCAAAATTATTTCACTTAATTGATGGAATTTCATTCAACGCTTGAAACAAGATATTTGGAAATCCTGGAATCAGGAATATTTGTTAAGGCTTCAACAACGCCCAAAGTGGATAGGAGCAACCCAAAATTTGAAAATTGGTGATATTGTCCTGCTAAAAGAAGCGACATTTCCTTGAGGTCAATGGCCATTAGGGAGAATATCAAAACCTATCCGGGAAGTGACAATCTTGTTCGTTTAGTAAGTGTTAAAACTCAGAATGGCGAAATTAAGCGCCCAATAACGAAATTATGCCTGCTAGCCATAAATTTTTCAATTGAAATCTAGTAATTTAATGCAAATAATAATTGTCCTTTGAATTAAGATTGAATTGATAGACACCTGAAATCTGTTGGCGCCCGGTTTATATTAAATTGAATTATTATCTGTAAATGTGCAAAAATTTTGTATTCACTGTGTTCCAACCCTATCCCATCCTATTCCATCTCCTTACATACACTGCAATATTCACATTTGAGGGAGTAAACCTGGACGTCAGCTTCTTTGGTCAGAAATTCACCGGAAGGATGACTAATAAAAGTCTAGCCAGCTTAGGCTTTAACTGAAGTAAATTGGAAGACGATCGAGACCTATTGAAATTCGGCAATTTCAAGGCGCGGAGCATGTTTAAAATCCCAAAACATCTAAGTTCCTGATCAACTGAGAAGGCATCATAATTGCAATCATCTCCATGAGAACAATATCAACACCAGTATCGCAATCGTTTCTCTAACCCAGGCAGAGCAAACGTTAGATAACTAGTTCGATAAGGAAAGCAGTTTATTTCAGCATCACACTATATATGTAGGTATATAGTGATAATAAATAATCAACCAATCTACCAACCATGATGCGGCATCATCCGAAACTGTTTTTTTTTTATGATTATCTCTTGCCAATAAAGAGATAATAACCAGTCCGAAAGAAAATCTGATTGAGTCAACTGCTCCGCCAGTAAATCACAAGTGTATCAGAAAGTTAAAATAAATATTGTAATCAAGAGGAAAGTAGTGTTATCTTTTCACCAACCCCTTTATTTTATTATTCACGGCGCCCAAAACACATATCTTTTAGTATTACTCAGAGGTTGGGTTGCAAGCTGGAGTTCAAAACAGAACTGATCAGAAGCGGGATCCCACAGGATTCCTAACGTTTTGATCTGAGTGTCAGAAAATACCCGAAAGGATGTAGAAAGCGCTTTATCTTCTTCACAAATATCGTCTAATAATTCACTCACTTCCGAAGAGCAAATCCTTCACTCTTCAATATTCTATCAAGCTCGCTTTTTTCTTTTACCGCAGATGCAATATCATAAGCACCAAAAAGCAGATCATCAGCGTAAAACTTGTTAAGCAGAAGCTCTGCCCCAAGCGGGTTATCAGTTTTATGGTCATAAGCAAGCTGTTGCAAGGTTCTGGACGCCAAAATTGGAGCGGATGCAGTCCCGTAAGTGACTGTGAGGAGCTTGTAATCTTTAGTAGGAGATGACGCGGCCTTACGCCAAACGATTCGGTGTAGACTGGTATCATCAGACTGTATCAAAATCTGATGATACATCTTCTCAATGTCCGCCGTATATATAATAGGATAAAAGCGCCATTTCATGATGATTGCTGACAGATCTTGTTGCGTTTTGGGTCCAATGTGAATGCAATCATTCAATGAAATTCCTGTTGAAGACTTGTGAGAAGCATTGAAGACTACGCGAAACTTGGTGCTGGTGCTACTTGGTTTCAGGACAGCATGATGTGGAAGATAATAGATGTCTTTCGAAATTAATTTAGATTCACTGTGTGATAACTGCTTCATGTGACCTAATTTTAAATACTCTTCGAGGAAGTTCTTATACTGACCCTGCAACTCTGGGTTTCTAGCAAATCATTTCTCCAAACTACGCAGAAATGATACTGCTGTGTTGCATGTCACACCTAAATTAAGGGCAGTACTCTTCCTCGGCAAACGAATGATACATCGACAATTATAGTCACGTTGTGTAGTACGCTGAAAGTAATCTTCACAATTAGCTTCTTCAGGGGTCCAAATAGTATTAGAAGGTAGCTCTTCTATTTCCCAAAACGGTTGTAAGGTTATGTTAAGATCTTCACCAGTCCTTATTTGAAATGCTGAAGTAGAGGCAATGTGTCCTGAATTTTTGCAGCTGGCAGGCCCTGACAGAATCCACCCCAACTGAGTACGCTGGGTTATTGGCGTACCTGATGGACCATGGCGGAGACCATTTAACATTAAACGTGAATATAGATCCGCACCAATGACGACATCAATTGCTGAAGGTGTCGTAAAATCAGGATCTGCTAATATTAATCCTTGCAGATGAGACTACTGAGAGCATGTAAGACGATCAGCCAGCCGGCAAAATAGCTGATAAAGTAGGTAACACTAAAGCAGTAGTGCTGAAAGACCTTCATTGATCGTTTCCCTGCTTCACAATTTCCGATTCTTATTAATGGTATCTGCACACGACGTCGAGGAAGCCCTAATGCTTTTGCAACAGCATTTGAAATGAAAGTCAACTCAGAGCCTTGAGCCATTAATTCGCGCACTTGCTGAATCTTATCTTTACTGGGTCGCGCAAGTATTTTAGCAGTTGTAAGAAGAATGCTTTCATTAGATAATTGTGAATGCATTGATGCTTGAACGATTGGTGTACTTCGATGTTCTAGATTAGAAGAAGAACCTCCTGTTGCACTAGATGTAGAAGGATTCCCCGTAGTAGCAGTTGTCGTGGCGTGCTGACCAGAAAGTCCTTGATGCAGCATTGCGTGATGAAGATGGTTACATAGCTTGCAGCGAGCAGATGTTTGACAGTCGTACATTGAATGCCATTGTTTCAGACAGTTGTAGCACAAGCGCTGACTTCGAACAAATTCTCGTTTTTGTTCAGAAGATTTTGCACGGAATGAAGGGCAAAAGGTTATCAGATGTTTACCATTGCAAGCAATACACACTCTTGCCATTGTTGTAAAATGAATTCGAGCAGCTGGTGCGCGAGACTGTGCATGTTTTGTTTTGATTTCATTTCACATGGTTTTCATTGCTTCAAGCATACGAAACCGACCTTCTAAGAAGTGTTAAACTCTGGAATGTTACTGCTATCAGCTGAGGAGTTTTCGCAATCTGTTCTAGTCTGTGGGTCTCACTTCTGGCTGACTACATATACTAGCCAGTCACTCCAGTTAGTTGTGGGTCGGCCAAGATTTGTTAAACCTGCTACAGACTGTGTGGTGCTATGCAGTACGCGTTTAATTTCGCTAGCAGATTCTGATTTCATGGAGCGTAATCCCATAATTGTTGAAATGTAAGCAGTCGTCGACACGCGTTTATTTTCATACGTACTCGTTAGCGTATTCCACGAAGAATGATAATTGGTTTCAGTTGTTGAAAAATGCTTTATTAGATTTCTTGATTCATCCGACAAACTTGCTTGCAGATAATGCAACTTTTGTACGTTAGATATTGAATCGTTGTTGTGAACTAGTGCTATATAAAACTTACGAAAAGCCAGCCGTTCTAGGTAGCCACCGTTAAACTTTACTAAGGTATTGATATCCTAGGAAGTTTGGTTGCAGATTCTGTGTATGGTACGAATCTATCGACTCGCATAGAATTTGTAGTTGCTGGTTTAGGTGGCAATTCTCGTAATTTAGCACGTAAAGAGCCGATTTGTTCAGTATACGCCCGTTCGATTTCCAAGTAAATGTCTTGTTTAAAGTAATCCTTCTTCAAAAGGTTTTAATGGTTTTCCATTAATTTATTTCAATATTTTTACAAGAGTTGCATCCTTGCTTCAAAATATTCTTCGTTCTGGTTAACAATGTTAGTTCTTCTCGTATTTATTACGAACCTAGTTATTAGTCCGCATTGGCGACCATGTTGTTTATACATTTTCTCCATAATAGTATACAATGTAAGAATTATTAAAAGTAAAAAACCACTCATCAGCTACTTCCAAATAATACGAAACTACTGGTACAACTTAAGTCTCTTAAATTCTGTATGGAACAATGGAATTACAAAACTATTAGTCCATATGTATTATATATGTATATTATTATATATTAAAGGTATTGCAAGCTTTACAGCAACCCTTTGTTCTTGTTGAACAGTTTTTTAATAAGTAATGAGTACACTTTTAATCAGGGTTGTAAATGAGCGGACTCATTTATCATATCAACTCATCGCTCAACTCAAGCAGTGAGTCCGCTCAATCACTGAGTCCGCTCAACAGTTGAGCGGTGGTTCATCGCTCGAAATTTGAGCGGACTCACTGGTTGAGCGAACTCATACCTACCTGCATTCATAATATTGTGACATACTTATTGGCCAAGCACAATAAGTAATCATAACATTAAAATACTTCCGATGTACAATAAATACTTATCGTACATAAAGAAGCATGAGACATAGCATATTACACTGTACACTGCATGACTAGGTCAGCCTTACCCAATACACAATTGCATCAACATAAACAAACGTTATCGATTAATGCGACCCACTAAAGTGGCGCGCAAGTAACAAGCAGTGACTAAGCTTCGATCACTGACCGCGACTTAGCATGAGGGCTTCGATGAGGAAGTAATTATAGTAATTATCGTTATCATAAGCTAATTTTTAACTTGTATAAATAAGCTAAGGAAATTAAACAGAGAGACATTAATCGCAGTACAATCATCGTGTTTTCATAAAGTGGAGTTATGCTGTTTGGCTACTCCCATTCATCTTAGGAGTTATGCTTTCTTAGAACCTCCTCCAATTCAACTTAGGAGCTATGCTTAATTAGCTACTTCGCGTCATCTGCAAGTTCCATCATATTACATGGCGACCGATCATTTATTTAAGTAATTTGTAGTCATAATACGAAAGACTAGGTAGATCAAGAAGTTCTACGCATAGCTGCTAAGGTCAATGTACTATTATTGCTATGCGCATTGTATAGGGTTATTTGTTACTGCCCTACGCATTCCAGAGGTAATACGTGGTAGACATTTGTATGCGCGCATCTGAAAATGTATCATATATTGTGGTCCCCACTATAAAATATTTCTAAGAAATACTTTTTTTTCACAATTTTTGGAATTGCCACGGATGAGTGATACCCGATAGTAAAACTGAATAAAAAAAAAGGAATAATGCGAATGAAGCTCAGTATGAGCTGCGACATTCGTATGAGCGCATCGAGCAATAACTGAGTTTTATACACGAAATTTAAAGTTTATTTTTGCAAAGTTTGTTTTAAATAGCATTAAAGAATTTTCAGTACAGGTTTGTGCGTAATATATTTTGCAATCTAATTCAGTATGAGCGTTGTTTTTGCAGCAATGCCTTCGGGGAAGCGCTTAAATGAGGCGGAGCAGCTTGTTATCAAATTATTGAAAGAAGAATACTACTCCAATAGGCAAATAGCTACCAAACTTGGCCGATCTGAATGTGCAATTAAGAATTACCTAAAAAAAGGCAATAGCTATGGCGTTAAGGCTCCAACAAAGGGCAATACAAAATTATTCTTGCGTGACAAAGGAAAAATTCGGCACGAGGCAACAACAAATCGGCTCTCTGCGAAACAAATTAAGGACAAATTAGAGCTTAATGTAGCACCCCGTCATATTGCGCGTGATTAAAGGACTTCGCCAAACATAGCATGGACGAAACTAAAAGGAAAACCCCGATTAACTGCCGTTCACCGAGAGAAGAGATTACAATTCGCCAGAAAGTACATGTCTTGGACATCTGAAAGGGAAAAAGTAATATTTTCTGATGAAAAAAAATTCAATTTGGATGGCCCAGACTGTTACAGTTGCTACTAGCATAATTTGACAAAACACGACGTGGTCAGATCGAAGCGTAATTTTGGCGGTGGAAGCGTTATGGTTTGGGGTGCACTCTCCTGAAAAAAAGCTTCCAATCTGTTTTATAACTACTCGAATGAACTCTCATATGTACACAGATCTCTTGGAAGACGTTTTAATCAGTCATCTGGAAAGCTGCGACGAGGAAGATGTAATTTTCCAGCAGGATAATGCATCCATTCATGCTTCGAGGCAAACCAAGGATTGGCTTTCTGATAAAAATATTCGCACGCTTGACTGGCCCGCTTGTAGTCCTGACTTTAATCCTATTGAGAGCCTTTGGGGGATTCTCGATGGCAAGGTGTATGCAAATGGACGTCAGTTTGTAACGTAAATGCCTTAAAAACAGCCATTCGCACGTGCTAGTCCGAAATTGGCCCGGATATTCTAAATAATCTGACAAATTCAATGCCCAACCGCATATTTAGTGTCATTCAAAGTAAAGGAGGCCACACTAAGTATTAAATGAAAAAAGTGCCAAAAATATGAATTAATTATTTTGTTTTATTTAAAAGTGACAAGTGCGTTCATACGAATGTCTGAATTCAAATCATTTCTTACAAAAGAAAACATAATATATCTCATTTAAAAGAATTGATTTTTTTTTATTTCAAGAAATATGGCAAAATAATGTAGTGCGCTCATACGAATGTCTACCACTGTATAAGTCGTGGGCCAACTTGAGTCTTTCTCATTTTGCATCAAGCGTTCTCGGATCATCATCATAGGAATAGTCTTCAATATTATTAACATAATCACTTTATTTTTGATCTCGACTGACATAAATATATTTATTCTGGGTACCGACTAGAATAAATACTACTAATACAACTTTTCTTTGGGTCTCGACCGAAGTAAAGTATCTTGTTCCGGAGAACGATTAGAGCAAGATATGTAATAACTTTCTTTTGACGCCATAAAGTCCATTCTATAATCCAGATTGATCTTCGTAGTGTTCATTCAATATTTATATTTGTATATATACATATATTTCTCGTTGCCATTCTCAAAGGCTCGTGTTACAGCTCGTGTGGTGCACATATGAAGAATTGTACAAACGATCAGGCTAGAGATTTCGTCAGAGCAATAGCAATAGCCGACATTATGCCGGTGCTCTAGGGAATCAATAGTTGTCATTGATATGTCATCGCCAATAAGCCGGAAGACTTTATTTTGGACTTTGTCAAACACGCACAGCCCCTACCCAATTATGGGAATTATATTATAATCTAAGCCTGATATGAGACCTGTAGATATGCGTCAAGTCTAATGGAGTAAAATATTTCTTGAAGCCCAGGCAATTCATAACATTTTTGGCAATACGAAAAATATGATCGGACCAACCAAGATTCTTGGATATTTCATTGACTTAGATATTAAGAGATGGCGAGTCCGCTATATCTTCTCCATCGACGGTAATGGGTTGAGCGGGTGTTGGAGTACGTTTGAGTGACAATAGACAACATTGTATTTTGGAAGCATTAAACAAGACCCGATTCGCTCTGCCTCAAGCGAGTATTGTTGTAAGGTCATAGTTTAGTGAATTAAATACGCGGCTTCAGATGTCAACTATAGCACAAAGATCTCAGGATAATCTTGATGAAAAATGTCAACCAGAGGTTAAATGTTACAATCCCAGGAAATGAAATACAAATGTGTAGATAAATACATCAATAAACTATTTTACTGATTCTCTCGAAGTTAATTTACTATAACTAATTTCTTCTTCAAAAGAATTTGAATCTTGTACAAAATCGAGATCTCCCCTTTTAGATATTTGTACACGCGTATATATTTAAATTATTATTATTGTTCAGTCTTCTGGTAGGTATCGGTAGTGTTATAAAATGGTTTTTTTTAAAAGAGGTCTTTTGTGGTGTTCAAGTCATTTTTATATTACTAATAAACTTTAATTTTAAAATGACTACTTTCATCTGCTCCAATTTTGTACTATTTTTTATCAAAAAACAAAAAAACGGTTGATAAGAGTGTTACGCCTATTATCCAGTAGGAAATGGAACGCGTCCTAGACTAGTTCCGTTACTAGTTACGGTAGCTGTAAAAGTCGTTACATGCTGTATTATAATTTGCATTACTTACAGCATTGCTTGTTATTGCCGGAAATGTCGTTTACAATGTAGACTTTGTAACTAGTTGTTGAACCAGTTTCTGTGAACTAGTGGAAGAGTTTGATTTTGTAACTAGTTATTGAGGCAGTGTAAACAACGATGGCAAATAATTTCAAAAATTTTATTTTTTTCTTGTAATTCTAATAGAAAGAGGATACATATTATCAAAATCCAAAAAAATCTTCTGCGCTATGTTGAGATGCACCTGTAATATGACTTGGCGCCAAGTTTTTAATTGCATCAACCTGAAATTATTTATAAAAAAAAATGCAATTTTAATTAGCACTTACTTTTATATGCAATTTTGATCACGATCGAATATCACCACTGTAAAATAAAGTTACGCGAACACGTCTGGACACGGAACTAAACTTCATTACATATGCCTGACTCCAAGACGACTACAAAAATATGAGTCACAACAAAATTCCTAGAGTAGAATGACGTAATATATGGAGAGTAACTGATAACGTAATTAATTTTCATTTTCAATTGTTATCGGTATCTACTTGTAACGAGTTTCGAGTAGATATGATATTTGGTAGCTAGTTACATAGTTACATAACTTATTATTTTGGTAACGCATTGCTGTTTTCTTGCTGGGTTTTCGAGTCACGAGTACCGAAACTCTCGCAAGGATATAACAAGTTGTCTCAAGCTGGGTCTTTTTAAATAATAAGCACACGTGTATTTTGAACTTTTCTCTACAATGATGCACTAGGTGTTCATGAGACTGTTACCTTTTGATGTTTTTACCAAGTGAAGGCTTAATTCTTTGCGGTATCACTCAACTCAAGATTCTCGTTTTAAAGCATGCATTAGAGTTGCATATTTTCAGTATTTATATTTTCTGGACTCTGTAGAATTTCCATATTAACTTGGCTTTTTACTTAGAAATTATCAGCAGTTTAGAAAACGTAAAAACAATTTCACAAATTGGTGCACTTAGGTCTTCAGGTCGACCAAAACTAGGATTTTAAGAAAAAAAAAAATTGCTCGAAAATTCCACTGGTATAGTGTATTAGCAGCAAACTGGTCAACCTGAATATTTCTCTGACTTTAGGCCAATTAGTATTCTTCCCTTCTTATCTAAAGTCCTAGAGAAAATTATGCACGACCAAACTCAAGAATATCTATCCCGGAACAAGTTACTAGCGTGCTGCCAGTCGGGCCTCCCTCGTCATCATAGTTATGAAGCTGCTTTACTGAAGGTAACTACATATATTCGAAGGGCTATGAATGATGATAAAATATGCATTTTGGTATTGTTAGATTTCACTAAGGCGGTTGATAGCGTTGTTCATAACAAATTGATCCATAAATTGGAGGCTCTTTACGGGTTTTCATCATCTGCATCTCGTCCTCTCAGAAGTTATTTAATGGATAGATATCAACAAGTAAAGATAGGCAACAATCTTTCTAGTTGCTTACCTTTAGGATTGGGTGTGCCTCAGGGCACTATTCTTGGACCACTGCTGTTCAGTATATTCATTAATGATCTGGTGGATGCCATTGGTGATGTTCGACTGCATCTTTATGCAGATGATGTACAACTTTACCTGGAGAGACCTATTGGGTTAATTGAAGACTGTGTGGAGCGGATTAATTGCGATTTGGTGCGCGTCTCACATTGGTCTGTGCAAAACAGTTTGGTTTTGAATCCTGGGAAGTCTCAATGCCAAGCATGTTCTTGTGGTTCTCTTGATCTTGATGGTTTACCCCAGGTTAAGCTTGGCGACAGCGTATTACCCTTTGCCTATTCTATACGAAAACTTGAGGTTATATTAAATTCTAATATGAAGTGTTGTGATCATACTAAATCCCAGTTGTCTAAAATATACCCCACACTAAGGAGGCTATGGCTTTCTGCAAGCATTCTGCCATCGCAAACACGACTGAAGTTAGTTAAATCTCTTCTAATTCCTTTCTTTACTTATGGCTCTCTAATTTTCCCACGAATGGACAGTGTATGTAAGCGGAAAATGAACGTTGCCTTTAATGAATGCCTAAGGTTTGTTTTTGGATTAAGGCGGTATAATTATATCTCTCCACTTAGATCTCTACTCTTGGGCTGCTCACAAACAAGAGTGTTATTTGGAACGCAGGATTCTAGTTTTCTTATTCAATTTAATTTATACCAGAAATCCTGAATACTTGTTTAATAATATTGAATTCCTACAATCACCTCGACATCGTAATATCATGCTGCCTCGTATAACTTACAGCATCTTAGAGAACTCTTACTTTGTCCAAACTTCTAGATTATGGAACTCTCTTCCTACACACTTTCAGCGTGCGGGTACCATTGGCACATTTAGGACGTTAATAGAGGAGCACATTAGCTATTAAGTATTAAGTCTAATCAATAGTTGATTTCTTTTCTTAGTTATGTAATTGTTTTTACTTGCTCTTATATTATTTCTTCCATTTCTTTCTTTTCTTATTTTATTTTGTAATATTAGTTAATTTTAGCTCCTTGTTTTTTTTCTTTTTGTATTTTATTTGATTTTAGTAGTCCTTGTGTACTTACTTAATTCTTTTATTTATCTGAATTCTTATTACCTATTTTTAATTGTACTCTAAAAGATTGTAAATCTTGTGGAGGGTATAGAATAAATTGAAATTGTAATTGAATATGTTGCTTAATAAATTGTATTCATAAATATATTATTAAATATGAACTCGAGGCCATATAACCCAATCAAACTGAATAAAAATTCATATATATATTGGTAAGGAAATACAACTACACATAATTATCTTCTTGTTAAAGCTTTTAACTTAAACAACTCTAGCGAATACATTATTTATATGCAGTCGTATTTCTAAGGAAGGGCCACAAAAATTAGATCCAGCAATCGATATTCTTTCTATTCCCAGATAATAAATATTTTGAATCTACTTAGTAACAATTTATAATGCAACTTATCATTATTTCAGCAATAAAACTGAAGGTCACTTATTATGGTTGGGATAACTGGAATTACTCCAGATCCATAAATTTTTAATTCTACTCACGTTGACGACATGTTGATACGACATGTCTTTCACAATATTTCCAGTCAGTTTTATTTTGGATTTCAAAATGCTTAAAAGTAAGTACTTCCGCGAACTTTTTGAAACTGGGACCACAAGTTGGGCTTTAAACTTCAAAGTGCTCGAAAATATCCTGGAATATCCGGCAACGAAATCCAGCAACGCTATATTTTTCAAATTTAGTTGTGCTTTGAAATTTGCAATACTTGCTTTGCTCCCATGGTTTTCTTCGCTCTCAATTTTAACAGAAGAAAACCTCCAACTTCGGTTCGATTCTGCATTTTCAATGGCTGCAGGAATTCACGTAAGTAGTAATATTGCATATACCTTTCATATGTCTCCTTCTACTATATTTTTTCTTTAAATTTCGTTACATACAATATAAGCAAGAGCCGTTTTAACATACACGATATTTGTAAACATTAACTTATATTTTTCCAATTTAGAGTTAAGCTAATTTTCTAAACTTTTGGTGTTGCTGTCTCTAAAAAAATTAATGTAATGCAGGCTTTAACGAAATTCATATTTTTGTGGCTCCTTAAAACAAAATTGGAGAAATTGTCCAAGTACGTAATTCAAGCTACCTCGTATTTATGCACTGGTAATGAGCATTTTAAGGAAATTGGCAAAAAGTACCGACTATTATCAACGTGAGTTTTAATTTATTTGTAATGCAATATTATATATACATTTTAAATATACATATATATTTTACATTTCTTATACATGAATTATAGGAAAATTATGGCAATCGCAATTATAGTATATTTTGTGGCACTAATCGAATACAATACCTACCCACTATTTGTGTTAGATCATAGGAAGCTGCCTCTACATTCACCTATTTATGGAATTTCGTAATTTTAAAGATTCCAAAATTTTTAAAATTCTTTTATAAATAATTTCAGATACCAAAATCATCCTTGCTACGAAATTAACTATTTGTTTGTAGTACTTCAGTTTTTGATCGCCATTGGTGCCTGTATTGTATTTGACGTATTATTTTGTTTATACTGTTTATTTGCAGTGTTAATGTTTGAACTTTGTAAAATATCGTGCGTTTATATTGGTGACAAAACTGGCGAGTACAACAGTGATGAAAAACAGCATCAACATGTACAAAGCATGGTGAAAATGCACTCAGCTGCGGTGGAGTTTTTATACGAATTTCGAGAAATTTTCGAAATTGGTCTTTTGGCAATTATCTCAACATTCATATTGGGTACTTGTTTACTACTCGCCCAGATAGCTTCGGTAATTTTTGGTTTAATTGAAATTTTGCATATACATATATTTATTAATTAGAAATTTTCAAAGGTAATTCTTTAAAAGTCAAAGTCGTAGTGTTCATGTAATTAAATATTTCCTAAATTACATGTAGGATTGTAACCTAAAAAATTTGTGAAAATCGCTTTACTACACTGTAAAAAATAATAGGACTATTCCCTAAATTCAAGACACGTTGTTACTTAAAAGTAAATGTACTTTTCTCTGATATAAAGGGAAAATTAGCTTAATTTTCCCAAATCAATGGAACATTCAATGAATTTAGGTATTTGGCAACAGAAAACTTATAAAGTACGTAAAATTCCCGAAATGTTAAGCTCTCTTGGATATAAGGAAGAGAACATTGAATAAATTAGGTATAATGTTACATTTTTTATGGAAATATATTTTCATTCAAATAATTTACACATTGTTTTTGAAAACTAGTGATATATTGTTTTTCAATATTTTGTTTGAGCGTGCCCAGCGCACGGGGGATGGAAAATACTTTAAATGGTTCCGAAGTAGGAAGCGTTGCAAACAATAGGACCTGGTCAAAGTTAACTTAATGGCAAGTTAGGACACAAAAGAGTTTTCCGATTGTTTTACATTTAAAATGCACACGGCGAGAAAAGGAAGAAAAAAGGGAAAATAATGAAAACAAACTCTCTTTAAATCTTTTATGAATAACAATAAAAAATGTGAAAGCGCAAATTGCATCCAATGAAAGGGCATGGAAAATGATTAATTTTCGTAAATAAATGAGAAGGGGCGGAGTTTTGACATATAATTCTT
This sequence comes from Dioctria linearis, assembly GCA_963930735.1. NCBI lineage: Eukaryota > Metazoa > Arthropoda > Insecta > Diptera > Asilidae > Dioctria > Dioctria linearis. The sequence goes on along the minus strand of OZ005740.1, from coordinate 341,840,941 downwards.
ATAAAATGTTCGGGCGTTTTCCTGAAAACCGGTTTTCTCTGAAATGCTGTGAGAAATATCCAATGTTTTTTATAGCATAACCAATGTTTGCTGGTGTAATTTCGCTTTACTCTGAAGAGATGAATTGGGGAAACTCATGTTGGATTCTCAGATATTTTCAGGCAAAATGAGAACTTCATTTGAGAAGAATTTTATATCTCCTGTCAACACCTTGGCCAAATCGAAATTTATCTTTTTCTTAAAAAATAGAGGTAGTGTGACCTGATGTACATTATTACGAATAGTTTGATAGTATTTTGAGGGATTCAATAAGATTTTTTCGTTCGGGTAATCCTACGTTCTCTCGATTTTTATTTTCAACTCGTTGTTTTAGTTGAACTAAAATAATGCATAGCCAAGTTCTTTTCCCCCATTCATGCAAACGACGAAAAAATGTGACATTACCTGTTTCGGTCTAAAAATTCGGTCGAAACCAATTTTGTTCGGCTGTGTCCTATCTTGTTGACATTACGATATCTTTGGCCGGGTCGTTTCCATGTTTAGTTAAGTGTGTGCCTTCCTTGCCAGATATTCAAGTCGTAAGCGTCTCTAAAATCTTTCAATGAAAATTTCTTAAGTTCTTGTGAGTAGCAATTTGGGTCAGTGGTCTGCTTCCCATCTGAGACTTTCAAGTAATGGTTTGATTTCGTGTGTGAAGGGAACACACAACCGTCGACATTTGGATTTAAAACTCACAATAAATTTATACCCATAGAACTTATTACAGTTTATTAGTTTATTCTCTTAATAAAACGGTTTTTACCTAAATCACTTAATACCGTTATAAAGCCATGACCATGGTCAAGAATTATAAACAAAAATGAAATCAAACAAAGTTTGCAATTTCCGCTATGCAAGCATAATTCTTCATTGAGAAAAATACACACCTGAGGTAATTGGTTTGCAATATCAATACATTATGATTAATCCAGAAATTGTAAGATCAGAAATGCTGACACTACAATTTCTAATTTTCAATTTTAAGTATTGCAATTATGCAATAATCCCCCCTTTAGAATTATAAAGAAATACTGATTCCTTTGTAATCATGTTTATATAAATAATCAGTTATTGTTCAATAAGAATTGGAATTTATCTGACCATGGGCATACTCTGCCATCCAGAATAAAGCGGCCTACTCTGCCTCTATTATAAAATATCGGCATTTTCTGCCACACACTTTACATTGGCATATTCTACCATTTAAATAAGTACCAAGGGATATCATCATAACAGTGGCTTTTTAGTCTTCGAAAGTAAGTTTGGCAATCTTCTGCCTTTTCAAATATATTCTTGGTACAAGTCATGACGAATAAATAATCATGGATAGATGCTTGCTTGACATCAGAACAATCATATTATTACACCGTTTATTCATTAAAAAAAAAAAAACAATTTTTGGACCAAAAACATCCCTCCCCCTCAGGAAAATACAATTTCATTCCTTTAAAGAGGAAAACTTTGTTTCCCCGGCGGAAAAAATGCAAACAAAATTTTTAGAATCTGTCTAAATAGGTAAACTAGACATATATAGTGGCGCACCGTTGGAGGGAGGGGGGGGGGGGCGAATGTACTTTCATGAAACTTTAAATAAACTAAGAATTTATTATGAGCAAATGGGTGATTGGTGAAGTTTTCATGATTTTTGTCTCCCTGATTCCGTTAAAATCTCAAGCTGATATTTTGACATGTTTTAGTGAATAATTTAAGGTAGAAAATAAAAAAAAAAATAACAGTAAAAGTACGTCTTCCAGGATATTCAAGGATAACGGATGTACTGTCCTAGGTTAGAACGTGCACGGGGAACTAAGGGAAAACTGAAGTTGCACTGGTAGGTTTGGATCCCAAACCGCTGGTTTATCATCTTAATACAACACATTCTCTACTTTCTTACAACCATAATTAAAACTGTCACTTGCTTTTAAAATTGCCCGAAGCTAGTGTCAGGATGTGAGTATCACAGTTATTAATTCAGAGATTCAAAATATTGGAGCGCACACTTATTATCAGAAAATTGCAATGAACAATTTGTCAAGAATGAGATATATTGTATATATGTTATACATATATAGAAAAAATAAATGGAGTAAAAGTAAAAATATGATTTATGTAATATAGCCACCCAAAATTAGAATATATTAAATTAGATATGTAAGTAAAATAAATGTTACAAGTGGCTTGCACTCACCGCCCAATGAACATTTTTGCAGTTACTCAGTTCCAGGGATTAGAGTTTGTTTTATAAGGGTTGTATAACAGCTACACGAAAACTAAAATGTTTTATAGAGGTACCACTTTTTCCTATTGAGTTCCGGTGCTAAATTGTTTTATAAGGTAGCACTGAGAACTCTTTCCGAACCTCTTATAAAACAGTGGTCGGGAAACTAATTTATTCTATAAGTATTTTATAATAGTTTGAATCAAATCTTTAAAGGCCGTTTAATTCAATTTAGCTTCCGGAGCAATTTAGTTGTCGAAGAGTTTTGTAAAGATTTTAAAAAACTATATTATTACACTTATAAAACAATTTGTTTGCGACATTAATTGAGCTAGGGATTTTCCCTTTATAAAACCCGAAGGCTGTAGTTTAGCTTTATAACAACTGTATAAAAACTGGAAGCTATTTTCATTGGTATTAAATACTTTAATAAGAACTATTCTTCACACATACTAATAACCCTGTGTAAAACTAAATATTATATGGAGTGTACTTTGTCATTTCCGATCCTGAAGATTTCACACGAATCTGAAATGTTTTATAAGAGCTTTAGAGTGAGAGGAAAGCACTCAGCCACTTTATTATAAAAAAAAGGTGAATATATTGCAGCGTACAACATTTTACCATTTAACTTTTTCGTTTATTGACACGCATTTTGCGAATAAAACAAAAACAAATTTATGATTTCCTTCTTAATTATAAATTTTTTTAAACGATTTGGAAATTAACATTAAATATATATTTAATAATAAATGTTTATTTAAGTTTATTTATTTTTAAAATTTAGTAGGCGCGTTGTATTTTTTCGAGTTAGAAGAATAACTCTACAATAAAATTAAAGTTGCATGAAACTATATTCCAATATTAATCGAAAATTAATGTTTAAGAATTACGAAAACATTATTTCAAAAAAAATTATTTTCGATGACAAAGTCTGATTTCATAAATTATTTTTCTTGCTCACACATTTCTGAAGTAAATTTAAAATACATTTTTCATAAAGAAAGAATAAGACAACAATTGAGTCATGTTACACAAATACATATAAGTTTTAACAAATAAATGGAGGAAGGAAGTTTTCACAATTAGGTACTATCAAATATCTCCGCAACCAATATGTAGATATAAGTGGTTTTGTAAGGGTTTCAAATACTTTCTAGCAGACTGCTAAAGTGTTTTATTATTTCTTCATAAATTATTGACCACAACTCTTATTCAGTGCACCCAATTAGCTCTATAAGGGATTTTCGCAGAGCATTTTTAACAACAATTTTATAAAACAGTATGTTTTATAAAGAGTTGTGAGAATATTCCCGTGGACATAACATAGTATAAATTATTCGTTGGGCGTTCTAATACATGGCACTTGAGAAATTGACTTTAAGCTAATGTTAATACCCTTTGTTCAAATTATTGGTTTGAAGAATTCTTTATTGCCATCGGGAACAGAAAAAATGTTAATGTTAGTAAAGCTTTATCTCAGGCAAGATGATATGCTTTAAGTCAGTCAAGAATCGGCTTAAGGTGTTATCTTAACTTCAGTCAAAACCCGAAGTAAGTTTCTTCATTTTACTCAACCCCCGAAATGAAGTGAATAATGGTAAATTATTATTTCAGTCAAAACCCGAAATAATATTCCTTAAGTCAGCCAACACACGGCGTAAAGCATCTTATTAATAAATATTTTATATCAGTCAGATCCGATATAAAATGTTAATCCCTATCTAGCCAACCTACCTCAAACGAAGCCAAGTACAAAAAGTGATCGAGACAAGTCAAGTCAAATCAAGTGTACTTTGCACCACTTTATACCCTAGGTGAAATCTATAGGGGTATACTAAGTTTGTCATTCCGTTTGTAACACCTCGAAATAATGATGGTAGAGCAAAATGGCGTGGGTGTCCAACGCATAATATTAAAAGTTATTTTGATTTTTGCATGTCCGTCCGTCCGTCCATCCGTCTGTCTGTCTGTGCGCACGATACCTCGAGAACGCATATAGTTAGAGAGTTGGAATTTTTTACACGTACTTTAAAAAAAAAAAAGTAAAATTAAGTTCGAAAATGAGACAAATCGGGCAACTCCTTCGTGGGGTTGCCTTACAAAAATTTCGTTTTCCAGGATATATTTGGACACTACCTGAGAACACGTTGACATAGAAAGCTGAAATTTGGGACGTTGTCTTTTCATAGCAATGGCAAATAAAATGTCAAAAACGGACGACTAAATCGGGAACCCCTTCTTGGTGTTTCCATATAAAAATTTAGGTTTTTTACATATACTTTGAAAACGATCAGTCCTAGATATTTTTATTGTACTAAAAACTTCTTCAGAATAAGAAATCCTATAAAATTGGTTATAATAATTCTTTCTGTCCGACGAGGCGTTCTAGAAATATATGCGAGAAACCAATGCAAAAAATCAAAATTTCTCAAATGGGTGACCATACAAAATTTCATACGTGCATTCATCTAGGGTATCATGAGAATTGGTCTTAGACCAATTCTAGCTTTTTCACTTGTATCTTTTACCGTTGTCGTAGTTTCCCTCAATGTTCCTTTTTTGTCCTCATTTGTTCGCTGGGGCTCATCTTTAGCCCTCACCCTCAGGTCAATTTGATGTCGTCTCTTGTCCTCTTGTTGACAGGTGTCCTTTGTGACTTTCCGTTTCACTGACGTCTTTTCATTTACAGCTGATGCGCCATATAAGCCGTACTTCATGTCATTCTCCTTTTGGAGTTAGTTAGTTGTTAGTTAGAGGGCAAGGAAAGGAGATATGAGAGGATAGGATGTGAATTTTTTGGGAGTGTTTGGGAATCGATGGTTCCTAATGCATTGGTTTCCTTCAGAGGCACTCTCTGAGAAAACGTGGCGGAAATGTGGTTAGCCCCGATAGTACTAACCTTTAAGGCCGTGACACATTAAAAGCAGAAAGCAGCGACAGAAGCAGCATTTTTTCTGAAACCATGCAACTGTTCGAGCACTAACAAATTGAAAGCAGAGGCAGCGGCAGCAGCAGAAGCAGAACTTCAAAGTTGATCAAATCTCAAAAATTCTGCTTCTGCCCAGTACTGCCAATATAAAAAGAGCTAAAATTTGTATTTCATTGTTGGCGTCCTTTCTTTTAAAAGTGTCAAAGAGTTTGATACGAGAAAAACAAAGTGTCTATGGAGGAAAAAATAATTAATTTTGTTAAATATAACAAATTAATTCACAATTAACATCAAATTCGTGAAAATTATAACACCTGACATTTGTAGTTGACAAGTATCTGTTTTCTGCTTCTGCTTTCAATGTGGTTGGCAAAGCAGAAATGTAGAATTTCTGCTTCTGCCTCTGCTTCTGTCGCTGCTTTCTGCTTTTAATGTGTCACGGCCTTTATGGTCATAGAAACTTATTCTACCATCATCTAGATGGTAGGTGCTTCCAGCCTCGGGCCTTGTTAAGAGCACGGATGAGAGGTAATTAATGTTTGCCGGTATGAGAAGGTCCGGCAGGGTGTAGTGTGTGTAGGTAACCTAAACGCTTAATTTGCGCGAATGTGTCTTGTGTGAAACTCGTCTCTGCACAAGTGTAATGCCTATGTAGAAATATTGAACAAACAATATCTTTGTGATCCATATTATTAAAAATAATTATTTTGTTTTTCTCATATGTATTTAAAGAATTTGATCAAATATTTCAAATCATCATAGACTCCTGCCAGGGGCTGTCGTAATTTCATAGTAAGGAAAATATAATAGAAAATTCAAAAAGAGAATATATGATATGATCTAATTCACGCCTCTGTGATATATTTGTAAATCTGTTCAGAATATTGCCATTTAAAATATTTTGAAAACTACTTCTTCGGATAGTAGAGATGATAAAATTAATATTTACGTACCGGTGACTTTAATTCCACCTTTCCTTATCTTCCTATATAGAATAACCAGTTATCAGCTTACTTTGGATTATGCGCCGCTTTAGTTCAATTATTGCTATATTCACTTATGGGTCAAATGATAATTTCAAAGAAGGAGGAGTTCGCTGGAGCCATCTATTGCAGTAAATGGTACAAGCTTAGAAATATTTCAACGCGGAAAATGGTACTCCTCATGCTAATAAATGCTCAAAAATGTGAAGGCATCAAGTTGAAGGGATTTATGGACCTATCTTTGGAGACATACTGCCAAGTAATATTGCTTTTGGAAGATAGAAAAAAATTGCAAAATTATTCTGCTTTATTCCATAGATGCTTAAAGCCTGTTACAGTTTTGCTGCATTTTTGATGAACGTGATTTAAAAAGTTCCTTTATTTACTACAAGAATTTTATAGTCAGACTAAATTAGTAAAAACTAATGTTTTTAAATATTTATCATTTGCACTAAGAAAGTAAGTACCCGTTTATGGCTTTATGTTTTGATAGAGACAAAAGACCATATTCGTGAAATGTTTCGAATAAGACATTTTGTGTCACCCGGATTTTTGTTTTCTTATTAAATGAAAATAAATATGAAATCGATAAATAAAATTTTATTCACAAAAAGGACAAGTTTTTGAGTATACTTAATATTTTTGCAGTTATCACGGATTATATTGTACTCTGTATGCATAATTTAAATTAACCTTTATTTTTTTCTGTCACATGCAGGATTATGTCAATTTAATAATAATTAAAATAAAAAACTTATTAAAAAATGCAATACACGCATGCATATTTTCAGAAATATTTCAATTGGCATTCATTGGCAGCTTACACTTATGCATATTACATTTCCAGTATTTACACAATTTGTTGGTTTATTTTTTTTTTAAATTTTTCGTAGCAGAATGCTCAAAACTTGTAATTGTAATATGCTAGCTGCTACCACCTGTAAATCATTGTTAATAAAAGCATGAGACTTTTTAGTGTTAGATTTTAGTCTGCATAAATTTATAGAAAGCTGTCAAAATTACATGGAAAAATTTGAAAAATATTTCAATTCGTGGCTAAATTGGTGGATAATTGGAAATTGTTCTTTCCCGTACAGTTGCATAGCTGCTTCTTCCTATAAGCAATAGAATTAAAACATTAACTGCACACAGGCACTGGCAAATAATTTTGTTAACCGTACAATTAGTTTTCATAATTTTTTGCTCAAAATAAATAATAAATGGTTAAAGGCATTAGTTTAATCTTTTCCTAATATGATAGTGGTGGAGTGAGCGTACATATGTTTGTGAATATCTAAAGCTCTGTTTATGCAACTAGATCTATAAAAAAAAAAGAAGAAAATAAGACCGTCTCTTTTGCTAGATAGCAGTAAGTAAATTATCTTTTTAAGTTCCTTTACAATATTTTTTTTCTGCAATCAAGAAGCACCTCCCGGCCCTTTTCAAGAAGTTTTATTGGAATGTCCGCATGCTTTGAGTAGACGCGATTTTAATTAGTTTTACCACACCAAATTTATCAGAAAGTTTCTTGATTTCAGGCCACTGGTGCTTCGTTTTATACTTTGAATGTGCTTTGCAGTGCAGTTCACGGATTCAGCACTGCATCATATTGTGTTTCAGGCTTAAAGGTTGCACAAACACCAGTGCACAATCTATTCCAGTTAGAAGAACGAGAGAGACCGCAAAGACCCAATTGAGTGGAAAAGGTGGATCTGCCTCTCTGACATCTAGTCAATGGCATTCCATATATTCTACCGATCATTTCGAGCTATTATAGAAGAAGTTGCTGAAAAGTCTAATTAAGTTAATATCCGAAAAGTTTGATTAGTTCGAAGAACGCATTCTCAGAAAAATTGATGAGATTGTGAATGTGTCACACTCAGAAATCGCCTAACTGAAGGATCGTTTAGGTAGATTATCAGACGCCGTGATCACCGGCATTCCGCACAGCGCACGTGAGTCCCCCCAGCAGTTGTTTTCAACTATCTGCTTAAATCACCATATTCAACTGCATTCCGGCCCAAATATACTTCAGCTCAATTAAAAAATTTCAACCGGGGATCCCCCTATTACCATTAAATTCTCTTTCAAATTCAAGAGTGCCGGCTTGCTAACTCTGAATGTGCTGTTATCAAACTTTGTCTCGACAACCAAAGTAAATGTTTTTGAAAGCCTCACTTCAAATAACAGTAAAATTCTACGCACCACTCTTAAACTGCGTAATGATAACTGTCTTTGTGTGATCCGCCGGTGAAGGTCACATCACTTTACTCTTTAGAATGAGTCGTTGTAGAAGCGAATCTAACAGCAGCTGATTGAAATGATACTTGTTTTGAACTTTTTCTTTTTTAGTTTAATTGCTTCTTTTTTTCTGTTTCTTTTATAGTAATTCTTTTATTCATATGCATTGCTACGCTCTTTTACATTTGGTTTGGTTTATTAAAAGTTAATGATAAGTATTACTTTATTCCTAACAGGGTACTGATGCGTATGGGTCATTTGTTCTTTGAGAGATTCATCTTACCTTATGAACCGCTTTGCGTGATAGTCGTTTCCGTGCGGGTGCCTGTCATGCAGTTTATGATTCCTTAATGTTTGCGTGTACCACTTAATCGGACAGTGTAAGATCCATCCATATCGAATATGTTTTGCAACAAATTCCAAGGTCTAAACATCTGTCCTGTTAACGCTCGTAATGTACGTGATATGCTGGATGAATTAAGGAATAGCTTACAGTGCTCTAAGCTACATGCAATCCTGGTAAGTGGCTGAATGATGATACCCTCTGCATCTCATTTATAGCTTGTTAATAATTACCTTACATATCATAATTACGCGAACCCTTCCACATTAGAATTATTTTTTGGTTCAGATCGTTCTCTAGTGCTTTTTTTTCAATTATCTGAGCCTTAGTGTACTGTATCATGACATTATGTTCTTGACCTGCGACATAAGAGTTAGTTGCAGTCCAAGTCTGTCCACTTTTCAATTCAGAGATTTTAAGAACCTTGACTTACTTTCGCTGTATGCAGAATGTAAAACCTTTCCCTGGAATCACATTTATAATATTGTTGACATAGACGAGCAGGTATCGTTCCTAAATAATTCTACTGAATATATTTATAACAAGTATGTTCCTCTTCGAACGAAAGTATCTAATCCAGATTCCTTCCCCGGTTTAGTACTGAATTTGAATCTATGATTGTAGAGCCTGAATTATTTCAGGTATTGAAGATTTAGGACTGCTACAAGTTGCAAGCAATACACCTTACAAAGGAATAACGTTAATGTTAAGCGTATTTTAAACAGAAATTCGGTCTAAAGGTTGCTCCGAAAGTGTTTTGGCGTAATCTGCGAAATACCTCCATACATGGAAAAAAGGCACTTAACTGCAACCTAAGTCCGAGTGAGCTTAATAAATATTTCGTAGTTAATCATAATTTGTAAGGCTGTAATCAGTCCTCCTTAGAAAGGTTAAATGTCTCGCCTAGGCCAGATGGCTTTAGTTTCCGCTGTGTATCATGGGGAAGTATTAAAAGCCATATTCTCTATTAAATCGCATGCCACTGGCCCTAAAAACATGTCTCCGCGGTTATTGATGTTAATATCTTCGTTTATTGTCGGCACACTTTTGCATATTTTCAATTCCTGTATCATATGTCAGGGACTCCCAAGATCTGGAAAATTGCACATGTGATCCCTATTCCAAGGAAGCGACTGCAGATACTCCCGCTGACTTCAAACCTATCAGTTTACTTTGTTCCCTCTCTAAACTGCTGGATAAATTGTTGTATTGGCAGGTTCAGCAGAACATGCTCCAAAATGATCTCCTTAGTCGATGGCAGTCTGGATTTCGACCTAAACATAGTTGCGAAGGTGCTCTCGTGAAGGTTACCACGGGCATTCGCTCAGCTCTGTATAGGCGGGAAGTGGCTATGATGACACTTCCGGACTCCTCCAAAGCTTTTGATAGTGTCAATCATAATAATCTCTTGAGAAAAATGTCCAGCAATTTCGCTTTTCCGAAACGAACCACTCTCTTAATAAAGGAATTTCTTCATGCTCGCTCGCAGAGGGTTACCTTGGGGCAAAATAATTCCTCCATTTTGCTTCCCCTATATTTTTTGCATTCTGGACCCTTTACTGTTCATGATTTACATCAATGATTTGACCGAGTGTATTCGCGACGTCAACATTCACATAAAAGCCGATGATTTGCTAATTTATTTAAATCGTCCTATAGGTTTGATCGAAGATTGTGCTGCTCGCATGAACAGTGAGTTGCAAAACATTTTCATCTGGTCCCTGGAAAACAAGCTCAAGTTGAATCCGAGTAAGTCACAGTGCATTGCTTTTCATTGTGGATCTATCGACCTTACAACATTTCCTACCGTTTCATTGGGCGGTTGTCCGTTAACTTATGTATGTGGATCGAGTTCAAAATCTTGGCGTGATTTTAAATTCTAACATGAGATGTTGTGACCTCATCAACTCAAATATAACAAAATTATATAGCACTCTCCGCCGTCTTTGGCTGTTTGCTAGTTTACTATCTCTTAAGCTCCGTTGTCACCTAGTTAGGTCCCTCATTCTGGACATCTGTGACCCCCCCCCCTGGATCAGCATCTGGTATCACTCAATTTCTCGGTTTAAATAATGTATGAGAGTAGTATATTTCATTATTGAAATTTTTTGGACTCTCAAGAATCTCGATATTAACTTGACTTTTTATTTGCAACTTATCAGCAGTTTAGAAAACTTAAAAACAATTTCACAAATTGGTAAATTTAGGACTTCAGGCCGCCGACAAAAAATTGGGTTTTTAAGAAAAAAAAAGAAAATTGCTCGAAAATTCCACTGGTATAATGTAATAGGATCAAAGTGGTCATATCTTGCTTAATAAATTGAATTCCTGTATTCATAAATATATTATTAAATATGAATTCGAGGCCATATAATCCAATCAAACTTAATAAAAATTTATATATGTATTGGTAAGGCAATACAACTACACATAATTATCTTCTTGTTAAAGCTTTTAACTTAAACAACTCTAGGGAATACATTATTTATATGCAGTCGTATTTCTAAGGAAGGGCCACAAAAATTAGATCCAGCAATCGATATTCTTTCTATTCCCAGATAATAAATATTTTGAATCTACTAAGTAACAGTCTATAACGCAACTTATCATTATTTCGGAACGTCACTTATTATGGTTAGGATAACTGGAATTACTCCAGATCCATAAATTTTTAATTCCTACTTACGTTGGCTTGATACGACATGTCTGTCACAATATTTCCAGTCAGTTTTATTTTGGATTTCAAAATGCTAAAAAGTAAATACTTCCGCGAATTTTTTGAAACTGGGACCACAAGTTGGGCTTTAAACTTTAAAGTCCTCGAAGATATCCTGGAATATCCGGCAATAACGCAATCTAGCAATGCAATACTTTTCAACTTTAGTTGTGCTTTGAAATTTACGATACTTGCTTTGCTCGCATTTTTTTCTATGCTCTCAATTTTGACAGAGGAAAACCCCCAACTTCGGTTCGATTCTGCATTATCGTTTACTGTAGGAATTCACGTAAGTACTAATATTGCAGATATCTATCAAATGTTTCCTTCTACTATATTTTTCTTTAAATCTCATTTCACAAAATGTCGAATTAATAACATACATCTCAATACACACAATATAGAAAAGAGAAGTTATGAAATACAATATTTGTAAACATTAACTTATATTTATCTAACTTAGAGTTAAGCTTATTTCTTGTTGTTGCTGTCTCTAGAAAATTATTTTAATGTAGGTTTCAACGAAATTCATATTTTTGTGGCTCCTTAAAACAAAACGCGAGAAATTGTCCAAGTACGTAATTGAAGCTACATCGTCTTTGTGCACTGCTAATGAGTATTTTAAGGAAATTGGCAAAAAGTACCGACTATTATCAACGTGAGTTTTAATATACTTGTAATTTAATATATACATTTTGAATATATCTACGTATAGATTTAACATTTCTTATACATGAATTATAGGAAAATTACGGTAATCGCAGTTATATTATATTGTGCGGCACTAATCGCATACAACACCTACCCGCTATTTGTGTTAGATCAACGGAAACTGCCTCTACATTCACCTATTTATGGAATTTCGTAATTTTCAACATTCGCAAATTTTTAAAATTCTTTTATAAATATTTTCAGATACCAAAATCATCCTGGCTACGAAATAACCTATTTGTTTGTAGTACTTCAGTTTTTGATCGCCACTCCTTCCTGTATTGTATTTGACGTATTATTTTGTTTATACTGTTTATTTGCAGTGTTAATGTTTGAGCTTTGCAAAATATCGTGCGTTCATATTGGTGATAAAACGGGCGAATACAAAACCGACGAAAAACAGCGTCAGAATGTGCAAAACATGGTGCAAATGCACTCAGCTGCGGTAGAGTTTTTAAACAAATTCAGAGAAATTTTCGAAATTGTTGTTTTGGCAAATATTTCTACATTCATATTAGGCGCTTGCTTACTTCTCGCCCAGATAGCCTCGGTAATTATTTAATTAATTAAGATTTTGAATATACAAATATTTATATTAATTAGCAATTTTCAAAACTCAAATTCGTAGTATCCTTCCAATTAGATTTTACCAAAATTCCAAATAGTATTAAAATCTAAAAAATTTGTATAATCACTTTAGTAGGTACCGCGCATTCGTAATATAAACTAGTTGTCTGGAATTACTGATTTTAAGATATCCCCGCAATGTTCTGTGGTCGTTATGAAAATCTAAAATTTTCATTTATTAATTAAGACAAAAAGCAAAAATTGAACACGAAATAAAGTGAATTCTTACACGGAAAAAGGGGAGGGGTATTTAGGGGTTGAAGGATTTTTGCGATTTTCTATGAAAAGTTACCTCCTAGCGGAAAATGTCCTTCACAAAAGATGTAGATAATAAAAAAATCGAATGCTTTCGTATAAGACATATTTCAACATAATATTAAATTTTCCAAGAAACTGCCGGAAAACCGATTTTTCAGTTTTTATTCTTTTCTCTCGTAAAAACAAATGATTTTACATTAAATTTTATGAATGCTGATGTCTTACGTGGTAAGATGTTGTATAATCTGGAGGGAGTCTTATCCCAACAGTATTTCTTGACTTGAAGTGGAGGTTCTAGTTAGTTTCTTGTTCGTTTGAAGAGCAGTGTAAGAGTAATTGACATAACGATGGAGGTCAGCAACTCAGTTATGATTTTTGTCGATTAATAACAGTAGGTTTGTAATGTTGTGTGGTAGTTTATAGCGCCCCTGTAACGCTACCCATTTATTAGTGGAAAGTTAGAACGAAGAATTGTGTTCGAATAGAAATGAGACGAGTTGTTCCAGCACTCGTGTGTTATCTTGTGAAAATTACAATTGCATTGACCAATGGAATACCACAACAGCATCGACCAATGATGTGCTTCATTATTTCGTACTCTTGGTGGCTAGCATCCTTGGGCCAGAGAATACCTGTAAGATTTGTAATTGCCCAATGTCGAGCTGTATACATTTGGTTGACTGCCTCTGAATGGTATATGCGGGAAAATATGAATCACTCGACGTAACTCTCATCATTTTCTTTTCATGTCGCTGTACTGATTAAAGTAAAGGAAGGATGCACAGCACAGCATATTCGGTGCGGTGGGAGGGACGTAAACGTTACTTCTTTCTTGTCTCGTTTTTGGAAATACTATTCATTTTGCTGTAGTTAATAAGATTTGATTTGATTTAAAAGAAACAACTTTATTAAATTCATTTGCCACTGAGAGTAATTTTTTGGAATGGTATTGCATGACGGCTTTGCACCAACTAAATATTCTCCTATCGAAGTTAACAATTTTCCTAGAAATTTACAATTCGCCCTGTCTTTGCCAAACTAATAACATACGAAGTCTAGACACGTAAAATAAAAATATGCAACGCTTTTCAAGAATATAAAATTAACGATGCCTCGCCTTGGCACTTGATGACGTGCCCGAAGGGTAAGTTGGCATTGCCTCGCTCCATACAAAATCACCATTACCACGACCCGATGAAGGGAAGGCCACAATGTTTTTTTTAGAAATTTACTGGAAATTTCTTCCTTCGAATTTTCATGCATTGGCCGAGGCCGATAGCTCAATATAAAATCAATGATGCCTTCCATCAGGAAAGGCCGCAATTTTCTTAGAAATTTAATTGAAAATTTTTCCCTAGAATTTATACGCACTTTTTGAGGGCGACAACAACTGCTATGAGCGTAGACCACTGACAATGGACTGAGCGATTTGCTATTTCATGTGGCACAAAAAGTATTGTGTTTCTGTATATCACCGTTAGAGCACCCTTTAAAACCATTACATAAAAAACATGTAAAACTCATCCAATTAGATGAAATTTTACATCCAAAAATCGAATTAAATTACAAAATTTATTTTCTTGTGCCCAAGTGATATTTTAATCGGTTCTAAGGAATTAAACTCATTCCGACTTTAATTTTCAAATGTTATTCTTAACTGAATCCTGCTTATGGGCAAGAGAGACGGAGCATGGTAAACACTATCTTTATCTTATTCCTTCTGCGGGTGGTTGCATCTGTAGCCAACATAAAAACATCAAGTGGCATAAGCAAACGTGCAATATTTTGTGTTGGTATCTCCAACTCTGCCATATGGCGAAAGACAGAACTGCAAAACTTGTGCCATGCTTTCCTATAGGAAAATGACAATACGCTCAGTCTATTATTATAAGTCAGTGGCGTAGACGCGTAGCCAAGCAATAAGCAAAAAATATTGTAGTAAATTTCTAAGAAAAAATTGCGGCCTTCCCTACATCAGGTCGAGCCATTGTTAATTTTATATTGGAGCGAGGCACTGCTCTGTATGTTCTATGGCCCTGTCTTTTGCCGACGGGTTGTATACATTTGCACACAATTAAAATGCTTCATTCACGTACAGACACGTTGCGGTTCCCTTCCTTTACTTCTCTATTCGTAGAATTCTCGTCTTCAGTTACCACAGCGACCGCTTCCAACATCTATTGAATTGAATGATGATCGCTCACCGAATATGTTGTGCTGTGCATCATTCCTTTAGTTTGATCAGTACAGCAACATGAGAAGAGAAATGTCTATAGATACGTCGAGTAATTCATATTTTCCCGCATCTATCATGTTGAGGGAGTCGACCAAATGTGTACAAAACTGCTGTCAAAGGAACATTTGTTCTCAGCACCTCTGAAACATGTTGTGGTCTATTCCGGAATGGACCAGCGGTTTAAAATCTGTGTACATTTCTCTGATACTCTATGCAACATCTAATTCTTATGTCATTTATGATATAACTGAACTCGCGACGATGGCTTCGGCGGTCTGACAGCTGGAGGCTTCAAGTATGACAGTGAGAAATTGTACCTCCTGGAGCACGTTCATAAAGTAGGCTGCAGCCGACTATGGCAGCTGCAGATGTGGCTATCTTCGTTCGGAAATACAATAGCCAGTTTTTTGACTTGGCGGCTAATGCCCAATCTACAATGCAAGGTAAAACCATGTCGTCAAAACGATATGGATTTTTGTGTTTGCTTCCCAGTCTTGCGTTTGAAAATTTATGCTTGCAAAAATGTCCCTTCTCTATCATTAATTTGACGACATTAGCACGAGCTTATGTGCAATAGTTAATCAGCAAAAACGCTATAGTAATACCTCAGGTGTATTCAACATAATTTAGAACCATGTAGGGGAATTTAGAACTAAACAGCTGTACTTTGTACTTTCAGTCTTGAAAGCAATATTTTGTATTATTCGACTTGTCCCAAGCAATTTCTTAGTTTACTAACTTTACTATATCATAGTATAAATTATTGAGACCAAATACTTCCTTTGATGTAATTCTGCAATGCAATCGAGGAAGCAATTACATTTGTGATAATTGACAGGTCAACAGCTGTTTAATTTGGCAGCTTACCACTACTTAAATATTTCGTGTATTTACATGCATTCTTCAGCAAACGATATCGTTTTCAAGACGTGGTTTTAGCATGCATTGTAGATTAGGCATAAATGACAGTCCCTGGCGTTCGGAAAATCATAGTAGCCGGTCTCGTAGTCGATTGAAGCTGGTACCGACATGAGAGTGCTACCCAGCATAGCTAACTAACACAAACGTATTATGTTTGACAATTTTTGTTTGTTGTAATTTTTATATTACAGAAAAGAAAAGAAACAATAATGTAATACTGGCAAATGTAACCATTTATATGAATGAACGCGGGGAGCCATTTATTGATTTAATAGACGAAGCAGCTCATAAATTGTTTTGTGTATATTTACATGAAATGTAACTCATACTCCAATGAGGACATTTCTGAAGCTGGCAATGGCTAAAATCGTTCATAAAGTCAGGAGCAGCTACATGCAGCTATGCCTGGCTTCGATATAGCTAAGACTGGCTGCGATGAAGCTGCAGCCGACTACATGAACGCGCTCCTGAACTCCGTTTGACCTTGAGTAGAGGTGATTAGCTGTAAGTTCCTATCAGAGTCTTCCTTGATCGCAAATCGGTGGTAGAACTAAAAAGAAAACGAAAGGAAAGAATGTCACCGCTACCGGAGCGGGCATTAATATATGGCTTCTTTATAAAATTGATGAATTAAAAGATCCAGATATTAATGTACTTGACCTTGTTTCTTTTCTTAATTCTTCAGATCCAAGCAGAAAAACTCAAACGTTGTAAACAAACTTTGGTTTTTTTTTTTTTTTAAATCAACTTCGTTTATCAAAATATGACGTGAAACCAGAATTCTCTGTTTTCTTATCTTTAAATACAAATTCCAGCCTTCTTATTTCTGAATTTCTACACTCAGCAAGGTATTACTAGCAAAGAATCCCGAAAAAATAAATGGCAGATTTACACGGTGCATTCAGAGAAGTGCGGAAAGAGACAGATGTCTCGCCACAAATGTTTACCTTTCATGGATTGAATATTTGATTTCTTGGAATCTGGGAAACAAGTAGTTTCCGAGATATTTACATTTTCGAAAAAAAAACCAAAATCTTCCACGGAAAACATTTATTGGTGTATCTTTTTATATATTGCAATTGAAGAGCTCGAAGACTCGTCGTCCTCTCGAAGATCCTTAGGAATTTGAAAGTTTGATTGATAAAAAAGAAGAACAACCACAATGCAAAAGATCTAAAATTCATTATAATAACATAAATTCTTTATTTTGATAAAAAATATAAATTTATTAAACTTATTTAGTGCAAAAAATTGTATAATATACTTTAGTAAAAATGCACGCTTGTCCAGTGAGCCTTACGACTTTCTGTACGGTGCAGTGCACTGCCATCAAAAACTTAATTTCAAGATGTTTTCCGCCACCCTTTCTTTGATTAAATTCATTCAACTTTAGTAATATTACATTAAATTAATTTCTGTTATTGCAATTTAATCCATTATTAATAGAAATATTTAAAAAAAAATTAAATCATGAAAATTATGGAAAAATTCGTAATTCGACAAGACATCCAAGCGGTTTCATGACAATTAAACCATCACCATATATCGACCATTTTAAAGTAGATATTTGACTGGTTAAAATAAGCCAGCATAGAATATTTATGTAAATGGAAAAACAAGACACCCATAAAGTTTTCCGTGGAAGTTTTCGGTTTTTTTTCGAGATATGTAAATATATCTCGGAAATTACAATGCCCTAACGGTATACTTTCACAAAATTTTATGTAAATTGATTTATTTTTCTGAGAAAAAAATTAAATTAATTGGTTTTCCGTCAGTTTCTATTTAAATTTGGGGTTATGTTGAAAAATGGCTCATATCAAAGCATGATTTTTTTATTATCTACATATTTCTACAAAGAAATTTTCCGCTTGTGTGGAAAATGGCGAAAATCGCAAAAACAGACTTTCAATCCCTAAACACCCCCTCCCCCTTTTAACAATTTCTCTTTATCTAGTGGTTAATTTTTGTTTTTTCAATTATAGCCTTCACTGAATTTTCCTGCCGATCCTTGCCTGTTTATAATTTTTTTTTCTCTTACACCTTACAATTATTTGCTTTTACGTTAATTATAGGATAATGTATTTGTTTTTGTTAGTGTTTTGTAAATTAGCTTAGGTTTTTTTTTGTCACCAAATTTAGTTTCTCCTAATTTACCGTTAGTTGTTATGAGATTGTAAATCTGGTAGCATTAATACCACTCAATAAGTTAATAATATTTATATATATATACAGGATGTTTCCTCCGTGGTTGTCAGTAGAGCAGGAGGTGTAGTACTCACCTAAAGAACACAAAATCGTACAGGGGGAAGGGGGGGTGGATGGAATTCAACCGTTTTGAAGTCACAGGGTGATTAAGGAAAAAGGCTAGTCTTTCACAAAATACTCTGTGTCTTAAGAAGTACAAGGAGTACGATCGGGATTAAGAGCTCATGTATGCAGAACTTCCTGGCCTTTCCAACAAGCCCTGTACCCCTATCCTCTTAAGAGTTATTGGGATCTAAATTAAAAATTTCGAATTTTATTACCGTTTTTTTAATTTGACATCTTTTTTTACAAAACGATTGTTAATATAAATTCTATTTTATAAAAACTGTAAACTGGGAACTCTCTCTTTAAACATATTACATATTACACCTATGTCTTAACTGTAGCCGTTAAACAGTTACAATATTAGCTCACAACCTATTCAGGTCATACCGAAAATAGACGATGTTTTTTTAAAATGACTTGATTTTAGTCAGTCACTAAGTGAAAAAATTATCTTGGAGAATAGGTTCGATAATAGCTTTGAGAATAGGTTAAGAGCTATTAACTCTTTACCGGCTACAGTTAGGACATATGTGTAATAGGTCAATAGGTCAATTAAAAAACAAAGCGTCCCCGGCTTACAGTTTTTATAAAAAAAAAGTTATGTGAATCACATATCTATAAAAAAAAAAACAAAAAACAACAAAAAATGTCAAAGTAAAAAAAAGGTAATAGAGTAATAGATCTCCATAGCTCTGATGGAGAGAGGGGTACGGGGCTGGTTTAGCAGTCGCTAGAAAGGCAATGACAATCTGCTTACAATAAGCTCTTATCCGCGACAGAACAACCCTGTACACAAGGTGTTTTTTGAAAACACTAGTTTTTTAATCACCCTGTAACACCGAAACGGTTGATATCCGCTGATATCCCCCCCCCCTCCCTGCCACACTTTTTTTTTGTCTAGGTGAGTACTATCGCCTCCTGCTCTACTGACCACAATGCTGGAAACACCCTCTATATGTGGAAAGTCTTTAACGCAAGAGAAAGTGGTTCTTGGACTTCCAGGTTGCAGAACCATCTTCCTTGGAATACAAAACTAGTACTTTATTAATTAGATACTACATATTTCGTCTTAAACTATATTACGCGCTTTACTTAACCACACGGAGACTTATCTTATAATGAATAAAAGGAAAGTCTCGAAACGGAAAAGGGTGCCAACTAATCTAACATGATAAAGGAGTCAATTCCGACAATGAAACAATTCAGACAGAAGCCGAAAACATAAATGACACAAAATTACAAAAAGAGACTAAAATCGAATAAAAGAATTTGAAAAATATCTACAGAAAACAAGCAAAAAAAGGTGATCTCAATTATGACAAGCGGGTAACTGAAATTCCGAACTTCCAAGAAAATTGTCTGTGCGAAATCATACTCATCGTAAAATTGGCAATATAATAACAGAACGGCTTAATTTCTTGACACGATGATAGAAAGATTTTGGGTATGCCAACATAAGGGGACTTACTTTGATGTATGGCAGACGAGTTTAATATTCCTCGAGCATTCGACGAATATTCTTCTGTAGTGGTTCGAGCATAAAACATTCGAGACAATGGACAGCTCTCTCCGAGGTATCGGCCGTGTGAAACGAAATAGGAGTTAGAACCTCTGTTTGCTGCTTACTCAAAACCGCTGAAACTCTATTCAGTTTCCTTGTAAGGTCGAGCCATTTGGGCCGTAACTCGATTGCATTGTGAATGATCAGTCACGAAATACACGTGCGGAAAGTTATTAACAGCCTTTTGTTAGTCCAATGAAAATAAGTCGATTTATGCATCTAGCTGTTCATGGTAGATCTTGTACCTGGGATAATTTTGAATTTGAATTTGAATTTTGTAGTCCACGTTGCGAAGAGTTACTGGACCTAAGTCTCCAAGCTGTGTTAATTTTCTTTCTTTGGAAATAAATGCATAACAGACTTGTCCCAGCTAGAAAGAAATTGTGTGTGTCTCAACCGGCGATTTGAAAACTTTCAAAAGGGCGTTAAATTCCTGGAAAGTATGAAAAACTCTGGAGTCAGGTCATCTAAACCAGGCAATGTGTATCGCCTAAGATCCTTCGTCGGAGAGAAATATCTCCAAGGTAACCACTCTATCCAAGACATTTTTCTCTCATCAGAGCACTATCGACTTGACATTAGAAGAAGCAGTACATCGTCTAGTTGTCTGTAACATACACTTGATTGTAGAGTTTTCATTATTAAGCCCGCTTGATCTGGCTTGTAAGTTTGTCCTGCAAAGCGGTTCTTTAATCTGTTAAAATATACAATAAATTGCAGCTGAGTTGTTGGAAAAGCACTCACTCTAGATCTCTCGGCCGAAGAGCTGGCAGCTTGATGCCAACTTCAGTTGAAACTGGTTCCGATAAAGGATTCAATATGGAGCTTCCCAACATCAGACTCAATGATCAAGGAAAGTCTTCTGTCCTCTCTTATCAATTGTGCCATAATTCAATAAACTCCTTAATGAGGTAGATACACGTTTACTACTTATATTCTTGTATAGTATGACAAAATCTAGAGTAAAAGCGAGTCCTGGGAGCATATCTGTATATACAGGTGACGAGCGTATAAATTTGTTGCTTACAATGATTGCCCCATTTGGATCTGAACGAGGAGCAGGTTTGGCAAAAAGTGCATATCCAGTGTGTAGACAACCTAAATTTGCGCGAATGTGTCTTGCATGTAACTCGTCCTTGCAGAAGTGTAATGCGAATATGTAATATTTCGATGAAGCTACCAACCAACACAAAGTATTTTTCATGATAGTGTAAGCAATCAGATACACAAATAACGTAAAGTAATAAAAGAAGGGTACTTAAGGGATCAACATTGCAGGGAAATCCTGCTTGCATTAACGCAGGTATGACTGTGTTACCTGCTTCACAGAAGTAGTCCACTGGTGTGGTATGACCTTGGTCAGGGTGAGTCGACTTGACCTTGACTTTACGGAGACAGGCACATCAGTGGGTTGTTTTAGGAAAGCAGATTTTTTCATTCATTGAGTTTACAATAGATATTATTGAATATAATTATTTTTTTTTATCTATTTAAAGAGATTAGATCAAAAATTCGAAATCATCCCAGACTCCTGTCAGGGGTTGTCATAATCTCACAGTAATGAAAATAATACAGGAAATTCAATAGGAGAAAATATGACAAATATTAATTCAACACGCATCTCTCTGATACATATACAAATATGTTCAGAATATTGTCTTCTCAAATATTTTGAAAACTAGTTCTTGGAATAGTACAGATGCTAATATAAATATTTGTACCAGTGAATTTAATTCCACCTCTTCTTATCTTCCTATATAGAATAATCTGTTATCAGCGTACTTTGGATTATGTGTCACTTTAATTCAATTATTGTTGTATTCACTTGTTGGATAAATGATAATTTCAAAGAAGGAGGAGTTCGCTGAGGCCATCTATTGCAGTAAATGGTACGAGCTTAGGAATATTTCAACACGAAAAATGGTACTCCTCATATTGGTGAATGCTCAAAAATGTGAAAGTATCCAGTTGAAGGGATTTATGGAGCTATCTTTGGAGACATACTGTCAAGTAATGTTACTTTTGATAGGTAGAAAAAAATTTAAAAACATTTTATTTATTCCATAGATGCTTAAAGCCTGTTACAGTTTTGCTGCTTTTTTGTTGAACATGATGTGAAATGTTGCTTTATTTACGAGAACTTCACAGTCAATTAGTAAAAAATAATGTTTTTAAATATTTATCGTTTGCACTAAAAATGTAGCTTTATATTTTGAAGGAGACTAAAGACCATATTCGTGAAACGTTTGGCATAAGACATTATGTCTCATTCGATTGAGTTTTCTTTTAAAGAAAAATAAATGTGAAATTTAAAATAATTTGTTTTTCGCTAAAGGACCAAACTTTATTACCTACACTTAACGAAACTTTTGCATTTATCTTAGATTATATCGTACCATGTGCATAGCTTAATTAAGCGATTTATTTTTTATGTCACACGCAAGATTATGTCAATTTAATAATAACAAAAACAAAAATTAAACAGTACATTATGAATGCATTACATAGAATTCTCAAAAATATTTCAATAAATTGGCAGGTTCCAATTATTCATTTATTATATTTCCAGCATTTTCACAATTTGATTACAATTGATTTTTTTAAATTTGGCGGAAGTGACGCACGGTCTATGAGTCCGAACCAATATTATTTTGTTTTTATTTTTGTATTATTCTATAATCTGCTATATACTCCTGGGAAGGCAGTAGACTTAGACACGTCTTTCAAGCACTAAATCTCCTCGCATGTTTTGAATTTCGAATGTATGTATTCCTGGTGGTTGACTTCGTCCATTTACGAATTCAATCTAGTTTTGGCACCAAATAGTATTCTCACCAAATTTGGAGCCTCTACCGCGATCCGTTCTCTCATACTAATATGAAAAGAAACGGACAGACACGCATATAAATGGTATAACTTTTGGTCCTGATCACGATTGTCTTCGGAACTTATATGTCTACGGCAATTCTCTCTGCTCTATTGAAGTGTACTACTGAAAAATTTCACCTTAAGTTCCGTTTAATAAGCCAGAAACATTTTCAAAAAATAATCGTAGATGAAAGAAAATACACTAAGAATGGTAGCAATACCTGAGGTTTCTCAGATTAAGCGAAATAGAAAATACTTCAATGTACTTCAGGCACTTCAGAGGCATTATCAAGTATTGCATTACGAGTATCTTGCAATACGTACTACAAAATGGACTGATGAAGTATACTGAGTGAAAATACTGCCGTACTGCAAAATTTGGAGTACTTAATTGTAAGTGAAGTTAAAGTGTTACTTCATATAAAGCTCAGTACTTCACAAGGAATGCACTACTAAAGTAATGCATTATTTACCAGCTCTGAAAGTAATGTTCCGTAGGCTTTGGTTTAGTAAGTAGTTAATGGTTTGCAATCTTTTATACCCATTTCCCTGTAAGAAGTGCCTATGAACAAAAATGACTACTTGCAAGTCGCTAATATAACGGCTGCAATAAAATATCACGGGATAGTAATTTCGTTATAGCTTTGCCACTAATATTTTGAGTATATCTAGTCTGAATTTATGCAATTATCTCAATTTTTAACAATATGTTACTTGTACCCCTTTACGTTTGAGCCCGTCATTTATTTTTTTCGTTATGCGAAAACTGCATTTCCAGAGTGGAAATGTGCATCTTGCAAGTGGAAGGTGACATGAATAGAGAGAGAATATGATTGTAAACTAATTTTGAATAAATTCAAAATTGTTATTGGTTATTGGTTATTGGTCTCAAAACAACTTCGATGATGATGATGCCGTCTGTTTGAGTGTAAGAAACTTAGATTGTTAAAAATGGATTTTTCTCATTACTTTCGGTACGGTTTGTTGGACAACCAAAATACTCATGACTAATTTCATAAGTTATTACAACCCGAAGAACGCGTCGATCCAATAAAAACGTCAGAGACAAGCCGTAGATTTTTTTTATACTTTTGTTTGGTCGCAATGACTGTTTTGCGGTTCTATCGCACTACACTTAAATAATGATGTGTAAAATAAAAAATAAAAAAATAATTGAAGAAATATTGTAAGAGTATTTAATTCGAAGAAAGTTACATATTCTCTGCAAATCCTTGGTGCCAAATTGATGGCTAGGAGAGCACTGTGCTCTGATCTTATAAAATATATATCAGGCAAAAATTAGCTTTAAGTAACAGCAATCTGCTAGACCCTCGTCTTTTGCCTGGAATAAGATCTCCGAAGATTGTGTCATAGTAAGAAAGAAAGTATAGCTGAAGTTTTTAACATTTGCGATTTTAGATCGATGTTAAGGCTTCGACGTAAAATGACTTGCTGAAAGGCTAATATATTGCTCTACCCAAGCTATAGGGAACTAATACCATATGTTGCGCCCTTTATTTTCTAGTATGTTCTTATTGACGTGTAACAGATCTGCAGCCATTTTATATTTCAGGCCAAATTCCATCATGCATCTAAAATTCTAAATCAAATGGGACCACATAGACTATATCTTTCATTGTGGTCTCTACTTAGAACTGTTCTTTGGAAATCGGAAAGAAATATTCATCGTGAAAAAAAAATCCAATTATTTTTGACAGTTAAGAAGTATGCTATTGTAATGTATGTATGTATAATATCTTTCAGTTTCAATTTACGTCACCTCAAATAGATAATATTACGTACCGAACCAATGCACTGTAAAGCCATGACCACAGACAAGGAAAATAAACAATTATCGGAACGATAAACGAAAGAAAATAAAACCAAAACAAATTGCTCGACCTTAACAGATATTTAGAACATACGCAAATTACGCTTTGTAAGCAAAATGCTCATATAAATCAGCCATCTTGCATATTTACTGGAATAAGCGTAAAATGGAGCACCTGGCCATCAACCTGAGAACCTGATTATATTGCACTTTCTCACAAGCAAGGGGTTTTGTCAGATACAGGTATCCGGTTTGTTATAAAATCGGTTTTCTTAATAGAGGTCTTTTGTAATGTGCACGTCAATTGCATATTATTTATAAACTTTAATTTAAAATGAATAATTACAATTGTCACAATTTTGTATTTTTTTTAGCAGAAAAGTTTACACTGGTGTTCGAGTCACGTATACCGAGACTTTCGATAGGATATAAAAGTTTGTCTCAATTTGTGTCTTTATAAACTAATAGAAGGAAACATGAATTTTCTGGTTTTCTCCACAATGATGCCCAAGTTTAGATGTGATAAACGTAAGTACGTATGTAAGTAAGTATGTATTTATCAAAAAGGTACAATAAGACGAAAGCCTTTTCATTAGTACTACTAAAGATAGCAAATTCTAAAACAAACTACAGCAAAGCAGGTAACAATCGAGTATTAAACAGATATCAGTAATGATAATAACAAAAATAAAAAAGAAAGAAATAATAATAATATAAATACTAAAATTCATGATACTATTCCTATAACTCTAAGATAGAAATAACAAAATATAACCTAAAGAAGAAAAAAGGAATGAAAACAAAAATAAGACTAGATGCGGCAATATCAGTGTCCTGATCCTGACCAACCTTATGCGCAGGGCGGTGGAAAGCAGGTTAGCATATAACCAAAGTCGGCGAAGCGCCCCATAGATCTTCCCTAGCTTCATTTTAACATGGTCACAACAACTCATTTGAGAATTTAATATAATGCCTAAGTTTTGAACTTTTTGCACACATGGTAACTATTCCACATTCGCACTGTTCGGCATCAAAAGCCATCACGGAATTGTTCTGTACGGTCGAAACTAATTTGAAGGATAAAAGGATGTGCGCAGTCTGCAGCGTTAATGGAGCGAAATGCATCCAAAATTGCGATGGTGCTCAAGTGAGTCGATATGACAAGTTATTGCGACATCGCCAATGAGTTTGAAGGCTCTCCTTTGGACAATATCCAATGAAGCTAAGGTTGTGCGACCAGCCCTAGCGTATATATGGGAATTGGATTCCATTCTAGATCTAATGTAGGACTTGTAGAAGAGTGCTAGATTTGACGGACTGAAATATTTCTTACACCTTTTCAGAAATAAAAACATTTCGATGCTTCTTTGCCAACAGAGAAGATGTGATCTGTCCACTTTAACTATCCTGAAAATAATAATGTCAAGAGCAGAATGAATCAAAAATTATTGCTGCATGAAAACAAATGGAAGTGGTTAAGTTATGGTCTTGTTTTAATGAGATGACTGCTTTGAACCTTAGACGCATTGAATTCGACGTGATTCGTTTTGCCCAAAGCGAGGATATTGTTAAGATCGTTATTCAATGACCTAGTCATGCAGTCTCGCTTAGCACATGCGGCGCTGCCCCTGGAGTCCGCAAGAGTGTCAAAGGAGTAAGCGATATCAAGCGAAACTATGGATGGGATTGAAAGTAAGGGAAACCAGATCATTAATGAAAATAGCATTCTTATAGTGCCAAAGAAGCCTAGTTGTAGGTGGAGAGGTCGGGCTGCACATATTGCTATATGCAATGTATCAATGTATCACAGAAATGACCCTGAAAATCAAAATTAATTTCATTTAAAATTTAATTCAAAATTTCAGTTGCATTTAAAAATGCATTTTCATGTCATAGCTAAATGCAATTAAGCATAAATAGCATTTAGTTATCAGACGCACATTGCACTCATATCGTTTACGTACATACTTACATGTAGTGTATAGCAGATATCATTTTCGTCGTGCAAATTGAATATACCTAAGATAATTTGCATATTCTCCCAGACGATATTTCCACGTCGTGAGAAAGCAAAACCAAAGCTAAAAAAGCTTTTTACGAAAGTGAAGGTACATGGGTGAAATATCGCTGATCCTCGGGAAGTTTGATTTTTAAAACCGCCGAGAAATGTTCGCGCAAAAAAGTTTATACTAAAAAAAATATATATATAGTTCTTCGAAGTGTAGTCTAAAATAAAAAAAAATTGTTGTTGAACGAAGCAACAGCGAATTCTAAAATAAAATTAACTATTGTTTATAGAAGGAAGAGGAAATTTTAAAAATTAAAGGAAATTTTCTTCATAGAAGGAAATGTTTTCTTTCACCATTGACCAAAACGCTGTGTGTTCTCTTTCCGAAGCACGGCACACACATATACACAATAATGTTTTCATTATTGATATTTTCTAGACTTAGCAGAATCTCCATCCATATTCACTTGACGTTTTACATACCGCTTATCAGCAGTTTACGAAATTAAAAAGAAATTCACAATTGGTAATTTGAGGTCTTCAAGAAAAGTATATCGACCAAAAACTATAGGATTTTAGGAAAACGGAAATTTACTTGGGTATTTCGCTGGTGTAATATCTTCAGAATATTTAATACTATGATATTGGTTATATCATTTTTAGTGGCCGACGAACCGTTCTTGAATTACTTATATGCGAAAATCCACTTTAAAAATCAAACTTACACAGACTGGTGACCATACGAAATTACATACGGGCATTCATTTAACTAGAGCTGCTTTAGACCAATCAAGCATTTTTAGTTGTTCCATATGAATTCGATGCCATGTATTTTAATCAAATATAATAAACATTCATATATGTATTGACAAGGAAATGCAACTACCCATAATTATATTCTATTTCTATCTATTTACATAAACAACTCGACGGAATACATATATATTCTTTCAAACAACAACAGTCAGTAATTTCGATTTCCACATAATGAATATTTTGCAACTGAGTCGCAGCAAAACATAAACCGCAACTTATTTTCTTCGGAAATTGAAAGAAAGGTATTTTGTTATAACATGATGGCGTAATTGCTTTATAAATTTTTAATCCCCATTTACGTTGGCTTGATATGAGATCTTTTCCGCATTAATTTTATTCAGTTTTATACTGGATTTCAAAATGCTAAAAAGTAAGTTCTTCCGCGATTTTTTTGAAACGGAGACCACAAGTTGGGCTTTGAACTTTCATGTTCTCGAAAAGATTCTGAAGTTATTGGGATATCCCGGAATGACGAAATCTAGAAACACTATCTTTTCAAAATTTACTTGCGCTTTGAGATTGGTGATTATTGGTTTGCTCCCATGTTTTTCTTTGCTCTCGATTTTAAGCGAGGAAAACCCCACACTTCGGTTTGATTCGATGTTATCAGTGGCTGCAGGAATTCATGTAAGTAGTAGTATTGTAGAAATCTTTCAAATTTTTATTCAAAATGTTTATAAACAAGGAAGTCAAATTTATATCATACCATCCGCTTCCGGTTTATAGTTGAGCTCATATTTATCCTTTCTGTTGTTGTCACTAAAAAATTTATGTATTGCAGACTTTAACGAAATTTACATTTTTGTGGATCTATAAAACAAAATGGCAGAAACTGTCGAAGCACGTAATCGAAGCTACGTCCTCTTTATGCACTGGTAATGGGCATTGTAAAGATATTGGCAAAAAGTACCAATTATTCTCAACGTGAGTTTTAAATTATTTTCTATGTTATAAGTACTTACTATATATACATACATGCTACATATATTTTTTTACATATATTATACATAATTATAGAAAAGTTATGGCAATTACGTTTATAGTATACTTTGTTGGAGTAATTGCATACAACACTTTGCCACTCATTGCATCAGATCAGTGGAGACTACCTCTACATTCACCTATATTGGGAATTTCGTAATATTAAGCAAATCGCAAGTTTTTAAAATTTATTCATAAATATTTACAGATACCAAAATCATCCTGGCTATGAAATTAACTATTTGTTTATAGCACTTCAGGTTTTGCTCGTCATTTTTTGTACTGCAGTATTTGACACATATTTTTATTTATTCTGTTCATTTTCGGTGCTAACATTCGAGATTTGCAAATTATCGTGCGATAATATTGGTGCTAAAATTGGCCAGTATAATACAGAGGAGAAACAGAAACAACTTGTGCAGCATGTTGTGAAAATGCACTCAGATGCGGTGGAATTTTTAAATGAATTTAAAGAAATTTTCGGAATTGTTGTTTTGGCAAATATTTCAACATTCATGGGAGCCAGTTGCCTACTTATCGTACAGATAGCCTCGGTAATTATTTAATTAATTAGAAGTTTTGAATGATATTTTGTGAAAATCACTTTAGTACTGCATTCGTAATAGGCAAACAACAAACAAACAAACATGAAATATTTGTCTGGAATTACTAATTATTATATATAACTGCAACGTCTCGTGCTCTTTACAGAAACCTATAATTTTGAAATCCTTATGGACGTGCTGGTCATG
This sequence comes from Dioctria linearis, assembly GCA_963930735.1. Taxonomy (NCBI): domain Eukaryota; kingdom Metazoa; phylum Arthropoda; class Insecta; order Diptera; family Asilidae; genus Dioctria; species Dioctria linearis. The sequence goes on along the minus strand of OZ005740.1, from coordinate 341,811,586 downwards.
TCTGAGATAATCAAGCTTGGATAACTGAATTCTACATGCAATGAAAATAATATATACATAGTTAGGTATGATGTCAACATTTTAAGATGACAATGAAATACTCGAGACTAATATAAGAGGCTTGTGTGCTATGTGGGATAAGAAAACGGTCAGTGCCCGTAGTATCCGAGGTGAAACTTAGAGTAGTTTTTCGTTGCACGAAGTTAAATACTATTTTGGTATGTGAGTTCTGGCTACGTGATAATATCCCGTATTAAGATAATACACTAACTTTTAAAACTTTGACAGCATATACTTGTATTCCATATAAATTGACTGTGTGTGAATCGACTTCATGTCACCAATGGTCTATGTTCCGTGGATAACCAAATTTAATTTTATCAGATACTCAACAGGATATATTTATACGATTTGCATTTGGCTTTGCGTTAATTTATATCCAGTTCATGGTTTAGTTAACCTTCCGAAAGTGAAACCCTCTGTCAGGACACGATCGATGGCATGTGGTCTCCGGGACCGCAAGTATATAAGACAGTTTTCAAAAGATAAAATACTTGCTTCATTTTCTAACCTTTTATTGCTGAAAAACCACATCTTACCTTTTTATATAAATAAGAAAAACTCACATATTCATCCTAATTGTAAATAACAGGTTTTCTTTTTCTGATTTGTTTGCTTTGGAACAAAATGACATATTTCAGTGGTGCACCTGCGGTCTGTTGGAACCCAAACTATAATATTAGGACACAAACACATGTGGCGACCCACTGACGTGTAAGTTTACTGTGTTCCCGGGAAAACACAGTAGCTCACAGAGCTAGATTAGTTTACAACAAAAATAAAAAAGATATAATATTGGTGCAGCCTCATAGATCTCGCGCTATTTCCGGAAGGTGAAGAAAATTCATTAATTAATAACCAAAAGGTAATAGCTTTCCTTTTAATATCGCAGATATGAAACAGTAGAACGACAAACAATGCATTACAAAATAACGTGAATTTAAAATTTTCGGTTTATCAAACAAGCATACTACAAAAAACAAAATATATTTAAGTGTGTATCCACTAAAACAATATCCAAATAACCAAAGTCTACGGTCAGAAAAAACCAAAAAGTTATATCCATTCGAAGGCATTTAATTGTTGTTGTTTCTCGACTTTTTAAAAGCATTCCAAACAATTTTTTTAATAATTCTTAACTACTTACTAGCCCTTGACTAAATAACTTTGTGCGTAAGGGCGACGTTCGTAACGAAAATGTGAAACTTTAGTTATAGTTTTAAGGTAGAAAACGTGGATGGATTTATATGGGCTTTTCTGATTTAGAATGAGTAAATGCGGTGCTTTCCGATTGGGTAAGAAAATTACGTTTTTGGGGGTTTTGGACTAGGGGTGTTAACTACCATCGTTAAAATGCGTGATTATCTATGTATGTACAGAGGCGGGTGTACGGGGGCTGATTTTGACTTTAAATGCTGATTCACTTATTTCATGGGAATATATAATAATAAAAAATATTACAGCACGCCATAGTCTTCTAAGCTGCTTACCATAGAGGAAACAAAATTACACTACAACGTTGGCAAGAGAATATAGAAAGAAATTAATATGCATATGTCAGATAGATTATGTCTCTACCGTTATATGAGTTTTAAGCGAAAATATAATCACAAAAAAATAGAAAATAAAATACATTAAAAAATCTTTTAAAATAAATAACTTTTATAACTATGTATATTGGACGAAAAATTTAAAAATAATTTTTCTTTCTCACTGATATAAATACGAATAACAAGAACAGTTTCATTGCAAAATAAGATTTTTTTTTGCTTTTTAATGCAATTTTAAAAGATTTTTAATATATGTTATTTTGTAAGCTCAGGGGATACACTATTATGCAAATCAAAAAATGGCAGGTAAGAGAGGAAAGATTTGTCATTTTTGGTAAGCAATTTAAAGTAGAATTCTGGCCTCATTCTGCCTTAGATCGGAATCGTAAAGATTAAATTATGTGGCCAATCATGAGGACAAGCTGGAGAAGAACAGTGAGCAGATAGTAGTGCTCCTCTATCCAGAGCACTCGTTGGAAATTCACCCCTCAGCTGAGAAATCAAGGTGTCTCTATGGCAAAATATCCTTTGGAATACACGCACTTGGCGTGACCTTAATTTCACAACTACGTTAGTGAGACCTAATCTACCTATCTTGAGTAACCGACGGAGCATGCTTTCAGAAGACAATCGTCTTCCACACCAAAGGGCATCTATTTGTTACGCATGCCGAAGTACTACAAAGCTCTCACAAAACTTTTCAGTCCTTAAAAAAATACCACGGACGAGCTAATTGAATAATTTATCACTATCCTTCCCATTAAGTATATAGTAAATAGTCGATTACGCCATGAGTATACAGCTCTAGAGAGTTTCTGCAGAACATTGCGACCATATTTGATTTACTCTAGCGTCGGATATACACTTCAAGTATTGATCCATTGGATTCGAAGACAGTATGATAAGCCGGAATGGCTTCATCTCTTATCACGAAAATTTAACGGCCATTGGCATATGGCAACATAACTGATTCAGATTCACCAGCAGTGCCTTCAATGTAGGATCATTCCAGAAAATGGGCAGCCTTGTCTGATACCGCGGTGGAGCGGGATAGGAGCAACGGAGCTAGAGCCTCTGCTTGATACCTGATCAAGACAGATGAATTTTTATATAGCTTTCCGATGATATCGAGCGAACTGGGCGGAAACCCAATTGCTTCGATAGCAATCAAAAGATACTTGTGCGAGACGATGTGTATCAAAAGCCTTTTTTGCTCTAATGAAATCATACCCATTTGCACTGCACCACTCTGTTCATGTAAGGCAAACAAATTTCTGCTACCTCCATTTTGTCGTGCATATTACGATTTCGTAGTACACATTGCATATAGTTAGTAGCCTCTGTGCATTGTTATCAAACGCAGCTATAAAGATAAAAAAAAGTCTGTATGTGTTTCAACCGCCGAATAGTAGACTTCCAAAAGGCCACCAATTAATAAATTCCTGAGTTTTATGAAAAATTGGATATGAAGTCAAGCCGTCATAACCTGGCTAAGTGTAAGTAAGTAATTTTATCATATGTATTTAGAGAGATCTGATCCAAAAAACACAAAATCATTATAGACTCCTGTCAGTTGTTATCTTGATCATATAGTAAATGAATATGTTTTAGGAAATTGAGTATATAATAGGAGAAAATATGGTAAATACTCTAATCTCATACCTCTTTCAATATTGTTTTCTGAAATATTTTTAAATCTTAAATTAAATTCCCTTTCCTGTTATCTTCCTCTGTAGAATACTCAGCTATCAGCTTACTTTGGATTACTTATGGCTGCTGTTCAATTATTACTGTATTCAAGCTTTGGACAAATGATAATTACAAAACGGGAAGAGTTCACTGAGGCCATCTATTGTAGCAAATGGTATGAAATTAAAGATATTTCCACGCGGAAAATGGTGCTTCTCATGTTGATGAATGCTCAAAAATGTGAAGGGATCCAGTTGAAGGGATTTATGGAGCTATCTTTGGAGGCATACTGTCAAGTAACGCTGTTTTTGATGGAAGAAAATTAAAATTAATGCTTGTTTTTTTAATACTACAGATGGTTAAGGCCTGTTACAGTTTTGCTGCTTTTTTGATGAACGACATGTAAAACATTAGTCCTTGTCTATCGGCCTATATTGGTTGTTGTCTGTCAGATAGTAGGATGAAAGCTCTTTTCATTTTGTCCCTGTAGTAAATATATATAAAGAAATATATTGTATAGTTTTACCGTACGATAATAAATTTGGAATAAATGCGGGTTGTTTGTAATAAAAGCGATTGTAAAATAACAAAAATATAGATATTTATAATGTACGAAGAATTATTATTATAGAGTGTGTTTCCTTCACGGAGGCCCATAGGGCAGGAGGTGATAGTACCCACCTAGTCCAAACAAAAAATTGTATTACAGGAGGGGGGGGGGGGCGTCTGAGTTGTTTCCGGGCTATAGGGTAATTAAGAAGATATTCTAGTTTTTCCCAAAATAATATAAAAATACGGTCACCGGTAAGTACTCATTATATGAAGAATTGCGTGGCCTTACTAACGACTGCTCAACTAGCTTCATATTCTCCCCTCCGGTTTTATGGCAACCTAAAAAAAATTTCTGATTTTATTACAGCTTTCTTCTTAATTTTACCTTTTTATACCCTAGATGAAATCTAAGGGGTATACTAAATTTGTCATTCCGTTTGTAACACCTCGAAATAATGATGGTAGAGCAAAATGGATTGGACACCCATTCATAATATTAAAAGTTATTTTGATTTTTGCATGTCCGTCTGTCCGTCCGTCCGTCCGTCCGTGCGCACGATAACTCGAGAACGCGTATACCTAGAGGTCTGAAATTTTGTACATGGACTTTAAAAAAAGAAGGTAAAATTAAGTTCGAAAATGAGAAAAATCGGGCAACTCCTTCGTAGGGTTGCCATATAAAAATTTCGTTTTCCGCTATATATTTGGACACTGCCTGAGAACACGTCGACGTAGAGAGCTGAAATTTCGTACATGATGTTTTTACTACATTAGCAATTAAAATGTCTGAAATGGACTAAATCGGGCAACTCCTTCTTGGTGTTGCCATATAAAAATTTAGGTTTTTTACGTATACTTTGAAAACGATAAGTCCAAGACTTTTTTATTGTACTAAAAACCTCTGCAGAATACGAAATCCTATAAAATTGATTATAATCATTTTTTCTGTGCGACAAACCGTTCTAGAAATATATGCGAAAAACAACTTCAAAATCAAACTTGAATAGATCGGTGACCATACGAAATTTAATACGGGCATTCATCTAGGGTATCATAAGAATTGGTTTTAAGAAAAAGTTGATTACAATAATGTGCTTTTTTATGTAAAAACTGTAAAACTCCTTTTTAATTTGACCAATTACATCTATGTCTTATCTTTAGTCATTATAGAATTATTGCCTCTTAAATTCAACAGGTCATAACGAAATTAGAGGATATTTTTTAAAGAATGGCGTGTTTTCAGTTTCTAAGGGAATAAATTATTGCTGACCTGAATAGATGAAGAACTAATGCTGGTTCATATTTACCCGTACTCATATGCCTAGCGTAATTCATAAAAAAAAGCGCTCAGGTAACAGGTGATGATATAAAGCTCACAATCGTTGTATTACTCCGCGTTCGTCGAACAGCGTTGTCCGAATGACGAACGACGGTTCACGTGGTACTGTTCGAAGAACCTAAAAGAAAAAGGAAACCAATATATCTAATTAAAAATGAACTAAAACAAATCATCTTACCTGCACCTGGACTGTGCCACAGGTGCAAAGGTCCCTCGATGACTTAAAAAGGAAAGGAAAAGAATTAGAAATTTTCAAATAAATTTAAAAATTAGATTAAAAACTTTATTAAAATGAAAACAAACACTGAATTAAAAAGAAAAAATATAATAATAAAAACCATCAGAAATGTACATGCAAGTCTTTCATTACATGTAAACAAAAACAAATAATAACATACAAAGAAGCAGCAAATTATGGATAATTTTCTGCCATAAAATGCATATAACACAAAATAAACATACAAGGTACAATCAGCCATGCAAATAAAAGTACATGCAGAAGATTGGTGGACATTTCAGGTGAGAAAACACCCAAAGCAAAGCTCACCTGCACAGGTGTCCACCAACCTCAAAAACATAGAAAACCACAATAACTCCATACAATTTTTATAAATACCTGTACGTTATGGTCTCCCACGATGAAAAATCAGCAACACACCACACAAATTATAATTAAATCAATAAAAAACCACTAAAATACACTTCATTTTCCCATGAGATTTGACATATCATACCTTAGAATATAGAGACAACAGGAAGTGTTGATACCTGTAAAATTCGTGTGCATGAGCGTGGATTTTTCAGCGTGCCGTGAAGTAGCTCAGCATTATATTGAAGAAAGAGATAAATCTATGTTTAGCTGTCAAACGAAGTTCGTTTAATTTGCAAAAGATTTGCAACAATTTAAATGTAATTCAAAAGTTGTGAAAAGTGATTTAAAAATAGTGCAAAATAAAGTAAAGAGTGTAAGTAATTATCTGTTGATATTATAGTGATAAATTTCTAAGTTATGTTCATGTAATTTCAGAACGAAGTGGTCGGTGGAAAATTGCCACAACAACATCAAGGTACGTCGTGGGAAATCATATTTTAGGCAAGTATAGTTATAAATTATTATTATGTGTACTTTACACATCTTTGTACCTATATTAAATTAAATTAAAAATACATAGCAAAAGCGATGAAATACCGAAAAAATCCTTCATCCACCGAGATTTGTTTACGTTTGTGACAACTGCGAAATTTCCTGGGTATGTTGGCGTAGTGCATCGAATAAGAACCTTTTCGGTGGGAGCAAACGCAATATTTACAACCATATATCTTGTTGCCCCGCTCTCTATATTGATTCTACTATACGGCTGTACTGAGCTTTCACTACAGCGGCAACAGATACTAACACAACCAGAATTTGACTACGCTAATTGTAATTTTCCATAAATTTTGTTATCGGTGCAAGATGTACAAATCTGTTACCAAATTCCATGGTTAACGCTACTAAAGTGTTGAAATCTGAGAATTAAAGTGAATGATAACCAAACGATATCTTTTTAATCGCTACACTACCCACCACTACTTTGATATCAGAACTGCGTAAATTGTGGTTTCTAAACGCAGCTCAACTAATGTCAATTATTGGAATTGACTGCTGACTTGGTTTATAAACGCAGCCCACTATATGTCAATTATTGGAATTGACACATGGTGTAATTTGAGTTCGTTCGGTTAAACATTTTGGTGGTTCCATCCAGGAACTCGTTTGGCTCATTAATTTTTGTTCATCCAGTTAATATATTTCATTTATTTCCAGTGAGCATTGCATTTCGGGTATTAAAAATAATTCACAATAGTGTCACACTGTACCAGTGAATCCAGTACTTTTCGATATTTGTGCATTTGTCAAGTCAAAGTGCACTACTTTTGCTGCAGTTAGTGAAATCTAGTACAATTTTTACAATTTTCAAGTTATTTTCTTTCTAGATTTTAACGAAACTCAATTTAAATTTAGCACAAGTAGTTTCTATTTAGTTTACAATTTTAGTTTAAAGTTTCAATTTAAGTCCTTACTCAAATATATTATCACAAAATTTAGCAATGACAGAATTAAAGGCGATGTTAAATAAGGAACAGGATTTAAGAAGTCGTCTGCAAAAAAACAATCCATAATGGAACGCAGACATTACTCGAAATCAGACGAGTGTGGATAGAATATGAACAAATTGATCAGTTGATCAACGAATACATCATTGAAAATCCACCAAAAAACACGCCGAAATACATTCTTGATGAAACCTTTAGTAATCTAGAGACAGGTTACTGTCTATAAATAGGTGGACTGTATGATGCAACCCATCCTAGAAAAGAGTTGACCGATTCCACATTGTTGTTAGCACAGCAAACACGTGCGGAACAACAACAGCAACAAAACGTACTTCCAAAAATCACTTTGCCCAAATATGATGGCTGGCTTTCCTTCCACAGTTTGTATATAGCTGTCGTTCACAATAATAAAAATCTTAAAGATGTTCAAAAGTTATATTATTGGAAGGGTTCATTACTCGAAGATGCATAAAAATTATTACGGCATACTCTAATTACTAATGAAGATTATCTACCCGCATGGAATAAACTAAGGGCGAGGTAAGAAAATAAAAAGATACCAGTAAATCATCAGCTAAAAGTACTAACAAATCAACCGAAACTGAGTACAGAGACAGCTGCCGGCTTAAAATCTCTGATTGATACCACAGAAGAGTGCATGCAGCAATTACGAAGCCTTCAAGTCGACACATCAAAATGGGATGCGTTACTCATTCATTTAATAGTGCAAAAGCAACCCTTCACCACACAAAGATTTTGGGAAGAACATCAAGGAGCATCACAAGAGCTATCGAAATACGAACAATTCAAATCACTTTTAGACACTCGATTAAAACTATTAGAAGCAATTACAGATACGTTGGTGCCCAAGTCAAGTCAAACCAAAAGTATCAATAAACCAACTACAACAAAATCATATCACGTAATTATCTCCACAAAATGTTCTGCATGCAATGGAGATCACTTTCTATAAAAAATGCAACAAATTCCTAAGAATGGATGTGCAGAACAGAAAGAAATTCGATGCAATAAATAGACATTGCTACAATTGTGTAAAAAAGAAGCATTCAGTAACAGAATGTACAAGCAGGTACAGGTGTCTCAAATGCAAGAAAAGGCATCATACCACACTTCACGAGGATTTAAAGGCAAACAAGTTACATCCCAAAGCTGTAGAGGCAAGCAATCTACACAGCAACAATAATATTGAGGCCAGGCAAACAAGGTCAGCAACCAGTACTAATACTGACTTATCACAAGTGACTCAGACTTACATGAATAGGGAGAGATAATATGCCTTTTGATCAACGGCTTTAGCTAAGGTTAAAGCTAAATCAGGAAAATTAGAAACACTTCGATGTCTTATTGACTCAGACTCAGAATGCTCCTTCATTACACAGGGAGTATGCCACAAACTACAAGCCAATTGTACGTCGACGTTGGTAGTGGTAACTGGACTAAACAAAAGTTCAATGAGCAATTTAGATAAGTATACCAAGGTAACGCTACAATCCTGCGGTCCAAACAAGACAACAATCGAAGAAAACTTCCATTACTGATAATTTGCCAACCAAGTCACTTTTCAAAGGAAATTATCAGCATCTAGACAAACTAGAACTAGCAGATCCCACCTATTGGAAGCTCGGCAGAATCGACGTTCAAATTGTACAAGAAGGTGTTGTGCAAGGTACAGACAATAGTCCAACAGCAATTAAGACAATTTTCGGTTGGATACTACTCGGGACTGCAGTGAACACAACGAGCGAAAACCATGTTTAATACATTCATGTCTACTGCTACTGAGCTAGACACACAGCTCAGACAATTCTGGGAAATGGAGGAAGTGTCCACAGATCGCATCCTAAGCTAGGATGAACAACTATGTCAAACCACATATGAATCCACATGCATCAGGTTAGACACAGGGAGATATCAAGTAAAACTACCTTTTGTAGGTAACACGCTACCGATCTTAGGTAACTCTAGACAACAGGCAATCAGGCGTTTTGAAAGCATACAGAGGCAGTTCTCAAAAATCTCTGAATTCAAGTCAGATTATGAAAAATGTCTAGATGAGTATATTAAACTGGATCATATGGAAGAAGTAAATTCACCACAGGAACAACAGTAGCATTACTACATTCCACATCATGCTGTCTTTAAGGACAGCTTCACAACCAAACTACGCGTAGTTTTTGACGCATCGGCAAAAACTTCAATGGAATGTCACTGAACAAATATCTGTTAAATGGACCAACACTTCAGCCTACATTGTTTACAACATTGCTAAATTGGAGAAGGTACAAAATTGTGATAAATGCAGACATTGAACAAATGTACCTCATGATCCAAGTGAATCCAAATCATCAGACGTTTCAAAGCATTATATGCGGTACCCAAAAACGGGCATATTAAAGGATTACAAACTTAAAACAGTTAAGTTTGGTACAACATCAGCCCCATACTTAGTTGTCAGGACTCTTCAATAATTAGCTGGAGATGAAAGACATAATTGGCCTTTAGCGGCAGATGCAGTATATGAAAATTTTTACGTCGACGATCTGCTAGCTGGAGCTGATAACTTGGATCATGCAAGGAGCTTACAATATCAACTCATTCAAATATTGAAATCCGCCGGATTCAATTTGCGTAAATGGTCCAGCAATGACAATAGGCTTTGACAAAATCTTCTTCCAGAACACAGAGAGCTGAAAGACTCATTGATATTCTCAGACACTGAATGAATAAAGACAGAAGCATATTATCCGGAATCGCTTCACTATATGATCCACTAAGCAGGTTAGCTCCAGATGTGATAGAAGCAAAAATATTAATGCAGAACTTATGGATCACAGGCTAATCAAGTGATGACCCTGTAACAGATATGATCAATGGAGAATGTTTGCAAACAATTTACAAACGCTGGAACAAGTGCAAATCCCAAGATGGGTACACTATTCTCCAGGAGCAAATATGGAAATTCGCAGATTTTGTGACACGTCATCGAAGGCCTATGCTTCAGCAGTATACTACGATTGGAGCAAGAGAATGGTGAAATATTGTCACACTTAATAACTGCAAAAAAAGGTGGCACTTATTAAACCAACAACAATATCAAGACTTGAGTGAAATGGTGCGTTACTACTCGTGAAGCTAATAAAAACAGTAGTACAAGGCATGCATTTTCAAAATATCAAAATAGTTGCTTGGACAGACTCTAAAATAGTGATGCAATGGATCAAGGAACATCCCTCGAAATGGAGAATTTACGTTGCCAACAGGGTCGTAGAAATACAAGACAAAATAAAATACGATCATTGGCAACATATTTCATCTAATCAAAATCCAGCAGATATAGCTTCACGGGGCATCTCATCCAAACTACTGGTCACCAACAAAATATGGTGGCAGGGTCCAAGTTGGCTCACACAGGAACAAAACAAGTGGCCACGGCGCAATCAAATCACACAGTCAACAACACTAGAACAAAAGGCAACGACAGTAACTAGTTTTATGACAAATTTTGAAGACAACATTCTGCAAAGATATTCAACATTCACACGCTTAGTGCGCATTACAGCAACAATACTACGATTTTGCTACAATTGCGAAAATCCCAAAATCAAGTAAGTTCAGCCTCTTACAAACGATGAATGTAAGTATGCAGAAAGGACCATATTTAAACTGGTCCAATTGACAGCTTTCCCAGAGGAATACAAAATCTAGTACAACACACACATTTTATCCAAAAGTAGCAGGCTCTTAAGGCTCAATCCAATATTGACAAGGATGGACTGATGAGAGTCGGAGGACGATTGGATAAGGCCCTGCTACGTTATAGTAGGAAACATCGGATAATTCTACCACGCAATCATAATGTAACACTAATATTCATTGACAAGCAACATTTAGGAACGTTACATGGAAACATTGCTCTAGTACTAATTACTAGTCGTAACTCAGTCTGGATTTTAGACGGAAGACGTTGCATTGCAACAAGATTGCTATAAGTGCGTCAAATGCTTTAGAAAAAGACAAGCAGCGACGACACAATTAATGGGCAATCTAGCATCAGCAAGGGTAAAAATTAGTAGACTTTCTCCAAAGTCGGCATCGATTATGCGGGACCGATAACCATCAAAGCATCAAATTAAGAAATGCTAAACTACAAAAGGCATATTTCTGCCTCTTCGTTTGCATGGCTACAAAAGCCATACATCTGAGTTAGTGTCTGACCCTGACATCGGGAGCTTTCATTGCAGCATTGAAGAGATTTGTTAGCAGAAGAGGTCTGTGCAATGATATTTATTTCAGACAGTGGCACCAACTTCATTGGTGGAAAAGCCATTCTAGATAAAGAATCTCAAAACGCCAATCAAAGAAGCATGACCGGATGCTGTGGAATACTTGACATCGAAATCCATTAATTGGCATATGAATCCACCTGCGGCCCCCCATTTCGGAGGATTATGAGAAGTCAGTGTTAAGTCCACCAAATATCATTTCCGCAGATTCGTTGAAATGCTACTCTCACCCTTGAGGAATATGCTACGCTGCTAGCACAAGTGGAAGCCTGTTTTAACTAAATCCGCCACATTTTATATTTGGACAGTCCTTAAACGCCATACCAGTACCAGATTGCACGACTGCTAAGCCAAATTACTCCACTAGATGGAAACACACAACAGATAGTTCAGCAATTGTGGAATCATTGGTCCAAGGACTATCTTAATCAGCTACAAATCGGCCCAAATGGTGTAAAACTGAATCCAATCTTAAAAAAGGGGAAATAGTACTATTAAAGTGTGACAACACACCAGCAACCCTATGGCTCTTTGGAATTATATAAGAAGTGTAAACCTGGATCCGATGCGTTAGTAAGAGTAGCACATTTTTTAACTCTTATGATATATATTTCCGAATAGGAATATAGTATGGACTTAGGCTGAGCATATCTGAAAATATACATTCAACATGTTGTCTTCATTGGAAAATGCTAACAACCACAATAGCAAAAACCCGAACAGTGTGAGTGAAAATTTATGTATGTATATGAGACCGATAATCACCCCAATTCATGATGAAAACAATACAAACCTCTATAAATAGGAATTATGTTAATATAAAATATATCCCGAGTTTCAAGAAACAGTACCCTGCACAATCTGATATTAAAAGAGGGATCTAAATAACTAAGCGAACCGAGTCCAGTAGAAAACTATCGCTATCGATCTATATATACATATATCGCTTGATGGATTTAAAAATATTTTAGTCAATTTTTGTCATTTAACAAGTAAAAATTCTAGAATTGGTCTAAGACCAATTTTTACGATACCCTAGATGAATGTCCGTATAAAATTTTGTATGGTCACCGATCTATGTAAGTTTTATTTTGAAGTGGTTCTTCGCATATATTTCAGCTCTCTATATCGACAGTGTCCAAATATATAGTGGAAAACGAAATTTTTGTATGGCAACTACATGAAAGAGTTGCCCGATTTGTCTAATTTACGAACTTAATTTTACTTTATTTTTTTAAAGTCCGTGCACAAAATTTCAGCTTTCCAAGTGACGGAAGGACATGCAAGAATCAAATAACTTTAAATATTATGCGTGGGTGTCCAATCCATTTTGCTCTACCATCATTATTTCTGTGCATTACAAACGGAATGACAAACTTAGTATACCCTATAAATTTCATCTAGGGTATAAAAGTGGAACTGAAAGGCCACAATCTTGTTAAAACGAAACCCTACTCTCTCTTTCCCAAGAGTAACAAACAAGTCCAAAACTTCTTCAAAATCTCAATTTATATTAGTTTAAATTAAGATGGAATTCTTGGTATACGTACCTATTTTCATGTAATTGTTCCAGGAAAAGATAGCACAACTCAGGTGCCAGCAATCTAAAATTTTATGGCATTGAAAATGTCTGAAACAAATGGCTGATCATAAAGCAACCAAATTACTTAGTCCAAAGTCAATCGGGAAAACATTGTAATAGGTCAGGTGAGTAGTATAATCTAACTTGTACCTTTATGGCAATGGCACTAGTTTTTATTTCAAAGTGGACAATTGGCTTTCCAAGAAAATTTAATTTTTTCAGTTCTAAACGGTACAGTAATGATCTTGGAGACAACATTTTTTCTTTGTTTTGTTTTCAATATTTTCGAGAGAGATATGTTTATCATGAACTAGATCAAATAAAATTAATAATTTAATTCAAAAACCTTCAAATAGTTTGAACGCCAAACTAAATTCATCCGAATTTTCGAATGAAAGAAAACTGGAATACGGCAAATTCTCCTTATGGCAAACACCACGCCTCATAAGATTTGAGCCGATTATAAGAAATTTCTTGAGTTGAGCCTGAAGGATAAGATCTTTTGCTGAGATTCATTTGCTCCTTTATCTTTGCTAGAGTACTTAAATATTCCAGCAACTTATACTCTAAGGCAAGAAGAAATACGAACGGCGTCTCCTTAAAATGGAGACAACCCCGGGAGCAAAGAACTAAGAAAGCGACCCGTTTCTGCAAATAATCCTCTTACTCTTGGTGAAAATTTGTTTTCTTATCTAATTGAGATTTTTCTGCGTTAGTACGTTTAAGCACGAGTGAATTTAAACAGATGACAGGCGGCCGACAACGGGAGTCACAAATTGAATTAAATTAGTTGAACCTGAAGACGAATATGCCTCGTCGTCGCCATTGCCATAGAGGTACAACATATCTATGTACAGTATAATGTGCCCGGCAACAAGACGATTTCAAGCCATAAGCCCCGTTTAATTTGTTTTTCCTTCAATTTGGTTTCTTTGGTACCCTACTTTGGCGTTTTGTATGCAAGCCAGCATAAGATTTTCGTGTTAACGTTCCACTTCCAGTTCTTGAGATGAGATGGTAGTTAACAACGGTGCCAAATATTAGAAGTGAGGGAGAATAAATAGCGAGCTAAGAAATTTCAACTGGTAATTGTCTGTGGAGTTCAGGAAAATCTGCATCTCTCTATATAGATACCTTTTGCGTACGACCTCATTGCTTTGAAGTAGGTAGGTGGATTTTGCTGAAAATTAAACTTTGGTTTAAGTAAATAAAGCTTTTAGCTAAACTCTGTGCGGCAGCAGGTCTACGTTGCCATAACGACTGTCTGGGTTGAGGCGCTTTTTTTTTAGAAAGAATATGTATGTATGTACGTGCTGCTGTTCTTATTCGAACAAACCAAATGATCACTGTGAAAGTTCAGTCTTGAAATACAATTTCCTTAAGGTGAATCTGAACTAACGAATTCACTTGAACTAATTATCTCCGGCATGCGTTCTTTTGAAAAAATTAATTTTCTGTTTAAATTTTGAGAAGTATATTCTTGTGGGCTCAGGGTTAACAGGGTTTTTTAAAGCTTAGCTTTTAATAAACAACTCGGATATCCAGGAAACGTTTTTTTTTTGTAAGTATTTGATGAAAATTTATTTTAAGCCTCGAAATTACAGGCAGTAAACACTTAAACAGTAATTAGCGTATCTAGGAAAAATTCACGAGCAAAAGTATCTCGTAGTTCAGATTATACGGCAATATATTTAATTACTGAGAGATCGCCACAGCAGCTATTTTCAAAAGTTTATGTGGTGGCTTTGTATAATCATATTATTTAAAAAATAAAATATTAATATCAATATACAGAGTGTTTTATATTAAGCCAGAAACTTTAAAACAGGTGAGATGAGATCATACGAAAAAAATATTATATACTAGGAGGAGTTGAAAATGCGTCGTTTCGGTAGTAGATGTTATTTTTCGAAGTTTAGTCTGGATTTTTGTCTTTTTACCGTTCCCCATAAATTCCAAAAGTAAGATAGAAATCAGTGAAGATTTTCTATGCTTAATTTTATATACCAAAGCTATTCATTTCATAACTTTGCTAGTAAGTTCAAATTATAGGTTTAGAAAGACAAACTAAACTAAATATTTAATAAAAGTGTCATCTTTTTTACATCTGTATGTTTATGTAATATGAATATCATTCAAAAATGTAAATAACTTCAGCCGTTCATGATATATTGAGTCAAATAAAACACAAAATCTTTCTCCATATCTCATGAGTCGGGACGATACACCCAATGATAATATAGAATTTATCAGATAGGTAATAATGGTTGGAGCTTTTCTACAGTCCATAGCTCTATCCTTTCATTCTGCTGTTTACAAGTTTTATCTCAGCAAATTAAGAAATTTTCGATTTCAATAAGGTTTTATTCATTTATTGTGAGATCTGATCTCAGCGAATGGGGGTGCCGGTTGTAAAGGATAATTCAGCCTTTAAAATCCAAATATAAAATCTCTTATTCAATATAATGCTTAAAACTAATATCACACATAAATTAAGTTTTCTAACAAAATACAAAATATCTTAAAAGCTAGTGTAAAATAATTCAATAAGAATAGAAAATAAAATTCAAGAAATAAGTTAAAATTCAATCCTAGATCCAGTTCACCACTGTGCTTTGGTTCCCTTTAATTCTGAAAAACAAGAGAAGAGAATCCCACAATTAACTTCATGATTTAATTCAAAAGTAAAATAGAAGTTTCTGTGCTGCACGTATAAGCACGGTAGCAGTAATAGCAATAAAATATTAGGTAGAAGTATGTTTCTGCAGCAGGAGTAAATTCCTACTTCGACGAAGGATGGAATTAAAAGCAGAAGTAAATTTCTGCTGTAGGAATAAATTCCTACTTAGATGGGAGCAAAAATTAGATTTTGTTCGAAGGATAGGAAACAGATTAAATTGTGAACCAAGAAGGTGGTACTTCTGCTGTGTCTCATCGCCTTTTATAGCCGCCGTGAACCGCTACGTTTCGGCTTCATGATGGGTTGCCGCTGGCAACGCTCGTTGTCAAAGTTGTATTCCATTGAACTTTGAGTGCGGCGTCATGAATTGACGTCATGTTGTGACAATGTCAATTGATGACAGAATAAACGTAAACAATTGGAGGGACGTGTACGTTGTTTGCGAAATGGTAAGTTTTTTGTTAATTATGTATTTTGTTTATATATTAATAATGATTTTGATTGTTTTTTTAGACCCAGTGTAATAAAAGTGCAAACTGCAGCTTTAACTGTTTGATTAGTATTTGGGTGGAGTTGTTCCAGCCTTGGAACTTGGAAGATACAGATGGGGAATTTGGATTCTTTTAGATAAGATCTCATTTTTTGTGTTTTTTTTTCTTAATTTTTTGACTAGATACTTTATGTTCTCTTTGTTTTGCCTTTTAGAACACAATTTGGGAGGAATTTGCATCGTGGGATGAAGATTTTTCTTCAACACGTCATCGTCACAATTTTTATACCCTAGATGAAATCATATACCAAGTTTGTCACTAAATTTGTAACATACAGAAATAATGCTAGCAGAGAAAAATGGATTAGACATCCACGCATAATATAATAATAATGTATATTTTCTGGTAAATGATACTACAATATTGACAATCTTTTAAATTAGTATTTATTGAACAGACGGGCAAATAAAAATTCAAAGACTAACATTAACATCAAAACCAAAACTAAAATTAAAATAATACAAAATAAAAAAAAATAATTAGAACTAGCATCAAAATTAACATTACCTAAAGATAAAATTGAAATCAAAATAAAAATTTAAAATAAGATCAAAATTAAAATTAAAAGAGAAAATTCAGATCAATATTTAAATTAAAAATAAAATCCAAATTCAATTAAAAAAGTTCGAGAAAAATAAAAACAATAACAGATAGCAAATGGGTGTGTGTCGCAAACAAAATGGAGGGTTAGTCTTAGAAATCAACAAGGATCCGTCTGAATGTTCCAAATGAATCTGCCCGCTGAATTTGACTAGGCAGCTCGTTCCAAGAACGAACTGCCTGAACAATGTAAGAACCCTCAAAGACTGATGTTAGGAATCGAGGTAATAAAAACTTACGCCCTCTGGCAGAGTTAGGAGGCCGGAACAAGTTAACCATTTATGCAAGTTTGGCTGTAGTAATAAGGTTGTACATAAAAATAAAACTCTCTTCAGATACACTTCCAGCGGACATCTAAGTAGCGCAAACCTAAGATGAGACACATGATCAAACCTTCGTAATCCAAAAATAAACATGACACAGTCATTGAACACGACATTTAATTTTCTAGTGCAGCTTGAATCCAATTTTGTAAAAACTGGGCAATCATAAGTAAAGTGTTGAAGGACTACAGTATTGATTAGATAGCAACGCAATTGGGGCGACAGAAAACTAGCCGATAGCCATAAGCGACGAAGAGTTGCGTAGACAAAGGAGGGAAAGGGAGGAGTATCTCATATTCGAACTAAGTGTAACGGACCTTGTTCACGTACGGAATCACAACTCCATCCACAGTGACAGCTGGTAGTTCCGAAGAGTCCATCGAACCAGTTGAAAAGGCAATGCACTGAGACTTATTAGAATTTATTTTAAGATTATGTGCAAATGCCCACTTACTAATTTCGAGTATATCGCTGTGGATTCTATCCACACATTCTTCCATCAAACCTATGGGGCGACTAAGATAAATTTGAACATCATCGGCATAAATATGAATATTTACGTCACGAGTTACAAGTGGCAAGTCGTTGATATATAGGATAAAGAGTAGAGGACTAAGAATGGATCCATTTGGAACTCCACTGTTTAAGGGAAGAAAATGATAAAAATTTTCCTCACTCAAGCACACACGCTGTAATCTTTCGGACAAGAAGCTATTAATTAAAGAGTAGCCCCATATGAAAAATGAAAATGGTTTTGAAGTTCACTTAATAATTTATTATGTGAGACGCTGTCAAATGCCTTTCAAAAATCAAGGAGAGTCAAACTAGCGATTTTTCTGTTATCGAGCGATGACCGAATGTAAGTTGTAACCTTCAAAAGGCACTTTTACAACTAAGCCCATGACGCAAACCAGACTGCCATTCACTTACAAGGTTATTCCTTAATATGAACCGATGAACTTGCCAATACAGCACCTTTATAAAGAAAACAAAGTAGTATAATACTCAGGACGGATAGACGTTCCTCTTTTTGGAATGGGAGCTACTGTTCCAAAAATGAAGGCACGACATTCAGCAGGGTCCGCAATAAGCATATTAATGGTTTGTTTGTGCCTACCGCTTCACCTGTTGAAATAACACCATTCAAATCTCAGCCAGGGCTCCACTTTGAAAACCATGGCACCACGAGCGTGATTTCTAATGAATGGAACCTGATTGCCTATTATAATATGACACCATATTGTAAAGATTCGAAGATTTTCTGAATGGAAGTTGGGTGTAAATCAATCACACGAGAGAAATCATGCAGAACTATAGTCACACAACTAGAGCGTCTATAGGTAGAGCTGGCCAGGAATGTTATAGCCCAATATAAGGAAGATTCCTCCAGTAGCCAAGGGCGCATTTTAGTGAAATAATTAATAATTGCTAAACAGTAACCTCGCATGTGACTGTTCTGCAACTGTCGGTTATTTCGCTGATTAGCTCAACAGCTGGCTGCGATGAGCGCTTAGTGGAGCAATCGACGATTACGATAACAATTAACCTCGCAAGGTCATTGTTATGTAAACCGATTGTTTACTACTGAGCGACTCAGGTGCTACAACCGGTAGAACAAACGACAAGGTTGTTGTCGTTTGTTTACATGCGCGTTGTGAGCAAAGAAAACTTACTTCCGAGTATAGGTTTATAAAAGACCAATGACTAGTCTGTCGAGTGCTCGTAGTACTCTAGCCGTTCAGTTCAGAGTCGCGTTACATGTTCTGTCATAGTAGTATCAAGTTTCCGTTCGGTGCGGAGTACAAAATAATTGTTAAAGATTGTTAAGGCAGGTTGAATCTATTGCAATAAAGAATTACGGTGTGAAAATAATTCGAGTGTCGTTTTATTTTCGGAGAAAGTGTATCTAGGTTAATTATTGGTTTTTTCGTAGATTGATTGCTTTTGGGACACGACAGCAATAACGAGCGGTTAAAGCCACAACTCAATGCCGAAACAAGCCGAACTAGTCCTCTATAAAACCGTTCATAAAACTAAAAGCGTAATTTGAACTCATCAACCTATCCGCATACGTTATCAAAACTAGCATAAAACTACTCCTCAATCCTTTTTTAAGATAAAAAGGCACTGGAAATACTATTTCAGCAAACCTTTTAGACTTGAAACTTCAAAATAAAAGTGATCTTTAAATCCATAATTATAATAATAGAACCGAATAGATTTATATGTGCCACTTTAAAATAATTTAATATGTTGAAATGTAATTCAATCTTATTTTAGGTGCAGTTTAATGTAACAAATCTTATCTTTTCTGTTGCCAAAGAAGCATAGAAATATCTTGGATTTCTGAAAAGATGTAAGCAATATTTCGCCCCGTCAAATCTAGCGCTACAAATCTTATATCAGACCTAGAATGGAATACAATATTCTTGCATGTTACAAGACGAAGACACTTGGAAAGACGTACTAGGTTTATACGGTATTTGACTAAGTCTCTTAATCTTAATCTTGTGAAAGAATTTTGAAATGCATTCTTAAAACCTCTGTGTATAATAGTTTTATGATAGATTCCTATACATAGCTGAGTAGCTCTCTAGACCAAATTGTCCCTTGAATTTGACTTAAAGTAGCCATCCGTGCTTCCTAATATAACTTTAATGAGTCATATTTTTAAGTTTTATCAAAGCTTAATACAATAGTCTTGGCGCATGCTATAAAATCCTAATAAAATCAAGTAGAATTTAATTATAATTAATGGTTATATCCTAGTTGAATTGATGACAGCCATAAAACTTCTTTAAGTACATATGGACTTAAATGATAAATAATTTTAGTACTAATCTCCAGGAGGTTTTTAAAACATCACAATAAAATCAATTGTTCTAGAAGACCAATTAGCATGACCTACAATCACCATAAAACTATTTAGCAACTTCAAAACCTTAATAAAGCAATTATAAAATCTGAGTAAAACTAAAAAGCATTTAAATTGTTACTTAGGTATCGCTGTATGTTTGACATGTAAGTTTAAAGCAAATAGCTGCAATTGGTGCCGAAAACCGGATGAATGCCCAAAACTAAAGCCTCGTCCAAGACGGATCGTTGCAGAGTCTCCACAGCCAACCAATTATCCAAGGAAAAGTTCGGCCGGAGATTTTGCAAT
The DNA here is from genome assembly GCA_963930735.1 of Dioctria linearis. NCBI lineage: Eukaryota > Metazoa > Arthropoda > Insecta > Diptera > Asilidae > Dioctria > Dioctria linearis. The sequence continues at coordinate 341,791,096 of OZ005740.1, read as the reverse complement.
AACCATCGAAAATCAACCATAGTTGAACTACAGTCCAACGTGGGGGTGGATGTTCGAGCTTGCAAGAAATTTCCCACAATCAAATAAATGTACCCACGAATTCCACTGGTACAAAATTGAAATCTGATAGGAAGCTTGTGCAGAGAATTTGCCTGATATGCAGCTTGCGCATAGAATTATCGCGACAAATTCAAAGGTAAAGAATGAGAAATTGGATATGCACCTTGTGCATAGCCATGCTTGTCAGCAACTGAGAGTAAGCAATAAGAAAATTTCTCGGTACTCTGAACGACAGTGGAATTCCTGTGTACAATAAGTACTTACTCGTACATAATAAAAATGTACAAAAATTAGCTAGTAAGAAGTTTTTATGTGTAAATTAAATACAAATATGGAATAAAGTTCCAGTTGATCGAGAGAAGTTTTTTAAGCCACACGTTCAAGCCACTGCGAAGTTCTGTTTTGTCCCCTACCCAAGGTAATGCAGCTAGAACAAATAACGAATCATCTGTTCAAGAGTCTTGGTACAAGCACCAACGACTCTCTCAACAAAGTCAAGGTCCAAGTACCTTTGACTCCAACAACAAGTGAATTGACAAAGGCAAAAGAGCCTTTAAGAACTATATTAGAAGTTTTCCAGGAGATAGGAAAGACAGACTTAGAGATACAGCAGAGGGCCAATAATAGTTGGAGCGATAATCTTCAAAAATTTGGAGGATATAACATTAGGACCGACAGCATTTGATTTGATGGCAAAAATAGCATTAAGTAGCTCACTCCCATATCCACACCATGAAAACTGAAATCTGTCGTATTATCATCAGATAGGTATGTCCAACATTGGCGTATATTGATCGGAATCTGCCAATTGGTGATTACTATCAAAGTAGCTACTCAACACGTTGGGACAGAGAGTTGGGTTTAAGTCTCACTATCGCATACACCAGCGCTTCGCAGATTACGCCAAAGCATTTTCGCGGGCATGGTAGGGTACAATTTACGTTTGTATTAGGAACGCTTAGCCGCTCGAACCTTTAAATTCACCTAATTTCTTGAAACGTTGTGTAATCTGCGACTTTCAGTAGTTTAAAGTCTTCGAAACCAATAAATATTCTCGCTCAGCAATCATACTTTCGATCTCAGCAGAGGACTATCGGCAGGACGTAGCACTAAGTATTTTACTTGTCTTAAACGTTTGTGTCTATTGTACACGTATTCAATTGAGCTGCTAATAAAACATACCTGATTAGCTACCCTTTTTCAAAATATTAGGATGCACAATTTCTACAAAGTTCTGAAATTATACTTTCGCAAAGCAGAAGTGAATATATCAGCTTTTATCTACCAAGGTTAGGATTATATTCTGTCAAATCAAGCAGCGAGCAAAGCATTAATCTGTTAGAAAATAGAATAAAAAGAAATATTAACTGCATTTAATAAAATACAACACTAAGATTCACAAAGCAATAAAAAATGTATTCATTTTCCAAAACTATTTATGTTGTTACGATTGAAGTGGGTTATTATGTAGATGTGCACATCTTTGTATTATAAACATATTTGCTTTGAAGATACTAGATTTTAAAAATATATTGTATTAGTTTACAGTAAGTATTGGTCTTTTTCATTAACCGTTCCTGGGAATGTTTTAACCAATTTTTTATGTTGTTATTACTTTCACACAGCCAAACCTTCCGGATTATTTTTAATTATAGATTCATATATGGAATCGAAGACCTGAACGAAGTCACAACATTTCAACTTATTCCTTATGCCGACCCATGAAAACTGAGCTAAGGTTTCGTCGGTTGGAAGAATTTTGAGGCATTTTCTCAGTGAAGAACCAAAACCTTTCTCTCCGATTTGCCGAAATCTTTTAATCTAAAAATATCATAAAACATAATATGCATTACTATACTAAAAATCATTTTAATATCATTTACCAGTTGTTGTTTTTGTACAAAATTTGAAGATAATTCTCTTTCAAAATCAGTTAACTCTTCAGGTGTCGTAAATGGCATTTTGGGTAATAGATGAAAGGTCGGCTTCTCGTTAGTACTGCATAACTCTCGTTTCAAATATTTTATTTTAAAGAGCCCTTGGACTACTTCATTAAAGAGAGAGAGACTTCCCAGAAAATTTTTTTAATACTGTACAAAAATTTTAGTCATATCAAAATTTCCTGTTAATACAAATGTAAAATTATTTTAATAACACATTGAAAGTTACAATTTTCAGAATTTCAGCACTGGAGACAGCTCTACAAGTTGCAGATTTTTCGACATTTATCACTTATCTTTTCTATGTAAATATATAAATTATATTTCTTCTTATTTAAGGGAAGAAAATAAGTTACCATTAATATTAATATGGTCCTTTGTGGGTAATGGCATAATTATGTCATCTTGGCTCAAGTTTCTGACATTTGTTAAGACTATTGATGAAGAAGTAATATCTGTAATTAAGGAAAAACAAAATCGATATCTAAGGATAATATCTCCTGAATTACTGTGTTTAAATCCAGATGTTTTTAAAATGGGAGAAGTTTCTTTGGTAGCATCACTGTTTATCGTCTTACATATAGGCGTAACATGCTTCTCAGAGTTATCGTTTGCAGATAAGACTATTATAGGAGGATTTTTTTCTTTAAAAAAAAGCTATATAGCGATATGAATTCTGCAGTATAATAATTACCACTCTCAGTATTAATTAGAGGTAACTCTGACGAAAGTTCGCTGTTTCCTATTTTTTTTTTCAGAGTTTGAAGATACGAAAGTATCTAATAAAAAAAAATATAGTCTTAAATTAAATTACATAAATAGTATCATAAATCTCCAACTACTTATATTTTGTGTTATATTGGATACTGAATTGGTACTTATATCATGCTTATCACTAAACAAGTTTTGCCTAAAAACTGGAGTTGCCCGATAAGATTTTGGCTCCAGAGATTTCACCAACTTTTCGTCTAATGTCTAAAATGATTTAATAGATTTCGCCGGCTTAATTGAAGTCTCTATATAAAAAAAACTTACAGAGCACTCCGCTTGATTGCCATCATTCACTGGTTAATAATTTCTTCCTGTTAAGGAATCATCAATATTATACCTCGAACCAACTACAAAAATTTTTTCAAAATAACTGTTTGCATTGTAGTCGTCTTCACTAGTAGGTAGCTCACATTTTGATTTTTCCGCAATTTTATTGTTGTTATGTCTTCCAACTTGCTATTAGACGTTCTTTCAAGAAGTCTTTCTTTTCTCCTAGTTTCTGTCCATGTTGCTAAACATAAAAAACAACATGATAAAAATTACTTTTTTCTAAGATTATTTTTTATTAGAACGGGGTTCATTATTAAATTATCAGAGGGTTGCAAAGTTGTAGACGCACCACGCAATAGTGCGGTAGCCCATCTCTTTAGCAAGAAAGAGAAAATGTGTGATGACAAAACACGTCTGCGTTCTTGTTATCGCTGACAAAAGATTTGTTAGAATGGTACTTGTGAAAATGAGCAAAATGAGTGTTGCATTATTATAGTCGCACTTAACTTTATTTATTTTTTAACAATAATGAGATTGCACAAAAATTAATAAATACTTTTTATTAATAATCAGTAGCTCCATCTTTGTTCGTCACGATGTTCAGAAGGTTTTTTGGCATTGATTCCACGAAGGATCTACACATTTTGTTGTAAAGGTTATCCAAGCAGCCTCAACGGTGTATTTAAGCTTTGCAACGCAGTGTATAATACATTGATTTACTATGCTAAAGGATCCGATACCCAAAGAACTACGTTCTGATGTAATTTACAAAATACGCTGCAAGGGTGGGAATAACGAAAATTGTCCGATGAGCTATATTGTAACAACAGGGCAATTCCTCTATCCTACATCACGAAAAACACTATAAGAAAAGATTATTGATAGAGGCATTATATATTCAGAAAACTTCCAATACCATGAACAAAAAAACTGATTCAGACAATATCAATAATATTTATTGCGCGCATTTAGAGAGCTTTGAGAAATGATAAAGCTACGTCTAGGACCAGTTGTTTTGACGAGTGATTGGATAACCTTCCATAACTCCTATAGTTTCTTTTACCATGTTTTGTCATTTATTTATTTATTTATTATAAACTGTGTTTTTTAATTAGTGTTTACTGTTATTATCTGTTAATATTTTCACAATGTTGTTTAATCCGTAAGTAGCCTTTGTTATGTATTTTAATTTTTACATCAAGCGATAGATACATTAATGTTTATAATTAGACTGCGTCCTTGAAAATGGTTCGAGACATGGGCCGAAGAGTCGGAGAACAAATAAAATTCTCACAAACTAAAGAGGTGTTTTTCCTCCTGACCGTCCAGCCTGAAAATCCTAATAAACGGAAATTTAAAGAAAACCATCATTGTACTCATATCTAAAAGATTCCAAGCATGGAGGCCAAGGCGGCCCATTGGCCTAACTGGCTACATATGTTATACAAGATGTAAAGCGATATAACTCGAAATTAAGTAGAAAGTAAGAAGAAAAATCTTAAGTCCGTCCCCAGGTGGGATTCGAACCGACGGCTTCTGCTATGTCCCGTAATGATCACAAAACAAATGTTTTATTCCCAGGTAAATATGTGTATGTGGGCTTATTACGGAATGATATATTCTTTCCTGGTATAAGTAGGCATAGCAATTGGTCATCTCAAAATAAATTTATACTCACGTCTGGTAATAAAGTAAAAAATTATAAACATATTGAAACACGCATTTATTTGATCTTCAATAAAGCGAAATCGAACAAACAACAATAAGTGATCTATAAAAAATTCACATTTTTAGTGCAAATAATAAAAATATTCTCTATTAGAACGAATTTCAAAAGTATTATCTATTTTGTGTCAATTGAGAGTGAATGTAACTGTTTTGATAAATATTGGTATATTTTACATGATGTTCATCAAAAATGCAGCAAAACTGTAGCAGGCTTTCAAAATCTGTAGAAATAAAGAATAATATTTATTTTGAAATTTCATTAAATGTACTGTAAATACTTGATAATAAACTTCCAAAGATAGATCGGCGATTCCCTTTAAACGAATTCCTTCGCACTTTTGAGCATTCATCAACATGAGGAGCACCATTTTCCGTGTTGAAATATTCCTAAGCTCGTACCATTTAATGCTATAGATGGCTTCAGCGAACTCCTCCCTTTTTGAAATAATCATTTGACCAAAACTTGAATACAGCAATAATTGAAGAGCACCGACAAATAATCCAAAGTAAGCTGATAACTGATTATTCTACAAATGAATAAAAACAAGAAGGAGGTGGAATTTTATTTTGATATGTTTGCCGGCACGTAAATATCAGCAGTTTTCCACTTCTTCTATCTCACAAACTTCTTTACGAAAATTACCAAAAAAATAAAAAGCTAGAATTGGTCTAAGACTAATTCTTATGATATCCTAGATGAATGCCCGTATGTAATTTCGTTTGATATTAGATGCGGATTTTGGCATATATTTCTAGAAGCGTTCGTCGCACAGTAAATATAGATATAACTAATTTCATAGGATTTCGTATTCTGAAGAACTTTTCAGTAAAACAAAAACCTCTAAGACTGATAATTTTCACAATAGGTAAACATAAAAACCAAAATTTTTTTGTGGAAATACCACGAATGGGTTGCCCGGTACAATCCAATTTTGAAATTTCATTTACTATATTTGCTATTACTATGAAAACGGCATGTCCCAAATTTCAGCTCTCTACGTCAACGCGTTCTCAGGCCGTGTCCAAATATATAGTAAAAAGCGAAATTTTTGTATGGTAACCCTACGAAAGAAATCCTCGATTGGTCCCATTTTCGATATTCTTCTTTTGCTTTTTGTGTACAAACCCATGTGCAGAATTGCAGCTGCTTATTTGAATACGTTCTGGACTTATAGTGAAGACGGACAGATCGACGGGCGAATGGACGGAGGGACATGCAAAAATCAAAAAAACTTATGATATTATGCGTGCGTGTCCAATCCATTTTGCTCTAGGTACCTATTATTTCTGTGCATTAAAAATGGAATGACAAACTTAGTATATCCTATAGATTTTATCCAGGTATTAAAAATATTTCAAATCAGGGTAGACTTATTTATAATATGTATATTTTCTTATAGTTGAGATCTTTGGTATTTGCGCAAAATTTGCCAGAAGTTGGAAACAAATATTTATAAAATAAATAAATTTTAAGTTTTTTTATGATGGGTTGAAGTTGGACTTTAGGAACATTTAAGCAGATGGTCGTACGATCTAAATATGAACGAAACTTGTTTCGAAGTGATCAATAAATTACCAAAAAGAATCCTTGAGATCTCCTGCAAATGATGTCACATTGAAATGGTACATGCATGTTTTATCACACTCAGCAGTGGGATCATATTATGTAAGTACAAAAATGATTAAGCTTTAGATGGCCAAATAAATATCTTCAGTCTTTTCGTTGCATTCATGGAATTCATAATGCTCCAATATAACTTTGAAAAATTACTTTAGAAACAAAACAGCACATCGCAAATCGCAGGGAGAATAAGCACAGAACTATTTTAATACCGTAGATAAAATCTCATATAATATATTAAGTTTGCTCACACGTTTGCAACAAAAATAAATTATTAGATATACATGCATAGAATTAACAATTTTGCATGTCAGTCCATCTGACCATCCGCCCATCTGTGCTTTCGTCCGTCACTATTTCTGAATTGATAACGTTAGAACGCGTTAACATAGGTGGCTGAAATTTTGAAAAGATTAAGGTCAAGTACGTAGGTGAGCAAAATCGAACAAGTCTTTGATAACGTTGCTATAAAAGATTTTGATTTTCATTATCATTATATAGGTATTTGAATACTACGAAATACTCGAAAAAAAATGTAGATTTCAAGAATGGGTAAAATCGGACAGAGGTTGATTCTAGATTTGCAGATCTCTCACGCATATTTAGGGAAGTTCGAGATATACCAAGAATCTCTTCAAAATATAGAAACTTATATAATTAGTTTAATCACTTTTACTTTCCGACAAACTGGTCTAGAAAGAAATACATAAAACCACGCTAACGATCTAATTTTCTAAGCAGAGGAGTAAGCTAAATATATGTATATTGCCATTCAGATACGACATTGCCAAATTTTATCTTATTGAATTATACATATTTTTTATTCTAAGCATTATGCGGAAGTGCTGCAGATATTTTCTTTCCATTCCTTTACTAATTTTATTGAAAGCTCATAAAAACTCCCATATTTCATCCCATAAATAAATAAAATCTACAGTTCCATATTGATTGGTCTTAGCCTCGAAAATCTTTTAAGATACCCCTTAAATTGTTATTTATGATAGTAAGTACTTGAAAAATTTACGGGAACAATATATATCCTGAAGATCATTTATGAGGAAATAAATTTCATCTACTTACAATGTGAGAACTATTACTCAATCGGGCGACATATTACAAAATAATTTTTTTCAAGTGAAGACCATATGCATTCGTCAAGAAAAATTGCACGAAGAACATCTCTTGGGACAATTTTGAAATCAAATCAAGTAATATTTTTGGCTTGTATGTATGTACGTAAATGTAAATAATGCAGATCTATCGCCGAGAATATTTTAAAGGTACTTTAACAGATCTAATTTACTTAGAGTAAAAACTTTGCCGGACGAAGCATATTGCGAATGAATTTGGCAACAAATTTTACAATTTTCAAAAACCAAATCTTGCGATAGTTTCACAATTCCACATTTCTCTTAAATCAGTCTTACAAAATTTCGGCGTTAAGATGGTGGAAGATGGTTTCGGGATCGAGACTAGGGAGTGTCAAGAAGTATATTTTTACCATATCAATGGATCGATTCGCATTAGAAAATTCTTTTTGAATCACGCTTTAATATGAGATTCATTGGCAAAGATTTTTTGCTAAGAACTCTCAGGCTAACTATTTATTTTTATCTTTTCTCACATGGGGCTCGAACTTGCAATTTTTTGAATCAGTTATAGATGGAATGAAAAATTTTTGAGAACTTTTATTTTTAACGGTTCTTAATTAAATTATAAAAAACAAAAACATGCATTCATAGCGTTGACACGCACAAAACTCGATTTAGTAGGTTTACTGTGTAAAAGCGCAGTCCTAGACGTTTGTAATATACTGTAGGCTATGTAGATTGCAGCAACCTATGAAATTGATGAGGACCATTTTTACTATCCGATGAATAGGAAAGAAAATCACTTTAAAAGATATAACGAGTACATTTTCAAAATCAGAGGTATAGCAATATTCAATGGCATTCATTCACGAAATATGCATATTTTAAGTTAATATTTTATATAGCTCCGTATTATGTATAGAAATTCGTTAAAACTATAGATACTAAGAAATGATTACCGATGCTATCTGAACGATGAACATGCAAGTAGTCCCCATGAATGTTGAAACATTTATCAAAACGACTGATTCGAAAATTTCTTTGAATTCTTTTAAAAAATTCACCGCATCTGAGTGCATATTCGCAACATGTTGCACAAGTTGTCTCTGTTTCTCCTCGGTGTTATATTCGCTTGACACATCACCTATATAAAAGCATGAAATCTTGCAAAGTTCAAATGTTAGTACTGTAAATGAACAGTATAAATAAAATAATACGTCAAATATAATAGAACATGGAGACAGGAACAAAAACTGAAGTACTATCAAAAAATAGTTAATTTCGTAACCAGGATGATTTTGGTATCTGCAATTATTCCCGTAAGATTTATAAAAATTGACAAATGTTTAATATTACGAGATTCCGGAAATTGGTGCATGTAGAGGTAGTTTCCACTTATCCGAAATCGGGAAAAGTGGCAAAGCGATGTATGCGATTCCTCCCACAGTGTATAATAAAAGAGTACTTGCCGTTATATTGCTATAATATATTTGTAATAATATGAATACTAACACAAAATTTAATACTCACGTAGAGAAAATTTGGTACTTTCTTCCCAGATTATTAAAACTCTCAGAACCAGTGCTTAGAGAGGATGTAACTTCGATTACGTACTTAGACAATCTCTCACGTTTTGTTTTAAGGAGCCATAGAAACAGAAATTTGGTTAAGCCCTGCATTACATTATTTTATGAGAGAAACAGCAAAAAAGAAAGATCAAAAACTAAGTTGGAAAAATGTAATTTGAAGTGAACACGTATTGTGATGTATGTCTAACTCGTCTTGCTTCTGGTGTATAATTTTTACAATATTTAACAAAAAAATTTCAAAGAATAGTACGTATTACTCACGTGAATTGCAACAGCTAATGATGTCACTGAATCAAAGCGTAGCTGAGGGTCCTTCTCTGTTAAAATTGAAAGTAAAGAAAAAGCTGGCAGCAAACATACTACCAAAAATCTTAAAGCAGAAGTAAATTTAAAACATTTAGCCATGTTAGCTTTCTTCAAAGCCGGATATCCTGATAATTCCAGAACATTTTCGATGATATCAAAATGAGAAGCCCAACTTGTAGTCTTCTTAGAGAGAAGTTCGCGCACGAAACTTTTAAACATTTTGAATTCCAGAACAAAACTGAATAGAATTATTGAGAAAATGAAACCTTTTCCAGCTCAGGTAAACCAAGATTAAAAATTTACAAACCAATTACGACCTTTAAAGACTTCACATTCTATTTGCACAGGTACGTCTTATGTTACAATTCACTTGCAAAATATTCATTATGTGAAAATATAAAAATCGCCGATTGTTCATTTTAGTAAAAAAATTCTTCCATTGTATTATCCCCTCCTTCGGAAATACAATAGAACTACACAAATGTATACTACCAAGGGTAGTGAAATTTAGTGCTTACTTTCAAGGCTTTGGATTATATGTTTGTATGTGTATACGTATTTCTTTATAAGTAAATTCAATGATTATGTCGAAACACATTTGTGTTGATTATTAGGCTGATGGGCAATAGCTTCTGTGTTGGAAAGGGTTACAGGAAGATGCACATATAACAAACCAATTTTACTTCGTTAAATCATATGAAATGATGTCCAATTTATATCTAAGAGAACATTTTTTATTCGTTTTCTCGGCAGTTTTTTTCAGACTAACGCAATGATTTTATTTATTTAGGCAAATTCCCTGGAAGGTGAAACATGTTGCTGCTTTTTATAGGAAAATTTCGGCCATTTTTCTTGGTTCTGGCAAGTTTTGAACTTGAACTCCTGTTTAGGCAGTAAAAAGGCAAATATTAATAATACATAGAAAAATATACATCTTGTCCTTTGTTCCTTTTAAACTGTGATGAAACATCTCGATCAGGCTTCCCTAATAAATAGTATTAACATTTAAGCCTAATTTATTTATGTTTTTTATGTTTTTAAGTTTATTTTTGTAATATAAACTATACGTTATGCAACTTAACTAACATGGAAGAAAAAAATTTCATTATGAATGTCCTTCTATTAATCAATAACAATATTATAATAAACATTCACAAATCTTCTGACGAAACCAAAACAGAGATGTGCAGCAGCAAACTTAGTCATATTATTCATTCCCCAGCGCAAGAGCATTGCAAAAATAAAAAAAAGCTATTTAACATTAATTCCCAGAATAAATGAAAAACTTATCTTACTTAACTTATAAAAGAGAATACGTACGACGAACCTTCACCACTAGAATGCACACTTTAAATTTCAATTTCTATTTCAAAAAAATATTTATTGCTTGAATTTTAGCTAAGCGTAATACAATAAATGTTCTATACCCACGGCTACAAGGCCATCTGGGCTCATCAATTGTATTGTAATTTTATATTCGAACATATAGTTTTGCTAGTTTTGTTATGCTTTGAACACTTTAATAAACAATTGAAATCCTCTGAACATGGGGATGAAGGTTACCGCCCAGTGTAGACCCGAGAGCGTTCCCCTAGTGCAGGTACGGTTTGTTGCGACGAGGTCTAGTATAATGTTGCGAAGGGGGGCGTTAGGATTGTGAATGCTCTTCAGGACTAGATTGCTGTTCAGAGCCTCTCTTCCTTTTTGGGGAGTTTGTAACGAAGTTACATACATTATAGCTAGACACCAGCAAAAACGAGTGTCTAGCAGCCGTAACAATATAAACCAGCCGCGGAGAGGACAGCACACTACTGATAAGCAGCTCAGTAGTGTCCCGTGCTGGTGGCGTGATAGTAGAAGGGAGCATTCTACACCCGACGCCATCAGCCAGACTGCCTATAAATAGCCGGCAGCCAGTAGTAAGATCACTCAGTCGATCACCAAGCATCGAAGTGAACACAACCGAAAATTACAGTGACCGATCAGCAAAATATCCGACCGCAAGAGGACAACTCCAAAGTGAACAGAGTTGACCCCCACCAGTGGATTACCAGCAGACTGGCTATAAAAGTCAGTCAAGCACCGAAAGGTTAGTCAGTTGCCTCCCAGCAGCTCGACTAGACAAATCTCCCGTCCAGTCCTATCCGCAAGTCGTGTTGACTAGTTCAACGGCAAGCGCACGTTAATCGTGCTGGCCTGAGAATTAGTAAGCGCACGCATTCCGTCCCCGTACACCCTTGTAGGTTACTCTGCCGATAAGCGTACGTTAATCGTGTTGATCAGAAGAGTAGCGAGGGTATGAATATAAATTCCGTCCCCGTACCGTGTGGGCTACTCTGACGACGAAGCGCACGTTCATCGTGTTGGTCAGAGGAGTAGTGAGCGCACACATACTTTCCATCCCGTACCCCCGTGTTGGCTATTTTGACGACAAGCGCACGTCATCGTCTTGATCAGAAGAGTAGCGAGCGCACGAATATCAGTCAGGTCCCCGTACCGTGTTGGCTACTCTGACGACGAAGCGCACGTTCATCGTGTTGGTCAGAGGAGTAATAAGCGCACACGTACGCTCCGTCCCGTACCCCAGTGTTGGCTATTCTGACGACAAGCGCACGTCATCGTGTTGGTCAGAAGACTAGCGAGCGCACGCTCCGTCCCGCATCCCCCGTGTTGGCTACTCCAACGACAAGCGCACGTTAATCGAGTTGGTCTAAGGAATAGTAAGCGCATGCTCCTACCCCGCACCTACGCCGCGTAGTCCTAAGTTATTGTAAGTAAGTGAGTGAGTGTAGGTTAAATAGTGTGTGTGTTACGTGTACCGCCCGAACCGCAGAGCTAGAACAGCGCAACGAAGCAACGTCGGAAAACGGCCCTGGACAATCTCCTGACTGCCCGCACACCAACTACCGACGTTACAAGTTGGAAACCCTGCCTCGATTAATAAGCTTGGAGTTCGAGTGTTTCTAAGTGCACGTACGACTGTGCTAGCAGTGGTGTTTAGCGCAGCTTGGATTTTGACTTGACCTTTTTCCTGATGTGGCCATAGATGGTCAAGCAGTAGTCCATTCTACCTATAACTAGCTGTTTTGCGATTTAGATAGCTGCTAAGAGGTGCGCCGTTGTTCCTTCTACAGATCACTCTAAGGAGATTGTTCCTCTTTTTGATATCCTCGGCCACTATACTTGCTTGCTTGTTTCAACGAAGATTGTGTGCAATACACATTCCCAGTACTCGAAATACCCTTAAAAGGGGATAGACTAATTCATCGGAGAAGCGTGTTTCGTTGCAGCTCCGTCTCAAATAGACTGGTCGAAATTTTGGCTCCGTTAGCATCTTCCCAGACAGGAAATGCTCTGACAGGTCTGCTGAGTACTTAACTGACCAACAGAACTTCTCCAAAAGCGTAGCAGTGATGTTGTCCGCATATATGCGAAAGTAGATGTTAGCTACATCATTTAACTTTACAGATAGTGAGTGGATATAGGTTGAGGAAAGATAAACCGAGAGTGGAGAACCTTCGGGTAGTCTGTTTTCTAAGTTATAGACATTCGAAAAGTGTCCGTTTATTCTCACTTTGATTCTCCGGCTCGAGAGAAATGAGTCCACTGCTTTGACGAATTTACTGCCAACGCTCCACTTCCGCAAACGTTTGGAAGACGGAGTACTTCAGTGTGTTTCTCCAAGTCTATTGATAGTATAGCAGTGTGCTGAGGTCTAACAATTGCTCATGCTAGGTTATGCTCTAGTTCCTCCAGGATTGGGTTCCTCTGTAGCTTATCTGTAGCTTGTAACCGTTGGCAGCAGCTTTTGCTCAATCAGCCAATATAGTCTGTTGGCCATCAGCTTCTCTACAATTTAAGGAGTTGCGCGGCAAATTAAAATAATCAACATAAAAAACAAAAAGAAACACTGGTAGACACGAAGATACACATAAAGTTTTTAAGTTCTCTGAGAGATTTTGTTTTTATTTTGTGGTGTTAATATTTAAAAGTTGTTCAATACGTTTACTTTAATTTCTTTTATTTATTTGTTTTTTGTTTTGTTCTAGCTGACAAAAGCTTGCTTTCTCTTAAAATATATTAAAAAACTTTTAAAAAATAACAAATATATTTTTCTTTTTCAGAAGACTTCGTTATACAACTAATTAACTATAATCACAATTGTCCAACTGCAACTCAAGCCTAAACTTTTAAGATTTAATCTAATTTTACAACTAAACTTTTCTTGTGTATATCACTGAAAAATAAAAAAATATTTTTTGCTTTTTTTAATATATTTTATTTTCTACTTTTTAGTTATAAGTTCTATACACTCTCTCCAATCTCCACTCTTGACTGTCGAATCTCGAACCGCGACACTCGACTTTCGAATATCGACTTTCGACTCGCGATTCTCGAATCTATACTCCTATCACATACGGCCCAAATTGGAAAACCCCAAGGATGGTAGCTACCACCCTCAACCCAAAAGCACCCAAAACGAAAGAACATGTTCCCTCATCGGTCATTCTAAATTAGAAAAAACCCATGTAAATCATCCACATTTACTACCCTGAAACAATTTTGTCCAGCACTCTCAGGCGCTCAGCCGCTCGGGTACAAAAGAATTTAGTTGTGAGTTGATAAAAGTTATTTAACAATTATGTATGTGCTTTTGGTTTCGTTGTGCAGTTTTAAATAAAATCATTTTCTCCGTCATACTTTGAAAGTCAATTAAGATGTGAATGCAATTTCATGGTAGAAAGGTTTTGAATACGCTAAAATTAGGGCTTAATTTAGGCTAACTTAATGTCACCTACCCGAATTTAATGCAATAGTTGTTTTTAATAAAATCCATCAAAAGTGAGGACCCCCACTACTGAAAATAGATTAAATAGTATTGTCACAATATTCTGCACTGCATAATATTTGAGGGCTCTAATTTAATCGATCTACCCAGAATTTAATGGTCTGGTAATTAAAAAGCATCTATTGATAAATCTTGATCAAAAGTTCGATATTAACTCAAAAAGTAATTGTGAACAAGAAAACATAAAAATAAAAATTTACAAAACAGAAATGAGCTATCATGCGTGAGCCTACATGGTATCGAGATATTAATATTTCTGTGTTTTCCAATATTAAAAGTTGTGAACTACAAATCATACGGGAAGGAAATTGAATACCCTAAACGAATTTCCTTATTGATTGAGGGTAGTAAGGTTTTATCCACGCTAAATTTCAATCTATTTAAAAACATAATACTACAGCATTAAATTCGTGGAAGTGGTATTAAATTAACCCTAATTCAGCCCTAAAATATTAAGCAATGCACGCAATTGTGGCAATACTATTTAACCTATTTTGCTAATGTGGTAATACTATTTAACATATTTTCAGTAGTGGTGGTCCAAACTTTTGATAAAGTTGGATCATCCATGGATTTTTCAAAAAATTCTGAAGCAGTAAATTCGGAGAAGAGGCATTAAGTGAGCCATAAATGCTGAAGTATTCAAAACTTTTCTACCATGATATGCAAATTAAGAAAAGAGGCGAAAATGTTGGAAAAGAAATGTGATTCTTGTGTAGAGAATAAAAAACTAATCTTTATGTCAGTTGAAAAATGAAAATATTTCTATAAGATAATAAAAAACAGATTTTCAAAGATGGCTTTGTAAATATTTTTAAAACACTTTTTTTTATGATACTTTAGTTTTAGAAGCACTTTATTGTTGCTGTTATTTTGTTTAGTTGTTCCTTTATTCAGTGTTATCCTATTTTTCAGGGTCCTTTTTATTTTTACTTTTCTTTTCTGGATTCTTCGATTATTTGCCCCGTTCTTTTCAGCCAGATTCGGTACTACTGTTCGCTTCATATTCCTTTACAGCTAATCCATATACATCTTTAACTTTTATTTGCTTTTACTTCCCCTCCTAATTTATCTATAATTCCTCGCCGCAATAATTCTCTTCCCATTTTGATTTCTGGGTTTTGCTTCTTGATCTACATATGTATGATTCCCATTGAGCCAGATCATGCAAGCGGAAAGCGAACGCTTTATTAGTTTATCTTTCACTTTATTTGTTTCTTTTCTTTTTTAGATCAAATTCGGTAATGAATAGCTAATTTGGCTGCCTATAAAGTTCACTTCGAAATCTTCAAAGTTTTTAAATCCACACAAACTCAACTGGTTTTCAAAAACAGGCGATCAAGATGAAATATATTCGTCCACTACTTACGCATTGCGTGGATTAGAATATTAATTTGGTTGATTTTCTCATTATTCATAGTATTACCAATTATAGAATTTAGAATAAAACCGATATACCTATAATTTTTATATCAGGTACGCGCAAATAATTTCAATTAATATATTTCGATCACTAAATTAGAAACTCTTTTGCTTTGCTTTCGAGATTTATGAGTAAAATAATTACTAAATTCGTAAAACTAACGTATTAAAATTGACATTAAATGTTCCTTTATATATTTAAAATGTTTGTAATGTTATTTGCTATTTATTTGCTATTTATCATAATCTGTGCATTTATTTAAGTGTATTCACCTTGTTTTATGTTATTTTAGAGATCAATAAGCAAAAAACAAATTGGACATTCAAAGGTATACGCTTGTGTGCCAAAGATAAAGGGTAAACGAATCAACAATGTCACATTAATTTTCGATCAGTATTCCATTCCTTATTATTAATTCAATTTAATGTGATTTTATTTTTTCAGGGCTACAGGAATCTGCCGACTTAACATGTTCTTTGAAACGTATTTCTAAAAAGATTTGGTTATCAATGTGAATGCTTTCTTTTACTTTGTAAGGGAAAATGAACGTTTTCCCGAATATTTTTATGCTCTCTTTCACCGCTCTAAGAAAACACTCAGCAAATTTCCCACTCGGGAGGTACAGAAGAAATATATAATAACTATTAAAAACTTAATAAAAAAGCGAATAAAAATTAAAAACCAGAAAATATTTATGCATATAGTCTTCATTAGGTGTCTACATCTATTAACAGTAGCTGAAAGTTAAGCTTAAAATAGTTAAACAAGCATAGCAATGAAATTTCAAATGCAGCAGCAAGCATGGAATTTTTACGATAGTAAGTACCTACCTACAGCAGCAAGAATTACATGATTTTTTGTACTGTGCCTGCTGTCTGCTACAATCGCAACAATTATTATTTATTTATTTATTCACATTATTTGCTTAAATATAGTACTTAAAGTTAACCCAACATCTAGTAACAAACAATGTTTTTGAGGCCCACGGCTACAAGGCCACCTGGGCAGAGTTTATATACCTATATAGAATAAATTGAACAATGTTCAGTTAAGGATGACAAAAATGTATTTACATTTAGATTTTATTTATTTTTTTATATAAAAAAAAACAGTTTGTGTTTTAATACATAAGACATCAAGTGTTTATTTCATGTTATTATATATATATATATATATATATATATATATTTTTTATAAATATAGTTAAAAATAAAATCCGTATGTTTGTCGTTGGAGTTCTGTCGGTGCCTTTATTGTACCAAGTTCGTTGAGTAGCCTTTGTAGTTCTATGCACTGTTGTAGTATGCGAGCTGCGGTTAAGGTGGTGTTTCGACAGTATGGGCAGGTAGAGCATGGTTCTGAATCTGATAAATTCTGTCTACCGACTTGTAGGATGAACAGGGTGCGAAGAAGAGGGGGGGGGGATAAATACATTAATCTTGCATTCTATACAGAAAGCTGTCATAGTTTTACGTGAGCACCTGCCATTATGGCTTAATCTCACGGCACTCCAAATGCACGGATTAGTAGACAAGCAACAATCAACGCCCGCAAGAGGAAGAATATATTATATTCTGTTTCAGGAGTACCAGTTTATGTCAGTGCATGCTTGACATTGGACTTACTGGTCGAAGCGAGACCTATCTAAAATCTCTTCCGATCTGTGGGTGACGGCACCTGGTTGATTTAGCGCAACTCCACGCCCAGAGCCAATCCTCTAAGTATACAATTATAAGCGACCATCCTTCAAATCCTCAGCACGCAGTATGCAATTATACAAAAGAACAAACTCCTCTAATTAGAGAAGAATGTTCGCCTAAGTCATGCAGACAGATGATCTCACTCTGCCCGCATATGGGCTACCACCAGCCACTACATGCTCCCACAAGGGGGCCTTCTCAATGATGAGGCAAATATTGCTACTAATGCAGCTCTATCTGGGGCTCCTCAATCCCATAGTACCAAGTTAGCAATGTCGGCTACCCAATTGGTATGGCTTTCGTATATCATGATCAACGATCATGAATACTCCCAGTGGACCTTGCATGCAGATCCTTTAACGTTACTGGTAACTCCGTTCGCGCTTAATCATAATAGCACTTAAAAGTGACAGTAGTGGACCACGAGAAGGTTATGATCCGCCCTTTAGGCTAGGAGAGGTTTGAGACTACAGCTCGAAGTCTTATAGCATACCAAGGTAGAAATACCAATTTCCATACTAGGTCATATACGCGCTAGGCTACTATACAATACTACAAACTTTTTGCTCTTACTCTTAGTTTGCAATTTGAATCCCGCCCGATATTAATTTTCATATTTCACGACTAGTCGCCGCAGCCGAAACCGCTGAGAGTTCTTGCAATTATTCATTCTGAAGGCCAAAACACAGTGAGGACGACACAACAAAGTCGCCGTAAATTGGTTGCTGTCAAAGATTCGAATATATGGAAGTCCCATATACTTAACACAATGAGGGCGACGCGATAAGTTGCCAACAAAAAGTTCGGGAAAATCTCAAAATTAGTCGCCAACATAATTGACATTGCTGTGTGGACAGTAAATAATTGACATTCATGTAATGTGGATTTGGTTATTTTTATAAAGAATAGCAAATTAAAAGCTTGTAGTAAATAAACTAGTTATTAAAAACTTTAATAAAATTAATTTGTTTAATTAGTTTGAGAAATTATGAGTTTTGAGGAGGAATTTATAGAGAAAAATGGGGAAAAAATTATGCTGTACGATAAACGTCATCCCTTGTATGGCAATCTCATCTTTTTTGTTTTTTTGTTTTTAGCTTTTTCTTTATGCTTTTACAATTTTAAAAAAGAAGCATAAAGTATACTAAAGATTTTTCTTCGTTCTTTCCTTGTTTCCATTTCTTTTACAATAAATAAAAGAGTGACTGCTGTCAAAAACAGTTTGTCGAGTCGCGTACACTGTGTTTTAAATGCGATATTGTTGCCAACTAAGTTGCCAACATTGTTGTGTCGCTCTCACTGTGTTTTGGCCTTTAGACTGTACTTAAACATACGCAATGTCGTTCTTTATATTCCACAAACTGAATTTATTGGAGTAAGTTGAAATTTCACTGTGCACTCGCATCTTATCGTCGATTCGCATTAATTCTACTAATCTTCCAACTGGTATGCCATACATTTTCCCTACTCGCAATTTTAATGCGATTTCAATGATGACTCAATAAAATACTCTATCTATCATATTTAAAACATATCTGATCATGTACGAAACAATATCTTTCGTCTCCATTTTTTGTTAGAATTTGCAATTTTCTTAAATACGGAAACCAAAGGATGCAAAATTTAATTTGATTGTGCCGCTTAGGCGTTATTTCTCTAGATGTGCGATTTGTACCCATGCCAATAAATTTCGTTAAAGTTTGTAATCTTGTATGCTTATCCAACTATTAAAAGAAGTAAATCTTTCATTAATGTTTACCTCCACCCACCCAGCTGATCCCGCAAGATGGTAGGCAGAATTTGCTCGGACCAATAAACCACACAAATTCTGAAGAAATATGGTCGATTTCAATTCTAAGAAATAAATGAATTTTTGCCTATATTGAAAAATATTTTTGGTTCGTTTCCATGATACGTTTAGCCGAGATTAGTGCGTTATTGAGGTTTGCTTTGAGCTCTTTCATACATCACTTTCTTAGTACTACCGTCGATATCTGGGTGTTTCTTGTCTGTGGCAAAATCTTACAAAAACAATTATAAATCCTGAGTAAAATTAAATAGCATTTAAATTGTTTATTGGGCTTTCCGGAGCCTGATATTGGGATGGAGTACTCACCTGGAGGACATA
Source organism: Dioctria linearis (assembly GCA_963930735.1). NCBI lineage: Eukaryota > Metazoa > Arthropoda > Insecta > Diptera > Asilidae > Dioctria > Dioctria linearis. Next base: position 341,771,620 of record OZ005740.1, on the reverse strand, counting down.
CCACTGCTTCCAGGCTAAAGTTTTCGCCATGTCGATGGCAGCGAAGTTAGCCCTTGACATGCAAATCAAAGGGAAGGACATTGCTATGTTTTCGCATACTCAGCAGCCTTGATGGCTCTGAATGGCCTAAGAAACTGGGGAATTGCAGACTGTCTGTGGATAAGTTGTGTATCCACAACAAATTGTCCCATCTGTGGGTTCCTGGTCACATGGGGATCATGGGAAATGAAAGGGCTACCGCCCTTTAGCTAGAGCTGCCTCTGATTCTCCGTTTCACGGACCGGAACCCGCCGTAGGCGTTGCCGTCTCGGGTCTCTCATTAAAGCGGATGTTCGTAGAAAGCATTAGCAGAGATGAGCGAACCTGAGTACCTGCAGGTGTACAAAACTGTTTCTTGATTGGCCCAATGGGAATATCTCCGGTTTCTCATGGGGCTCCGAAGGAAACAATGTAGAACTGTGGTTAGCACCATAACCGGCCACAGCTCACTTCACGCTCATCTAACAAGGATGGGAGTTGGTGACAGCCCTGAGTGTATATCCTGCATGGAGTGAGAGCCCGAGACAACCGAACAGTCTGTGTGCGTGTCCGCCCTTCGCCCGGTGTAGGCTAGATACTGTAAGGTCTGCCCATCTATTTGTGGATGAGCTGAAAAAACAACCTCACCAAGACCTGATGCGCTTCATTAAGAGGACAGGAAAGTTTTGGTGAATGGCCTTCTACCAGGACGGCACAATGGGCCGCTATGGCCTCCGTGCTTGGGATAGGGTCTCCTGTCCCGTTGCCTTTAAAATAAAAAAAAAATATTATTATAACTATTTTTGCATAGTCCTCTTGATTTGTATGTTTTGAAAAGTTAAAAATTAATTAACTGCCGTATTTTGTAGCGTTGGTAATTTTTTTTTTATTTAATTTATTTGTACATCCACAGATTGTTACTGTGTATAGTTACAACGTAAAATGATTATGTATAACTGCATAATATATGTTTAGTTTAGTTTTTGTTTATGAATTTTTGAAGTTGTCTAAATCAAAATTCTGAAACACTTATATTTTTATCAATGTTTCTTAATTAATAACTGTCCGTGCCGGACAACCAGCAACGCCATAAGTAATATTTCTTCGCTGTTTTTATGTGGCAAAAGTATAATTTTATAGAAGAGACAAAAAACTGATCATTTTTGAGAACTATAAGTATTAAAATAGCCCATAGGACCTTTCGTTTAATGCTTTATAAGTATCAACCAAAATATTTTTTCACAAATGAGTACTTTTCCATTGATAAAGAGCAAAACGTCGGTTGAGTTGATACCAACACCTCAAAATAGCTTAATGTGGCACATAGTAGGTTTCATAAAAACATCGAAGATTTGCAATTTTCTGGCACGTGCACATAAAAAGGTTTGCCACTGCTCTAGACTATGTAATTTGGCATTGGAAACCTTACGTTTACTCGGATGAGATCATTTGGTGATAATAGATAGTATTACCTGAAGTATATTACAGTAAAACCTCGAAATGCATTGAAACTGATATTTTTATTGATCTAAAATAAAGTGCAATCCAAAAAACATTAAGAAGAGAGAATAATTCAAATTTTTAGTGCAAAAGGTAACTTCAAAAACATTATTTTGTATTATTTAAGTACGAGTGTGAAATTATTGCAGTAAATATAGGTAAATTTTACATAACATTCATCAAAAACGCAGCAAAACTGTAACAGGCTTTCACGATCTGTGGTATAAAAGAAATTAAATTAATTTAAAATTTCGCTACATACCTAAAATAATATACTTCACAATAAGCTTCCAAAGATAGATCGGAAAATCCCTTCAAGTGAATTCCTTCACATTTTTGAGCATTTATCAGCATGAGGAATACCATTTTTCGCGTTGGGATATTCGTAAGTTTGTACCATTTACTACAATAGATGGCTTCAGCGAACCGTTCCCTTGTCGAAATTATCATTTGTCCAAAACTTGAGTACAGCAATAATTGAGAAGCAGCGACAAGTAACCCTAATCCTGCTTCTAACTGTTTATCCTAAAGAAAGAAAGCAAAAAAAAGTTAATTTCTTGTGTTATACAAAGATACCATAAGTTTGAATCTACTAATTTAATAGCAGTATTTTTTCACTTATTTCATAATTTACCGAAACGATCCAGGTAGTCTAATATCAGGGAAAACCGCTCAGCGCTTCTGCCTATATAGAAGAACTCCATGAAGGAGTCGTGCTCGATTTGATCGGATGCAATAAAATGTATCAATGGAGAATTTTTACTCTTTTTACAGCCTGAATCACGAATAATTTTCGAATGGGTTAACAATGTTCGCAACAATAAGAAAGAAGAAAGACAGTATTTCTTTAAACCTTAAAAATGCCATTGTATCAGTCGACAGTCGCACTTTTTAATTGTGGAAACAACAAATGTACGAACTTTTAGTATACGACATGAGATCTCAACTTCCGGAATTACAAATGCCATTATCTTGATTTTTTTTTTTAATGATATGTTAGGATGTTCAGTTCTATTGTCATCTTGAATGCCCTTAAATGGTAATCTTGGTCAAATTCAAAATACAAAATTTCACCGATCGTGCTTATGTAAAACTATGGACTAAATCAAAAATTAATAGGGCGGGATATTCGAAAATTCTCGTTATTTTTTACTACACCTCGTATATTGCACCATAGAAGCCCTAATTCAACGTTTTCACTTAATTGAATCAATAAAATTTTTCGCATTTTGGAAATTAAGAATTAATTTTATGTTTCCAAAATAGGAAAACTGTTTAAGATTCAAACATCGACTTAGCTACCCTCAGAATTGGTTAAATTTCTTATGTCATGAAAGCGTAAAAAGTCTGTTTACTTTTGAAGAAAAGCAAAATATAATTTTAATCATAAGAAATCGTTTCTCAAAACTTCAACACTAAGTTGTGGCATGATTGAATTGTAGTAAGTGAGGGGTTGAGTTATCTAACTGCTGATTTGGACATTTGGACGACAGATAACTTATCACTATATTCTTGAATTTAAACGTTTATAACGAACTATATTGTAGGGGAAAGCTTAATACAGGTGATTTAATTTTAGTCCATGTAAAATTGTCGTTTATATGATTCACAATTAAAATTATGAAAATAATATATAATGATCAGGCAAAAACACCTTCCAGCACCCAAGTCCTCACCTATCTCGACGCTTTGAATGCCGAACTGGCTTGCCCGGAAAGCATTTAAACATCCAGAACGCAATCCGATTGTGGTACGTGTGTTAAAACAGAAACCATACCCGCGCCCCTAATTCCAAGCGAGTACGTGAAAAACGGAAAAAATGATTGATTGGACGTGTGATACAATGGAAGCCACTCAGCCGGGACGGATGCAACGGAAAACCGTCCAAGCCTCGTTGCTGCCAAGTAAGTACGTGAAAAATGGAAAGCGTGATAAAACGGAAGCCGCTCAGCCTGTACGTGTGCAACGGAACGCTAAATAATAGCTTTTATATCAGGAACACGAACACACGAAGAAGCAATACAGTCAGAAATATATAGACAAACCAGCTATTTTCATTTAGCCCTGTACTCCATTGTAGCTACCCAGCGACAGTTTGACGTTTTCCAGTGACGACCGTATTGGCGCCCGAGCAAATTCCACAGGCCGAATAAAAAGACGTCACACGTTAAGTTGTAATCCTTTCGATTTCTTTGGAAACAAGAAGTTTTATAATATAATAAACTTAATATTTCCGCAACATGCACCTATTTTAGGAAAAATTTAATTAAACGAACTTTGAAAAAAATAGTAAAATTAAGTTCGAAATGAGACAAATCGGGCAACTCCTTCGTGGGGTTGCCATACAAAAATCTCGTTTTCCGCTATATATTTGGACACTGTCTGAGAACGCGTTGACATAGAGAGCTGAAATTAGGTACATGGTGTTTTCATTGTACTGGAAAAAAAAATCAAAAATAAACTAAATCGGGCAACTCCTTCTTGGTGTTGCCATAAAAAAATTTAGGTTTTTTACGTATACTTTGAAAACGATCAGCCCAAGACATTTTTATTGCACTAAAAACTTCTTCAGAATACGAAATTCTATAAAATTGGTTATTATCATTTTTTCTGTCCGACAAACCGTTTTAAAAATATATGCGAAAAACCACTTCAAAAATCAAACTTGCACAGAAAGCTGACGATACGAAATTTCATAATGGCATTCATCTAGGGTATCATAAGAATTGATCATAGACCAATTCTAGCTTTTTTACTTGTTTAAATTGAAATTTAATTTTCTCGACCATTTTTCATCTTTGATAATAATTTTATATATAACGAAAAGGCAAAAAACAAATTCAGTGTATTGCAATATTTTGAACTTTTAAGAGAGTAGTATTGGGAGTTTAGTTTGCTCTTCATTACGTATTAAAAATTCCTAGTAAATATATGGAGATATCTATTCCACTTTTTAATAATTACTGAAGATATTTGAACGATCATTATACAACCCATTCCCATGAATGTTGCTATTGTTGCCAAGACGGTAGTTTCGAAAATTGCTTTAAATTCATTTAAAAACTCCACTGCGTTCGAATGCATTTTCATCAAATATTTCACAAGTTTTCGCTGTTTCTCCTCGGTATTATATTCACTCGTTTTATCACCAATATAAATGCACGACACCTTGCAAACTTCGAATGTTACCACTGCAAATGAACAATTTAAATAAAAAAATACGTCAAATACCATACAGCAAGGAATAAAGAGACAGCTCTGAAGTAATATGAACAAAAAGTTAATTTCATAGCCAGGATGATTTTGGTATCTGCAAATATTCATGAAAGAATTTGACAAATTTTCGAATATTTGATATTACGAAATTCCAAAAATAGGCGATTGCAGAGGCAGTTTCCATTGATTTGGTAGCGCAAAAAGTGAGAAGATGCTGTATACAATTATTCCCATAATATATAATGTAAAAGTACATGCCATAGTTTTGCTATAATTTATGTTTAAAAATATATTATTTATGTAAGTAGGTATTATATACATCACCAATAATTTAAAACTTACGTTGAGAATAATTGGTACTTTTCGCCAATATCTTTATAACTCTCATTACCAAAATCGGACGTAGCCTCGATTACGTACTTCGACAGTTTCTCTCGTTTTGTTTTATGGAGCCATAAAAATATGAATTTCGTTAAAACCTGCATTACAATATTTTAATCATAATTTGGAGAAATAGAACTTAATGTGTTTATTATAACTTTGTTTTGTTATTGATTGTATTCTATATATGTAAACATATGCAAACATTTGTAATATTATTACTTACGTGAATTCCTACTACCAACGATAGCATAGAATCGAAACGAAGATGGCAGTCCTCCTCTTTTAAAATTGAGAGCAAGGAAAAACATGGAAGTAAACAAATAATTAGGAATTTCAAAGCACAACTAAGATGAAAACGAGTAGCGTTGCTAGATTTCTTTAGTGCCGTATATCCAAGTATCTCCAGAATTTTTTCGAGGACCTTAAATTGAGAAGCCCAACTTAGTGTCTCCATTGGAAAAACGCGGAAAGAATGTTTAAACATTTTGAATTCCAGAACAAAACTGAGTAAAATTATTGCGAGAATAATATCATTGCAAACTCATGTATGTAAGTCAGAATCAAAAATTTATACAGCAATTACGCCTGTAATGCCACAACAAACGCTTTCATTTCTAAATGCACTATAATGACCAGCTGCGTTAACTATATGGTGCAATTCAAGTGGAAAGTATTCTTTATGTGAAAATACAAGACTTGTCGATTGTTAACTACGTTTAATAAATTATTACCGTTGTACTAGCTCCTCCCTCAGAAATACGACTGCACATAATTAAATATATTCTAAAAATTTATTTGAATACAAACTGTTTTTCTTCAGGAAGAATTTTGTATCCTCGTCACTATTTCTAGGGTTTGTTAACAATTCAAGTATGTGCTGAAAGATTAGAAATTTTGGACCTGCCGCAACTCTTCCAATAAGTCAGAAGACTATTGATATTACCAAAATGTATTTTCATGTCAAGAATTTATAAGAAAAGTAGGGGTTTTATTTGAGTAGCTCAATTTCTAAAAAAATTATACAATCAAAAATACATAATGAAGCATCCTGGAATTAGAACCAAAGTACCGTGTTAGTCGTAATGCGGACTATTTTGCGCCAACGTATATATTTGAGCTTCTTCACAGGTAAACGTTACATGCAACAACTACATTACTAATAAGAGTTGATGCTTCGAAATAAACTCAATCACTTCTGAAAGTTTCATGTAATTCAGCTCAAGTTTGGCTTCTGCACTTGTAGAATTTTTTTTTTCTAGGATTTCAATTTATATTTAGTATAAAAGCTGACTTGCTATTGTTTACAACTTTCTTTAAGTGCAGTGTAAAACTTAATAGATTCCCGTATGCATTTTTGCATGATTAGCCATAGAATAGTTCTAGAATGGTGGGTCAGAGAGTAAATCTGATTATGACGAAAAAACATCTAGTTCTGATCATTTTCGTAGTATATATAAAAAAAACCGATTTTTGTATAGCAACTCCAAAAAGGGTAACTCAACGTCAAGCATTTTTGAAGTTTTGTTTTCTATTGCCTACTATTCAATTTCAATTCAATTCAATTTATTATTATTATTAATCGTACAAAGAAGTATAAACTTTAGAATGTACGTAGTAAAGCATAATTGAAGCAATATAATAGTAATAGCGATATATATGTATGTAATATTAACAATAAGAAGTGTAAAAAAAAAGTCAACTTGATACTAATAAAATAACTCATATGAGCATATAAGTAAGAGAAATACCTACAGCAATCTTAACACTAATTCCAAGAAATAAACAAAAAAGGAGAAAAAAAACACTTCTCACTAATCTAATTCTAATTCAAACAAATAGGGTAAAATAGAAGAATAATATAAAAATAAAATAAGTAAAAAACGAGTTTTCAAACAAATCTGAGGCCAAGCCGCATGAAAAAGTAGAAAATAAACTTTCCTTCACACACAGAGGTGGACTCAGATTTTATTCGCTAACAATCCCCGATATATTTCAGTATGATCAATCAGAGGTTATAAGTGCTTTGATTCATGAAGAGAAAGAATATTCAAGAGAAATGTCCCAATCAAAAAATCTGTTTACACCTCTGTGTGTGAAGGAAATTTAATTTTCTAATTTTTCATGCGGCTTGGCCTCAGATTTGTTTCAAAGCTCGTTTTTTACTTATTTTATTTTCTGCCTTTTTCACGTTAACTAAATTGTTATTACGTGCTGCATGGAGATATTTTAAAACAATTTTATGACGTGTGCAAAGACACTGATTTACCAATTTTTCAAAAAAATTATTATGCAACTCATTTCGCTCTACAACTTTGTCTTAGGTTGCAAAACGCTCAAACGCTTCCTTGGTCGGAAAAACTCCGGAAAAGCGTTTTACATGAATTTTCCTCGATTTTTTCTGCAAGTTTTCACCATTGTCAGAGAGAAAGTAATGATGCCAGTTGATAGGGAACTTGATCCTGCATAATTTAGAAAACTTTTTTATCGGAAAATTTTCCGGAAAAGTCCGAAAATTCCGGAAAACTGTTCGGAAAAATGGGAAAACTCTGCATTTTTCCTGAAACGGATTTATCACTAATCAAATTTGTACCAAATTTTCAAATGATTTTTCCCGATTTTCCGGGCTTTCCATGGAAATTTCCGGTTCGAATTTTGATAATCAATTGTCACGCGACATGAACCCGTGTGCCAAATTTCAGCTCGCTGTGATGACGAAAAGTGGGTCTACGAGAATGTAGAATGTCGAAAATAGTAAAGAAATAGGCAAATTCGTGTACGAGTTAAAGGGAATGGCTGGCCTCAAAAAGAAAAAAAATAATTCAAAAGAAAATTAAAATACGGGAATTTATAAGTAGAAAAGAATAGATTAATATATGAACTTCTTGACAAACGGGGGAGGGGAATGTAGGGGAGGATTAAAGGAAAGGGAGTTTTAATTCAGATATTTTTACTGAAGATAAAAATGCACCCTATAACACCTCCATAAGTTTATTTTTAAGAACTCGCCTACTCACCGGGACAAGACGTTTTAGTTCATTAGGTAGAGAATTCCAAAGTCTGATAGCGTGAACGAAAAATAACCGTTGGCTTTGAAGATAATTATATCTAGGTACCAGCAAGTTGTTCGTACGACTCGATGTTAAGAAGTGTACTTTATTAATTAAATACTGAGGTAGTCCGGTCCAAATTAGATTATAAAGAAATATAACGTTTCGTATCTTTAGATAAGTCCTGAGAGAGCATTCCAGCACATTACTAACTACATGTGAAACGTGGTCAAAGCGTCGCAGATTATATGCATATTTTACGGCAGCGTTAAATGCAACGTTCAGACGATATGCCGATGAAGAGTCCAGTTTGCAGTAAATAACATCACCGTAAGTTATTATAGGAATGATCAAGGATCTTACAAGTGATAGCCGTATGTTGAGAGGTGTAAAGTGGGTGGAGTAATATAATCGCTTCAGTGTACCATACACTCGCCCGGAGATATATTTTTTGTGGTCATTCCATGTCAGAGTTTGATTAAAAATAACGCCAAGATTTCTCACCCTCTTCTCGTATTGTAACGTTGAGCCCCCTAAATTAATACGAGGGAAATATGATGTATCTAGAATGTTTTTGTGTATAACCAAACACTTGCATTTCTCAGTATTTAAATCTAATTTATTAGATACGCACCAAGAGAGTATTGCCTGAAGATCAGTATTTAAGCAGCATGCACCATCTTCTATAAGTCCTAGAGGCCGAGAGATATAAATTTGTATATTGTCAGCATACAAATGTATATTAGCATGACGGATAACCTCGGTGATGTCATCAATATACATGGGGGACGCCTCTGTTAAGATATAAAAACTCTGAGAAGTGTTCACCAATATTCACCCTTTGGGAACGATTTACTAAAAAATGTCTAATAAATTTAATCGATCTGCAACTAAACGCAAACTTCAGTCTTAATTTCCGACAGAGAATGCCGTGATCCAGCTTATCAAAGACTTTGGAAAAATTTAAAAATCTTAGGAAAGATACTTCGTCATTGTCAATATTACACCGAAGGTCATCAGTTATCTTGAGCAACGCTGTGATACAGCTATGTTTAGCTCGAAATCCGGATTGTGAAGCCGAAAGGATACTACGAGACTCAAGGAAAACCGTCGTTTGATCAGCCGGACGGATATCCTCAACCTGACACACCGTTGATTTCTTAGGTATGGGGATAACATTCGCTTGCTTCCATCTAGGTGGGAATTGAGATCTCATAAGGCAGGCGTTATAGGTGTCAGTGATAGTAGGTAATGCAAAATATATAATTATTTTCAAAAATTTTAGGGAGATCCCATCCACTCCTGTTGCATACGATTTGATGCTACTTAAAGCCTTAAGAGTTTCCAGTTCGCTGACACAACTAAAATCGAACTGCGGAAAAACAGTCCTATTACTAATTCCAATCGACTTGGAGGACATTGAAGTGACAGATTGAGGGACGGTGCAGCTTGAGGACTGAACTATTGCATTCATTTGGATCAAGATTTATAGATTCCTTACCAGATTTGTGAATACCACATTCTTTTAAGTTTTTCCATAAAACTCTTGATGGTAAATTGGGATCTAATTTAGTGGCATAATAATTCGATTTGCCAAGTTTAATAGAATCGCTCCCAAAGTAATGGGTATTGCCACGCCTTGTACAAAATTTAAGCTCTCTACTTTGACGCGTTCGTAGGTAGCTTCCAAATATATAGTAAAAACGAAATTTGTCCCATTTTCGAACTTAGATCTATTGTCAAAAATACCATGTACAAAACCTCAGCTGCCTAAGTAAACGCGGGTGCGAGTTATCGTGAGTACAAACGGATAGACAATGTATAGACAGACCGACAGTCGTATATGCAAAAAGCAAAATTACCTTAAATATAATACCCGGCCGTTCTATCATATTTATTTCTATGCGTTACTAACGGACTGACAAACTTAGTACCTATACCTTATGATTTGATCTAGGGTATAAAACCGAAATCTTTTCTAGACCGCTCTTTCGTCTGTTCGTCTTTCTATCTATCACAAACGTTTTTCTCGATAACCACATGACGTAGGAATTTGAAATTGGTTAGGTCTTCATGATGCGCACATCGACAGTCACAGGTTATGAAATACTTTTTTTTTTATCTTTTATAGGGTGAGTTGAACCCCCTCAAAAAAAAAATTGTTTTGTATCGTGTGGGGTATCTTTTGAAATGGCGAACATCACAAACAATATCAGAATTTTTCCCAATTTGGTTATAAGGTATAAGGTATAGTCAAAAATGTACGAAAAAACACCTTTCCATTTTGATATTATTAGGTTTAGTAAGCATTGAGTTATAGATAACAGGAAAGCGCTTATAAGATCTCTCTTGCGTCAACCTGTTTGCATATTATTGAATATGACAATTCAGTATACATAATAAGTCTGTATGTATTACTGTATAATTACTTTTGTCAGAGAAAACTCAAGTAAAAATTTCTTTCGGTAGAGGGGATAATACTAGAAGATAATGCTAAAACTTAACAGAAAAAGTGAAAATCCGTTCAACTGTCAAATTTTTCTAAGCCGAGAAGTTAATGTACACATTATGGGTAAAAATGTTTCGAGTCTGTGTAAAAATGTTGAAGCCTGGGTAAAAACTTTCGAGAAAACATACAGACGTATTATATTGTAATGTTTAAATAATTACCTTATGAAATATACAGCTAATTAAAGTGGGAATAAAATAATCTATAATGTATTTACTAATGCTCCAGGACAATGTGGTTTTTCAGTTACCACAGGCAAGTTTGAATTAGATTTAAATTAAGTCGATCGACTGTACGTCGATTAAGGTTCTGGTATGGAACCCTATATGCACGAGCCCGATTCGGTCTTGACCTCTTTTTTCAAAATGTGGAATTAAGTAGTAGAAGATATTGTCCAGATGACTTTCGTTATATTATTTGTGTAGAATTTATGACAAAATTACATGTTCGTATATTTTAGGATAACATTTGAAGTAGTTTTCATCAGTTATTTGGAAATGCAAGTGAAACATATCGGGTACCATATTGCCAATTGATTTAATGATCGAAAGACGAACATTATAGGTTGCAATGATATATCATGCTATAGCGTGAGCAACTGGATGGTAACTATTAATGATCGAAAGGTTGCAATGATATAGCGTAAATCAATGAACGATAACTAATCTGAAGTTGTAACACAAATCTCAATCCGCATTCTAGGAAAAACAAAGTAAACCCGCTTTGGTTCCTGGACTCAGAATAGTGAACGGAAATGAAAAAGTGAACGATTTGGCCAAAGCCGGAGTTGACAGTTCGTTTACGGTCCATAACCAAAATTTGGTCTACCAGAAAACCACTTTAGAGGAAACTATAAAAATGGGATGACAGGTAATTCAGTGTCCTCTTTCGTAGCGCGCCCTCCAATTGAATTCTAGTTTCCAAAGCAGAAGTGAAGCAAGAGAAGTACCTCGACAAGTCTTTCACGAATGCGGAGTGGAAGTATATCAGCTGACAACCATAAGATCCGCAGACCAGAATAAATTTTCCTCAATTGCGCGCTGATATAATCTGTGCAATTTAAATTGGAATTCATAATAACTCCAAGGCTCTTAGCCTTATCTACATATGGAAGCGTAACAGACTCGATACAAACTGGTGGATGCTGCGCGGGCTCAAAGACTTGGTTGTCTATTGGAATTGCAGAGTATTCCGCAGTGTTTGACTTTATATCATTATCACGAGCCCACTTAGATAAGCTTTCTAGATGCTCGTTAATGCACCCCAAACAGTTCATAAGGCACTATGGTAAATTTGCATGTCATCCGCAAACAAGTGAACTTTCGCGAATTGGATTTTCTGTGAAAGATCATCTATAAATAGAGACACCCACCCACCTCCAAGCTGACAGAATAGCAGGATCCGTTACTGACAGAGCTCTGTCTGATGTTAGTCAAAACGAGGCATGGCTTAAGATGTTATTTGTAGATAATTATGTAAGATTTAGCAATGCTTGAATAGCTTATTATTAATAGTAGTTAAAATTCTATATTTCAATTGATTGGTACTGTTGTTTATTAAAGGGAGCGACCCAACATACCGCTTTAGTTGATTTCTTTTCTTCTGCTATTGCACAACAAAGAATCGCCACATGATACACCTAATTGCCTTTAAATATATTAATTTATTTTAATTATTGTTTACCCGAGGTTGCAAGATTATAACATTAAAACAGTGCGGTTCCATAATTGGCAGATTTTATTAAAATATAATGTTAAAGTCGCCGAAGTGAATAACACGAACTAAATGCTTATAAAGCAGCAAAGAGCATATACAGGTAACACTAATTTATTATTTAAATAATTAATATACTAATTAAAGCGGCAAAAACCTCTTTGTACTTAAAAACACGTTTTATATGTACCATGTTTTAGTGGAACACGCGAATAACTACGAACGAGGTCAGGCTGGCAGTCTATCGAAATCTTAATCAATCAACTACGATATTCATAATAAAGTAAACAGAATCTTAAACGTGACGAAATAAAGATCTAAGTTACAGGCCCACCAAATGGAACGAAACTGATTCTTTCAATTCATTTCATATTTACGCAAGGTCATCTTGGTCAAGAAATGCAATGTGAGCATATTATTATCGCGTTCTCTTAAGTAGCATAAGTAGGATCGTCGGGGTTTTTTCACGGTGTTAGTATTTCAAAGGAGAAATTATCCATGGGAATATTTTGTATGTACTAAATACGGATATTGTACAACGAATTGTTGTTTTTGTACTGTGTTCTGATATAGTGCAATCAACTCTTGTTTTTGTACTGTATACTGATATAGTGCAGGTTAGTTTACGGTAGGTTAGCGTAACGGCCATCGCGCGGACCTCTGCAATCAGCCTAACTTAGACCATTTGCGGTCCATTGTTATAGCTCCTTAATGGGAACCTACCAGTTTAATGTGAAACCAGCCACAGGATTTAATGAGCCTTACCAAGTCCCCCGATTTCCTGTCTGCTAGCTACCCCAATTCTCCGAAGAAGTACCTGCCGAGCGGATTCTTCCTACACATGGCAAGGTTAGGGCATTAATACAACAAGTGCTGAACGCTGTCAACCTCTTCATCATCCATACAGCTTTTGCAGAGGTCCTTGTATGGGGGTTGCATATGCTCTGCATGCTTACCAAACCAACCTACGGGTTCCTCTGCTGGACTTGTATTCAGTGCTGAATCCTTTCTGCATTCGCTGCCTAGTTTCCAGGTAAATCATTTTGGCCAGGTACCCAGCTGAAAATAATTCTGTGGTTAGCCCTCAGTTTCTCGAGTTCACAGGAAACCGTTGCACTAGGCGCGGTCTAATTGTGCTCGAGTCCAGAACTTTGATTGCAGCTTGGCTTTCAATACAAATCCTAATGACTCGCTCGCTGGGTACAACGTGAGTTGTGCGCAGCAATCTTGCTGCTTTACAAATGACCAAGAACTTCGCCTGGAACACACTGCAGTGGTCCGGTAGGCAGTGCGATTCCTGTATTCCAGCGAGCGCTGAGTATACCCCGGCTCCCACTCCCATATCCATTTTTGAACCGTTCGTAAGGACACATATATCAAAGTCAATTTCCAAACGATTACCATCCCAATCCGCTATACTAGGAATGCTAGTAGAGAACGTTTTCTCAAAGTCTAGTCTACAAACAATGTAAGCCGTAGCTCTCCGTATACAGTCTGTAGAACAGAGCTTCAGTATAGTAATGTGACCCCTATCTGCTGTCGACCAGCAGACCACCAGATATAGTGCAACCAATTGTTGTTTTGTACTGTATACTGCAATTAATTGATTGACTTTGCACTGAGTACTAACATAGTGCAACCAATTGATTTACATATTCAATCAATGTTAGCCATGCATGCAATATGAGAATTCAATTAGTTCTTCCCGTCAATGTAATTTTTGCTATTCTATTATTAAGTAAAATTCCATTTTAATAAATTTTACAGTGTTGGATACTCGTAGAACGAATGAATCTCGATATACATATAGCAGATGGTACGATATTATCTACTTGTTAGCCAATAAAAGAGATATAGGATCTCCTTCTTTCTGAAGGCCCATTATTTGCTGAAACTGAATTTGTACTAGGTACTGATATAGCGCAACCAATTGATTTACTTATTCAATCCATTGGATACACGACATATCATTTCCTATAGATACGACAATTTTACTTGAAGAAGATACCAAGTATAATTTTGAAAACGTCCTTATGTAGCTTTTAAAATTTATATATTAATAGAAATCATAGCTAAGGAAAACAAACCGTATCAGCATGACGCGGTAAGCAAATGCAGTAGAGGAGCGCACTTAAAAATTTCAAGATTATTTATAAATTCAAAAATTAGAACACCTTGTACTTACCCGGTTCAGGCGCACTCACAATTGAAAGTCAAATCTGTGAAAAACACCAAAACATTACACCAATTCGACATTTCCGCTATTAGTTATAGGACATACCAGATTAACACATACGGGATGTTTCTAACCCAGGAAGCTGGCTTTTACAAAATTTACTACGAAGATCGAAAACAAAACAAGAGCGCAATCGATATTTCTACAATTAACAACTTCACGACGACTTAAAATTCTCCTATAACAATCCCCAAGCAAGGAAAATGTAAACAATTTATAAATAATTAATTGATTGTGAAATTTAGAGAAAAGCGAATATTTCCGAGTGTGCTATAAAATTACGGGAAAAATTGCACGTGCTAGGCAATTCTGTTATGTAAAAGGGACAGTCCCATTTCCGGCTAAAAAGCAGGAACTCTTTTCTAGCCAGATGACCGCACATCGCGGTGAGTGCCGAGCCAAATGTTGGCAAAATTAGTTAAAATAAAAAAAATAATAATAATAAAATTGAAGTAGTCGATCGAGCAAAAAATTAAAAAGAGCAGACTAGGAGACCAAAGATAATAAGAAACAAGTAAAAAAGCTAGAATTGGTCTAAAACTAATTCTTATGATACCCTAGATAAATGCCCTTATAAAATTTTGTATTGTAACCCTTCTGTGCAATTTTGATTTTTGAAGTGGTTTTTCGCATATATCTCTATAACGGTTTGTCGGACAGAAAAAATGATTATAACCAATTTTATAGGATTTCGTATTCTAAAGAAGTTTTAAGTACAATAAAAATGTCTACGACTGATCGTTTTCAATGTATACGTAAAAAACCTAAATTTATGTACGGCAACACCACGAAGGAGGTGCCCGATTTAGTCCATTTTACAAATTTTATTGCTCTCTATATCGATGCGTTCTCAGGCAGAGTCCAAATATATAGTAGAAAATGAAAGTTTTGTATGGCAACCCCGCAAAGGAGTTGCCCGATTTGTCTCATTTTCGAACTAAATTTGACTTTTTTTTTAAAGTCCGTGTACAAAATTTCAGCTCTCTAAGTATACGCGTTCTCGAGTTATTGTGCGCACGGACGGACGGACATGCAAAAATCAAAATAACTTTTAATATTATGCGTGGATGTCCAATCCATTTTGCTCTACCATCATTATTTCGAGGTGTTACAAACGGAATGACAAACTTAGTATACCCTATAGATTTCATCTACGGTATAAAAAGGACACAGCCGAACAAAATTTTAAATGGTTCGTGTTTTTAGACCAAAACAGGTAATGTCATATACTTTCGTCTTTTGTATGAAAAGAACTTGGCTATGCATTATTGTAGTGCAACTAGGACAGCGAACTAAAAACAAAAATAGAGAGAACGTCGGATTACCTGAACGACAAAACCTTATTGAATCCTATCAAACTATTCATAATAAAGTACCTCGGGGCACACTACCTTTATTAAGAAAATGATAAATTTCGCTTTGGCCAAAGTGCTGAAAGGAGATGAAATGTACATCTCTAGTAAAATCCTAGTCCAGCATGAGTTTCTCCCATTTAATCTCTTCAGAGCAGAAGGAATGTACAGAGAAACACGTGCTGCTCAAATAGCATAGAAATTTCACCAACAAACATTGGTTATGCTATAAAAAATATTGGATATTTCTCATAAGATTTCACAGAAAACCTGTTTTCACAAAAGCGCGGGAACATTTTAAAACGTAAAAACTCCGACCTTCTCATTTATTTACGAAAATGAATCATTTGCCATTCAGTTTCCTTGCATGCAATCTGCGCTTTCACAATTTTTATCTCTTTTCAGAAAAGTTTTAAAAAGAGTTTTATTTTCAATTTTTTTTTCTTCTTTCTTACTTTTTTGCCGTGTACATTTTAAATGTAAAACAATCGGAAACTCTTCTGTATCCTAACTTGTCATTAAGTTAAACCCTAGACATACTCCACGATCAAATGAATCATTAGTATACTAATTATCATTTATACGTCATTGCGACTCGACAATCAGATGATAATCAGCTATTATGAGGAAAAGTCTGCTAGATTTAGCATATAATATAAGTTCCGGTGTGCATTTGCGGATTTGAAAAATAATGAAAAATAATATAATAAATCATTGTAAACTACTGAGTTGCTAGTTTTCTGTTCTCACTGTGTGTCTATGGTATTAACTTTGCTAGGAGATAACCAGAAGAAAATTAAAAGGAAAAGAAAAATCGAAAAATTGGAAAATCGGAATCGAAGGAATCGGGAAAGAGAACTGGACGTGGTTACATATTTCAAGGGAAAATAATTTAGTGAATTTGGTTCATTTTTAATTTCGTGTTTTTATTCCTTTTTTTTTTTTAAGAACTGTTTTTATGTTATTATATAGGTATTACCGTAGAAATAAGAAAGACTTATTTCTACGGTATTACTTAGATATACAGATTTTGAACTGCTGGGCACCGCCTCATGCTAAACTATTCGAATTGGGAATTAACAAGTTTATACTGTATGCATTTGTAGAGCAAGTGAACTTGTTTTTCCGGCATAAATTACAAAATCGGTTTCATCACTCTGAAGTTCGTGGACTCGTAACCCCGTGGCGCCAAGATAGTATTACAAGCGATCTTACCCATACCGTTCCTTTCTGCATAGCTAGCTTCAAAATGGCAAAATGGTTGGGTTCAATCTATATCAATCTACGCTGAAACCGCGATTTTTCCTTAGTATGTACTTATTTGAAATTTTTTAAATTGACCTATAAGGTGGTAAATTTCATTAAGGGATCAGGTATTGTGTAGCGATAATAATACAGCTATTACCAAACCTTTATAGTCCAAGTATAAAAGATGCGAAGTCCTTTTCCACAGCGACTATTTCACTTTAATGGAATTGAATCCTTCGATTATCCATAATTTTGTGGATTTTGAATATTTTTTCAACTAACTTTCCCGATAGTTTCGCTAGGATTTCACATCAAATGTGTTAATCTACATAGACTACAGAAGAATTGAGTAGAGATCGAATAATCGGAGCGATATAGCCGGAAAAACGAACAATAAAGACTACATTCTTCAAAGCTCTTCGTGTAATTTTCATCCCACTTTTAAAGGGAGTCTATACTGATTTATGATTATTATTATTGTGCAGTATGATTGCTATCCAGCTGGTCTATGTTCTCATCGAATGCCCCACAAGTTTTCTATTTTCAATTAATATTATTCTAGAGCCGATTCTGAATAACGGTATAACAATTTGGGTCTTAGCTATTTTCATTTTCATTTCCTTGTTTCAATTAGTTAAACACCTTTTTCTACACAAGCAGCTGTATACCAGTTCGAGTACTTTCCGTAAAAGGGTGTTAGAAAAATATATATAAAAAAAATATATATAAAATTAAAAAAACACAAAACTTTATAAACAATCTTTAAATATTTCAGTAAATGATAACGAAGTTAAGAAGTAAAATGACAAAGATCATGGCAAACGTGCATGTTATTAAAACTAATTCACCTGACATACGTAAGTACCTACATCTCCTAAATCCCACAAAGAAGTTGACAAATACCATGGTGAGCAATCAATCGCAAGTCTCTAATACTGAAAGCATTTCTAATTTCAGCACTGCATCTACGTCATTTCATAAGAAAATTAAAAACCAAAAAAATAAATAAAATATAAGGATTATTATTCAATGAGGTCATTTATCGAGTAAGGTATTTAATTTGCAATAAAAATGTGTTAGTTCCCATGGAGTATAAACTGAAAAAGCCTCCATTCTCTACAAATTTTTTTAAGTTACAACTCGCAGGGACGATTCCAATTGTTAAATAATATATGAGACTTCACTGAAACTGTAGGCACTGTCTTAAAAGTGCACAATCCTTGACATGCGGTAATAGATTTCAAATATGGGTAGGGGGCAAAGGATGTAGATAGTAGGCTAATTGGAAGAAGGTAATACACGTATGATGGGAGTTCTTGTATGCCGAGTATGAATGGTATGCTATAAGATTACTGGCGCGATTTCCGTAATTTCTAGCATCTCCAGACCAGAATCTTCTCGTGGTCCCCGATGACAACGCCTATTAAATGTTTTGTTTGCCTGCAACGGATAAATACAATATTTTTAGACATTGCAAATAAAAATTTGAAGCCCGAATGGAGTAACTAGTCCCATATTTAAAAGGATATCTACATGTAGAAATACGACTGGCCATGGACTATGAGGCCATATGAATTAGGTAGCCGGCATTGCCAGCTTGGTACCACGAGATTGAGAAGCCCTGGATAGAGCCACTACAGTAGTGCTATTCACCACAACACTTTATGGGAGCATCCTGTTGGTTGTGGTAGCACATATGCGGGCAGAGAGATTGTGTCCGTGTCTGAATAATTTAAGTGGACATTCTTCTTTGAACAGAAGAGCATGTCCCTTGAATAATTGCATACTGCGGCCGAGGATATGAAAGATGGTCGTTTATTAATGTAGCAGCAGAGGTTTTAGGTGAGTCTCACTTCGACCAGTAAATTAATGTCAAGTATACACTGGCATAACTGGTACTTACTGGGATAGGATATCCTCTGTCTCATTGGCGTTGATTGTGGCATTGATACTAATCATACATAAACTGCCGTGGATTTAAGGCTCTTCTAGCTAGGTGCCCATGTTAAACCAAGAGGTCCTTTGCATACCGTAGCTGCAAAATAGTTTTGTGATTCGCAATGCTACCAAGTGAAAAGACATACGGGGGAAAAGTTATACGCTACATATTGCTGGCAGATGCTTTGCCTAATTACTTATCATAGTGCTTGTCCAAAAGGAGAAAATCTAGACAAGTAGAATTGTTATGTACTAGTACCTTGGCTGCTAAAAGTTTACTCGCTGTAATCTCACGCCTCTCCTTCTTTGAAGGGCGGATCATAACCTTCACGTGGTCCACTGCCATCACCTTGTGTGCCAATATGATTACGTCCAAAAAGTATTTTCCAGAGTTTCCAAAATTTCCGCCATGCTAAAGTGTCCGTCAGTGTAAATTTATTAACTAAGTTACTCCAAGGGTCGAAAATGAAACAGTAGTGTTAAAGGATTGATTTAAAAAATGGCAGTTCGAAGTTTAACAAAACCCATGCATTCGTTTTCAATCGAAAACAGAGAAATACTTTCTGATTAAAAAATACATTCGGTACTTACCGCTTCCAATTCACCTTTGTGATAGCGTACTTCCACACTTCTAATAATTAAAATTTAACAGAACAATTTCCAGGAATATCTATTTATGCTATGACTGTCTGTACGCTAGGAAGTGCATGGGTCAATTTCGACATATCGGGGTTTTTACAATGTAGCGTGTCGTTTTCGACCGCTTGTATTTAAATGGGTTAGCACCCAATATTTCAAAATTCAATTCTTCTGACCCATCTGGAATGAGTGCTCAATTCGCAGCGGCTGAAGTGAATTCATGTTCTTGTTGCGCCTTTCGAAGCCCTTCTCTGTCTTCCTTCTTTGGATTTATTCTGATGATTTTTCACATCCCTCGGATTTTCTTGTTTAGGGCGTTGAGATTATTTTTGGCCCTCAGTTCGATTAGATGTCTTCTCTTTACTCCTTTTTGATCCTTGGTTTGGTTTTGATGACTTCTCGTGTTGTTGTTGGTTCTTTTTCCTACAGCTGCTGCGACACATCAATTGTACTAAATAAATTTCACACAAGAGTTGATTACTAAATTTGGGACGGAGTAAAGATTGGATATGTTTTGGGATTTAGGAAGGTAAGGACTGTTAAGTTCCAATACTGGCAGGTTTTTTTTTAGACATATTCCCGGGTTCTTGAGGGGTAAATTTGAGATTACCCCCTGTAGTAATCCCCTTAGTATCATAGAAACTCATAATACCTTCGTGAAGGTAGATGTTTCTAGCATCCGGCTGAGCCAAGAGCAAGGGCGACAGGTATTTGAAATTTGCCGGTATTTAAAGATCCGGGCAGTTCTTTATGAATGCTCGAGGCATCGCCTTATTTATACTCGAAGAAATGCAAAGAGCAACTTGAAGTACGAAATACGGTCTCGTTTTTGGAGCTTTGGCTGTGGGTATCACTACTTTGATTGAAGTCTTGTTGCGATTATCATCTTAACGGATTGATAATCTTCAGATGTCAGTGATGGTGTTTTGTTACGGTACGGTAAGTTCTTGTCGATTTATTTTTATTTCCATACTTATTTATAATTATATTTTTTGTAATTTTGAGACCTTAAACAAATTTGGGAATCCCGTGCAACGTGGGAAATGGATTCAATGATTTTAGGTAAGTTTGTTTTTACGTTAAATTCTCAGATCGTAAGATCATTTGTTTATATTTTCAGTTTATTTTTTGTTTATTTTTATGTTTTGTTGTTGTTGGGGCAGCTGCAAGACGCCGTCCTAGACTGCAGCAAAGGGACCAATAAATATTTAATTCGGGAATATCTATTTGAAAGGCTTAGTTAGTTATGAATTTGATATTTTAGTTTTTGTAAGCTCCACGCTGGAGCAATACTAGTACATAGTCACAAGTCAAATCTTTATTTTAAACGGCTATCGTTAAGGCGCATGACAACACTCTTTTTCTAATTTGGCCCAGAAAACCCAATAATCGACGGAGACACATTTGACAGGTATTAACGATATCTGAGCATTTAAAGGAAGTCAAGTTACCAATATTTATCCACCTTTTTAAAAATTTCATTAATTTTTCGCATACTTGGACAAGAATATTTTTTTATTTCCAAGGTGCAGAATAAAAATTTATTTTCTGAAGACGCAATATCTGAATTGATCCAATAAACGAGATCAAAGCTATGAGTGCGAAAAGTTAGCGAATGATGAGAATATCCTCTGGCACTATAAAATATTTGTAATAGGATACAGGTGCCCTACAAGATCACGTAGAGGAAATTTTACGATAATCCATAAAGTTATCAGTCTGCATTTCAATTTAAATGAAAAGGAAAGAGTTCTTATTTGGATATCATGCTCGCATACAAAAATAAAAAAATAAATAAAACCTTATAAAAGAAGAATGTTTTCATTACATTTTAATTGTCTGAAGAAATATAAATATAAAAATCAGTTAGTAAAGGAGCGAATTAATTTCGGTCTTCCTAGTTTTACGGACTATGAAAAGGCTACAAACTTGATAAAGGAATTCGATACATGTCACATATACGCGGAGATCTAGAAATGGCAATGATTATTATTGTATCTTCTTAATATACCTATAAAAATTCATTGTCACTGTGTTTGCACACGCTAATCTCCGAAACTGCCTAACCGATTTCAATGAAGTTTTGTGAATTTGTTTGCTTGGTCCCAGCTTGAGAGATAGGTTTGTTTTGGACACCATAGGTGGCGTCGTTGCCGAGAAGTAAAAAACTGCCTGACAACGCGTAGATCTGGAAAGCTGAAATTTTGTACACGGCGTTTTCATAGAAATAAAAAAATATGTTCAAAATGGACTAAATCGGTCAACTCCTTTGTAGGATTGCCATACAATTTTTCCGTTTTTTGGTATATATTTCGACACTGTCTGACAACGAGTGCGCGTAGAGACCGGAAATTTGGTACGCGGTGTTTTCATAGCAATACCAAATAAAATTTAAAATCAGACTAAATCGGGTAACCTCTTCTTGGTGTTGCCATACAAAATTTGGGTTTTTCACTATAGTTTGGAAACTGTCTCAGAACTCGTTGACGTGGATAGCTCAATTTTACGTTCTAAAATTGGACAAATCGGGCAACTATTTCGTAGGGTTGCCATACAAAAATGTCTTTTTCAACTATATATTTGGGCAGTCTAGGAACGGGTTGACGTGGTGAACTAAAATTAGTTACATGGTATTTTCGTAGCAATAGTAAATAAAATTACAGATATGGTCCAAATCGAGTGACCCCTGAAATTTTGGACACGCGCCTTTTTTAAAAAAGTGTAAATTAAGGTAAAATGTGGGACCAATTGGGCAACTCCTTCGTATGGTTGCCATACAAAAAATGTGATACGTGGTAAATAAATGAACTTAATCGGGTTCCCCTTGGTGTTGCTATACAAAACATTGATTTTTCACTATATACTTGGAAGCTGCCTGAGTAAGCATCGAGGTGAAGGCTCATAATTTGTACACGGCGTTTTCATAAAATTTGCAAATACAGGTTCAAAAGTGAAGCAAATCGGGCAACCCTTTCCTGGTGTGGCTATGCAAGTTTATCACTATATATTTGGACACTGCCTACAGCGTCGACGTAGAGAGCTGAAATGTTGTACATAAGCCTTTTTTTACAAACAGGGAAATTTAAGTTCGAAAATGTGACCAATCGGGCAACTCCTTCGTAGGGCTGCCATACAAAAATTTAATGATTGACTAAATATTTGGCCACAGCACACTCATACATGCACACACAACAACGCAAGCGAGTTATGATTTTTAATTTTTTCGCAAATAAAAAAGAAGGCTTGAACAAAGAAAACAACACAATAATTTAAATTGAATTTTAATTTATTGGAGAGAAGCAAAGAAGATTAACACAACCACTGATGATAAACTATTGTATACGATATTATAACTTCCGACTTGTTTAACTGAAAAATATAAACTGTACTGACTATTGAAAGCTTAAATATCTCTTTGCTAATTCATTCCCGTAAACATTCTTTCCATTATCCAGGAATCCATCAGAACAGTTACATTTCCTGGGTTCTGTTGACTGAAAACATTTATATTCTATATAAGTGTAAATTTTGTGAAGGTATTTTTTGAGGTGTCATGTTCAGTAATGTCGGTTAAATTTGCCAACGTAACTCCTCCCTCCTTCAATTGAGGACTGATTGATTTGTAATTTTACCCTTCTGTGGTTACAGATAAGAACTACAATAAATATTAAAATGCCTGTAATTATTATAATACAACTACTCCCGAAAATATAGTGCTTCTTTCCTTGAAACTTAGTTTCTTTAATTACTTTTATATTTTCAATTTGTTTTATAATGATGTTGTCAAATGATAATTTTTTATTTAAGTGTTCAATTTGTTCAAGATACATAGTCTGATATTATAGAGCTTTGTATGAACTCCTTTTGGTTGTTATATATAGTATGATTATCAATTTTTATTGAGCAGTTATTGAAGTTTAAGAAATAATTACCATACAACATCATTCTACGTTTGTCACAAATACTACTGAAATTAGCATTATTTTGATTTTTCACTAATACTAATCCTTTAGTTCTATGACTTCGGATGTATTATTGTATACTCTCATAAAATTCTTTTTAATTATACGATTGTTGGATAATTTTAAGTCTTTGTTTTTTACATTATCAATATTTTTATTTTATTATTTTACAATTT